>CM052544.1:61500163-61549773 GCA_028533065.1 Trachops cirrhosus
GTATAGCCAACATTGTACTCAGTGGACAAAAACTAAAACCTTCACACTTAGAGCAGGAACAAGACAAGGTTATCCACATTCATCATTTCTATTCAATGTAGTATTGGAAGTTCTAGCCACAGCAATCAGAGAAGAAAAGAAAAAAAAAAACATCCATACTAGAAAAGAGGGAAGAAAACTGTCATTGTTTGCAGATGACATCATACTGTCCATAGAAAATCCTATAGACTCCACCAAAAAACTGCTCGACCTAATAAATGAATTTGGAAAAACAGTGGGATACAAAGCCAATATCCAGAAATCAAAGGTATTTTTGTGCACCATTAATGAAATATCAGAAACAGAAATCAGAAAAAAATTCCACTTGATATAGCAACAAGAAAAATAAAATACTATGGTTCAGGAGAATTAACCTCATCGAAATGTCCATACTACCCAAAGCAATTTATAGATTCAATGCAATACCTATTTAATACCAATGGTGTGTTTCACAGATTGTTTTTCAAAAATTTGTGTGTGTAGTAGACCATCCTTCATGGCATGGGCCCAGCCTCCAGTGGCAAACATCTACTGCAAAATAACTTCCTAAAAACCATGCTAAAACCTTCTAAGGACCAGTGTAACTGGTTCAACCACTTTTGTCTTTTCATTTGCAAATATCTCCCTTTTGTGATGTGATTAGCAGCATTGGCTCCTTTGTTTTCTGTAAAAGATAACCACCTAAAGTGAATCTGTGCATAGTTAATGAGGAGCACCATGTAATCGGTGGAGAAATCCAATGAAGGCCTGTCATGGCAGAGGCTGAGGCTTTTTGTTCCCCTTGAGAGAAAAGCCATGCTGTCCCTTTTCCTCCACCAGACTCAGTAGTCTGTGTGAATGTCTCATTTCATCTATAATGATGCAGATACTTCAGGCTGGTGTCTGCATCAGTGTGGAACCATAAATGTCCTCAAATAGCTGCAGCAATTTTGAGAAAGAAGAGCAGAGTAGGAGGGATCACAGTACCTGGTATCAAACAGTATTACAAGGCCACTGTAACCAAAACATCTTGGAAGTGGCATAAGAACAGAAACATGGACCAATGGAACAGAATAGAGAGCCCATAAATAAACCAGAAAAGGTTTAATAACCATTAATTGACCATTAATGGGCCAAATTGATCAAAGAGACCATTAGTCGACCCCTATGGTCAATTAATATTTGATAAAGTTGGCAGAAGCATAAAATGGAGGAAAAGTGTAGCCTTTGACAAATGGTGTTGCGAGAGCTGCATAGCTCCATGAAAAAAAAAATGAAACACACAAAAATAAATTCAAGGTGGATAAAAGACTTAAATATAAGTCATTACACCATAAAAGTCCTAGAGAAGAACATAGGCAGGACAATCTCAGATATTTCACGCAGCTATACTTTCACTGATATGTCCCCCAGAGCAAAGATAGAATACAAAATTGGGATATTATCAAAATAAAAAACTTCTCCACAGCTAAAGAAAACAGCATTAAAATGAAAAGAGAACCAACTATATGGGAAGACATATTAGCCAATGATACCTCAGAGAAGGGTTTGATCTCCAAAATATATAAAGAACTTATATGACTCAATGACAGACAGACATACAAGCCAAGTAAAAAGTGGGCAAAGAATGTAAACAGACACTTCTCCAAGGAGGGCATACAGAGGGCCCAGAGACATTTGAAAGATGCTCAGTATTGCTAGCCATTAGAGAGATGCAAATTAAAACCACAATGAGATACCACTTCACACCAGGCAGAATCAACAAACAAGTGTTGGAGAGATTGTGAAGAAAATGGAGCCCTAGTGTACTGTTGATGGAATTGCAGACTGGTGCAACCACTATGGAAAACAGTATGGAATTTCCTCAGAAAACTAAAAATGGACCTACATTTTGACCTAGTAATTCCACTGGTAGGATTATTTCCTAAGGACCTTCTAACACCAATCCAAAAGAACCTCTGCACCCCAATGTTCATAGCAGCACAATTTACAATAGCTAAGTGCTGGAAGCAACCTGAGTGCCAATCAGTAAATGAATGGATCAAAAAGCTATGGTATTTTTACACAACAAAATTCTATGTGGCAGTAAGAAAGAAGGCGCTCCCACACTTTGAGACAGCATGGATGGAACTGGAAAGCATTATTCTAAGTGAAATAAACCAGGTGGTGAAAGACAAATACCATATGATCTCACCTTTAACTGGAACCTAATCAACAAATTGAACAGAGCAAGCAAAATATAACCAAAGACATTGAAATTGAGAACAGGCTGTCAGTTACCAGAGGGTAGAGGGGAAGGGATATTAGGAGAAAAATGTGAAGGGTTTACAGGAAGAACTATAAAGGCCACATGGACAATAAAATGGGGTGGTGGAAACAGGAGAAGGAGGTGGGAAGAGCTGGGTTTGTGGGGAGGGGTGGTTTGGATATGTAGAAAACTATACTGGAATAGAAAGAAAGAAGAAAAAAGAAAAGGAAGGAAGGAAGGAAGAAAAGAAGGAAAGAGAAAGAAGAAAAAGAAAGAAAGAAAGAAAGAAAGAAAGAAAGAAAGAAAGAAAGAAAGAAAGAAAGAAAGAAAGAAAGAAAGAAAGAAAGAAAAAGAAAAAAGGGAAAGGAAGGAAGGAAGAAAGGGAGGGAGGAAGGAAGGAAGAAAGAAAGAAAGAAAAGAAAGAAAGAGAAAGAAAGAAGGATGGAAAAAGAAAAGAAAGAAAGAAAAGAAAAGAAAAAAGAAAAGAAATGAGGGGGCCAGGAAATTATTTGGCTGTGATTAGGTCCCAAAGCCATGTGGAGAATCAGACTATAATGATTGATATTATGGGGCAGATTGCATGAATTACAGGGACTCAATGGGGGCAGTAGGGCTCTCACTGCAGTGCCTTTGGAAGGGGTCAAGGTGCTACATTTTCTGTTGCAGCCCTTGCTGTCCTCTGCAGTACCCCCTCTCCATATGCCAAACAACACCTACCCCTAGGTGTCTGGGAGGATGTGCCATCACCCACAGGATAGAGAACTTCCTCTTTGCTCTCATTACAGAAACCACAGTGAAATGTGGTACAATGTGACAGAAGAAGGCTTCATGTTGTGTGGTGAACACACAATACAATATACACATGATGCATTATAGAATTGTAGGCTTGAAATGTACATAATTTTATCAACAAATATCACCCCAATAAGTTCAGTGAAAAGTTTTTTAAAATATGAAAAACAATTAATTGATCACAGAGACTTGGGTTTATTTCTGGGCTCTCTGTTCTGTTCCATTGATCTATGTGTCTGTTCTTATATTTGTCCCAGACTTTTCTGATTACAGTGGCCTTGTAATACAGTTTGATATCAGGTATTGTGATCCCTTCTACTTTGTTCTTCTTTCTCAAAATTGCTGCAACTATTTGGGGTCATTTAGGGTTATATATAGATTTTTGAAATGTTTGTTTCATATCTGCAAAATATATCATTGGTATTTTAATGGAGATTGCATTGAATTTATGAATTGCTTTGGGTAGTTCATTAACATTTTAATGATGTTAATTTTTCCAATCCATGAAGATGGTATATGCTTCCATTTGTTTGTGTCTTCCTTAATTTCTTTCTTCAGTGTTGTGCAGTTTTCTGAGTGCAGGTCATTTACCTCCTTGGTTAAGTTTATTTCTAGGTACTTTATCTTTCTTGTTGCTATAGCAAATGGGATTTTTCTGATTTGTTTGTTTGTTTATTTATATTATTGTTGTTTAAGTACAGTATTCTTCATTTTACCCCACCAAACCTCCCTGACCCTCTTATCCCCTCCCCGCACCCTCAAACCTATCCTCTTTGGCTTAAACATGTTCCTTGATGGTCTTTACCTTATTTTTCTCCATTAACCCTCTCTTCCCTCCTCTTTGGTTACTGTCATTTTGTTCTTTACTTCAGTGTCTCTGGTTGCATTTTCATTGCTTGTTTGTTGTTCAGATTTTCACTTATAAGTGAAATTTCACTTATAGGTGAGATCATATGGTATTTCTTTCACTGCCTGGCTTATATCACTTAGCATAATGCTTTCCAGCTCCATCCATGCTGTCATGAAGGGTAGGAGCTCCTTTCTTTCTGCTGCATAGAATTCCATTTGTGTAAATGTACCATGGATGTTTATTTTTGTTTCTGATATTTCATTGTTGGTGTACAAAAATGCCTTTGATTTCTGAAAATTGACTTTGTGTCCCAGTGTTGTGCCAAATTCACTTATTAGGTAAAATAGTTTCTTGGTGGAGTCTATAGGATTTTCTATGTACACTATCATGTCACATGCAAACAATGACAGTTTTACTTCCTCCTTTCCAATTTGGATGCCTTTTATTTCTTTTTCTTGTATGATCACTGTGGGTTGAACTTCCAATACTACATTGAATAGAAGTGGTGAAAGCAGATACCCTTGTCTTGTTCCTGATCTAAGTGGGAAAGCTCTTATTTTTTGCTTATTGAATGTGATGTTGGCTGTAGGTTTCTCATATATGGCCTTTATTACATTGAGATATTCTCCCTCTATTCCTATTTTGTTGAGTGGTTTTTATCATAAATGGGTGCCGTACCTTATCAAATGTTTTTTCTGCTTCTATGGATATGATCATGTGATTTTTGTCTTTCCTTTTGTTTATGTGATGTATTACATTTATTGACTTGCAAATATTTAACCATCCTTGCATCCCTGGGATGCATCCCCTTTGATCATGGTGTATTATCCTTTTAATATATTGCTGGATGCAGTTTGCCAATATTTCATGGAGGATTTTAGTATCTATATTCATCAGTGATAATGGCCTGTAGTTTTCTTTCTTTCTTGTGTTTTTGTCTGATGTTGTTATTGGAATCATGCTAACCTCATGGCAAGAGTTTAGGAGTCTTCTCTTCTCTTGGATTTTTGTGGGATAATTTGAGTAGTATAAGGGATAGCTCTTCCTTAAATGTTTGGTAAAATTTTCCTGTGAAACCTTCAAGCTCAGGGCTTTTGTGTGCAAGGAGTTTTTTTAACTACTGCTTCAATTTTACTAGCTGTTATTGGTCTGTTCAGGCTTTTTTCCTCTTCTTGATGCAGTTTTGGAAGATTGTATGTTTGTAGAAATTTGTCTATTTCACCCAAGTTTTCAAATTTCTTGGCACATAGTTGTTCATAGTGATTTCTTATAATCCTTTGTATTTCTGTGGTATGACCTGTAATCTCTCCTCTTTCTGATTATATGCATTGGGTCCTCTCTCTTTTTTTTCTTGATGAATCTGGTTAAGAAACTTTTCATAAGTTTTTAAATACATCATGCTGGTTGCTCAAAAGTAAGTGAGATATTTGGGCCATGTCTTTTTTTCCCTGTTCTTTCCTATGGATACAATCTAAGTGCAATATGGTAGCAATTCTGCTAAAAATAAACTCCAATTGACTTAATTGCCTAGGCACAGTATGGTCACCAGGGTAACTAATCCTGATCTAAGTGTCTGTACACTCTCACATGGACACCAAAAGCCTGTGATAAAAAGCAGAAGAGCAGTAATTGTTTCCACAACAAGAAAAGGCCATTCCAATTAATTACTGAAATAACAGTTTGTCATTAGGAAATCTATGATGTGATTTACTAATTTTTTGTAAGAGCCACTTACGTGGTGAAAATATTTTTCTACAGAGTGATATCAGATATGAAAACAGTGCAGGTAGTTAAATAAAATAGCAACATAAGTGAGTATGTATTTTATTTTAACAATTAGACAACTTTTATAAGATTACTACAGATGAGATAATACATCTATTTGGTTTTAAAGATTATACTCATTGTGTAGGTTGAATGTTTATTCCCCATGAATGTGTAAATCTGTGTGTGTGTGTGTGTGTTGTGGGGAAGGTATCCTCTATCTGATCTTTTGTTGGGGAGATATTCATTATTTCTTTTATTACAGAAAAAGCAAAGTTTATCATTAAGGGGAGCAGAAATCTTTTAAACCAATCAAAGAGAGAAAACTACATTTTCACAAGGGTGTAGTAGGTGGGGAGATATCAACAGTCACTGTGAGACAAAAGCTTGGAGGTGTTGCTGTCAGCTTCCTGTATACTATGAAGAGCACTTTGTACTTCCTCTCAAAGATCAGAGGTCTCTACTCAGGTGCTGACTTCCTGTTATGGAATGTGTCAACTGCCATCTAAATAGTTGGTAGTTGAGTTGGGCAATAAACTTGTATATATTTGAATTCCAAGGCTTAAACAAAAAAATTGGGTTAAAGATCTAAGAAATTAAAGGCTGAAAATAGAAGAATTCACAATTTTGAAATGTGTTCAATGTGTAAAAATGCCATTTGTGTCTCAACTTAGATCTTCATATCATGTTATGAAGTCTGCTGGATTTCCATAAGTTCCTACTTAAGAAAATACAGGTTTCCTCTTGGAAGCAGGGATGTGCAGACTCCCATCCCTATGAAACAGCATTGCACACTTCAAAAGGGTGGGCTATATTGAGTGAGAATTATGTCTCAGTTTAAAAATAAATAAATAAGAAGAGAGGATCCAAGATGGTGGTGGATTAGGTGGAAGCTACACTAAACTCCCAGGATCAAACTGGAATTACAATTAACTATAGAAAAATCACCTTGAATAACCAACTCAAGACTAGCTAGATACAATCCTTAAAACCAGTGACTTACAGTAGAAGCCGCATTCAAATGTGGAGGTGTAAGAGAGCTGGTTGGATTTCCATGGGTATCAGCTGGAGTTCTTGAGGGATATTTCAGCTTCAGAAGTTTAATTCTGAGAAGTGTGGGGTCTAAAACCCAAGTTGAGCTTCTCAGCCTTGAGCACCAGAATCTGGAAATTAACCCACATAACATCTGGCTGTGAAAAGCAGTGGGGTTTCTGTCTGCCAGGGAGAGACAGCTAGAGACACAGCCACCCTCTTAAAGAGCTGATGCACAAAATTTTGTTCACAGTCACTCCCATTGGGCTCCAAGGGAGTGAAGGCAGAGCAGAATAAAGCCACATGAGATTCTGTGGTTGGTGGCACTGGAGAGAGAGCTGAAGGGTCAGCCACCAGAATCTCTGTGCTGAGTCTTTCCCCCATAGTACAAAAGCCATATTTCTTTGGCAGAACACTCCCCTCCTTGTGACATCAGCCTGGGGGAAGCTTGAAACCATCTCACCCCACCCTGTGGAGCTTATGCACTGCTAAGGAGTAGATCCAGAGACTCATTGAGTGACTAAGACTAACAGGCAGCCTGCATGCAGATGTAGGTAGATCTCTCAGTGCTCTGAGACTTTTGTGAAACTGCCCCAGGCCTGGTGCTACTAAAAGTTGGCCTTGGTGTGCAGCTTGGTCCTTTACACATGCACCCAGGCCCAGAAGAGGGAGATGCAAGCTGTGGGTTGCTGATAGCTCCCAACAGGTGACCCAGAGACACTTACAGGCAGTGACTTACATCAATCAAAATCCCTCAGAAGAGTCTCAGAACCAACACACCCAGTGTCCAGCTTCAGACAACAACAGAACAGGATCCAATAAGCATCTCAAGCAACATACCCACAGAGAGATCTCAGCAGGCACCAAAACTTGCTAAGGCTAATTCCACTTCATGGGGTTAGCACCTGGACAGCATGCTTGCACACTGTGTTGAGTGTTGAGCCAAAATGAGGGTTTATCCCATATAAGAATAGGCCAATAGCAAACAGAGGTTGATTACAACAGCAGGGTCCACATAATGTGCATAAGGGACATTCCTAGAGCACCCAACTCAGGTATTCAGAAAGACTGTGCTACTGGGTCCCACAGCATACCCCACTACATAAGGCCACCCTAGGAAGACTGGGAGTCATAGCAGATCTACTTAATATATAGAAACAAACACAAAGAGGCAGGTAAAATGGGGAGACAAAGAAACAGTACCAAAGTGAAGAAACAAGATAATGTTCCTCTAGAAGAAGAGCTGAATGAAATGAAGGCAAGCCATTTATCTGATTAAAGTAACAATTTTATAAAATTTCATTTATTCATTTTTAGAGAGAGGGGAAGAGATGATGAAAGAGACTGGGAGAATCATTGATGTGCAAGAAATACATTGATCTGCCTCTCAATCTGCTATACTGAGGACCAGAATCAGAACCCAAGCATGTGCTCACCAGGAATTGAACCATCAAAATTTTGGTATGCAGTATAACATAAAACCCACTGAGCCATACCAGTCAGGGCCAAAGTAATGAAACATCTTTTTTTCAACATCATGAAAAAAGACATAGAAAGTATAAACTTTAAAAAAGAATGAGCTAGAAATGAAGAATGCAATATATGAAATAAAGAATACAGTGGAAAAATGAACAGTAGGTTAGATGAAGCAAATGACTGAATCAGCAATTTGGAAGACAAAGTAGAAACAAACACCCAATCAGAACAGCAACAAGAAAAAAAATAATACAAAAATGAGGACTATATAAGGGATTTTTGGGACAACATAAAGTGTAACATTAGTATCAAAGGGTTACCTGGAAGAGAGGAGAGAGAGCAAGGGATCAGGAATATACTTGAAGAAATAATGACCAAAAAATTCCCTAACTTTGTGAAGGAAAAAGATACACAAGTTCCGGAAGTGAAGATAGTGCCAAACAGGATGTACCCAAAGAGGCCCACATCAAGACACAACATAATTAAAATGGAAAAGCTTAAAGACAAGGAGACATTCCTAAAAACCACAAGAGAAAGGCAGTTAGTTACCTAAAAGGGAACTACTATAAAAGATTGTCATCTGATTTCTCAACAGAAACATTTCAGACCAGAAGGGATTGGCATGAAATATTCAAGGTGATAAAAAGTGAAGACCTACAACCAAGGCTACTTTATCACCAAGGTATCATTTAAAATTGGAGAAATAAAGAGCTTCAGACACAAGAAAAAGCAAAAGGAATTTTTCCCCACCAACAAATGTTAAAGGGCTTGCTTTAAGAAGAAGAAAAACAGGAAAAAGAAAAAAAACCCCGAGGAACATAGTTTAAAAAATACAGTAGAATAGCAAAATATATGTACCCATCAATAATCACTTTAAATGTAAATGGCTTCAATACTCCATCAAAGGCATAGGGTAGGAGAAATATGGTGGAGGAGTGAATGCAAGTCACACTGACCTTTTCCCAGGACCAATCTGGGATTATAACTCAGTTGTGGTGAAACCACCCAGAGCAAGCAATTGAGCAACAGCCAGAGAGAAGCATATGATTTCAGACATAAATAACCAGCTTTGGCACAACCAGTCTGGCAAGGAGTATGGTGGAGATTCAAGAGGGCTGGCAGGGTGCCCATAGGTGGCAGTGCTGGCACAATAATTAAGCAGCTGGTTGGATACCCTGAAGAAGATTGGGGTCTAAACCCTAAGCTAGGATTCCCAGCCTACAACACCAGAGTACAAAAAATACACAGATGAAAACCAATGGAAAAAGCAGCAGTGTTGCTCTCTGCCACAGGCGGTTGGAAACACAAGGGTCATTTAAAGGGCTAACATGCAAATTTTCATTTGCAGCCAGTTACCTGGGGCTCAGGCAAAGGCAGGGGCAGAGTGGGCTGGACATGCCTGAGGAAAGACTGGGGATAGAAGCCTTGGGGAGAGAAATGAGAGAGTAGCTGCAGGGATCCTGGTGCTGAGTCATCCCACAGATGGCAGCAGCCTTGGTGCTCAGGCAAACCACTACCCTCTAAGCAGCAGTAGCCTGAGGGAAAACAATACCCCCAACCCCAGGAAGGTCTCTGCCCTGGCCCTTTGGTGCTTTAGCCTGATTACTGAGTCCTAGTGACCAGATAAATAACCAAAGGGGACTGGCAAAGGAGGGGCAGGGTGGACTAGAGAGACTTAAAGAGAGACTGGGGACAGAGGCTTTAGGGAGAGAACTGAGAAAGTAGCCACTGGGAGCAGGTGCTGAGCTAACCCCTGTACACAGCAATCATCCTGCTCAGGCAGACCACTCCCCTCCAAGCAGCAGCTACCTGGGGGGAAACAACAGCCCCCACCCCAGGAGGGATTCAGCCCTGCCCTATGGTGCTTAAACCTGACTTCTGAGTGCAGAGTGACCAGTTAACAATTGAAAAAGACAGCCAATGGCAGCACATCACTGCAAGTATCAAACAGGATGCCTAAGTTCAGATGGGGTCAACATCTGACATTACCAAAGGCAGATCCAGAAAGAAAAAAAATCTGATAAATACAAGAGCTATCGAGATGAAAGCCACTGTGGTCTTCTTCATGATTTGTGATATTTTCTTTCCTGCATAGCTTTATAACATTCATGTCTTGTCCAGAAAATTTGTATGTAATAAGTCACTAGATTTTATATTATAGTGTATTTCAATTCACATATTTTTCTCCTCCCTTCTCTTAGCCCATCTTACTTTCCTCTTTCCTTGCAAAATTCTCATTTCAAATTTTATTTTCTCTCTATCTACAACTTGTATCCATTTCACACTCTTCCTATTTTTCCCCTTTCCAGACACTCAAAATGAATTCTCTTGTCAAAGGTCATTTCACATACTCTTGCCCAGCTAGTAAATACCCATGTTCTTGCTACACCTGTAACAGACTTTGGTAGTAGGTTGTGGGTAGGGTAGTTGTTGTTGCATTGTTTTTTTAAGGTTATCTCTAGATCCTCACTCTTCTGTATTTCAAATAACGATTTGTACTTGACCTCTCTCCTACTCTTTTTTTAACTCAAATTTTACTTATGCCATCTTAGCCTGTATTTTTTCTTTTTCTTTTTTCTCTTTCTTCTATTTCTCTTTCATCATGCCCTTTTATTTTTCTTTATTGTCCTTTTTTCTTTTCCTTTAATCCCTAATTTTAATTTTATCTCACTTAGTCTGGTTTTTGTTCCTTATTCTTAGTATTCTCTCTCCTTCTATCATTACAAAATCACATCCCATTCCACTAAACATCTCTTAGACTTTTTTGTTTCCTTTCCCTCTCTTATTCCAATACCACCTATATTAACTTTAGCTCCTTTGTTGTTGATAGTACTCTGGTGGATCTTTCTCTTCAGTTTGGCTCCTATATTTTTATAATTACTTAATAACATTTCTTCCTTTTTCTTTCTCTCACTTAATTTTATTTTATACAATTTTAATTTCTGTTCAAGCTTAATATTACAAACTTCCCTTCTCATACTCCATTTCACAATTTTCATTCTCTTTTGTTATTCATGAGGTAGACTTTACCTTCTCTCCTTCCATTGCTTCAACTCCCAGCTCTTATTAGTTCTCCTCCTTCTACCCTCTCAAAATCATTTCTCTTTAGTAGGTCATCTCATATCCATTCTCTTTTCTTTTAATAGTCTTGATCTAATTACACCTTTATTAATACTGGTTCATTTGTTATCAATAGTGAGATCGTGGGGAAGGTCTATATTTGCGGGTGTGGGTTTGTTTCTTGGGATCTGTGCTTATGTTTAGGCAGCACCTGCACATCACACAAGATGTGGTGGGTGAAGTGACTGTCAGTCAACCAGCAGCAGGGAAGGACCCACAAAAGAATGAACCAACAACAATAAAAACACAATTACATCCAGATAACTAGCATAAAAGGCATAAAGGACACCTCAAGAACATCAAATTCAGGTGATCAGGGAGACTGCGCCACTGTAGTTCACAGGTATCCCATCATAGAAGTTCACAAAACAAAGTCAGGAAGTCAAAACAGACCAATTTAAGAAAGAGAAGCAAACAGGAAGAGTGCTACAAACAGTGGGAAGACAAAGAAACAACACCCAATCTAAAGGAAAGGAGGAATCCTCAGAAAGAATGCTAAATGAAATAGACACAAGTCACCTATCAGATACTGAGTTGAAAATAATGGTTTTAAGGAAGCTGAATGAACTCAGTATGAAACACAAAAAACTACATGGAAATTATATAGAACTTATAGTGAACTATATCAGCATAAAAAAGGGCATAGAAACCATTGACAAAGGCCAAGAAGAAATGAAGAATACAATTTCTAAATTAAAGAACACAGTAGGAGGAATCAAAAGCAGGCTCCATGAAGCAGAGGATTGAAACAGTGAGCTGGAGGACAAAATAGAAAAAACTTCCCAAGAAGAAAAAGAAAGAGGAAAAAGTCTGATAAAGATTGAAGAGGGGTAAGGGAAATGCAGGACAACATGAAACGGAATAATATTATATATAGAAAACCGGTTTGAAAAAGTAATTATGGAAAAGTTCCCTAACCTGATAGGAGGAAAAGCCACACAAGTCCAGGAAGCTGAGATGTTCTCAATCAAGAAGAACCCAAAGAGGCCCACTGCAAGACACATCATAATTAAAATTGCAAAATTTAAAGACAAAGAGAGAATCCTGAAAGCAAGAAAGAAGAAAAAGGAAGTAACATACAAAGGAGCCCCAATAAGCCTAGCAGCTGACTTCTCAACAGAAATATTACAAACCAGAAGGGAATAGCAAGAAATATTCCAAGTTATGAAAAACAAGGCCTGCAACCAAGACTACTCTGTCAAGAGTCTCAATTAGAACTCAATTCTAAAGCAAGGGTCTCAATTAAAACTGAAGGCCAAAAGGAGCTGCCCAGAAAAAAGAAGCCTCAAAGAAAACACCTCCACCAAACCAGCACTGCAGGACATGCTAAAGGGATTGCTTTAAGAAGAGATAGAAAAACAGTGAGAGAGAGAGGAACAAAGGTATAAAGGGAGAAGAATGGCAATGAATAACTACCTATTAATAATAACATTATGTGAATGGATTAAATGCACCAGTCAAAAGACATAGAGTAGCTGAATAGACAAGAAAAGATGATCCATTCACATACTGCCTACAAGAGATCCACCTCAGAACAAAAGACTTACACAGATGTAAAGTGAAGGGCTGGAAAAAAATATTCCAAGCAAATGGACAGGAAAATAAAAGCTGAGATAGCAACACTTATATCTTACAAAATAGTCTTCAAAACAAAGGTCATATAAAGAGACCCAGAAGGATACTTCATAACACTGAAGGGAAGACTCCATCAAGAAGACATAAATGTTATAAACATATATGCACCCAACATATGAGCACCCACATACATAAAGAAAAGTGGATATATCTTCCAAACAAAATATCAACAAGGATATTGTGGCATTGAACAATGCCCTAGATCAAATGGACTTCACTGATATATATAGAGAGAGCCTTTCATTCCCCCAAACTAAAAATACACATTCTTCTCAAGTGCACATGGAATATTTTCAAAGATAGACCACATGATAGGACACAAAACAAGCCACAACAAATTTAAGGAAATTGATATCATAGAAATCATCTCAGACCACAAGGGCCTGAATCTAGAAACCAATTCCAAGGAAAAAACTCAAAAACACTCAGACTCATGGAGATTGAATAGCATGCTATTAAGCAATGAATGGGTTCAGAATAAGTTCAAGGAAGAAATAAAAACGTTTCTGGAAACAAATGAAAATGAACTCACAACAACCCAAAACATATGGGACACAGCAAAGGCAGTCCTGAGAGGGAAGTTCATAGTCATACATGCCTACCTAAAAAATATAGAAGCATTTCAAATAAACATCTTAACCCTTCACCTACAAAAACTGGAGGAAGAACAGGAAACAATGCCTAGGCAAATAAAAAGAAGGAAATAACCAAGATCAGATCAGAATTAAATGACATAGAGACTAAAAGCACATTTCTAAGGATCAATAAACTGAGGAACTGGTACTTTGAAAAGATAATGAAATTGATGAGCCTTTAAGCAGACTCATCAACAAAAAAAGAGGATCCAAATAAACATGATCAGAAACAAAAGAGGAGAAATTACAACTGACAACTCAGAAATACAAAGGATGGTAAGAAATTACTATGAAGAACTGTATGTCAAGAAATTTGAAAACCTAGATTAAATGGACAAATTTCTAGAAAAATATAATCTTCCAAAACTGAGTGAAGAAGAAACAGAAACCCTGAACAGACCAATAACACCTGATGAGATTAAAACAGTAATCACAACCTACTGATACAAAAAAGGCCTGAACCAGATGGTTTCACAGGAGAATTTTAGAAAGCATTTAAGGGAGAGATAACCCCTGTCCTGCAGAGATTATTTTGAAAAATTCAAGAAGGGGGAAGACTCCCAAACTTGTTTTATGAAGCAAGCATCATCCTAATTTCAAAACCAGGTAAAGACACAGCAAAGAAAGAAAACTACAGACTAATTTTGCTGATGAATATACACACAAAAATCCTCAACAAAATATCGGCAAACCACATACAGCAATATATTAAAATGATCATACACCATGACCAAGTGGGATTCATCCCAGGGATACAAGGGTGGTGCAATATTTGCAAATCAATAAATGTAATTCATTACATAAACAAAAGGAAAAACAAAAATCACATGGTCATATCAATAGATGTGAAAAAATCATTTGACTAGGTACAGCACCCATTTATGATAAAAACACTCAGCAAAGTGGGAATAGAGGGAGCATTCCTTAATATGACAAAGGCCATATATGAGAGACTTGGAGCCAACATCATACTCAATGGACAAAAACTAAAAAGTTCAGGAACAAGACAAGGGTATCTGCTTTCATCACTTTTTTTTTATTTAACTTTTTAAAATTTTAATTGTTTAAGTACAGTTCTCTGTCTTTTATTCCCATCCCATCCCACTCCTTCAGGCCCCCCCACCTCCCTCCCATTTCCACCTCCCCCCTAGTTTTTGTCCATGTGTCTTTTATACTTGTTCCTGTAAACCCTACCCCTTTTCCCCTGAAATTCCCTCCCCTCTCCCCTCTGGTCATTGTCATCACTTCTATTCAACATAATATAGGAAATTCTACCAACAAAGATCATACAGGAAAAAGAATTAAAAGGCATCCAAATTGGAAAAGAGGAAGTAAAACTGTCATTGTTTGCAGTTGACATGATAATATACACAGAAAATCCTATAGACTCCACCAAAATACTATTTAATCTAATAAGTGAATTTTGTAAAACAGTGGTGTACAAACTCAATATTGAGAAATCGAAGGCATTTTTCTATACCAACAGTGAAATATCAAAAAGTGAAATCAGGAAATAAAATCCCATTTGCTGTAACAACAAAAAAATAAAATACCTCTGATGAAACCTAGCCAAGGATGTAAAAGACCTATACTCAGAAAAGTATACAACACTGAGGCTGGAAATGAAGGAAGACAGAAATAAATGGAAGAATATATGATGCTCATGGATTGGAAGAATTAACATAATCTAAATGTCCTTACTACCCATAGCAATTTATGTTCACTGCAATCCATCTTAAAGTACCAATGACATATTTCACACATACAGAACATACATTTCAAAAATTTATATGGAACCACAAATGACCCCAGAAAGCTGCAGCAATTTTGAGAAAGAAGAACAAAGCAGGAGGGATCACCATACCTGACATTAAACCATATTATAAGGTCATGGTAATCCAAACAGTCTGGTAGTGGTATAAGAAGAGACATATAGACCAATGGAACAGAATAGAGAGCCCAGAAATAAACCCAAGTCTCTATGGTCAATTAATATTCTGTCAACAAAGTGGGCAGAAGCATTAAATGGAGTAAAAATATCCTCTTCAACAAAAGTTGTTGGGAGATTTGGACACCATTGTGCAAAAAAAAATTGAAACTAGACCACCAAGTCACACCATATACCAAAATAAACTCAAAGTGGATAAAAGAGTTAAATATAAGTCATGATATCATAAAAGTCCTAGAAGAAAAGATGGGCAGGAAAATCTCAGATATTTTACACAACAATATTTTCACCAATATGTTCCCTAGAGCAAGAGACATAAAGGAAAGAATAAACAAATGGGACTTCATCAAAATAAAAAGCTTCTGCTTGGCTAAAGAAAACATTAGCAAAATGAAAAAGGAACCAACTGTATGGGAAAATATATTTCCCAATGATATATCGGTCAAGGGTTTGATCTCCAAAATATATAAAGAACTAACATGATCCCACACTAGGAAAACAAACAGTGCAATTAAAAAATGGACAAAGGACTTGAACAGACACTTCTCCAAGGAGGACATACAGAGGGCCCTGAGACACATGAAAGGATGCTCAGCATCATTAGTCATCAGAGAGATACCAATTAAAACCACAACGAGAAACCACTTCACATTGGTCACAATGATCAACATAAGCAGATCAACAAACAATAAATTCTAGCACGTTGTGGAGAAAAGGGAACACTTGTGCACTGTTGGTGGGAATGCAAAATGGTTCAGCCTGTGTCCAAAACAGTATGGAATTTCATCGAGAAACTAAAAAGAGAATTGCCTTTTGACCCAGCAATTCCAATGCTGGGTTTACATCCTAAGAGTCCTGAAACACTACTTCAAAAGAACCTATACACCCCAATGTTCATAGCAGCACAATTTACAATAGCCGTGTGCTGGAAACAGCCTAGGTGCCCATTGACAAATGGGTGGATCAATAAACTCTGGTATATTTACACAATGGAATACTACACAGCAGAAAGAAAGAAAGAGCTCCTGCCCTTTGCAGCAACATGGATGGAACTGGAGAGTATTATGCTAAGTGAAGTAAGTCAGGTGGTGAAAGACAAATACTGTATGATCTCACCTATAATTGGAACCTAATTAACAGAAAAAACTGGCAAGCAAAATATAGCCAAAGTCACTGAAATAGACAAACCACTGGCAGTAACCAGAGGGGGAAGTGAGAGGGAAATAACATGGGGAAGAAGGGAAAGGGGCGTAAGTGAACATGTATGAGGGACCCATGGACAGAGCCAGTAGGGAGCAGAATTGAGGCTGGGAGTTGCACATGGGTTCAGTGGGGGGAAATCTTGGTAGGAAAATGGAAAGAACTGTATTCAAGCATCAATAAAAAAAAAGTAAAAAAATAAATAAAACGAAAAAAAAGTAAATTAAAAAAAAGATATAGGGAGCTGAATGGATAAGAAAATAAGACCCATATATGCTGTCTTCAAGATATCCACCTCAAAATGAAAGATACACAAAGACTAAAAGTAAAGGTATGAAAAAAATATTTCATGCAAGTGGAATAGAAGAAAAAGATGAATAGATTTTACAGCCAAGGCTATAGTAAGACACAAAACACCCTGGCTGTTGTAGCTGAGTGGATTGAGAATGGGCTGTGAACCAAAGGGTTGCTGGTTCAATTCTCATTCAAGGAACATGCTTGGGTTGTGGGCCAGGTTCCCATTGGTGGCCACATGAGAGGCAACCACACATTGATGCTTCTTTTTCCCCTCTTTCTTCCTCCCTTCCCCTCTCTCTAAAAATAAAAATAAAATATTTAAAAAAAGACACAATGATGGACACTGATAATGATAAAGGGAGCAATTCAACAAGGGGATATAACACTTGTAAACATTTATGCAACCAACATAGGGTCTCTCTATATATAAACAAATCATGATGAATATAAATGGGGAGAAGACAGGATACAATCATAGTTGGGGATTTTAACACCCTATTGATTCAATGTATAGATCTCACAGATGGAAAATCAACAAGGAGATGATGACTATAAATGGCACATTGATCAGATGTCATTAATTGATATTTTCAGAGTGTTTCACCCCAAAGCAGCAGAATATACATTCTTTTCAAGTGCACGTGGAATGTTTTCTAGGATAGACCTCACGTTAGGACACAGAACAAGTCTCAATAAATTTAATGGGACTAAAATCATATCAAGCATCTCTGACCACACTGTTATAAAACTAGAAATAAATCACAGGAAGAAAAGTTGAAAACACTCAGATACACGGAGGATAAATAACGTTACTGAACAATGAGTGGGTTAACAATGTGATCAATGAAGAAATCAAAGGATACCTTGAAAAAAATGAAAATGAGAACACAACCACCCACAATCTGTGGAGCACTAGGAAATTCATATCACTAAAGATCAATGTAAAGAAGCAAGAAAAAGCTCAGAGACACAATCTTACTTTACAGTTAAAAGAACTGGAAAAAAAAAAACCCCACAACCCCAAGTGAGTAGAAGGAAGAAAATAATAAAGATCAGAGAAGAAATACATCAAATAGAGTCTAAAATAATAGTAAAAAAATGAATGAAACCATCAGGTGATCCTTTGGAAAGATAAATGAGATTGACAAAAATATAACTAGATTCATGAAGAAAAAAGAGAGGACTCAAATAAGACCAGAAAAGAAAAAGGGGACATAACAAATGACACCAAAGAAATACAAAGAATTATTTAAAAAAATTTGAGCAACTATATGCCAGCAAATTGGACAGTCTTGATGAACTGTATAAACATAGAAACATACAATCTTTCAAAACTAAATAAGGAAGAATTAGATTATCTGAATAAACAGATTCTAACTAGTTGTATTGAAGCAGTAATAAAAAAAAAACACCAGGCAAACAAAGTTCTGGAATAGATGGATTCACAGCTGAATTTTACCAAATATTCAGAGAAGAAATAACATCTATTGTTCTGAAAATTTTACAAAAATTTCAAAAGGAGGGAAATCTCCCAAGTGCACTTTACAAAGCCAGCAATATCCTAATTCCAGAACCAGATTAAGACACTACAAAGAATGAAAATTATAGGCCAAAATCCCTGACAAACACATGCTAAAATCCTCAACAAAATATTAGCACACCAAATACAGCAATATATTAAATTTATCATATAACATGATCAAGTGGGCTTTATTCTGGGGATGCAAGGTTGGTACCATATCTGCAATTCAATAAACCTGATACACCATGTAAACAATATGAGGTATAAAAACCACACAATCATATCAATAGATACAGAAAAAGCATTTAATAAAATTTAGCATCTGTTTATGGCAAAACCTCTCAGGAAAGTAGGAACAGAGGAAACATACCTAAACCTTATAATGTCTGTGTATGACAAACCCATAGCCAACATGATACTCAGTGGGTAAAACATATAAACATTCTCTACACTGCTGGAAATTCTAATCATAGGCATTGGAAAAGAAGAAGGTATCCATTGAAAAAGAGGTGAAACTGTCATTTTATGCAGGTAAAATTATACTCTATATAGAGAATCCTAAAGAAGACAAAAAAAAATCCTACTAGAATTCAGTAAAGTAGTAGGATGCAAAATAAATATCCAGAAATCTGTTGCATTTTTACATGCCAATAATGAACTATCAAAAAGGTAAACTAAGAATCCCATTCATAATTGTTTCAAAAATAATAAAATACCTAGGAATAATTTTAACCAAGAATGTAAACGATATTTACTCAGGAATAATAAGACACTGGAAAAAAGAATTGAAAAAGATACAAAAGTGGAAGTATATATGTTTTCATGGATAGGAAAAATTAACATCATTAAAATGCTCATACTAATCAAAGCAATCTATGGAGTCAACAAAATTCCTGTCAAAATACCCATGGAAGTTTCAGTCACAGCAATCAGACAGGAAAAAGAAATAAAATCGTCCAAATTGGAAAGGAGGAAGTAAAACTGTCATTGCTTGCAGATGACATGATAGTGTACATAGAAAACCCTATAGACTCCACAAAAGTATATTTACTCTAATATGTGAAACTGGCAAAATAGCGGGATACAAAGTCAATATTCAGAAGATGAAGGTTCTTCTGAATATTGTACATCAATAATGAAATACCAGAAACAGAAATTAGAGTAAAATTCAATTTATTATAGCAACAAAACAAATAAAGTACCTAGGAATAAACTTAACCATGAAAGTAAAATACCTGTACTCAGAAAACTACAGAACACAGAAGAAACTAAGGAAGATATAAATAAATGGAAGCATATAACATGATTATGAAGTGGAAGAATTACAATCGTTAAAATGGCCATACTACCCAAAGCAGTCTATAGATTCAACACAATCACTCTTAATATATCATGACATATTTCACAGATACAGAACAAAGATTTCAAAATTTTATATGGAATGATAAATGACTCCAAACAGTCTCAGCAATTTTGAGAAAAAACAAAATAGGAGGGATCACAGTACTTGATATGAAATTATATTACAAGGCTACAGTAATCAAAACAGTCCAGTACTGGCATAAGAACAGACACGTAGATGAATGGAACAGAACAGAAAGCCCAGAGATAATCTCTTGACTTCTAATTCATGAACACAGTACATGCTTCCATTTGTTTCTATTTTCCTTAGTTTCTTTAGTGTTCTGTTGTTTTCCATGTACAGGTCTATTACCTCCTTGGTTAGGTTTATTGCAAAGTACCTTATTTTTCTTGTTGCTATATCAAATGGGATTTTTTCCTGATTTCTGTTTCTGATATCTCACTGTTGATGTACAAAAATGCCTTCAATTTCTGAATATTGACTTTGTATCCCACTGTTTTGCCAAATTCACTTATTTGGTTGAAGTAGATTTTTGGTGGAGTCTATAGGATTTTCTAGTTACACAAATATGTCATCTGAAAACAGTGACATTTTTGCTTCTTCCTTTCCAATTTGGATGCCTTTTATTTCTTTTTCTTGACTAATTGTTGTGGATAGAACTTCCAATACTATGTTGAATAGAAGTGGTGGAAGCAGACACTGGTGTCTTGTTCCTGATCTTAGTGTGAAAGGTTTTAGTTTTTGTCCATTGAATATGATGTTGGCTGTAGGTTTCTCATGAATGGCCTTCATTATGTTAAGGCATGCTCCATCTAATTCCACTTTTCTGGGTGTTTTTATCATAAATGGATGCCATATCTTCTCAAATGCCTTTTCCCTATCTATTGATAAGATCATGTGATTTTTGTCTTTCATTTTGTTCATATGATATATTACATTTATTGACTTACATCATCAAAATGTCCATACTACCTAAGGCAATTTATAGGTTCAACACAATCCCTATTAAAATATCAATGCCATGCTCCCCAGATATAGAACAAACATTTCAAAAATTTTTAAGGAACCATAAATGACCCCAAATAGGCACAGCAATTTTGAGAAAGAAGAGCAAAGTAGGAGGGATCACAATACCTGTCATAAAACCTTATTACAAGTCCATTGTCATCAAAACAATCTGGTACTGGTATAAGAACAGAAACATAGACCAATAGAACAGAATAGAGAGTCCCAAAATAATCCCAAGTCACTATGGTCAATTAATATTCAACAAAGGGGGAAGAAGCATAAAATGGAGTAAAAATAGCCTCTTCAACAAATGGTGTTGGGAAATCTGGACAGCTACATGCAAAAAAATGAAACTCAACTACCAACTTACACCATATATAAAAATAAACTCAAGATGGATAAAAGACCTAAATATGTTGCAACACCATAAAAATCCTAGAGGAGAACAAAGGCAGAAACATCTCAGATATTCTACACAACAATATTTTCACTGGTATGTTCATAAGAGCAAAGGATGTAAAGGAAAGAATAAACAAATGGGACTTCATCAAAATAAACTTCTGCACAGCTAAAGAAAACATCAGCAAAATGAAAAGGGAATGAACTGTATGGAAAATATATTTACCAATGATACCTCAGACAAGGGTTTGATCTTCAAAATATATAAAGAATGTACATGACTCTACTCCAAGAAGACATACAACCCAATTAAACATGGGCAAAGATCTGAACAGACACTTCTCCAAGGAGGACATACAGAGGGCCCAGAGACATATGAATGGATGCTCAGCATCACTAGCCATCAGAGAGATTTAAATTAAAACCAGAATGAGATACCACTTCTTCACACTGGTCAGAAAGGCCATCATAACCAAATCAGCAGACAGTAAGTGCTGACGAATAGGTGGAGAAAAGAGAACCCTAGTACACTGTTGGTGGGAATGCAGACTTGTGCAACCACTGTGAAAAAGAGTATGGAATTTCCTGGGAAAAAAAACCCTGAAAGTGAAACTGCCTTTTGACTCAGCAATTCCACTGCTGGGATTGCACCCTAAGAACTCTAAAACACCAAATCCAAAGAACCTATGCACCCCAATATTCATAGCGGCACAATTTACAATGGCCAAGTCATGGAAGCAACATAAGTGCCCATCAGTAAATGAATGGATCAAAAAACTATAGTACATTCATATGATGAAATACTATGCAGCAGAAAGAATGAATGAGCTCCTACCTTTTGCAACAGCATGGCTGGCTCTGGAGAACATTATGCTAAGTGAAATAAGCCAGGCAGTGACAAACAAATACCATATGATCTCACTTATAACTGGGACCTAATTAACAAAACAAGGAAGCAAGCAAAGTATAACCAGAGACATTGAAATTAAGAGCAATCGGACAGTAACCAGAGGTGAGTTGGGGGCAATAATGGGGGAAATATGGGACAGGATTGTCAAGGAACAGCTACAAAGGACACATAGACAATGACAGTGCAGTGTGGCTTATGTCTGGAAACAGAGTTGGACGATGCAGTGGAGAGCAAGGGGGCAATATGGGGACAATTCTAACTGAACAACAATAAAAAAGATGCCAATGGAATATGTCACAAAACTAGAACAAATATTTCAAAAATTTGTATGAAACCACAGATGACCCAAATAGCAACAGTGATCTTGAGAAAAAAGTGCAAATTTAGAATTATCGTCCTTGTTTTTTTTTTTTTTTTTTTAGAGTTATCGTCCTACTTAATATCAAATTATACTACAATGCTATAGTAATGAAAGGAGCATGGTACTGGTATAACAGCGTACACAGAGATGAATGGGTAAGAATACAAAACCCAGAAGTAAACTCACTACTTTACAGTCAATTAATTTACAAAGAAGGCAAAAACATTCAAAGATAGTTTTTTCTTCAAGTGGTGTTGAAAATATTGGACAGGTATATTCAAAATATGAAACTAGATCACCTTATTATACCACACACAAATTAAACTCAAAATGGAGTAAAGACTTAAATGGTAGACTCAAAACCATAAAAATTCTAGAACAAAACCTAGCTAGTAAAATCTCAGACATATCTTATAGCAGTATATATATTTTTTGATATATCTCCTCAGGCAAGGGAAACAAAAGAACAAATAAAGAAATTGGACTATATCAAACAAAAACATCATTGTGGGGCAAATAAAATGTTCAAAAAAATGGAAAGACAACTCACTGAATAGGAGAACATATTTTCTGATATATCTGATAAGGGGTTAATATCCAAAATTTATAAAGAACTTATAAAGCTCAACACCAAAAAATCAAACAATCCAATTAAAAAATGGGCCATGGTCCTGAATAGACACTTCTCCAAAAAGGACATACTGATTGATGCAGACACCAGCCCACAGTGTCTGTGTAATTATGGATGAAATGAGACATTCACATGAACTACCAAGTCTGGTGGAGGAAAAGGGACAGCATGGCTTTTCTCTCAAGGGGAGCAAAAGCTGAGGCCTCCTGCCATGACAGATCTTTATTTCTATCTCTCCACATTACATGATGGTCCTCATTTCCTCTGCACAGGTTCACTTTAGGTGGTTACCTTTTACAGAAAACAAAGGAGCCAATGCCACTAATCACATCACAGAAGAGGGATATTTGCAAATGAAAAGGCAAAAGTGGTTGAACTGGTTACACTGGTCCTTGGAAGGTTTAGCATGGTTTTTAAGAAGTTACTTTGCAGTAAATGTCCTCAATTCAGGGTGAGGGAGTTTTTAGCAAAAAGCAAGACTCAAAGTGGCCTAGGCACATTGCAGGCCTGATTCCCCATGGGAGAACCTATCCGTGGGCGTGGGTCCTGTGCATCTCTGAGTGGGAGCTGGGCCCACACCACACAGAATGGTTTCCTACACCGATGATAAAGAAATATATTAATATGAAAGAATGCTCAATGTAACTAATTATTATTAGTTACATTATTATTAGTTACATTATTATTAGAGATGTAAGTTAAAACCCCAATGAAATATCACCTCACACTGGTCAGAATGGCTATCATCAATAAATCAATGTGTTGACTAGGGTGTGGAAAAAGGGGAACACTTGTGTGCTGTTGGTGCCAATGCAGATTGTTGCAGCCACTGTGGAAATCAGTACTGAGTTACCTCAAAAATTAAAAATGGAGCTGCCTCATGACCCAGCAATTCCACTTTTGGGAATTTATCTAAAAAAAAAGAAACATGAAACACTAATTTGTAAGAGTATATGCACCTCTGTGTTCTTTGCAGCTTTATTTACAATAGCCAAAATTTGGAAGCAGCTCAAGACCCATCGGTAGATGAGTAGATAAAATAGCAATGGTACATTTAAACAATGGAATACTACATGGCAATACAAATTTTTACCCTTTGCAACAGCATGGAGGGACCTGGAGAACATTATGCTACATGAAATACAGTAAGAGAAAGACAAGTGCCATATGATTTCGCTCACATATAGAATCATATAAACAATCTGAACTAAAAAGCAGATACAGATAGACTTATAGAAAGAGAGCAGGCTGACATCTGTCGGGGGCTATGGAGCTGTGGGGTGGAGGGAGTGAGTAAAAAGGAAAAAAAATAAAGAGCCCATGTAAATGGACAACAGCATGTTGATTGCAGGGGCAAGGTAGAGATGGAAAGGGCATAGGAAGGATAAATGGTGAGGTAAAAAATAAAAATAAAAAAATTAAAAAGTAATTATAAAGTAGTACAAGAATATGAGACCATTTTTTAAGAGATAAGCTGTTATGGGCTGCCTGTGTCCCTTCAACGTTCACATGTTGAAGTCCTAACCCCAGGGCCTCAGAACATGACCGTATTTAGAGGTGAGCCTATGAGGAAGTAGTTAATGTAAAATGACATCATTAGGGTGGCTTCCCCTATGATTCAACATAACTGGTGTTCTTATGAGAAAAAGAGATGAGGACAGAGACAGACACAGAGAGAAGACCACATAAAGACAGTGAAAAAAGATGGTCGTCTACATGCCAAGGACAGAGGCCTCAGGAGAAACCAGCCTGCCCATCATGTGATCGGACTTCCAGACTCTAGATTGTGAGGAAATAAATTTTTGTTTTTTAAGGCACCCAGCCTGTGGTACATTGTTAGGACAGGAATAGAAAGCAACTGTACATACTGTCAGGGTGGTCGTGGCAGGACACAAACCCAGCAGCTGAACTACAACTCGGAAGAGATGGCTGAGGTAAGGTCAGGAGGCCTGGACAGGGGACTTTGCCCTAGCAACCAGAGTGAGGAAGACCCCCAATGATATGCTGCCACTTTGTCTTAGAAGGACCAATCTCCAGCTCCGGTGAAGAGAACCACCCAGACTTGGGGTGTAAAACCCCTCCATGCTCTTTGTTTGGCGTGACTTTTCTGGCCCCACTCTGTGGACCGGAAAACCTCGCCCGGGTGCGCAAACCCCAATAAAGATCTATACTGCCTGACTTTGTGGCTGATTGGCATTTCTTCCTCGGCAGAGCTTAAGAAAACCTTATACATACTATCTTAATTTTAGTTCTGGTGTACTTTCTCTTAGACCTATTAAATAAAGAAGCAGATATTTCTATTCTGGAAGTCTATGATGTCACAAACCATTGTCTTCTTCTTTCTCACGTATTTTATTTGCTTAATTACATCTCTTCAAATAGTTCCAGTAATATGGCAGCCCTCTTTCTAACTTTCAATATCCTTATATTATTCTTAATATACTTGAAATAATTTATTTAGTGATTTCCTTTTCTTTGTAACTAGATTTGTTGTAAGGTAGAATGATCAACTTAAATGGTGCCTTGTTTCTTGTTCATTCCTATCCTTTAAATTGTCCTCATTAGCTTAAAACCAAATAAATTTGGAGCATAGTGTTAGCATTTGAAAATAGTAGAATGACTCTTTGCCCCCCTCTTCCCTGTAAACAAACTCCACTTTCTGGTGTGAGTGTTAGCTCCCACCAAATCTGAATGGCTTTCAACAGCCTCCATGTGGGCTTCTTAATGGAACAATGGAGAAGCAACCAAAGTCTGGTAACCCAAATCTCTGCTAAGGAGATTTCTAGAATTTGTTGTGCTGGTGCCTTTAAAACAAATTTAACTGAAAAGGTTATGCTCAGGTTTTCTTCCTTGAGAAGACAATATGCAGGCCTGATTTTCACTGATTTATTTCTACTTATTTCCTATAGAAGTTAAAAAGAAAAATCCAGAAATATGCTAACCAGCTGTTCTCACAATTTTGTCAGATTTTTTTCTCAGTGTGTAACTTTGAAACATGTTGGCCAGAGAAGAAGGTGTGAATATTCAAATGAATTTTCCTGGAAAGAATGTAAAGTCTACTTAAAATTTTGAAAGTTTGTACAACTTTGATACAACTTACTCTGCTGGAATGTGCAAATGCATTAGGTGGGAACAGGTCCCCATTGTGATAGTTGTTTGTGAGGAATCACAAATGTTCAATATTTTATTTATATAGTAAATATTTCTCTTCTATCTGATAAATATTGGTATTTCAGGGAAAATATAGACAGCAACCAGATTTGTGGTCAGCTTACAGTTCAGTAGGGAAAATAGACTCTAAACAAATGACACAAATAATCACATGTGACATAGATGATTAATTATTTGTTTGATGATGTCCAATGGAACAAAAAGAAGGTATGAAGGCATAAAATAATGGCATTCACCTTGTCTGTGTGGCCAGGAAGGCTTCCCCAAGGTTGGAAAGGAAGGCAGAACCTAAATCCCACAGTGCCAGGTAGAAACTTGACCTTTGTAATGGGAGGAACAAGAAAACGTGAAGGGGATTTCAAAAAAGGAGGGTCATGATCAGAGCTGAGAGATGGAGGGGAAGATTCTAACATGCTTACTAGAGCAGCCCAGCAGACATGAACAATTGGGAGGGAGGAGGTCAAGGGAGGCAAGTGAGCAGGTTCCATAGCGTCCAACCAGAGTAGATGATGACATCACAGAGGCTACTGACAGGGGAACTAGACAAAGGGCCATATTCCGAGACATGGAAGAAGTAGCACTGAGAGTACTTTGGATGGTGTGAGGGTGAGGAATAGGGACAAATGAAGGATGCAGCCAGTGCTTCTTGATGGGTGGGTGCAACTTACTGATATGCTGCATTGGTCATACTTTGCAGATGTGAAAACAGTGAATATGCATCTTGAAAAGGCCAGGCCATTAGTCCCAGGGTACAAACAGAAGTTACATAAACACTGATGTTCTAACATCTCCAGTGTTAAATACATTTGGTCACTTAGATATCCCAGTTATTTGCAGTAATTTCTAGAAATTCTGAAGGAAGAGTATGTGTATATGATATGATATGTCCACATCCATGAAACAACCCAGGACACTAATCCTTGCTGTCTCCTGCTATTCCAGAATGGCAATATGATGCCCCATCCCCAGTGGTAGAAGTTCCAGCTGTCCTGCCACCCTCTGATGCCCTAAGGCATACTGACAGTAGCTGGCAGTATGAGTTACTCTGCACAGCACTCCAGACTATGTTTCCAGTACTGGGGATGACTTCATAAGTGGTCCATCTATGACTCCAGGTAACCAGCCATGCCACTTCCTCATAGTTTGACTTCTCCTACTGGGCCCTGTTGTACCTTCTGCTCATGGTTCATATTTGGGGACTCTAAGTCTATCTGAAATGTTCATGTATTATGCATTTCCCTCTCCACAGTAACAAGTTCCAGTCTCCTTATCCAGTGTCCAAACTACTCCTGGAGCCTCCTTGGAGCTTACAAATATACACATGTGATTAGACAATTGAGGGAATGAGTGACCTGATTCAGTATGACCCAGTAGTTATGAGATCCTTGTAATTATATGATAGTGGTTTCCTTTTTAATTTCTCATGGCCAATATTTAAAGACAACATAGGGCTTTACAAAAGACAGCTAAACTGCACCAAGAGTTCAGAATGGTAATTCAGTAAAGTGTGGGTATGTGTCTAAGATGCCATTTCATGGGTGGGAAGGGAGAACATGCCCAAGACAATTGGGGACTTTTTCAGTCTACACACATACCCACTGTACCCCTGGCTTTCCTTTTTGACTCTGATAATAAGGACAATGTTTTAAATTTTTCAGCTCACCTCAAGAAATTGAGAACTTTTTTTCTATGTGACATGGATTGCTATGGCTTTGCCACAGTGGATTAAGTTTTAAGTTGCTATTTTGGAGCATTACTTTTTCTTAGATACTTTGGAATGGGTTTGGGTAGAAAACTGTATATTTCTATTTTAAAATATGAGAGGCACCATGGAGTCTTTAGAAAAAATTATTTATTGATTTTGTGGGATTTTTACAAGATTACCTTTTAACATTTTTAAAATACAGAAATAGTGATTTATACCTATAATGAAAAAAACCCAGCATTAGGTAATTATAAAGCACTAATCATAAATGTTCAGTCAACTCACAGAAGGCTGTAGAATTAATAATTATTGTGAAAAAGTAATTTTTGTGTAAGTTTTGAAAATTTTGAGAATGTAATTTTATTTTATCTATATTCCTATATATTTAACAAACATTTTTATAACTGAAGTTATATAATGTGCCTGTACTTTATAGCAATATATAAAAATAGTTCTACTACTAAATAATCACAATTTTCTGAAAATAAAAAACAAATTTTTCCAGGTTTCAGATATTTTCCATGGTTTAAAATTCTACATTACTTATGTGTTGGTATAGTTTTGGGGAAAGGGTGATTTCCAGGACTTTACACTAATACTTTACACATTCATTCAGTTTGAATTGTGTGGGGAGCATCTACAATGACTTGTTACAATAACTTCATTTCAATATAATTACACAGTAATAACTACTATCAGGGTAGTCACAGAGGAAAATTAATAAAAGAGTATGGTGACATGCATGTGCATAAATTAGAATTAATTTAAATTTTAATTTTTTACTGAATATATCTTTATTGAATATAGTATTAGAACAGGGGTTGCCAGATAAAATAAAGGATATCCACTGAAATTTGAATTTTGGATCAACAACAAATACTTTTTAATATGTCCCAAACATATTGCAAAACACATACATACACTAAAAGTTATTTGTTGTTTAATTAGAAACTCGAATATAACTGGCCATTCTGTTATTTTATTTGCTGACTCAGATAACCTGCTTAGAAAGTTTTCTTAGAATTCTGACTGCTTTTTTCATGGTACATTTTTTAAAAAGATGATGCTCTTCTCATCCAGAAAATTTCTCAGTTGTCTGTATTTTCCAAGTGGTAGAATAACACTTATAGGTGCAAATCTCTTTGTGGATGAGGAATCCTGGGCAGTTCCCTGACATAAATCACAGGGCATGAGTGGTGCCTCGCTATGGCCCCATTTCAAAGGAGAGATTCTGGAGAGTCTGCAGCTACATCAGAATATTTTCTGTGATCATGTTGAGCAAAAACAGCTAGATGATGATTCATGGTCTAGATTCTGAGTCATCCTGAAGATTAAGGACATTAGATCTTTCTTTGAATAGAGTCACTAGACAATTCAAATCTATGAATTTATTTGTAAAGACAGCATGGCTGTGTTCTTGCATATATTATTTTCACTGCCTGTTAAACTAATTTTCTGCATATTTTCTATGTAAACCAATACACATGTAGAGGATTAAAAGTTTTTCTTAGTGTGTGGGGTTTCCTTGAATGAAAATTCAATATATGTGATGACAAATTGCAAGGGAAGCTGAGCCATGTTGCCCAGAATTACATCCTGAGTCTAGTTTGTGAACTAGGGGAAATTGCTTATACATGCTCTGTTTCACACTTTTTTTACCCCAAAGGATTGGTGTAGAATTAAATAAGTATAAATAACTATATATGTGTGTGTGTGTATGTGTGCGCATTCACGTGTGTATACACATGCTTGTGTACATTTATGTGTATGCATACACATGTGTATATACCCATATAGGTTCATATTGGTGTGTGCATACAAATATGTGCAGTTACATGTATATCTGTGTTCATCTATGTGCATGCATGTGTGTAAGTTTATATGTATGTATGCACACAAACTTATGTGTATGTGCATATGTGTATGTGCATGCATGTATATGTGCTTATATATGTGTGTGTATATGAGATCTGTCCACAAGGTTTCCAGCTATGTAATAGGAAAAAAGAGAGACATTTATTAAAGAAGATACAAGAAACATTGTACATAGGACAATGACACTTCAGTCCTCTTCAAAGTAAGCACCTTGGGACCTCACACAGTTCTCCCAATAGCCATTATCTGCCCCATTGTGTTTTCCTGAATCTCATCAACAGTCTGAAATCTCTTCCCTTTCAAAGGTGATTTTAGTTTTGGGAAATGCCAGAAGTCGCAGAGCACCAAATCTGGGCTGTAAGGGACTGAGTCACCTGGATGATTTGATATTTTGCCAAATAACTCTGCATGAGATGTGATACATGAGCAGGCATGTTGATGTGATGAAGCTGCCAATCACCAGTTGCCTATAGCTGTGACCTTCTAATCATCTAAATAGATTCCAGAGGAGTGTTCAAGCTTAATGTAAAATTTGATGCAGATTCATGCTCTTTGCACTCAGTACACATTCTTACTCAATGGTGTCTACCATGCCCACTAAGTAATACAATGAAGTTTTCATTGTTCATGCATGCACATTCCAGCCCACTGTCCTTGGCTGCCATGTTACATCAGTGTTGCACAAACCATTTTCATTATGTTAACAATCACTGGATGTTTTCTGGACAGACCTTATCTGTGCATGCAAATATGTGTAAATGTGTGTGTGTGAGTATATATGTAAGTGCATGTATGTGTATATATGTGCATGTATGTGTATTCATGTGTGTATGCCCAAACTAACAAAAGCTGAACACAGATTGGCCTGGTTACTTTATATTTATATTGTGTTATTATAAGACAGAATGACCTGTGCACTTTTACTTTTTGGATTTATATATGGACTGGGTTCCATGTAGAATTATTCCACAAGTCAGTGAGAGTTACTCTGAAGGTAAGAGCCATCCTGGTTCTGTCAAGGCGAGGAAAGCAGGTTATATTGAGTTGAAAAGTAGCTGAGGGTATGTAGATCCTGCAGCTTCACTCTGCTGGGATGTGGGAGCAGTCCTGCTGGTGATATAACAGCAGCATGGTGGGCAATAGCCATTACCATGCAGTCACTTGTCATGGATGTGACAAGGATGACAGATGCTGATACTTGCTGAATAAGCAAGCAGCATGGGGCCCTCAGGGTGAAGACCAGGAACTTGCTGTAGAATCAGAAGTGTGGTGTTGTAGTTTTCTCAGATGCACTCAATGTTTCTGAAGAAAATTTGAGTTGTGGGAAAAGCAGTAGTGCAAAACCAAAAAGGACAACAGATTACCTGGGGCAGGGCAGGTAAAGTGATGGATATGCAAGAAAGTGAAGCCAGTTCTAAGGGAACTGGGGCTATGCTGGATTAAAAAGCCTCTTGTGGGCAGAGTTGCAGTGCTAATGTGAACAAAGGGGCACAGGGCACATGGTTCTGTGTGAAGAAAGGTCTAGGGGAAGCCAGGACAGTGAGCTCCTGGACTGGAGCAGAGATAAAACTATGGAAGGTGAGGAGTGGACAGGTCAGGCTTTCCTTATTCTAGAAATGAATCCATGTTGGGAACTCCATGATTTTTAGTCACTTGTGACACTGACTGACTTACCCTTCCTCTGCTTTTCATCTTACCTCTTTTGTGTTTCTAGCAATCTCTTAGGTAAATTTTCCATTTTGGCTCAGACCTTAAAGATTCCCTTAGGTCAAATTCTTGACCTTTTCTTCACTAAACACCTTAATAAACTCTGGTAAGATAGAAAGTGGAGAGAATATTAATGAAGTAGAGAAATCACAGGCTGAAGATCTTACCTTCACAGACAAGGAAAGGACAACCAATGAAAATTCAACCAAATCCAAAGCCAATAGCAAAATATCAGCTGCCAACAAGCAGGGAGCTACTGATGTAGGAGTTCTCATTTATCACAGGTAGAATGTTAGGAAACCCAGGGGAGAAAGGCTTTCATTGGTCTAGGTGAAAACAGTTTTGAATTTTGAAGTTAAGATTATAGCTTAATATTTCTATTTCAATGAAATCATTTTTCCAAATGTGTCACTGGGAACCTACATTGTTTATGACAAAGCTATTGTAGTGTACATTCCAGGAAAATTATGCTAGAAAAAAGGGAAAAGATAGAGAATATAGAAAATTGTGGAATTAATTCAGGCATTAAGTGAGCAACATAACAGCTGTGTAGCAGGTCTCTTTCTAAAAGTTGGTATGAATTAGAATGGCTCAGTAGGCTCTAAAAATGATATACATTTTGTGGGATAAGTAGGACAACAGACTTTAGGGTCATTATGAAGAAAATATCTGTTAATTATCTCAAAAAGGAAAGAAGGAGATGCCACAAAAATATTTAAGGAAAGTATTTCAAGTACAATATAGATTAGCACAAAAAATTATTTGAGCCTGAAGAGTAGACTTTTTTATCTTGATGCCAGAGACAATTATTAACTGGTACAAGGGTGTCACCAAAACCAAGAAATAAAAGAAGTCTCATCATTCTGTTACTTGGTAATGAATAATATCTGCATATTCACACCTTTAGCTGTTTTATTGAACTTCGATCTACAGTCAATGTGTGGGAGATGATCTGATTAGAAAAGAATATGGATTCTGTTAGCCTTGTGACCACCTCCTGAAGGACCTGTCAGACTTCCCATGTAATGATGGATGGATATGGCCACAATTTTGAGGATTCTGCTGCACATAGCCTGCACTGTGAGCATAACATACCGGAGGTTTTACAAGGCATATTGTGTTTTAAAGGAGCCACTCCAAGACTGCATGGGTTGAGATACAGTCTCTTTCCTTCTTGACCATCTTACCTTACAATTTGAAAGCTTGGCCATGTCACCTCGATGGAGCGTCATGTCACAAAGTGAGGAGTTGGAGGATACAGCCTGTGGCTGATGGAAGAAAAGATTGAAATTTAAGTATGTATGATATCTTCTATGAAGGCATAGGTACCAAAAATAATACTCCAACCAGGAATATCAAGGAAGGGTGGTGAGACTCATAAGAAATAAATCCTCATTTTCTAAGGGCAATAAGTTAAAAAATAGCATATTATTTTGCAGTATGAAGGTAACCTATAGAGGAACTTAACACAGATAAACCAAAATTTGATGGCTTTGGGGACATGATTACCCTGTTCACAACATTACTTTCTTCTGATGTAAAATATTTTACAAAGTGAATATTGAATTTTGGTTATTTTATAAAATATTATATAATATTTTTATATAATATAAAAATATTTCAAGAATATTTGAAAATGTAGAAGCTGATGCTCCTGGCACAATGTGAAAACCACAAATGTAACATGGCTTCTATACTTTCACTCACAATTAAAATTTCCTGTAGCTCTTGAGTCTCAGTGAGTTGAGTTTTGAGTATTTCGTCCTATATTTTGATCACAAAACTGCTCAATGGTATTCTGAAATAGGGGATATTTTTTGCGTTGCTACAGAGGTTTGAAATTAAATTAGTTCTTTATATTATTTGTCAATAGTCCTATTCAGGACAATAGAAGTGTGTGAATGTGTATGTCTGTATATATATTGTGTGTATTATACATTTATATTCTGAATTGTGACAATGGTAGTATCTAGAAAAAGAAGATGAGGTATGAATGATCTCTGTGTAACAGAGTGCAGCCAAGAAGGGGACCCCAAATAGGGATTTGTAATGGGTTCCAGAACTGAAGGTGTCCAGGAAATATTAGAAAAATATACAGGATGTCCTCATCCCCGCCACAAGCCTAAACTGGGGGATGGGACATATAGAACAGAGCCATTGGGAGCTGTGTTGTATAGCAACAGCTTTGCAGCTAACCTCTGGCATGGTCATTTAACATATCTATAACCTTTAACTGGTTTCATAGATATGTTAAATAGCTGTGGCCATACTTTGAGCCAGGGGGATGGAAGTCACTTCCACCCAAGATATAACTGGGAGGCAGCTCTCCCTGGTTACAGCACCTGAATGAGAGCTTGGAGGAGATTAGCTCCATGCCCAGACTTATGATGGCAGCCCAGTAAAGCTGGAAGAATATGGGAATGCTGGCAGGTGTAACTGATTGTAGGAGGAGTTGGAAATGGGGCTGCAGAGGAAGACTGGTGTGGGGATTTAAAACCAGGATGGCAGCCATGCAAGGGAGAACCACGCAGCTTTGGCAGAGTGGGGACCCTGTGACTTTGGGGTGCTCCCTTTTGCCATGTGGATTAGGAAGTAGGAGAGACTTTGCCTAGAAGAAGAGAGGTGAAAGGACTCTTGCTGTTGGGCCATGAGAAAGTGCCACAGGGCTTTGGATTAACTGGAGATCATGGCAGCAACACAGCTGAGGTGCTAGGAGCCCTAATCACAGACTTCTAATTCTTTTCCTAAGATACGGTACCCCAGACTAGGACAGAGGGAGAAGGAAGGACTGTGCATCTGTGGGTATTCTAAAGGACTTTAGTATTTTAATAAAGACATTTAGTCACTATTCTAAGTCTGTATAGCCTTTAAATAAATATTTCCTTTCTTTTCACAAATCTCTGGCATTGAGAGATGTCTTTCCTCTGCTTGTGGGCTTAGCAAAACTAGTGAGGGGTCCTTTCAGTAATAGTATATCATACACCACTCCAGTCTATTCTGTAACATCTAAACTTATAAGAAATACAGACATTAAATAAGAGGATGAGAAAAAGAAAATTTTGATAGGGGACTCAAGACTTGGAAAATTTTAGCTTAAGGTAAAAAGTTATAAGTCTTGCAAGTAATGTGTATGGTAAGCTTTTGTTTCAGAAACTACAGGTAAGGCCTGTCCTAGCTCCTGGGAAAACAGCCCATCTCCTGGGGCCCTGCTAGAGATTACCGCCTGGGGACAAGTGGAGGCATCCAGGCTTTTGTGTTCCAGGGTGAGACAGACGACCACACTCCCCTATAAACGGCTAACTGCCCAGGACAGGAATGTTGCAGCTTCTGAATCTCAAAGCCCACACCTCACCTTGTTTATTCACCCCCCCCTTATAAAAGGTCTGACCTAGAAAGAAAAGACAAGATGGTCTGTTAGGATATGAACCCACCATCTTCTCAGATCATCAGCCACCTGAATCAAGTGTCCATAAAAGACTCAATCACTGTCATTGCTTATTGGGTTTGGTAGTGACAGGCAGCTTGAATGCTGGTGTCTTTTCCTGTTTCAATTTCAGTTGACATATTTTCTGGCCAATGAACTTGAAGAGTGTTAGTTTGTCATTGAGGCCTGTACACACTCTCTCTCTCTTTCTCTCTCTTGCCCTTTCCCCCACTCTCTTTTCCCCTACACATTCTCCCTCTCTTCATCTTCATCTACCCACTAGAGACATATACACCTTGATCTGGTAGTTACCATAAAAAGTATCCCCATGGGCTATTTAGTGGCTTGACTGGTGTGGCTCAATGGATTAGGTATTATCCTACAAACTGAAAGGTCACTTGTTCGATCCCCAGTCAGGGTACATGCCTGGATTGTAGGCATGTTGGCTGAGGTTGTGCAAGAGGTAGCCGATCTATGTTTCTCTGACACATCGATGTTTCTCTCCTTTTCTTTCTCTGTCCCTTCCACTCTCTCTAAAAATAAATAAAAATAAATTTTAAAAAATCCCCATACAATCCATATTGAGCAACACTTTTAAAAGCAATAATAATGCATTTTGCTATTTTTCACTTAAAAATTTTTAATCCTCATTCAAGGACAATTTTTCATTGCTTTTAGAGAGAGGAGGGGAGAGAGAGAAATGTTGATGTGAGAGGGAAACATCCATTGTTAGCTTCCTGTCTGTGCCTAGACTGGGAATCTTATACACCTAGACCAGGGATGGAACTGGCAACCTAGGTACATGCCCTGTCTAGGAATTGAACCTGCGACCCTTGAGTTATGGAGCGATGCTCCAACCAACTGAACCACACCAGCCAGAGCTATTTCTTCCATGTTTTAATGTAAAATTTCCAGCATTTTATGAAGGTCAGATTGTGTGAGACACACTGCTTAACAAATGTGTCACATAGACAGGATGTCTGCTTGGTCTCCTAAGAAACCAAAGATGAAAGAGCTAATAATTTGCTGAAAATTGTAGTTGGTTTCAATAAGCAGCTGGGTTTTTCTCCCCATCCAAAAATGTATTATACACTTATGTTTCTAATATTTCTTTTAATTGTCAGTTGGCTAATTTATTAAAAGACATAAGTTTGAACAAGACTTAATGAGTCAGCCATCAGGACTTTCTATGAAAGGACAGCATTTTGTACTTGTGTGGGAAGTGAAGTTTTACATTTAATTTCCCTTTCAAGTTGCTTATACTATTCTCAACTTTGATGTACGTAGTGCCATGCATTAGGAATAAAAGGAATAATATAGAGCTCCAGGTGTAAAACTAGGGAGAAGGAAATCAGGGCTGAGGTCAGGGACAGGGAGTCAGCCTGTGAGTGCACAGGGAGGCTGTGGAGGGAGATTGTACAGAAAGAAGAAGCTATATGAATGAAGTTATAGAGATGGGGATAAATGAACTTGGGGGAGTGAGCTTCTAGGTGTGGAAGGTTTAGGTGGAACCATGAGGTATTAAGAGAGAAGGTCAGACTGAGAGGCAGGAGTGAGCATAGAGAGTCTGGAAGTCAGTTGTCTTTGACTTTTTTAGCCTGGCTTCCTCAAGTTTTGAATAGGACAGGGACACAAGGAAAGGAAGGGCAGCAGTGGTAGGGTCAGAGGAAGAGCAGGCAGACTGAATCCATAGATATCTCACTTTATTATTCATTTCTCTTGTTGTTTTTTGTTGCCCTCCTCAAGCCAGGTCAGGAAAGCAAATTTGACAGGTGCTGGGTCCCACCCACACCTGTACAGACATTCTATACCTTTAAATGGAGTCACAGAAACAAAAGGAAACAGGAAGCTGTGCTCTCTGCACGCCCCCTTCTGGCATCTGGGAAGCGGGACTGCAGAGCCAGCAGCCAGCACATGATATCCTTATTTTCTGGTTATTTAGTGGTTTTAGCAAACCCAAACCCTTCCTAGTGATTTAGAATTTGGTTCCTGTCACATTCAAGTCAAACACAGTGTGCTCCTATCACTGAAACAAATAAACAATTAAGAATTAATCTTCATTTATACAGCTAGAAAGTCATGCAGTCCAATTCAATATCAGAAAAAATACTTAAAAGGGGGGATTAATAAATTTTTATTTCCCTAATTCACACACTAATCTTTATGGGTAAGGTTGTGATGATTAATTATTTACTATTTTTCTGCAGTCAGAAAGTCCTCTACAAAGAAAATGAGAAAAAGAATAAAAAACTGCAGTTAATACAACCAGCCAGTATTAGATTACAGATCACTCAGCATTCTCTTTCCAGAGGTTGGGATTGGCCATTAAAGTCATGCCAGATAAAAAACTATGAATAGTAAAATGACAACAAACTCACAACTATCAACGAAAAGAGCAAAAATATACTAAGCAAACAACTAGAACAGAAAGAGAATAGAAATGGAGATTGCATGGAAGGTTATCAGTGGGGACAGGGAAGTAGAAAAATAAGAGATTAAAAAGTAAAATAGATAGGGGGATGTTAAGAATAGTATAGGAAATGGAGAAGCCAAAGAACTTATATGCACAACTCATGGATGTGAACTAAGGGTTTGGATTGCTGAAGGGACGGGGGGCACCAGGAAGAGGAGGGCAAAAAGAAAAATCAATTGGGACAACTGTAACAGCATAATCAATAAAATATACTTAAAAAAAACAACTGGAACTTTACCATTAAGCAGATACTGAAAAGGTACTGAAAAGAAAAATCCATCAGAGCTGTGAGATGGTGGAGAAGTGACTGTAAACCACACTAACCACCTCCCAGGAACAATCTGGAGTTACAACTGAATTGTGGGGAAATTAATCAGAACAAACAACTGAACAATAGTGAGAAAGAAGCATTATAACCCTGGACAGACAGAAGAACCAGCTTTGGCATAACCTGTCTGCACCTGCATAAAGGAATGTAAGATTTGATTGGCAGAGTGACCCTCAGTCAAACAGCTGGAGGGAAGGACCCACCAAAGAATGACCCAATAACAATCAAAACCCAAAGACATACAGAGAGCCAACATAAATGGCATCCCAAGAGCAGCAAGTTCAGAAGATCAAGGAGGCTGTACCACTGAATCTCACAGATCTGCTACCATAGACGTTCACACCACAAACTCAGGGACTCAGAGCACATCAATTTAAGAAGTAAAGGCTAACAAGGGGAGTCTCACAAACAATGGGAAGACAAAGAAACAAGCCCCAAATGAAAGGAACAGAGCAAGCCTCAGAAAGAATGCTAAATGACATAGAGGCAAGTCAACTATCAGATATTGAGTTCAAAACAATGGTTATAAGGAAGCTTAATGAGCTCACTCAGAAAACCAAAAAACTACAGAGAAACTACTATGAAATCACTGCAATCTATATCAACATGAAAAAGGAAAGAGAAATTTTCAACAAGAGCCAAGAGGAAATGAAAAATACAATTTATGAGTAGAAGAATACAGTAGAAGGTGTCAAAATCAGCCTGGATGAAGCAGAGGATTGGATCAATGAACTGGAGAAAAAGGTAGAACACCACCCTCCCCTTGAAACAGCCAGAAAAGGAAAAAAAAAAGATTCGAATTAAGGGTTTTTAAGGGAACTTCAGGACAGTATGAAATGTAATAATATCCATACAATAAGGATACCAGAAGCAGAAGAAGAAGAGCAAGTTAGAGAAAACCTGTATGAAAAAGTAGTGATGGAAGACTTCCCTCATTTAGTGATAGAAAAAACCATAGAAATTCAGGAAGCAGAGAGGATCCCAATAAAGAACACAGAGAGACCCAATCAGAGACACATCATAATTAAAATGGCAAAATTCCAAGACAAAGAGAGAATCTTAAAGGCAGAAAAGGAGAAACATGAAGTAACATACAGGGAGCCCTGATAAGGCTAGCAGCTGACTTCTCAGTGGAAATGCTCCATGCCAGAAGGTAATAATAAGAAATATTCCAGGTAATAAAAACCAAAAGCCTGCACCAAGACTACACTACCCAGCAGGGCTCTCAATTAAAAAGGAAGATGAAATAAGGACTTTCCCAGACAAAACAAGGCTCAATGAATACAACTCCACCAAAGCAGCACTACAAGATATGCTAAAGAGACTGCTTTAAGGAAAGGAATAAAAAGAGTGACAGAGAATGAGGAACACAGGCACAAAGGAAGTAAAATGGCAATGAATAAGTACCTATCAATAATAACCTCAAATGTAAATGGATTAAATGCTCCAATCAAAAGATATAGGGTAGCTGGATGGATAAGAAAACATGGCCCACATATATGCTGCTTACAAGAGACCCAATTAAAAACAAAAGACCTACACAGACTGAAAGCGAGGAGCTGGAAAAATATTCCAAGCAAATTAACGGGAAAAAAAGCTGGGGTAGTGGTACTCATATCAGACAAAATAGACTTCAAGACAAGGTACATAAAAAGAGACCCAGCAGGGCAATTCATAATACTCAAGAGAAGAATCCATCAAGAAGACATAAACATTGTTAATATATATGGACCCAACATAGGAGCACCCAAATATATAAGGAACATTTTGGAAGACTTAAAGAAAGATAGGCAGCAAAAACACTTACACCAGGGGATTTTAACACTCCACTGTCAAAAATGGATAGATCTTCCAAACAAAATATCAACAAGGATATTGCAGCAGTGATCAAATGATCTAGATCAAATGGACATAACTGATATATATACACAACCTTTCATCCCCAAAAAACAAAATACACATTCTTACCAAATGCACATGGAACAATTTCAAAGACAGACCCATGATAAGACACAAAACAAGCCACAACAAATTCAAGAAAATTGAAATCATATCAAACATGATATCTGACCAAAAGGGACTGAAACTAGAAACAAACCGCAAGATAAAAACTCAGAAATACTCAAGTCATGGAGATTGAATAGCATGCTATTAAACAATGAACGGGCCAAGAATGAGATCAAGGAAGAAATCAAAAAGTTTCTGGAAACAAATGAAAATTATCACACAATAGTCCAAAAATTATGAGACACAGTGAAGGTAGTCCTGAGAGGGAAGTTCATATAGATATAAGCCTACCTAAAAAAGATACAAACATTTCAAATAAACACCCTAACCCTGCGTATGCAGTAACTGGAGGAACAGCAACAAACAAAGCCCTGAGCAAGCTGAAGGAAACAAATAGCCAAAATCAGAGGAGAATTAAATGACATTGATTCTAAAGGAACAAATCTAAGGATCAATAGATCCAGGAGGTGGTTCTTTGAAAATATAAACAAAATTGACAAGCCTTTAAGAAGACTGATCAAGAAAAAGAGAAAGAGAACCAAATAAACACAATCAGAAATGAAAGAGGAGGGATTACAACTGATACCACAGAAAATCAAAGGAGTGTAGAAATTACTACAAAGAACTATATGCCAAGCAATTTGAAATTCTAGGTGAAATGGACAAATTTGTAGAAGAATGTAATCTTCCAAAACTGAAGAAGAAACAGAAAGCCTGAACAGACCAATAACAGCAGACAAAATTGAAGCAGTAACAAAAAACTCCTGGCACACAAAGGCCCTGGACCAGAAAGTTTCACAGGACAATTCTACAAAGCATTTAAGGAAGAGCTATACCCTATCCTTCACAAAGTATCCAAAAAAAAAAAAAAAAATGCAGGAAGATGGAAGATTCCCAAACTCTTTTTGAAGTCAGCATCATCCTAATCCCCAAACCAGCTGAAGATGTAACAAAGAAGGAAAACTACAGGCTAATATCACTGATGAACATAGATACTAAAATCCTCAACAAAATATTGGCATACTGCATCCAGCAACGCATTAAAAAGATCATACACCATGATCAAGTGGGATTCATCCCAGCGATGCAAGGATGGTACAATATTTGCAGATCAATAAATGTAATACATTACATAAGCAAAAGGAAAGACAAAAACCACATGATCATATCAATGGATGCATAAAAAACATTTGATAAGGTACAGCACCCATTTATGATAAAAACACTCAGTAAAATAGGAATAGAGGGAGCATTCCTTAACATGATAATGGCCATACACGAGAGACCTAGAGCCAACATCATACTCAATGTGCAAAAACTAAACAATTCCACACTAAGTTCAGGAAAAAAACAAGAATGTCTGCTTTCACCAATTCTATTCAATGTAGTCCTGGAAGTCCTAGAAACAACAATCAGAGTAGAAAAAGAAATAAAGGCATCCAAATTGGACAAGAAGATCTGTCATGGTTTGCAGATGACATAATAGTGTACATAGAGAATCCTATAGAATCCAACCAAAAACTACTCAAGCTAATAAGTGAATTTGTCAAAAGAGCAGGATACAAAGTCAATATTCAGAAATCGAAGGCATTTTTGTACAACAACAATGAAATATCAGAAACAGAAATCAGGAAAAAGATCCCATTTGATATAACAACAAGAAAAATAAAGTTCTTTGCAATAAACCTAATCAAGGAAGTAAAAGACTTATACTCAGAAAACTAAACAACACTGAAAAAAATTAAGGAACACACAAACAAATGGAAGCATATATGGTGTTCATGGATTGGAAGAATTAACATCATCAAGATGTCCTTACTACCCAAAGCAATTTATCTTCATTGCAATCCCCATTAAAATACCAATGACATATTTCAGAGATACAGACCAAACATTTAAAAATTAATGAACCATAAATGACCCTGAATATCTGTAGCAATTTTGAGAAGGAAGAACAAAGTGGGAGGGATCGTAATACCTGGTATGCAACTGTATTAAAGGTCACTCTAATCAAAACAGCCTTGTACTGGAGTAAGAAGAGACACACAGAGCGAAAAAGAATAGAGAGCCCAGAAATAAACCCAAGTCTCTATGGTGAATTAATATTTGACATAGAGGACAAAAGCATAAACTGGAATAAAAATAGCCTCTTCAACAAATGATGTTGGGATAATTGGACCGCCACGTTAAAAAAAGTGAAACTCAATCACCAACTTACACCATACACAAAAATAAATTGAAGGTGAATAAAAGACTTAAATATAAGTCTTGACAAAATAACAGTCTTAGAGGAGAACAAAGGCAGGAAAATCTCAGATATTCTACCCAGCAATGTTTTCACTGATATGTCCCCTAGAGCAAGGGACATAAAGGAAAGAATAAACAAATGGGACCTCATCAAATTAAAAAGCTTCTGCATGGCTAAAGAAAACAGCATTAAAATGAAAAGAGAACCAACTATATGGGAAGACATATTTGCCAATGATACCTTGGACAAGGGTTTGATCTCCAAAATATATAAAGAACTCACAGGAGTCCACTCCAGGAAGACAAACAACCCAATTTAAAAATGGGCAAAGGGCTTAAACAGACACTTCTCCAAGGAGGACATACAGAGGGCCCAGAGACATATGAAAAGATTCTCAGCATCACTAGCTGTCAGAGAGATGCAAATTACAACCACAGTGAGATATAACTTCACACGAGTGAAAATGGCCATCTTCAGCAAATCAACAATCAACAAGTTTTGGGGAGGATGTGGAGAAAAGGGCATCTTAGCGCACTGTTTGTCAGATTGCAGTCTGGTGTAGCCACTGTGGGAAAAAAAGTATGGAATTTCCTCAGAAAACTAAAAATGTAACTACCTTTTGACCCAGCAATTCCACTGATGGGGTTATACCCTAAGAGCCTTGAAACACCAATCGAAAAGATCCTATGCACCCCAATGTTTATAGCAGCACACTTTACAATAGCCAAGTGCTGGAAGTAGCCTAAGTTTCTCTCAGTAAATGAGATTAAAAAAAAAAACACACGACACATTTACTAGATGGCATACTACACAGCAGAAAGAAAGAAGGAGCTCTTACCCTTTATGACAGCAAGGATGGATCTGGAGAGCATTAAGCTAAGTCAAATAAGCCAGGAGGTGAAAGACAAATACTGTATGATTTCACTTGTAAGTGGAACCTAATCAGCAAAACAAACAAATAATCAAAATATAACCAGAGAAGTTGAACTAAAGTACAAACTGATAGTAACCAGAGTGAGGTAGGAGGCCATAATGAGGGGGAAAATGTGGAAGGGATTTCAGGAATATCTATAAGGGGCACATGGAGAAAACTAAAGGTGGTTTGTATCAAGGGTGGGAAGTGGAGATGACTGAGTTGGGGGGAGTAGTGGGGAGAAAATGGAGACAACTATACTTGAAGAACAATTTTTTAGAAAGTTAATAAAATGAACAGAAAAATAAATAAAAAGTAAACTGGAAAGAACGATCTGACAGTAACCGGAGTTGAGAGTGGAGAAGAATAATAGGGGATAATACAGCAGGGGGGCATCAAGGAACATGTATGAAGAACACTTGGACAAAGCCAAAGGGAGTGGGTATGAGGGTGGGAAGCAGGGATGGGGTGTGTGGGGGTGAATATGGTGACAGTTTTACTTGAACAACAATGAAAAAACTGGAGTAGTGATGTTTCAGATGAGAAGTGCTTTTTGAGGAAAATCATTTAGTTTATACTGATTATTTTGGTATACATTTTCAAAGTGGCAGCTCATATAGGATTACAGAGCAGGGAATGGAAGGCTTTTTCATTGTTAAAGAAGCACTATTATAGGCTGTGGTTTTCCAGGTGGTTTTTCATTTCTTTTGCATCTGAGTTTATGCTTTCTGTGAAAAGGCATTCTGGCTGAGCACTCTTTTTAGATTGTTAATAAGAACCAGAAGTTTGGCATAAAAATAAAACCACATTTACTTCAATGACAGAATTGAATTTCTATTTTCTTCTAAAAGAACTTTGAGACAGAGAAGGCATAGGATAAGTTATAATGACTTCATGGTGCTAATTAAAATATTTCTAATAAAGACACAAGCTGAGCAGGATAGTTTAAAAGTCACTTCTGTTACATACTATTTTCGCTTCTCTGTTTTAAAGGTGGTCTTAAAATTTACTTGGGGATATTTAATGTGCAAATTTGAGACACTTTTACCCACTCCATTTATTTACCTAATTTTGTTTAATAAAATATTGGTACAAGCAAGTTCTTCATGCTAATAAAACTCATAAAAGAAGTTTTTACATGTTGGCATGAAATTAAGGATATTTGCTGGTTTGTCTTGTTATTGGTTAATAAATATTTTTGTCTATGTCTAATTTTGTTTTTAATTATCAGGAAAATTATTCTTTAAAAAAGATTTTATTTATTTATTTTTAGGGAGAGAGGAAGGGAAGGAGAAATAGAGAGAGAGAAACATCAATGTGTGGTTTCTTCCCCCTGCCCTAGTGGGGACCTGGCCAGCAAGCCTGGCATGTATCCTGACTGGGAATGGAACCCGTGACCCTTTGCTTTGCAGGCCTATGCTCAATCCACTGAGCTATGTCAGCCAGGGCGGGACAAGTATTCTTTTGGTACTGTACAGGGGAAGAGACAGTGTAAAGGAATTTGGGTGATTGTGTCAACATTATTACCAATAATACATGGTTGGAACCTATATAATTTTATTAACCAGTGCCACACCAATAAATTTAATTAAAATGTAAGAATACATAATTGAGCCTAGAAGTCAAATCTTTAGATTCCTGGTTTGGTACTCTATTAAAAATGCTACTAAATCTAATCCATGGTATAAGTTGACATAATATTATGGGCATTGTTTTGGGGAACAAGAATAATATTATTATAGAAAATTTTGAAATACAGCAGGCTCTGGCAACATGAACCCTGAGAGTTGTGACACGGGCTTTGGAGGTTTGATGATGAGAGCAAAGCATGTTGGTGACTTTAATCATTAGGGTCAGTTATTGGAGTTCTGAGGTTTAGTTGTAGGCAAAGGTGTGTGTATGCACATGTGCATGTGTGCTCATATATGTTTGAATCAGTTTAATGAGTCGTAAATTTTGCTGTCTATTCATTAATGTTTCTATCAATTTATATTTATTTTTGATGTGTCTTTCCCTAGATAAACAGTGAATTCTTTGGTAGGGACAGAGAATGTTGGTTCCTCATCACTTACCCTTGATATCTCATGCAGCACCTGTCAGGAGTCCTTCAGTACAATGAATTTGACAAATCTGTCAAATTCATTGCATCAATATTTATTCACAGTGAAGGAAGCTGTTTGCTTTTTTCCTCCCCTAAAACCCTTATGTATCGGCTGTCAATATCTATACATGATAACGTGCCTGGAGGGATGTTTATAGAGTAACTTTGTTCACAAAAAGCCCTAACCTCTCCTGACAGAAAGCATAAAAATGACAGAAGACTCTCTCTGTCACAGTCTAGGGCTGAGGCATGTCTTCTCTGCCATGTACTCAGGCCTGGTAGGCAGCCTAGAGATCCATTTTCAGAAACAATTAAATATTTGATATTTTTTACTGGTTCCTGTTCATACTGGGAAAGATTTTCAGTGTCACCCAGACACACATGTTTTTCAGTCCCTATGCTCATTTTAATGGGGGATGTATTTCTTACTCACAATAAAAATGTAGAAAATGTTCAAATTCCTTAGATCAACCCTCAGCTGGAAACAATTCTACCTCCATGGAATTTCTCAAGTCTCTTCCAATGTTCCCTTATCTTTTTCCTGAGATTTCTCTTAGTCCTTTTAATATTTCCAAAGGCTCCAAGATGTTCTCAGTTACAAGGCTTTAGAGAAATTACAAGTGAATTTAAAAGTATAATCAGAGCCCTGTTATTTAAAGTGTATAAGGTATTGTTGCCACCACTGAGAGTAAACAGAAGCCCAGCTGCCTGATTCTACCCCTTCAGGAGGGGACATGTTCAAAGTCCTTCTTTGGTTGTGGGAGTACAGTCTTAGAGTGTGGGGTTTGGGGCGGGATCCAATGGGACAGGAAAAGAAGGCAGGTTCTATGATCCAGTTTAGGTCCATTCCTAACAAATAGTCTTGCAAAAAAATTTTGTGTTAAATTTAATGGGGTGACATTTGTTAATAACATTGTACAAAATTCAGGTGTACAACTTTATAATATGGCATCTGTACACTTTACTGTGTGCTCCCAAAGCCTAGTCTCCTTTCATCACCATGTGTTTGACCCCTTTACCCTCTTCATCCATCCCCCATCTCCTCTGGCAACCATTATTCTGTTGTCTGTGTCTATGAGCTTGTTTTATGTCATTTATTCATTGTTGCTTTCTGTTTATAAAAAAATAAAGTTTTAAAAAGCTAGCCCTGGATTGTGTGGCTCAGTGAATTCAGTGCTGGCCTGCGAACCAAAGAGTCACCAGTTTGATTCCCAGTCAGGACACCTGCCTGGGTTGCAGGCCAGGTCCCCAGTTGGGGCCATGCAAAAGGTAACCACACATTGATGTGTCTCTCCCTCTCTTTCTCCCTCCCTTACCTTCTTTCTAAAACTAAATAAATAAAATCTTAAAAATATATAAAATTATTTAAAAATTTTAAAAAGATAAATATTGCCATTTGAGACAACATGGATAAATCTTGAGAACATTATGCTAAGTGAAATAAGTCAGAAAAAACCAAGAACTATATGATTTCACTTATATAGAATATAAAAGAAATATTCTTATAAAAGATAAAGTAAAATAAGCAGAAGTAGGTATAATACAGACCTGCAAAGGGTAAAAAATGCAGTAAGCCATCAATAAATGAATGAAAGCAGAAGGAAAAAAGAAATATGAAGGAAGGAAGGGACCTAATGAAACTTAAGACTTTATCATTTTACTAAAATGTTGGTTTCATGTCTCTTTGTTGCCACTTCCTCAAGGATGTTTTAATTTAATGGAGTTTTTGAGAACATTTTAAATATCCTGTATATAAAATCTAAGTAACCTTTAATGTTATTTAAATTTCAGTGACAGATGTGTTTGTCCCTTTAACTAAAGAAGCCTGTAAGTGTTTCTGATGCTGGATGTGACAGCTTGTAAGAGAAGTGTTAGTGTATTTCCAGGAACCTCTGTGGAGCAGTTAAATTCTATAACTTTTATTTATAAAAAAGTTCTCTAGTTTTTAGAAACAGCAGTAAATATTCTTTATGATTATTGAATAAGTGATGGTAGCCATGATCTTAAAATGTAGATGAAAACATTATATGGCATTGTTTATTTGATTGTGTGTTTATCTGTTGGAACTGAAAGTAAAAGCAGAGACTGGAGATAAGGAAAGATGTCTTTTTCTCATATAATTCATTTTTCTGTTAGTTAAGAGAGGGAGAGATTAAATTTAGGGCTCTGATAAAGCATGTGTTGAACAAAATGTTTATTACATTCCTTCTACACTGGATGACGCATTAAATTATGCCCTTCCAGTGTCCCTTATCACCAAACCACTTGAAAATTGTGGAAGACCATGAGAAGGGACTTATGACACCAGACTTATAGAAAGTCATTGAAATGAAAATGAGGGCCATATGGGAGATGATGGCAAAGATTTCAGTAGACATTGTACAAGTGTTAAATCTGGCCTAGGAATGAAAAAATGGTTGCTTAAAATGTTTTTAGTATTTAAAATTAAATGTACATAATTATGTATATAAGTTGTATGTATACATCTATGTAATCGATTCAGTTTTCATTAGTCACATAGGTGATGCCATGTCACTGTGAGTGATGACTTAATAAATCTGAACTGTGCCCCTGGGCAGAATCCTCTGAGACACTGATCACAGCATTTCCATCAGTTGGCCAATACATAACCTGGATTTTTGTGTGTTTCTGGTTAAAGACTCCTTATTTCATAGAGTCGTTGGTTCATTTACATTGAATTCCCATCCAACAGCAAGGTAATACCTGCCTGAACCACCTTCTCTTACATGAGCATTTGCTGCACAAGGTGCCTTACAGCCTTTCTGCCCTTAGACATGAGACAGTACTTCACTGGGGACATTATACACAGTGAAGTCACAAACTAAACCACGTCATATGAAAAGTGTGGCACTGGGTAGACCACACAAAGAAGGTGTGTTTACAGAATAAAGACTCAATGACCATAGAGACTTGGGTTTATTTCTGGGCTCTCTATTCTGTTCCATTCATCTATGTGTCTGTTCTTATGCTAGTACTGGACTGTTTTGATTACTGTAGCCTTGTAATATAATTTCATAACAAGTACTGTGATCTCTCCTACTTTGTTCTTCTTTCTCAAAATTGCTGAGACTGTTTGGAGTCATTTATGGTTCCATATACATTTTTGAAATGTTTGTTCTATACAGAGGGCCCTGAGATGTATGAAAGGAAGCTGATCATCACTAGCCATGAGATAGATGCAAATTAAAACCACAATGAGATACCATTTCATATAGGTCAGAATGGCCATCATAAACAAAGCAACAAACAAGTGCTGGCAAGGTTGTGGTGAAAAAGGAACCCTAGTACATGGTGGGAGTGCAGATTGGTGTGGCCACTATGGAAAACAGTATAGAATTGCCTCAGAAAACTAAAAATGGAACTACCCTTTGACCCAGCAATTCCACTGCTAGGATTATATCCTAAGAACCCTGAAACACAAATCCAAAAGAAACTATGCACCCCAATTTTCATAGCAGCACAATTTATAATAGCCAAGCATTGGAAGCAACCTAAGTGCCCATCAGTGAATCAGTGGATCCAAAAACTATGGTACATTTACACAGTGGAATACTAGGCAGCAGAAGGAAAGAAGAAGCTCACACTCTTCATGACAGCATGGATGGATCTAGAGAGCATTATACTAAGTGAAATAAGCCAGGCAGTGAAAGACAAATACCATATGATCTCACCTATAAGTGGAACCTAATCAACAAAACAAACAGGCAAGCAAAATATAATCAGAGACATTGAAATAAAGAACAAACTTTATCCATGCAGAAGCTATTTATTTTGAGGAGATCCCATTTGTTTATTCTTTCCTTTATGTCCCTTGCTCTAGGGAACATGTCGGTAAAAAAGTTTCTGCGTGAAATATCTGAGATTTTCCTGCCTCTGTTCTCCTCTAGGACTTTAATTGTGTCACAGTTTATATTTAAGTCTTTTATTCACCTTGAATTTATTTTTGTGTATGCTGTAAGTTGGTGTTCAAGTTTCATTTTTTTGCATGTAGCTGTCCAGTTCTCCCAACACCATTTGTTGAAGAGGTATTTTTACTCCATTTTATATTGCTGCCCCCTTTGTCAAATATTAATTGATCATAGAGATTTGGGTTTATTTCTGGGCTCTGTGTTCTGTTCCATTGGTCCATGTGCCTGTTTTTATGCCAAAACCAGGCTGTTTTGATTACAGTGGCCTTGTAATGTAGTTTAGTATCAGGTATTGTGATCCCTCGTATGTTCATAGCAGCGCAATTTACAATAACCAGGTGTTTGAAGCAACCTAAGTGCCCATCAGTAAATGAATGGATCAAAAAAACTATGGTACATTTACACAATGGAATTCTATGCAGCAGAAAGAAAGAAGGAGCCTCTGCCCTTTTTAACAGCATGGATGGAGCTGGAAAGCATTATGCTAAGCGAAATAAGTCAGGCAGTGAAAGACAAATAC
>CM052544.1:61549873-61562515 GCA_028533065.1 Trachops cirrhosus
AGGAACCTAAACAACAAAACAAAGAAACAAGCAAAATATAGCCAAAGACACTGAAATAGAGGACAGGCTGACAGTGATCAGATGGGAGAGGGAGGGAATTTCAGGGGAACTTCAGGGGAGAATGGGAAGGGTTTACAGGAACAAATATAAAGGATATATGAACAAAAACTAGAGGTGTTGGAAATGGGAGGGAGGAGGGGAGGGATGGATGGGTTGGCTGGAATGGGAGTAAAGGAGAGAAACTGTTCTTGAATAATGATTAAAAATAAATTAAAAAAAAAACAAAAAAAACCTGTTCATTTACCTTATTAAAACTTAACTAATAAAATTTTGAAAATTAAAAAAACCCAAACTGATAGTAACAAAAAGTTAGGGAGGAGGTGATTATGTGGGGTGAAATGGGAAGGGTTATCAAGAAAAATGTATAAAGGGCACATGGAAAAAGCCAAAGGGGGGTAGGATCAAGGGTTGAAGGGCAAATGGAGTCAACTATACTTGAACAACAATAAAAAAAGAACTCAATGTGCTAGCCTGTTTAATCTAGGCTGGAATGTGCATATCACAACCCCAGATGAGCACATACCACAGATGACTAGAAGCACTGTGGGCACTGACTATAAAGCTACAAATACATTCTCACTAGTAGACACAATCACACACATAGGACCCAAGAATAAGGAGGGACAAGTATGTGCATATGTATGTATGTATGTGCACACACACGTACATTCATGTGTATGCATGGGCGTACATGTCTGAATGCATGTGTGCATGTGTGGGTCTGTATGTGTGTTTGTGTGTGCATGTATGTGTGTATGAACATGCATACTTGTGTGTGTGTGTGTGTGTGTATACACTTGCTGCAGGATCTAGTCACCCTTCAATGAAAATTGTTTCTGCCAAAATATTATTTTGTTAACAAGGGAAGAAAAGCTGTTCTGAAAGCTTTTTGTAAGGATTTTGAAAAATTCAGTGTCAAACTCTGCAACCACTATTACACCCAGAATATTCCCCATGGCTCTGTGCAGCCTGGCAGCTGCCACTCTATCCTGTACCTAGAGCCTGCCTTCCATGCTGGCATTCAACTGCACTGCTGTGCTTCTAAAGCTTTTCCTGTTACTACTGAATCTCCATCATTGGGATGGACTACCATTCTTAATTCATGTATTTGTGTAAGAATGTCTGTGTTACTTCGGGTTTTTGAAGTTATGGATGAAGTTGTTTTAAATAGTCACATACAGGTTTTTGTAGGAACTAAATTAATTTATCTTTGAAAAATATCTGAGTCAGGCTGCTGTCCCACCAGAGATGTGTGACAGTTCATTGTATTTTATTTCCTTTAACTTTTAGCCACTTAAACGAGCCTTCAGTAGTATCTCATTGTGACTTTAAATTTTGTTTTATGAATAGTGATGTTGAACATTGTAATTCAGGAGCTCCAAACTGGGGAGCTGCACTTGTGCTCATGATATTCTGAAAAAAAAAAAAAAAACCACCTGGAGGATGAGCAGATGCGGACATATCATTTATTACTCATGTTACAGGGGACTGCACCAGTGGTGATGGTTGGGTCAAGGGACTGCACTCCATCTCTGGCTTGCCACTACTTATAGGGTTAGGGAAGTGGTAGTGGAGGGAACAGCAGTGGTGAGCACAGCTCTACATTCTTATTTAAAAAAGGAGTCTGGGACAAACAGGTGAAGATTGTTTTCCTTGTCCCTTGTGGGTGCTGACCAGGCAGCCATCAGTTCCTAGAAGTTGTGGAGGGGCCATGTTCTGATTTACCCTACACTCCTCCCCAACATTGCTCCTACAACTTACAAATATTCACATTATTTCTTCTGTACATGAAGTCTCAGGGTGATGAGAGCATTGGCAAATCACATCCATATACCACAAATACAGTACAGGCTATACCCCAAGAGGAGGAAAAGAAGGCTGAGATCAAGAAGGCCAAAGAGGATATGATGCTACTAGCTTCCCAAAGATTTATACTAAGAAGTAAAAAGGTTTGTGGCCGAAGCTAAAATGTGTGTGATTTCATCACCCAATGTGACCAGGGCCTGAGACACATTATGGGAGTTATTAGGGATGTATGCACAACATTCAGTAAGTAGGATGGCACAGGTTCCTGCCTGGGCTTCAGTTAAGAAGTCTAGGACCATGCAGTTCTGAAAAACAGCATCTCCTATCTGTGAGACTTCTTCACACACTAGGGAGACAGCATTTCTGGTGTGGTTAAGAGCTAAAACAGTATGATTTGATAAAGCATTTATGGTAGTGTGCATGAGGATTGTTCAAGACAGGGGTACAAATATAGCTGAAGGGTAGAACTACAAGTCAGTCCATCTGAGTTGGTGGTGGTCCCAAAAGGAGTACCAATTCTGGGGGATGTCCAGGAGGGTGCCCAGCACTCAACCTAGGACATAAGGCTTTATCCAGGTACAAAGTCTAGTCCAATTATAGGGCAGGTAGGGCCACCCATAGGGTCCACAAACCCAGAGGGTTCTCCATGGTACAGGGTGAGCCCCTGTTCAGAATGAAGCATTTTGTTTCCCCCAGATGTCTTCTGCTATGAAGATGGTAATGTCCTGGCAGAGATCTCTGGGGTCCATCCCATCAGTTGGGTGGTTTCATTGGTGGTTCTGTTACAGCATTCAGTGAACAGTGGCACAAGTTGTCACAGTTCAACCTGTAGGGCTGCCAACTACCACAATCTGTCTCAAACTTTGTAGCTAAGCCACAGTTTGGACTGGGTTACTTGTTCCCATACACGCACAAACACTGAGGCATGGGTGCAATTGTAGAGGGTGTTGGAGTTGTTCCAAGTTTGCACCCAGTCCCATATGGTCTGGTTGGTGGGGTGGATCCACCAGGAGAATCCTGCAGAGGCTGCATTCAGTAACTCTTTGCAGATCCAACAGTTGGAGCAGTTGCCATAATTCCCACCCATTGGAGGAAGTTATTGCTTCCACAGAATCTAAGAGTAATAGGAAAAATGTTTAAGGTGCACCAGCAGGGGCAGATCCTGCACATCTGGGAAGACACTTGCAACCATTTAGTCTTGGCTGGATAAGTCTGACCTGGACAAGCTCCATGACTACTGTGGGGGCTTGTCCAGGTCAGGTGTACTAAGCCTGGTCAGGTCCTGGATGGCTGTGATCAAAGACAGTTAAAGCTAAAGGGAGGGCATTTATATTTGCCATGGAGATGCAATAAATATTCCCTGAGGAAAGGTAGAGTTTTCTGGGTTTTGACGTTAAATGATGAGTGGCCAGGTGCTGGAAATTAGTGGTTGGAGCAGCAGGTCATGCATCATCCCTTTCCCTCAAGGAGCCATCAGGGAACACCAATGTGTAGCAACCCGAGTTTCCCAGGGCCAGTGCAGGGTAAACTTTCCTGGGGGTATGTCTGAGAGTACTTGCAACACCACATTGTTCTATTGACCTATTCTTGCTCATTTCACCTTATGAGTGGTATGGATGTGCATCCTGATGGGGGCAGTCCAGGGCTGGGTGAGCAGGTTCACAGGGGTAGCTTGCCCCACTCTTGGCCATTCATAGAGTACCTGGAGTGCTTCATGTAAGCATGCTGTCCACCCTGCAAAAGAGTACTGATTGGTGCGGAAGGTGCCCTTCGGCAAAACATCGTACCATTCTATTAGTCCCACTCCTGTGGGATTGTCGGGAAGATGGAATCACCAGTCAATGTCTATCTGGTCCACTCATTGTTGGACCTGGTGGCCTGTGAAATGACTTAGTTGCTTTCAATGACTTTGGTCATGCCTTAAGTGGTGCAAAGCCATCAAAGGCCTCAAATGTTAACTCATTGTGTAGAGAGCCAGCATAGATAGGCCTGGGAAAGGCCAGTCATGGTCTTCACACAGGTCAGAGCAAATCAGGTCCCCTCAGAACTGGGTAAAGGGCCAATGTCATCGAATTTCTAGCACATGAGGAGAAGAATATTTCCATGTTGGAGACCTCTGGGAGTTTGGGGAAGCCAGTGAAAGTACCTTTCAGGATACACTAAACAGGATTGACAGGCAGCAACTGTCAGCATAGGGCAGTGGCTGTCCCCAAGCTTTGGCCACTTCTCATAAAGTTTTTTGTCTCAAATGTTTTAATGTACAATGCAGCCAATCATCTGTATCTTACACTGGACCTTCTAGTCATCAAATTCATACCAGCACATTTGCTTCATTGTTACCAGAACATTGCAAGGGTGAGTAACCAGAAACATGATAGAGTGTGAGGTCCTTCTCCTTGCTTTGGAGATACATATCTCTCCACACTTTCTGCCCACAGTAGGGTTTGTCCATTATCTTCTATTGTTAATGTTTCCACTGAGGCTGCCAAAGGGTCAACCTGTGGAAGTCTGCCCAGCTGTCTGTACAGATAATTAGAGGTCTGTGTTCTCGAGTAATGACAATCCAGATGGTACTTAGTCCTGCCCACTGGCTACTGTGCCCCATTCTATTTTCCATCCAGATACTGTCAGTCAGTGGATGGTAGACAGCTCTCCAGGATGCTGGTTGTTTGCAGAAGCCATCTGTATACCAGGCATCCTTGGAGATTAGCAGATGGCCTTCCTTGATTGGTGATTCCAATATGATTGGGTTAGCAGGGTTACCTTATTGTCATCACAATAGGTGACAGGTCCCAACAGTTATCATAATTCATGATTCAGAGGACTGCTTGAGTGTGAGTTGCATTGTAGCAGGTAGGCACTCCATTTGGTGATGGTAGATGTATGTGCTACCAAACTGTGTAGTTGCATTGTCACATTATGGATCCATTGTGCTGTGGGATAGGTGGTTCAGACTATGACCACTGCAGGCCCTGATAGTGGTTTGGTTGCCTACAGAGGTTGGTACATGGCATTGACTTGTTAATGAGACCGAATCTTGCCTTTGCCCCTTTCCATCGTTCTGACCATAAGTCAATGGGTATCAGGTTTGCCCTTGTTATTGCCAGAGCCCCCAGGCACAGCCATCTGGTGTTATGTTAATATCCATCTCACAAGGCTGGTTCTGATCTAAGACCCCCTAAGGCTTGGATAATAGCCATGGCCTTCTTAGAACCTGTATAAGCTTCCTATTGTGTCTCCTACCATTCCCATGTAATTCCTTTCTGTATTAACAAGTACAGGGGCACAACAGCTGAGCTAACTGGGGAATGAACACCTGCCAATATCATAAAGCCCAATGAAATCCTGCTATTTCCATTGGGTTGTTGGGTGGGAAAAGTCTTGGATTTTATCCACCACTGCCGAAAGCATGACTTTTGTCTTACCCAACTAGACAACCCCTAAGAATATGACAGGTCCCTACAATTTGTTGGTGTTGACTGCCCATCCTTGCTCCTGTAGGTGGTGAACCTAGAGTGCAGCAGCTTTCTCTAAGTCTGGAACAGAATCAGAGTTTACTATGGTATCATCAATGTAATTATTTAATTTTATGGTATCTGAATGATGCCAGGATGCCATATGCCCCACCACCAAGTCATGGCAAATAGTGGACTATGTAAATACCTCTGTGATAGGACATTGAGTGTTCACTGCCAGCCCTCTAAGTAAAGGCAAACTGTTCCTGGCAATCGGGATGGATGTCAATACAGAAGAAGTTATTAGCAAGGTCTAAAAAAATGATAATTGTCTAATTCATGGCTCAAGGTGTCTAAGAGATCTGTGATGTTAGGCACTACATCATACAGAGGGGGAATTACTTTTTTCAGCCCCTAGTAATTTACCATCATTTGTCAGGTGCCATTGGGTTTTCAAACCAGCGGCACTGGGGCATTATATGAGACGTGTGTGGGACAGACGATAACTACTTTTGCAAGTTCCTGGGTGGTTTCTTCAACTTCCTGATGCCCCTGGGCAGCCTGTATTGCTTTACTGCAACTACCCAGTGAGGGATAGGTAGTTGTACAGGGGGATGTCTGGCTTTTCCCTGCAGAACTTCCTTGACCACCTGAACCCACAGGCAGAAATCACCTACAGTTGTCTGTAGCTGCAATCTCAAGAGGACATTCACACCTAAGGTGTACTCTGGGGTGGGGGAGATATAGACCACATTGGGCTACAGATTCAACTGGCCAGTTGTCAGGGTTAGAGTGACCTTATGTATCTTGACATATTGGCCTCCATAACCATCAATGGCATGGAAGAGTCCTGAAAAACATTCTGGGTTGCCATGAATAAGGGTACATTCAGCCCCCATGTCCACTAGGGACAGTGTTCATTGTGCCAATAAATAGCTATTTCCACATGTTGCATACAATCCCCAGAGGTCAAGTCCCCCACTCACTGGGGCCCTTGGCCTCCTCTGTAACAGAACAAGCCATGACATGGTTTGTCTTCTGGGTGGGCCAGAGGGAGGCTTACCTCTGGGCCATGGCCTTGGTTTGAGCCCATGAAATCAGCAGACTGATGCAACAGGGTGGGCAAGGGTTCACTCCCTGACAGACCCCCAAGGGAATCCATTCCAGAGTATGGACAGTCAGTTTTTTCTCAGGTAGATATTAGAAACGTTGGTGTGGCTTTAGCTATTGCCACAAGGCTACCAACACCTGATTGGGTTGCTTATCTGTTTTTTTCAGGATTCACTTCTGCTTTGATCAAATCTACCCAGAGTTGATTATGGGTTACTTTGACCAGTCCTCCTTTTCCCTTGGCCTCGACTGTAAGCTACTAAGGAATGTCTTTCTCTTTGACCTTCCTTACTCCCTTATACTGTTTTGCCAATGTTACCTCCCCCAAATCTGCTATGCTTTGGGCTGCTCATTGGACTGTGTCACCCACCAGAGTAGATAGGACAGTTATTAAAGTTCCATAGTATGCAGGAGGTGCTGCCTGGATGACAGTCGCACATCCTGGCAGTGAATGAGATTGCATCGGGTCCCTTAAACTCATCTAAATAAATGGCATGGTGTATGCCCATTTCCCAGAGGAATGGTTGTAATTCAAGAATGGAGGTCCAATGTGGTTTTGATGCAAGGAGGTCTCCCTCACTGGGCCAAGCAGTGTGGCAATCTGCCATCAACCATGTGAGCAGAGAAGCATTTTCATCATATCGTAAGGCCTCATGATTGTGCCTCCATAACAACGAGTGCATGGTCACTCACACCATCCTGGTCAGTTTATCTCCATACAACAAAATGCCATCAGTCCCTGTGTCCCAGAGACACAACTGCCACCTGCAGTAAACTCAGATCCCTTCTGCGTGAACTTTGCTGCCAGCTCCATGAGCTCAAAGAGGTGTATGGTTGAGCTGATGTGTGCATGTACTTTAAAGATGGCAGCGAGAGGGACACATACTCCCTGTCAGGTCTCTCTTGTTGTGTTTTCAGTTTTTTGGATAATGACTGGCTGAATGGCATGGCTCTCACTGGGCTCCTTGTCTGTGATGTCTATCTCTTCATCCAATTCAGTTTCACTCTTTGCTGTAAGATCCCACTTACATGGATTCCAGTCTGACTGGGCTATGACTATTTTCACTCTAGCCCTTGTCAGTCTATGCCCATGAATGTGCACAAATCAACAGGCCAGTTCCTAAAACTGCTTGCTGGTCTGTTCCAGCTGTCATCCTAGGGGTTTCTCAGGATCTGTCTGAATCAACCTCTTATCCCTCTTCAACTTAATTTCACCTTCTAACTGTCTTATTTTTGCTTCAGCTACCAGCTGCTTGGTGGTGCATCATGTAGCTCATGAAGTAGGAGCCAGCACACTGCTGCCACTGCAGCACACTCTTCTTTTTTCTTTCCCTAGTGGCAGTGTACCTCCACCACCTTTTAAAGTTCTACCAGGCCTAAGGGAGTGTTGGAGGCATCCCCCCATCCTGAAGAGTGGCCCTGGGCTTGCCATCTCATACTACATTCAACAAAAGAACCTGCTTGGGATTCCCCCCGGTAATCCCACATTCAGCATGTTGGTACTCTTGATTGACTCAACAGGGGCATTTTCTGTACTATCCTGCTGACTGTGCCAATTGTAATGAATGAGCTCCAAACTGGGGAGCTGCACTTGTGCTTGTCATATTCTGAATAAACCACCCAAAGTACCAGTAGATGTGTACATACTGTTCATTACTCATGTTACAGGGTAGGGCACCAATGTCAGGGGATGGGGAAGAGACCATACCCTGCCTCTGGCCTTGGCACTACTTACAGGGTTAGGGAGAGGGTAGCAGCAGTGGAGGAAACAGCAGTGGTGAGTGAAAGCTCTACGTTCTTATGATAAACAAAGGAGACTGGGACATTTGGGTGCAGATTGTTTTCCTTGTTTCTTATGGTGGCTGGCCAGGCAATCTGTTCTCTGAGGTCATGGAGGGGCCATGTCCTGAGTTACTCTACAGGCATCTTTTCATGGACTTATTTGCCATACACATATCTTTGAGTGAAGTGTCTATTCAAATATTTTGCCCATTTTTAAATACAGTGGTGTTGCCCCCATGTTGTTCAGTTTGAAAGCACATTACATATTCTGAGGACTAGTCTTTAGTCAGACATCTGGCTTCTCTTCATTCTCATTAAAAGAATAAAATTTCCTAATTTTGATAAAATCCAGTTATCAGGTGTTTTCTTTTATAGATTGTGCTTTTTTTTGTTATACCTAATTTTTTGCCTAATCTAAGGTCATGAGGTTTTTCCTCAATGTTCTGTTCTAAAAGTTTTATAGTTCTACATTTTATATTTAAGTGTGATTTATTTTGAGTTAATTTTGTAGAGGGGGTGGGGTGAAGTTTTGTTGTTTTTACTAAGGATGAAAGTCCCATTGTGCCAACACTACTTGTTGAAGAAATGATCCTTTTTCTACCAAATTGCCTGTGTGTCTTGTACAATATTCAGTTATACCCATACGTGTGTGGGACCCCCATGTTGGGGCATTCATCTAACTGTCTGTTGTGACACTAACAGCAACCTGTCTTAGCTTTGTAATCCATCCTGAAATCACTTAGCATTCAGTCCAACTTCAAGAGAGAAGCACTGCCTCTTGAATTTGGGAGAATAAAAAGATGATAACATATTTTAAACTACCACAGAGACCTTTTTTCCCCAATAGAGGCATTTTAATGCTGTAAATTTCCCACAAACACTGCTTTACTTCACAAATTTTGATGTTTTATTTTCATTCATCCAGTTAAAATATTTTCTAATTCCTTTTAGTCTTTTTCTTTGTTCCATGAATTATGTAACTACATATTATTTTATTTCCCAATATTGGGACTTTTTCAGTTATCTTTCTAGTTTGGATTCCCAGTTTAATTGTGCTGTGGTCTAAGAATATAGAAGGTCTATCCAGAAAAAGTCCAACAATTGTTAATATAATGAGAATGATTTGCATGACATCAATGTAACCTGGCATCTAAGGAGAGTGGACTGGAATGTGCATTCATGAACAATAATGACTTCACAGTACTAGTCAGTGGGGGGTGATAGACATCATTGAGTGAGCATGTGTACTGTGTGGCTGTTGAATGCAGAATGAGTGAGTAGAGCAATTAATCTACATCCAATTTTGCATTAAGCTTGAACATTCCTCAGTGGAACTGGTGATTGGCAGCTTCACCATAACAACACGCCTGATTATGCATCACTTCTCATTCGGAGTTTTCTGGTGAAACATTAGATCACCCAGATGACTCACTCCCCTCCCTAAAGCCCAGATTTGGCACACTGCAACTTTCTGGATTTTCCCAAAATTAAAATTACCTTTGAAAGGGAAAAGATTTCAGACCATTGATGAGATTAAGAAAATATGACAGGGCAGCTGATGGTGATTGGGAAGAACAGTGTCAGGTGCCTACTTTGGTGCCTACTTTGTAGGGGACTGAGGCATCATTGTCCTATTTATAATGTTTCTTGCATGTTGTATCTTAAATAAATGTCTCCATTTTTCATATTATATGGCTGGGTATGTTCTAGACAGACGTTGTACTTTGTATGATTTCTATCCTTTTTAATATATAAAATGTTGTTTTGTGCTTAAGAAGGACCCATGGACAAAGACAGTGGCAGGGAGGATTGAAACTGGAAGGTGAGGCATGGGCAGGGCAGGGACTAGTAATGGGGGGGGATAGGGACAGCTGTAATTGAATGACAATAAAAAATTAAAAGAGAGAGAATATGGTGTATGTTTGTGAAGGTCTCACATACTCTTGAGAAGAATGTGGATTCTGCTGTTATTAGATGGAGTGTTCTATAGATAATTAGATCATGTGGTTGGTAGATTTTTTTTTGTATTTTTGTTTATTTTCCATCCATTTGTTTTATCTGTGATTGAGAGAGGAGTATTAAACTCTTAGGATATATGTGCCTGTTACTGTTTTCAGTTTTTTTAAAATTTTTGCTTCATGAATTTGGTGTTATTGCTAGGTGCATAGACATGTAGCACATCTATTTCTTCTTGAGGAGTTGACCCTTTGCAACCAGATAATGAACCTCTTTCTCCTTAGTAAATTTTTAGTCTGAAATCTACATTTTTGTGACATTAATGTACCTACTTCTGCTTTTTAAAAAAATTGTGTTCACTTACTAATTTTTTGCCATCCTTTTACTCTTATCTATATGTCATTATGTTTAAATTGGTTTTCATGAAGACAGGATATACTTAGATTTTTACTTGTTATTAACCAATCTGATAGTTTCTGCATTTTACATGTATTCTGACTAGAAAATACTGAAAAAAAAAACTGAATAAAGCAGCTGTGTGTTTTATTCCATTGTATACATCAAAAGATTTCTTTAAGTATCTCTTATCAATACTTATTTTAAATTAATCCACTTGGAAATAAAGAACAAACTGACAGTGACCAGAGGAGAGGGTGGAGGCAGACAACAGGGGACATAAGGGGAAGAGGCAAGAAAATGAACACCAATAGAGGACTCATGGGCATGCACAATTTGCGGGGGGGATTGACTGTGGGAATGGAGGAGACGAGGTTGGGGTGAGCAGTGGGGAAAAAGGTGGGACAACTGTAACTGAACAACAATATTAAATAAATAAATAAATAAATAAAAATCAGTCTGATGTTTTTATGCTAAATCTTAAATTTTGATCTTTTATATACATTTGGTGCAGTCTATTATAGAGCATGTAAAATCTTTTGCCCTCTCCTTCTCTAGATCATGGCAAGTAGATTTCCATATTACTTTTTGGTAGATGGTAGGTTCAGAAAATCACAGTCAGAGGTTCTGCTTCTATTGCACAATACCTTTGTGGGCCAGTGGCTCCTAGAAGATGTCCTTATCCAATTCCCTAGAACCTGTGAATGTGCTTCATTAAGTGGCAAAAGGGAATTTACAGGTGAGAATGCAATGCAACCCTTAAGTTCTGGGTCAAAATATTTTAAGATAAGATTTCACCTGCAGAATAAAACTGTGGGAGAAGCTCACTCATCAGTTTGCTGACTGGTGATATCCTAACAATTGAATAAAGAATTCAGGAATATGGTCACCTAGCAGAAAAGGCTTAACTCTTTTTTTTAAATAGTATGTTTTGACAGCTCTTTTCTTCTAAAATTGAATTTATAGTGATCATACACACAGACACACACACACATATATACCTATGTACCTATATAGACATACACACACACAACTACATATGTGATGCAGACTCCAGCCAGCAGAGTCTGTGTGTTGTGGATGCAGTAAACAAATTCATACAGACTAGAGAAGTCCTGTGGAGAAAAAGGGACAGCATGGCCACTCTCTGAGAGAGAGAGAGAGCCTTGGCCACTCTCTCAAGAGGAGAAGCACTGACCCTTGCCTGGACAGGCTTTTAATGCTTTCTAGTTGCATTACATCAAAGAAGGTTCTCATTTATTATTCTTAGATTTACATTAAGTGATTATTTATTACAGATAACAAAAAAGAAAAAATGTTGCAAATGCAAGGGAATGATAAAAATGATTAGGTTACAGTTTGTCCTTAGGACATCTTAGCACAGACTTTAGGGAGTTGCTTCAGAGATATACATTAAAAATCTGCAGTCTTAACTCAGGGTGAGGTAGTTTTAGCAAAACGAGTCTCATAGCAGCCTAGGTACAATGCAGGCCTGATTCCCCATGGGAAAGCCAATCTGCACACCTGGCTCCTGTGTGCCACCTTGCATTCGATCAGTTTTCTGGATCAATGCTGGGCTACATTTGCCACTACCATGCTAATTGGTTCCCTATACATATGTGTTTTTAGTCACTTCTTTTCTTTTTTTTTAATTTTAGATTATTGAATACAGTTTCTATCCTTTATTCCCATTCCAGACCACCCACCCATCCCTCCCATTTCCAACCCCCCTAGTTTTGTCCATGTGTCCTCTATATTTGTTCCTGTAAACCCTTCCCTTCTCCCCTGAAATTCCCTCCCTTCTCCCATCTGATCACTGTCAGCCTGTCCTCTATTTCAGTGTCCTTTGTTATATTTTACTTGTTTCTTTGTTTTCTTGTTTAGGGTCCTGTTAAAGGCGAGATCATATGGGATTTGTCTTTCACTGCCTGGCTTATTTTGCTTAGCATAATGCTTTCCAGCTCCATCCATGCTGTTGCAAAGGGTATGAGCTCCTTTTTTCTTTCGGCTGTGTAGTATTACATTGTGTATATGTACCATAGTTTTTTTGATCCATTCATTTACTGATAGGCACCTA
>CM052544.1:61571081-61596032 GCA_028533065.1 Trachops cirrhosus
TCTTGCTGCTTCTAGGATTCTCTCCTTCATTTTTACCTTGGCTAATGTAATTATGATGTGCCTTGGTGTGCTCCTCCTTGGGTCCAACTTCTTTGGGACTCTCTGACCTTCCTGGACTTCCTGAAAGTCTATTTCCTTTGCCAGATTGGGGAAGTTCCCCTTAATTATTTGTTCAAATAAGTTTTCCACTTGTTGCTCTTCCTCTTCTCCTTCTGGGACCCCTATAATTCAGATGTTGGAATGTTTAAAGATGTCCTGGAGGTTCCTAAGCCTCTCCTCATTTTTTTGAATTCTTGTTTCTTCATTCTTTTCTGATTGTATGTTTCTTTCTTCCTTCTGGCCCACTCCATTGATGTGAGACCCAGCTTTCTTTCCATCACTATTGGTTCCATGTGAATTTTTCTTCATTTCACTTATTGTAGCCTTCATTTGTTCATCTAATTTGCGACCAAAATCAACCCATTCTGTGAGCATCCTGATCACCAGTGCTTTGAATTGTGCATCTGATAGGTTGGCTATCTCTTGGTTGCTTAAAAGTATTGGCTGTGGGGCTTTGATTTATTCTGTTTGAGCCATTCTTTTTGGGGGTCTGGTCGCACCTGTTACATGTTGAGGGGCAGAGCCTTAGGTGTTTACCAGGGCGGGCTACCCCAGTGGCTGGGTTGTGACTCTGTATGTGGGGGCGAGGTCAGAGAGGGAACAATGGCGCTTGCTCCACTCTCTCTAGGACTTCAGTCCCCTCTGCCACCTCCCACAAGCAGATTGGGCCCTTCTGGTGCTGACTCCCAGGCGGCTGGGCTTGTGTACACTCTAGGACCCTGTGGGTCTCCGCAAGGAACTCCTGTGAGGCTGGGAGATTCTCCTGGCACCTCAGCCCCCACAGGAATTTTCAATCGGTGCTTTTAGGCTTTATTTCCCAGTGCTGGGACCCTGGGTTGTGCAGTCTGTGCCATTGTCCATTTTTGCCTGGTTTATCTGTGCATGAATGTGTGACTGCGGACAGCCAGCTGCCTTGTGTGCCTCACTGGGTCTGCTCATTGACTCCTGCACCGGGGGGTCTGCCACCATCCGTCAGCCACCCCTGTGTGTCTGGGGTCCACCAACTGCCGTCTGCACCCTGTGCACCTGCGTCTGACAGCCACCGCTTTTTCCTGCCGTGACCCCTCGACCCCTCTTTGTCAGCCTCCAACTCTGCCCCTCTTACTGGTCTGGATAAATGGGTGTCAGACTTCCGTACAGTTCATTTCTCTCTGTTCTGGTTTTTTTTTTTTTTTGTTTCTAAATTTTTGTTGTCCTTAGTTTTGGTTGTGCGAGGAGGCATAGTGGGTCTACCTATGCCTCCATCTTGGCCGGAAGTTGCCTATAGGATTTTCTATGTACACTATCATGTCATCTGCAAACAATGACAGTTTTACTGCCTCCTTTCCAATTTTGATGCCGTATATTTCTTTTTATGTCTGATTGCTGTGGCTAGGACTTCCAATACTATGTTGAATAGAAGTGGTAAAAGCAGGCATCCTTTTCTTGCTCCTGATCTTAGTGGGAAAGCTCTAAGTTTTTGTCCATTGACTATGATGTTGGCTGTGGGTCTCTCATATATGGCCCTTATTATGTTGAGGAATGCTCCCTCTATTCCCACTTTGCTGAGCATTTTTATCATAAATGGGTGCTGTACTTTATCAAATGGTTTTTCCACATCTATTGATGTGATCATGTGATTTTTGTCTTTCATTTTGTTTATGTGGTGTATTATGTTTATTGATTTGCAAATATTGTACCATCCTCACATCTCTGGAATCAATCCCACTAGATCATGGTGTATGATCTTTTTAATGTATTGCTGGATGCACTTTGCCAATATTTTGTTGAGGAATTTAGCGTCTATGTTCATTAGTAGTATTAGCCTATAGTTTTCTTTCTTAGTTGTATATGTATCTGGTTTGTGGATTAGCATGATACTGGCTTCATAAAAAGAGTTTGGGAGTCTTCCATCTTCTTGCATTTTTTAGATACATGTGTGAAGGATAGGGGTTAGCTCTTTAAATGCTTTGTAGAATTCTCCTTTGAATCTGTCTGGTCCAGGGTTTTTGTGTGTTGGGAGTTATTTTATTTGTGCTTCAATTTCATCTGCTGTTATTGGTCTGTTTAGGCTTTCTGCTTCTTTGTCATTTGGTTTTGGAAGGGTATGTTTTTCTAGAAATTTGTCCAATTCACCTATGTTTTCAAATTTCTTGGCTTATCATTCTTCATAGTAATTTCATACTATTTTTTTGTATTTTTGTGGTGTCAGTTGTAATGTGTCCTCTTCAGTTTTTGATTGTGTTTATTCGGGTCCTTTCTTTTTTTCTTGATGATCCTGCCTAAAGGCTTGTCAATTTTGTTTATATTTTCAAAGTACCAGCTCTTGGATTTATTGACCCTTAGAATTGTTCCTTTAGAATGTATGTCATTTAATTCAGCTGTGATTTTGGCTGTTTGTTACATTCTATTTGCTCCGGGCTGTCGTTGTTGTTCCTAGAGTTCTTGTATATGCAGAGTTAGGTTGTTTATTTTAAATGTTTCTGTCTTTGTTAGGTAGGCCTGTAATGATCTGAACTTCCCTCTATTTTGTCTGATATGAGTATTGCTCTTCTGGCTTTTTTTCCTGTCCATTTTCTTGGAATATTTGTTTCCAGCCCTTTATTTTCAGACTTTCTGGGGCTTTTGTCCTGAGGTGGGTCTCTTTTATGCAGCATATGTGTGGGTCATACTTTATTCTCCATTCAGCTATTCTATGTCTTTTGATTGGTGCATTTAATCCATTTACATTTAAGGTTATTAGTGATAGGTACTTATTTATTACCATTTTTTTGTTACTGTGTTCCTCTCTCTTTCACTATTTTTCTTCGTTTTCTTAAAGCAAACCCTTTAGCATTTCCTGCAGAGCTGGTTTGGAGGAGGTGTATTGTTTGAGGCTTCTTTTGTATAGGAAGCTCCTTCTTTTGCCTTCCATTTTAATTGAGAGCTTTGCTAGATAAAGTAGTCTTGGTTGTAAGTCTCTGGTTCTCATTGCTTGGAATATTTCTTGCCATTCCCTTTCTGGCTTGGAGCACTCCATTGAGATGTCAGCAGCTAGTCTTATTGGGGCTCCCTTGTATGTTACTTCCTGCTTTTCCCTCTCTGCCTTTAAGACTCTCTTTTTCTTGGAATTTTGCCATTTTAATTATGATGTGTCTTGAAGTGAGCCTCTTTGGGGCCCTCCAGAATGTAACTCTCTCTCTGTTTCTCTGATTTGTGTGACTTTTTCACTCATCAAATTAGGGAAGTTTTCTATCATTACTTTTTCAAACAGTTTTTCTACCCCTTGCTCTTCTTCCCCTTCTGGTATCTCTGTTATATGAATATTATTACATTTCATGTTGTCCTGCATTCATTAACTACTCTTCATTCTCTCAGAGTCTTATTTCCTTTTCTTGCTCTTTCTGGGTGTTTTTTTCTACCTTGTCCTCCAGTTCACTGATCCAATCCTCTGCTTCATCTAGCCTGCTTTTGATTCCTTCTACTGTGTTCTTCAATTCAGAAATTGTATTCTTCATTTCCTCTTGGCCCTTGTTGATAGTTTGTATTTCCTTTTTCATGTTGATGCAGTTTTCAGTGAGTTCATTGTAGTTTCCCTGTACTTTTCGGTAATTCTCTGTGTGCTCATGGAACTTCCTGATCACCATTGCTTTGAACTCAGTAACTGATAGGTGACTTGCCTCTGTTACATTTAGCATTCTTTCTGAGGCTTTCTCCTTTCCATTCATTTCAGGATTGTTTCTTTGTCTTCCCATTTTTTTATGGGACTGTTCTTGTTAGTATCTGCTTTTTAAATTGATAGTTCTGACTCTCTGGCTTTCTGGTGTGAATTTCTATGGTAGAAAACCTGTGAGTTTCAGTGGTGCAGTCTCCATGATCTCCTGAACTTGCTGGTCATGGGATTTCATTTATATTCGCTTTCTGTGCATCTTTGTGTTTTGATTTTTGCTGGGCTTTTCTTTGGTGGGTCCTTCCCTCCAGCTGGTTAACTGAGGGTCACTCTGTTCACCACCTCTTGTATTCTATTGTGCATGTGTGGGCAGGTTGTGTTGAAGCTGGTTCTTCTGTGAGTACAAGGTTTTGAGGATTCTCTCTCGCTCTTGTTCAGTTGTTTGTTTGAGTAATTTCTCCACCATTTAGTTGTATTTCCAGATTGGTCCTGGGTGGAGGTTAGTGTGGCTTCCATTTGTTCCCTCATGTTCTTCTGTTGTTATCTGTTAGTGGTTCCTTTGTTGGTGGAGCTCCTCTTCCAGCAGGTGTCCTCATGTTCACAGCTCCCACCTATTCTTTTTCAGCACCAGTCCAAAGTTATGCTGATATTTCATTCGGCACAACAAAAACATGCTTGGCACCTACCAGAGCAAAATATTCCTCCTTCTTAGAAACAGGCTTGAAAGAAGGCTCCACTGCTGCTTTTGCCCTTTCAATTCCTCTTCTAAGGAGTAGTTTCTCGAGAGTAATGCACTTCCCCAGAGCTGTTCTTTGGTCACTTGAGCCTGCATAGCAGGCGCTAATTCCAACTTGGCTTCTGACTCAGAGTTTAGCTCACTTTCCCCACTGTTCAGCTCTGGTTGAGATCTGTGCTCTGAGGACATGCAAGGAATCAATCTACTTTTTTCCTTTCTGGATCTGCCTCTGGTTATGTCAAATATTGAACCCATCTGCCCTTAGGCAGACTGTTCGATACTTGCAGTGATGTGCTGTCCCTGACTGTCTTTTTCAATTGTTGATCTGCTCACTCTGCCCTTAGCAGTGAGGCTTAAGCACCATAGGGTTGGGAAGAATCCCTCCTTGGGTGGGCACTATTGTTTCCCCTCAGGCTGCTGCTGGTGGCAGGGGATTGATCTGCCTAGCAGGATGGTTGCTGCATATAGGGGTTGGAGGACTATTGGCTTTCAGTGGCTACTTTCTCAATTTTCTCTCCAAGGACTCCAACCCCAGTCTCTCCTAAGTCCCTCTAGTCCACTCTTCCCCACCTTTGCCAGTGATCTATTGTCTCTGGCTATCTCCTTGGTTGTTCATCTGGTCACTAGGACTGAGCAGTCAGGCTTAAGCAGCAACAGGCCAGAGCTTAGACCCTCCTTGTGTAGGGGCTACTGCTTCCCCTCAGGTTACTGCCACTCAGAGAGGAGTTGTTTGCCTGAGCAGGATGGTTGCTGTGTATGGGGGATGACTCTGTACTGGGATCCCAGTGGCTACTCTCTCAGTTCTCTCCCCAGTGATTCCATCCCCTGTCTCTCCCCAGTGGTCTCCAGCTCATTCTGCCCCTCGTTTTGCTAGAGCCCAAGGTCAGTGGCTGCAAATGAGAATTTTTGTGTTGGCCCTTTACATGGCCCTTGCATCTCCAGCTGTCTGTCTCTGGCAGAGAGCAGCCCTGCAACTTTTCATCACTGGTTGTTATTTGTGTACTTTTTGGGCTCTGGTGTTCTAGGCTGCAGATCCTATCTTAGAGTTTAGACCCCAATCTTCTCTGGGGGATCTAACTAACTGCTTAATTATCTAACCTGTGCTGCTGCCTTTGGACATCCTGACAGCCTTCTCAAGTCTCTGCCATACTCCTTACAACACAGGTGATGCTGAAGTGTGTGTGTGTGGGGGCTCCACCCACAGGGCCCCCCCGGCCATCACAGATGAGAATAAGTCTACCAAGACATGATCTGCTTGGGGAGGAAATGTGGCCAATGTGTCAAAGGAGAAGGGCCAGGAGCCTGTTCCTCAATTAGCTTTTATTGGGTTCTGCACAGGAATACAGATAAAGCTCATTAATCTTCGTCAGGTAGTAAGGATCAAACAATAGATAACAAAGAACTCTGAGGGCCTATTTTGAGTCAGGGTCAGATAGCTAAAGAGCTGTAAAACTTTGAGGAACAAACTTACTTCTTGCTTGTGCCCTTATCATTTAATTGAGAGCATTCTAAACAAAGCAGGTTTCACAGGATCTTACATATTCTTTCTTAGGCCTGATTGCCTGGGGAACCCGCCATTTCCAGCACAGGGCTGCACCATCCTCTGTCATTGTTTTAGGCTTAGGTGGAGCAAGGGAAGTAAGGCAGCCAAGATATTAGGAGACTTTTTGCAGACAGAATGAGGACTCAGGCTTTGTCAAAGCAGAGGGGTGAGGTTCCATCACCCCCTTTTACTGTGCCCCTCAAAGTCCTTCCTTGGTGGCCTCCCACGTGATTGTGCCTGTCTTAGGTCATTCCACCCTTGGGGAACCTTACCCATCATTGGCTAACCGACCAAGCATTGGGGGCCAGCTATGGATGAAGTAAAAGGAGCAGAAGTGGTGCTCCTGCCAGGGAGATAAGCTTTTGTCTCCTTAGTGGCTTATGGTCCAAGGTTACTCCCTCAGCCTTAGCCTTGGTGGGAATTACAGCTTCTGAAACCAGGCAGGGTGGTTCCCAACACTGAAGCTGGTTTTTCTGTCTGTCTGAAGTTATATGATTCTCTCTGGCTACTTCTCAGTTGTTTGTTCTGGGTGGTTTCTCCACAATTGAATTGTAACTCCAGATTGGTCCTGGGAGGTCAGTGTGACTTCTATTCACTCCTTCACCATTTTCCCTTTCCCAAGAATTCAACTCAATCTAACTTTTCAAAAAGTGGAAAAATAAGAAAACAAACCTTAGACAAGTAATTGCTTTTCCTTGATAAGTAACTTTAACTTTATTCTAGTCCTTGTTACATTCTGAGTTTCTACAGTTGAGTCCCAACCACAACTTAAGGCCCAGTACCCAAATCAGCTAAATTGTGGCATTATTCTACAAATCTTTTTGGAGTCTGGAAATGTGGCTTTATCATTATCTCTGAATAAAATATTAACCTCAATACTGAATGATTGCATTTTGGTTCAAACTGTACTTAACAACTTTGTGTCTAAAAGACAATATATTCCCTTTTGGGGCTCTGGTGCTCTGGGGGACAGTGGTGAAAGACAAATACCATATGATCCCACCTATAAGTGGAATCTAATCAACAACAACAACAAAAAAACCAAGCAAGCAAAATATAACCGGAGACATTGAAATAAAGAACAAACTGACAGTAAGCAGAATGGAGAGAGTAAGAGGATAACAGGAAATAAAGGGAAGGGTCATCAAGACACATGTATAAAGGACACATGGACAAAGCCAAAGGGGCAAAGAATTGAAGGTGGGAGGTATGGATGAGTGGGGCAGGGGGAAGTGGTGGCAGGAAAATGGAGACAACTGTACTTGAACAAGAATACAAAGAAGAAAAAAGAAGAAATAGAAGACTTCCAGCCAAGATGGAGGTAAAAGTAGGTACACTTTGCCTTGTCACACAACCAAAAGAAGGACAACAACAAATTTAAAATAAAAAAACTACCAAAACTGATAGAAAATTGAAATATATGGAAGTCCAACAACCAAGGAATTAAAGAAGAAAAGTTAATTCAGTCTGGTAGGAGGGCAGTGAGGCAGAGAGGAGACACTGCAAGGCAGCTGGAGGACTAGGCAGTCCCACATTTGCTTGTGGATAAGTGGGAAGGAACAGCTGGAGACTGAGGCAGACCATGTAAACTAAAGTTCCAGAATAGGAAAAGAAAGCCTCAAAACCTCTGGTTGTAAAAATCTGTGGGGGTTGTGGTGGTGAGAAAAACTCCCAGCCTCACAGGAGAGTTTGTGGAAGAGATCCACATGGTCCTAGAATGTGCACAGACCCATCCATCTGGAATCAGTATCAGAAGGACCCAGTTTGCTTGTGGATAGCTAGGAAGTGATTGAAAGCTGGCTGGGAGTGGAGCAAGTGGCATTACTTCCTCTCCAACCCCTTCCCCACATAGAGATCCAAAATGTAGCTAAGTGGGTTCCCTTCCCTGGTGAATACCTAAGGCTCCGCCCCTTACAATGTAACAGCTGCACCCAAGCAAAGAGATATAGCCCAAATGAAAGAAAATATTAAAACTTCAAAAATAGAAATAAGCAATGAAGAGAGCCAATTTATCAGATGCACACTTCAAAACACTGATAATCAGGATGTTCACAGAAATGGTTGAGTATGGTAAAAAAATAGAGTAAAAAGTGAAGGCTATGCAAAGTGAAATAAAGAAAAATGTACAGGGAAACAACAGTGAAGGGAAGGAAATCAGAACTCCAATCAATGGTTTGTAGCAGAAGGAAGAAAGAAACATTCAACCAGAACAGAATAAAAGGAACAAGAAACATGAAAAAATGAGGAAAGGCTTAGGAATCTCCAGGATGACTTTAAACATTCCAACATCCAAATCACAGGAGTTCCAGAAGTAGAAGAGGAAGAGAAAGAAATTAAAACTTATTTGGAAAAATAATGGAGAACTTTTCCACTCTTGCAAAAGAAATAGACTTCCAGAAAGTCCAGGAAGCTTAGAGAGTCCCAAAGAATTTGAACCCAAGGAAGCACACAGAAAAGACACATCATTACCTTACCCAAGATGAAAGGAGGAGAGAACCTTAAAAACAGCAAGACAAAGGAAACAGTTACCTACAAAGGAGTTCCCATAAGACTATCAGCTGATTTCTCAAAAGAAACCTTACAGGCAAAAAGGGGCTGGAAAGAAGTATTCAAAGTCATGAAAGGCAAGGACCTACATCCAAGGTTACTGTATCTAGCAAAGCTATCATTTAGAATAGGAAAACAGATATAGTGCTTCCCAGATAAGGACAAGTTAAAAGAGTTCTTCATCACCAAGATCTTATTATATGAAATGTTGAAGTGACTTACCAAAAAATAAACTGAAGTAGATAAAAAATATGAACAGTAAAATGACAACAAACACAACTATCAACTACTGAACCTAAAAACAAAAACTAAAGCAAACTAAGCAAACATCTAGAACATTAACAGAATTACAGAAATGGAGATTACATGGAGGGTTATCCATGAGGAGGTGGAGGGGACACAATGGGGAAAAAGGTACAGGGAACATGAAGCATAAATGGTAGGTTCAAAATAGACAGAGAGAGTTTAAGAATAGTACAGGAAATGAAGAAGCCAAATAACTTACATGTAAGACCCGTGGACATGAACTAAATAGGGGTGGGTATGCTGTTGCAGGGGTGCAGGGTGGAGGGGAATAAATGGGAGAAAAAATGGGACAACTATAATAGCATAGTCAATAAAATATACTTTAAAAAAGAAAAAATAATAGACAATATGAAACAAAACCAAATTTTGCTGGCTTTTACCATTTCTTCTCACCTGTGTTTCTTCTCTGGTTTCTCATTCTGGGACAGAGAGTCATATAAAGATGAAACATTTAGAAAGAAGAAAAAATATAAAGAAAGTTCGAATGCAGTGTGAATTTGGACATTCTTGTGATACATTACTAGCTACTATGAGTGCTACAGTAATTGACATGCATTTGTGCCACTTCCAATTGTTTATATGACTGATGGATAGGAGGCTTCTTCCCTTACTCCATTTCACCTAAAACCAGAATAACTGTAAGGGAGGCCCTGTTTAGACAACTCCACATTCAGAATTCTAATACAGAATGGGATGAGAAGTCAGAATTTGTCATACGTATTTAACTCAAGGAAGAATGACAGGCATTGAGGATGAGGGCATATATGTTTGGAAAGTCATTCATTTCTCTGAGTCTCTATTACCTATAAAATTTGCTTTTTCTCTAAATTAGATCACTTATGTCCCTCATATGTCAGGACTTGCTTTAATCCTCCCATGGTCACCTGAGACCCCATAAATGTGTTTATGTGTATGTGTGTGCCCACGTGTGTCTGTGTGTGCATGTGTGTGCACATGTGTTTAGGCCAGAAGCCAGAGTGTCACTCAATTATCATTTATTTAATAATTGAAATGCATGAAGGGCTACATACTTGTATATGCACGATGTGATCAGGTGGTAAGCATTGACTAGTGGTGTGTAATCACGAGGGGGCATAACAACTCACTGATATTTCTGAATTGTAAAGTATTTCCCATGTGGGTATGAAGACAGACTGAGCTGGGCATGAGTGCCCAACTTGGAATGATGTTTCTGTGTCACGTAAGCAAGTTCTGAGCTCTGTAACGGTCTATGGAACTGCTCCTCTCCTAGGTTAATGTACTGCCTGAATAGGGACAAGATGCAGAGATGTTCAAATCAGAAGCTTGGAGGTGGTTTGGGTACTACACAGCCAAGGGAACAGACTGAGGGTCCACTGCAGATGTGCATTTGAGTTATTTGGGCAACCATCACTATTAAATAAATAACATTCCTGTTTTTCACAAATTAATGAGTCACAAATTATTGTTAATAAAATGATGCACAAGTCTTTGGTTTTAAGGTTGTAATAGTAGGTTCAGTTGGTGAGTTAATGACACATAGTATGTATGTTAGAATACATGAATATCAGAAATAGAATTTAAAAAATTATGATAGAAAAAGAAATTTACTTTTCTAATGTCAGTTTCAGGGGTCAAGTGACACACAGAAAGAGTTATATTGCAATTTGAAGATAGGCAGACAGTTAAGACCTGAAGCTGAGTGCACTAGGAAGTAAAAGCAATGTTACTAGTCTCTTTCCCACAACATTGTTTTATACTTGTTTTAATTAAATAATCTTATGTAGTACTTTATGCTCATTCTAAAGGATGAGAAAAAACCAGAAACCCCTATAATTTATCAGGGTGCTAATGGATATGTGTTTCTCCTCAAGTTACACAGATTGGTTTTATAACTGTAATAACATTTCTATAGCTTAAAATGTAATTTAATAACACTTCTTTTTGATAGATTTAAATATATTTTTGTTTTTTTACCTGATATGGATTTTTAATATTTAAAAATATTTTAAAAGGGGAACATTAACACAAAACATTTGCCCATAAAATTTTTTAACTTGTATGATACTCTAGCTATTTAATATTTCAACTCACTAGTTTTTTTTCAAAAGTTAAATTATTTTTTAAAAGATTTTTAAATTGTTGTTCAAGTACAGTTTTCTGCTTTTCCCCTCACCCCTCCTCTGCACCCCAGTCCTTCCCACCTCCTTCTCCTGTTTCCACCCCTCTTGTTGTCCATGTGTCCTTTATAATTATTCTTATAAATCATTCACTCTTTTCTCCCATTATCCCCTCCCCACTATCCTCTGGTCACTGTCAGCCTGTTGTCAATTTCAATGTCTTTGGTTATATTTTGCCTGCTTGTTCGTTTTGTTGATTAGGCTCCAGTTAAAGGTGAGATCATAAGGTTTTTGTCCCTCACCACCTGAATTATTTCACATAGCATAATGCTCTCCAGCTCCATCTATGCTGTCACAAAGGGTAGGAGCTCCTTCTTTCTTCCTGCTGAATAGAATTCCATTGTGTAAATATACCAGAGTTTTTGATCCATTCATTTACTGATGGGTACTTAGGTTGCTTCCTACACTTGGCTATTGCAAATTGTGCTGCTATGAACATTGGGGTGAACAGGTTCTTTTGGATTGGTGTTTCAGGGCTTTTAGGATACAATCCTAGTAGTGGAATTGTTGGGTCAAAAGACAGTTCCATTTTGAGTTTTCTGAGGAAATTCCATACTGTTTTCCACAGTGGCTGTACCAGTCTGCATTCCCACCAACAGTGCACAAGGTTCCCTTTTCTCTGCATCCTCTCCAACACTTGTTGTTTGTTGCTTTGTTTATGATGGCCATTCTGACTGGTGTGAAGTGGTATCTCACTGTGGTTTTAATTTGCATCTCTCTGATAGCTAGCGATACTGAGCATCTTTTCATATGTCTCTGGACCCTCTGTATGTCCTCCTTGGAGAAGTGTCTATAGAAGTCCTTTGCCCATTTTTTTAATAGGGTTGTTTGTCTTCTCGGAGTGGAATCATGTGAGTTCTTTATATATTTTGGAGATTAAACCCTTTTCTGAGGTATCTTTGGCAAATATGTTTTCTCATATGGTTGGTTTTCTTTTCATTTTAATGCTGTTTTCTTTAGCTGTGCAAAAGCTTTTTATTTTGATGAGATCCCATTTGTTTATTCTTTCATTATGTCCCTTGCTCTAGGGGACATATCAGTGAAAATATTGCTGCATGGAATATCTGAGATTTTCCTGCCTACATTCTCCTTTAGGACTTTTATGGTATCACAACTTATATTTAATTGTCTTATCCTCCTTGAATTTATTTTTGTGTATGGTGTAAGTTGGTGCTCAAGTTTCATTTTTTGCTTGTAGCTCTCCAACTCTCTCAATACCATTGGTTGAAGAGGCTATTTTTACTCCATTTTATGCTGCTGCCCTCTTTGTTGAATATTAATTGACTGTAGAGACTTGGGTTTATTTCTAGGCTCTCTATTCTTTTGAATTAGTCCATGTGTCTGTCCTTATGCCAGTACCAGGATATTTTGATTACAGTGGCCTTGTAATACAGTTTGATATCAGGTATTGTGATCCCTCCTACTTTGCTCTTTTTTATAAAAATCATTGAAGCTATTCAGGGTCTTTATGGTTCCATATAAATTTTTGAAGTATTTGTTCTATATGTGAGAAATATGCAATTGGTACTTTAGTAGGTATTCTAATAAATCTATAAATTGTTTTAGGTACAATGGACATTTGATGATGTTACTTCTTCTAGTCCATTAACACAGTATATATTTTCATTTGTTTGTGTCTTCCTTGATTTCTTTCATCAGTGTTGTGTAGTTTTCTGAGCACAGGTGTTTTACATGTTTACATGTTTGGTTAGATTTATTCCTAGGTATTTTATTTTTCTTGTTGCTATACCAATTGGGATTTTTTTTCTGATTTCTGTTTCTGATATTTTATCACTGGTGTACAAAAATGTCTTTGATTTCTGAATATTGACTTGGTATCTTGATGTTTTGCCAAATTCATTTATTAGGGCAGGAGTCTAGGACTTTCTATGTATACTATCACGTCATCTTCAAACAATAACAGTTTGTTTCTTCTTTTCCAATTTGGACACCTTTTATTTCCTTTTCTTGTCAGATTGCTGTGGCTAGGACTTCCAATACTATGTTGATTAAGAGTGGTGAAAGTGGACAACCTTGTCTTATTCCTGATCTTAGTGGGAGAGATTTTAGTTTTTTTCCCATTGAGTATGATGTTGGCTGTACGTCTCTCATATATGGCCTTTTTTAGGTCGAGGAATGCTCCCTCTACTCCCACTTTGCTGACTGTTTTTATCATAAAAGGGTGCTGTATCTTATCAAATGCTTTTTCTGCATCTATCGATATGACCATGTGAGCTGTGTCTTTGCTTTTGTTTATGTGTTGTATTACGTTTATTGATTTGTGAATATTGTACCATCCTTGCATCCCTATGATGAATCCTACTTCATTATGCTGTATGATCTTTTTAATATATTGTTGGATGTGGTTTGCCAACATTTTGTTGAGGATTTTAGTGTCTATGATCATCAGCAATATTGAACTGAAGTTTTCTTTCTTTATTGTGTCTTTATCTGTTTTTGGGACTAGGATGATGCTGGCTTTGTAAAAGGAGTTTGGGAATCTTCCATCTTCTTGGATTTTTTGTAATAGCCTGTGAATGATAGGGGTTAGCTTTTGGGGAACCACCCCACCTGGTTTCAGAAACTCTAACCCCCCATGGCTGACTGTATAAAGAGACCTGGGGACCATCAGCTACTAAGGAGACAAAACTTATCATCCTGGTAGGGGCAGCACCTCTGTCCCCTTTTACTTCACCCTGCTTGTCCCCAGGCAGATGACTAGCTAGCCAATGCTTGGTAAGATTTCTCAAGGGTGGGATAACCTAAGACAGGCATTGTCATGACGGGGCCCTCAGGGAATATGTTGGGGGATTATAGAAAAAGGGGGTTATGGACCTTGCCCCTCTGGTTTCACATAGCCTGAGTTCTCATTTAGTCTGTGAGAAGTCTCCTAATCTGTGGGCTGCCTTACTTCCCTTCATGACTTAAATCTGAAACAATGCCAGAGTTGGGTGCAGCCCTGTGCAGGAAAGGGCAGATTCCCCAGGGCAATCAGGCCTAAGAAAGAATGCATAAAATCCTGTAAAATCTGCTTTGCTAATACCCTCAATTTAAATGATAATGGTCCAAGCATAGAATGAGTTTGTCTCCCCAAAGTTTTCTGGCCCTTTAACTATCTGACTCTGACTCAGAATAAGCCCTCAGAATTCTTTGTATATTATCTATTGCTTGATCCTAACTTCCTGACAGTGACTGATGAGCTTTACCTTTATTCCTGTATGAATTGAACTCAATAAAAGCCCATTGAGGAACAAGCTCCTGGCCCTTCTCCTTTGAGATATTGGCCACTTTTCCTCCCCAAGCAGATCATGTCTTGGTAGACTTTTTATCATCCTTGGTGGATACAGGGGCACTCTGTTGGTGGAGCCCACCAACATTAGCTCCTCCTTAAATGTTTTGTAGAATTCTCCTGTGACACCATCTGGTTAAGGGTTTTTGTGTGTTGGGAGACTATTTATTACTGCTTCAAATTCATCAGCTGTCATTGGTCTGTTCAGATTTTCTGCTTCTCCATTCAGTTTTGGAAGATTATTTTTTTTCTAGAAATTTGTCCATTTCATCTAGGTTTTCAAATTTCTTGGCATATAATTCTTCATAGTAATTTGTTACAATCCTTTGTATTTCTGTGGTATCAGTTGTCTCTCCTTTTTCATTTCTGATTTTGTTTATTTGGGTCCTCTATCTTTTTTTTCTTAATGAGTCTGCCTAAGTTTTTCAATTTTGTTTGTCTTTTCAAAGAATCATCTCCTGGATTAATTGATCTTTAGATTTGTGTTTTTAGTCTCTATGTTATTTAATTCTGCTCTGATCTTGGTTATTTCCTTTCTTCTACTTGCTCTGGACTGTGTTTGTTGTTGTTCTTCGAGTTCTTGTAGGTGTAGGGTTAGGTTGTTTATTTGAAATGTTTCTTTTTATTTTTTTTAAGTAGGCCTGTATTGCTGTGAACTTCCCTGTCAGGACTGCCTTTGCTGTGTTCCATAAGTTTTGGGTTGTTGTGAGTTCATTACAGTTGTTTCGAGAAACATTTTGCTTTCCTCCTTGATCTCATTGTTGACCCATTCATTCTTTAATAGCATCCTATTTAATCTCCATGAGTTTGAGTGTTTTTCAGTTTTTTCCTTGAGGCTGATTTCTAGTTTCAGCCCCTTGTGGTCAGAGAAAATGCTTGATATGATTTCAATTTTTTTGAATTCGTTAAGGCTTTTTTGGTGACGTATCATGTGGTCTCTGTGTGAAAATGTTCCATGTGCATTTCAAAGGAATGTGCATTTTGCTTCTTTGGGATGGAAGGCTCTATATATATCAGTTCAGTTCCTTTGATGTAGGATATTATTCAATGCTTCAATATCTTTGTTGATATTTTGTTTGGAAGATCTTTCCAGTTTTGACAGTGGGGTGGTGAAATCCGCTACTATAATTGTGTTGCTCTCAATATCTTTCTTGAAGTCCTCCAAGATTTTCTTTATGTATTTGAGTGCTCCTATGTTGGTTGCATATATATTTAGAATGTTTATACTTTCTTGATGGATTCTTCCCTTGCGTATTATGAAGTGACCCTCTGGGTCTCTTTTTATGGCCCCTATTTTGATGTCTATTTTATCTGATATGAGTATTGATTGCTACCCTGGCTTCTTTTTTCCTGTCTGCTTGGAATATTTGTTTGCAGCCTTTCACTTTCAGTGTGTGTAGGTATTTTGTTTTGAGGTGGGGGTCCTGTAGGCAGCATATTTGTGGGTCATGTTTTCTTACCCATTCAGTTATTCTATGTCTTTTGATTGAAGCATTTAATCCAGTTATATTGAAGGTTATTATTTATAGGTACTTATTCATTGCCATTTTTTCCTACCTGTGTTTCTTTCCCTGTCACTCTTTTACTTTTCTTAAAGCAGTCCCTTTAGCATCTCTTGCAGAGCTGGTTTGGTGGAGGTATATTCTTTGAGGCTTCTTTTATCCAGGAAGCTCCTTATTTGGCTTTTCTTTTTAGTTGAGAGCCTTGCTGGATAAAGTACTCTTGGTTGCAGGCTTATGGTTTTAATTACTTGGGATAATTCTTGCCATTCCCTTCTGGCTTGGAACATTTCATTGAGAAGTCAGCTGCTAGCTTTATTGGGGATCCCTTGTATGTTACTTCCTATTTCTCCCTTGCTGCCTTTAAGATTCTCTCTTTGTATTGGAATTTTGCCATTATAATTATGACATGTCTTCATGTGGGCCTAATTGGGTTCCTCTTGAATGGGACTCTCTTGTTTCCTGGATTTGTGTGACTTTTTCTCTCATCAAATTAGGGAAGTTTTCCGTCATTACTTTTTCAAACAGGTTTTCTATCCCTTACTCTTCATCTTTTTCTTTTGGTATTCCTATTATATAAATATTATTGCATTTCATGTTGTCTTGCAGCTCCTTTACCACATATTCATTCTTTCCAAGTCTCTCTTTCTTTTCTTGCTCTATCTGGGTGTTTTTTTCTACCTTTTCCTCCTGCTTCTTGATTCAATCCTCTGGTTCACCCAGCATTCTTGTAATTCCTTCTGATGTGTTTTTTTATTTCTGAGATTTTACTCTTCATTTCTTCCTTTTTTTATAGTTTCTGTTTCCTTTTTCATGCTGATGTATTTCTCATTCAGTTCCTTGTAGTTGTCTGTGAGTTCCTTGAGCATCTTTATAAGCATTATTTTGAATTCTATATCTGATAGTTTGGTTACGTCCATTTCATTTAGCTCTTTTAGTGGAGAGTCTTCCATTCCTTTTGATTGCATGTTCTTTCTTTTGTCTCCCCATTTTAGGTGACTCTCTTTGTTTGTTTCTGTGCTTTCTGATGTTTTGCTTTTCTAGCTGTCTTTGTAGAATGAACTTCTGTGGTAGGAATTCCATGGGGTTCCATGGTGTGGTCTCTTTGATCTCCTTGTCTGGACACTCTAGGTTTGCCCTTTCTTCTCTTTGTGTGGGCTTTCTTGTTGTACTTGGGTTTTTACCTTTTGGTGGTTCCTTTGTTGGTGGTTTTTCTCCTCCAGCAGGTATACTGATGTTTGAAGCTCCCACTTATTCTTGTATGTGATCAGTGTCAGGGTGTAGGCAATATGGATTAGACAGCGAAAGAGTATTTTATGGGATTTAAAGTACCAGCAAGTAGAGAAGAGATAGGAGATTCTTTGGATAAGTGTAGTGTTAATTGTGATATTTCACTGAAGTAGCCACTTTTTATAAAAGGTGAAAGAGAGATAAGACTCTTGTTATAGGGGAAGAGGACTGTGAGCTGCATCCAGAAAACAGAGCACTTGTACAAGGTTAGATGATGAGACATAGTGAGAGGAAAGGATAGAAAGTAGGGGTAGTGTGAGAGAGAATAGAGTTAACCACAACAGTAATAATGTCAGGAGTAAAGTGAAGTGGGCTAAGATCGGGGAGGGTTGCTGTGTATTGGACACAATTGTATGGAACCATAATTATTGACAATAATACTGGAACAACAATAATATGTAAAGAAATATATAGTTTAGATAACCAGAATAGAAAGTACCCAAACAAGAGTTGTTTGTTATTGGAACATGGGTGAAGTGAAAGAAGGAAAATTAAAATACAAAAAAGAGAGAATCAGGAAAACTAGTCAAACAGTGCAATTATACAGAGAAATAAAATGAGGAAAACTAAACATAAAGAAGAGAAATAAAAAATGCTAATAAAGTAAAAGAAGTAAAAATAATGAAAAAATACACATGAAGTATAAAATGATAGCTGTATGGGATAGCAAAGTGACATTTGTCTCTGTTTCTCAGTTTTTGGGTTTATCCTTGTGCTTACACTTTCGATGTGTCCCCTGACTCTTCGTAACTCCATGTCTTATTGTCTCACTTGGGGGAAGAAAAAAAAAAGAGAGAGAGGATCCAAAAAGAAAAAAATAATAAGGCTTGTGCTGACTTTCAACCTGTTCAATGAGTTCTCTTGGTTTTCCTGCATGATACAGGAAGAGGGGTGTTGGCTTTCAATTTTCTCCCTTCCTATGGTTTTTGGAGGATGAGGACCAATTTTGGGTGGCAATATTCAGTTTCTGTGTCTCTGTCCCAGGTCCTCCAAGGGCTGCCAAGCTCAAATCAGACACTCAGCTGCTCACAGCATGGGTCAGTCTTGGGCATGCTGTTTCATTCAGCCACTCTACCTTTGGGTACGCAGTGGGAGATGAGCAGGTGCCCAGTTCCACTCAACCACTCAGTCTTTAGGTGTGCACTGCTGAAATCACCCTAGGGTGAATCAGCTGCTGCCGAAGAGTTCATTACAAAACAAGTGCCCACCCTTCTTAACAACCACTTGGCTTTTCACATAGACCAACTTTCCAACCAGTCTGGAAGCTATCCAAGTCAGGGTCCAACATGGCCCAACTCCTCCCTTCTCCAGATTTCACCTGCCACTTCAATTTCTCTGGTGCTAGCATGCACAGTCCCAATGGATGTGTACCACCTCCTTGTGACTCCCACTTCAACTCTATTACCCCCCGCAACTTCCAGCATCCAGGTCCCTCCTAGTGCTGGGCTGCCCTCGTAGGCGAAGAAGCTGGTGATCTAACTCTCTTCCCCATATCTTGTGGCAGGCACCAGGCCAGGGGCTGCAGCAGTCTAGGTCACTGCGCAGATCCCAGGGACCTTACCATCCTAGTGCAATCTCCTCACCATCTGTTTTTCAATATCCTCTGTAATTTTTGGCCTCTGAACTTCATATAAGCTGAGATTCTGTTGGCTGTTCGTGTGTGTCACTCTGTTCCTCAGAAGACTAGCTAGGTGTCCCAGTTGGGCACAGGGAGAAATGAGCTCTGCTCCTGCCTACCTCACTGCCATCTTCATTCTCCTTTATAAAATTTTTAATAGTTTATTGTTTATTGTATTTTCCCATTACCATTTATTCTTGCTGTACTCTCTTCCACCTCCATGTTTGCTAAAAGTTTTCATCCCCTCTTTTCTTACTTGACTTTTTCAAAATTCAAATAATTTACATCAGCTGGTTGTTGAGATTTAACTTTAGAAGTCCTTGAAATTTCTGTAGGTTTTCATAATACAATCTTTGAAAAAAGCATTTTTTGTTTTAAATTATTTATTCAAAATTATGTAATTAATATATAAAGACAATATCCCAGTGTTTTAGTATTACAGAGTCTGGTAGTGAAAATTCATGGCCATGTGTCACTATTTTATGTTGTAGTTATCTCTCTGAAAAGGAAAATTAGGTCACTTTTTTAACATAAACACATCTTCAAGTTTTAGAGGTTTTGCCAGATTGCTTTCCAAATTGACTGATTATTCCCCATCCTTACAGGTAATACCTGCCAACATTTGACATTATACTGAATTTTTCTGATCCCATGGGCAAAAGTGTTACCTCATTGTTTTAGTTTACATTTGCCTGGTTATCAGTGAAGCTGGGTACCTTTTCATTTATTTATTACTATTTGAATTAGGTTTTCTAAAAATGTAGGTTCATATGTTATATCTATTTTTGATATGGTGGTTTGTCTTTTTCTTTTTATATGTAGGATTAGAATAATTATTTACAGATTACACAGAGGCAAATATTTTTCCCAGTCTGCGATTTGTTTCAAAACATAAAGTTGACTTTATTACTTTAAAAAATAATTTTAGTCAAATTTATATGTCTTTTATTTATTATTTGTACTTTTAAGTTCTTTTCAAAGTAAACCTTCTTTCATGGGCACCACAGTTCTCAAGGGCTCAGACTCTGAGGATAGTGTGTTTGACTTTGAGTCCTGAATCAGTCCCTGATTAATTGTGACCCTTCAGTGAGTTTGTTAATCTCTCTGTGCATAATAACTTTTCTGTAAATTAATAGCAAAAATAATAGTTGGATTTACCTCCCTATAGGGTTATTGACAGAATTAATATCTGTAGTACATTTAGACCATTGTCTAAGACACAGTGAGCACTACATATATGTTAGTCTATTGTCTTCTAATCACTTAAAAGTTTTTCTGTCCCATTTTTTAGAACATCAATTTATCTGTAATATATTTTTGGATATATTCTGTTATATCATAATTTTACTTTTTCCATATGATTAGTTTTTCTAATAACATATAGTAGCTAGTTCACTGAACCCACAACTGTTTTGTACATGGGATGAGGTTCTAACCAACTGAACCACCTAGCCAGGGTCAAACTTTGTTTTTAATTTTCAGAAATTCTTGGATTTTATAAAATATGTTGATGTATTAATAGCCACACAAATCTTCTAATCCACATAATTTTAATGTTTTATAATTTGATACATTTTATTATTTACAAATTAATTTGGAGAGAGTTGACCACAATAATTTCTTTTCACAAATGAATATTGTAAGGCATTATAAAATTTAAAAATAATGTAGGCATAGCACTTCAACTCTGAATCACTGAATAGTGGATCTGTGGGAATGAAGTGCTGAAACAACCCTGGGTAATAGCACTCCCTTCTTGGACAGATGAAGGGATTGAGTTTGGGAGGAGCTGAATTATTTTTGGGATCAATATGATAGCTAGTAATTTCAGATGTCAACCTAGGTCATCTGATTTACTGCAAAGTTTTTCTGAGGTTTTGGTCATATATTTGGCTAAACTCCCCTGCTTCTTGATTAATATCCTGTGCCCAGTTCTGAGTGAGTCAGGTCAATGCACAGGAGGTGAATACAGTATTATCCTTACTTTTGAGGAGATGGTGAAGAGAATGGAGAGGAGGCAGATGCCATCACTGCTGCATCATGACCAGTAACAGTGTCCTGAAAGGTAATGTGGCTGGGAGCAGGTAGTCATTTGTGGAATAATGGGGAGGTTTCAGTTGTGTGGATATTAAACAGTAGACAAGCCTCCTTCATGGAAAAGGAAGAGGAATCTTGGTAACATGACATCCAGCTGCCATGATGAGCCTGCTGTGCTTGGGGTTGCATCAGAGTTTGTCCAGAGACAACAGAGGAAGGGAGGACATGGGCCTTTTGAAAGAGCTAGTTTCTTTTCCTGTAGTTATTGAGAAGATGCTAAAGTTTATAAAAGGCAGTGACACAGATTTGCAGTTAGGAAAATAGGAGATCATGAGTTCATGGGTTGGAGAGAAGACACTGTTGGTGGTGAGGGAAGTGAGAATAATCAGGTCATTCTCTATGGTATTTGTAGTGGAAAAGGGGAAGCATGTGCTTAGATCTGAGCAAATGTTTCATCTACAGACCTGGAAAGTGGAGAGTGTCTATTGGGAGATGGCATTTGTCTTGAGCAAGTTGTTTAACACCGTAACCAGAGGGGAGGTAGGAGAGGATAATGGGGGGAAGGGGTTTTCAAGAACATGTATGAAGGACACATGGACAAAACCAAAGGGGGGTAGGATTGAGGGTGGGAGGTGGGGATGGCTGGGATTGGGGGGATTAGTGGGGGTAAAATTGAGACAACTGTACTTGAACAACAAAAAAAATTTAGAAGAAAGGAAAAATGAATTAGGAACTATGTTATGACGGAATTGTTGGGGTGGGGCATGGAGACAGGATTCACTGGACACAGTGGAGTATGAAGTACCTCTGAGTTTTTCAGGATGTGCTCAAGTTGACAACTGAAGAAATCAACTTTGGAGGCCCCTGGGCCTTATTAGCATAAAGCTGAACTTGGAATCGGATAACTGGCATTGCCATGGGGAAAGGGTTTAGATCAGTAAGAAAAGTCACCTGAATGTGGGATCTCAGGAAGGTCCTTAGCATGTGCAGGACAGACTGAGGAGGAAACACTCATTCATTAGTGAAGACCAGCTGAGGAGGAGGAGAAGGAGGAGGAGGAGTGACTGAAGGGTGTTAGTGGGGCAACAGTTGTATTATCAGTCCCTCTGCCCCCTTGAAAGGACTCATGCTTTATGCAAGGAATATGTCTGGAATAACGAATTCATTAACCAGACAACCTGCATGGCCACTTCCCTTTAGAGTTCAGTGGTATGAATTTTGGAGCATTTTAATTCTAGGCTTGTTTGTAAGATGACCATAATTTATTTTCTCAATTCCTTTTTCTTGTAGCAGCAGAATGGTTAATTTTCTTCAGTTATCATGCTTTTATTCTTAGCCCATGTTACTAAGTAGCACATATTTTTTCCTATTTGTTTCATATTTGATGTAGTCACATAGGGTCCTATAAATAATATATATGTATATATCAAGATAATATATCTACATCAGTGTATGAAATTACTGTTGTCATCATGTACCAACAATTTATGCCTTTGTACAGATGGAGGAAATCTGGCACTGCACAGCTGAGCAACTTTCTCTTAATGCAGGGGTGGGAGGGGCCTAATAGTCCCTGAATCCAGCAGCCAGAGTCATGTTTATTGCTCTTTTCCTGGTCACTGAGTGTGTGGCAGCATCAGGGCAAGTATCTCAGCCTGTAAATATGCAACAAGAAAAAACCTAATGGACTCCAAAATCTTCATTACCCAGAAGTGCTTAAATCATTTCCCTAATAAAAACCTCCTCTGCAGGGCAGAAAGAAACCAGTGCTGGACAATGACTAAGCATCTTAAAGTTTTTGAAATTTCCCATTTGAAAAAACTCAACCAGTTTTATTACTCTCTAATAAATATGTGTTTCAGCACATTCAGAATCATATTACCTTATTTCTGCAGGCAAATCTTTCATGCAAAGTCCCTACTGGCAGGCCAGCCCAGTGTGTGAGGCTCAGAACCTGGGGAGGTCAGAACCCTCTCTCTACACAGGTGAGCTCCATTGACACTTACACTAAAGGAGATGCTGTGGAGAGGCAAGCAGAGGGCTCTCCAGATGATCACAATTCTACTGCTTTGTTTAGAGGCAGCCTGCTGCCATTTCCTCCTGTGGGAGGACTTGCATCCACATGAATTGCTGACCTGCTAAATCTCCAGAACATTGCTTTGCTTTGCCATTTGTTTTGATTTTCATGAAATCGTTGGAACAGTGGTTATAAAATTCCCACATGTGCTAGTTACTCTTTAGTCACATTAAGATGGTCCCATTTTTCCATCTCATGAAACTCCTGAAATTAGAACACCATGAGTCCTTAACACAACAAGTGACAGGTCCTCTCTGGTTTCATCTCTGGTACTATGTAGATGATATCAGAGGGATGGTTTCCACTCACCTCTGCTGTCCACCTGGACATTTCTCTAAGTCCCCGCTTTTCTGGTGTCAGCACCTCTGTGATTTTTCTTTCTGGGAAAACATCCCAATTTTAGTATCTGCAGTTTGTTTGAAGCTGCATCCCCTGCTTCATGAAGACATGTAACTGGCACTGAGCAAAATACAGAGGTAGGTTCAAGATGGGAAGCCTGCAGGTAACCCTAAACATACACAGACAGAACAAGAATAATGCCTCATATTTAGGGTTAAAAATGGTACAAACATTGGGGATAAGTTACAGAATCAAGCAGAAAGTGATAGACATCAAAGTGTTTAAAATCTCTTTTCATTCAGGAAGATACTAGACATGTGGACTAAATACAGACTTTTAGTTAAATGTATGTATATTAAATTTGGGATAACTTTTATTTAAAAGAGTAGGAAAGGAATGCATAACTTGTAAGATAGTACAAAGGGAAAATAGAATTAATTGAAGAATTATAAATTCCAAAGGAAGGCAATACGGAAAACAAGCAGGACAAATAGTAGAAACTGGAATGGTTAATAGAATTCACAGTGTTAGTGATCATAATAAATATAAGTAGATTAAATTCTCTAGAGTTCAAGAACAGGGGGCCCAGAAGTAAACCCAAGTCTCTATGGTCAATTAATATTCAACAAAGGGGGCAGCAACATAAAATGGAGTAAACATAGCTTCTTCAACAAATGGTGTTGGGAGAACTGGGCAGCTACATGCGAAAAAATGAAATTTGAGCACCAACTTACACCATACACAAAAATAAATTCAAGGTGGATAAAAGATTTAAATATAAACTGTGACAACATTAAAGTCCTAGAGGAGAACATAGGCAAGAAAATCTCCGATATTTCACGCAGCAACATTTTTACTGACACATCCCCTAGAGCAAGGGACATAAAGGAAAGAATAAACAAATGGGATCTCATCAAAATAAAATGCTTCTGCAGGGCTAAAGAAAAGTGTATTAACATAAAAAGAGATCCAACTGTATGGGAAAACATATTTGCCAATGATACCTCAGACAAGGGTTTAATCTCCAAAATATATAAAGAACTAACACAACCCCACTCTAAGAAGACAAGGAACCCAATTAAAAAATTGGCAGAGAACTTGAACAGACATTTCTCCAAGGAGGACATACAGAAGATCTAAAGACACATGAAAAGATGTTCACTGGTGCTAGCTATCAGAGAGATGCAAATTAAAACCACAGAGAGATACCACTTCACATCAGCCAGAATGGCCATCGTAAACAAAGCAACAAACAACAAGTATTGGTGAGGTTGTGAAGAAAAGAGAACCTTAATGAACTGTTGGTGGGATTGCAGACTGGTATAACCACTATGGAAAACAGTATGGAATTTCCTCAGAAAACTAAAAATGGAACTGCCTTTTGACCCAGCAATTCCAGTGGTAGGATTATATCCTAAGAACCCTGAAACACTAATCCAAAAGAACCTATGCACCCCAATGTTCATAGCAGCACAATTTACAATAGCCAGTGCTGGAAGCAGCCTAGGTGCCCATCAGTAAATGAATGGATCAAAAAACTATGGTACATCTACACAATGGAATTCTATTCAGCAGAAAGAAAGAAGGAGCTCCTACCCTTTGTGACAGCATGGATGGAGCTGGAAAGCATTATGCTAAGTGAAATAAGCCAGGCAGTGAAAGAAAAATACTCACCTTTAACAGGAACCTAAACAACAAAACAAACAAACAAGCAAAATGTAACCAAAGACACTGAAATAGAGATCAGGCTGACAGTGACCAGAGGGGAAAGGAGAGGGAATTTC
>CM052544.1:61596532-61665811 GCA_028533065.1 Trachops cirrhosus
GTGGGGACGGGTGGGGGGGTGGGCTAGGATGGGAATAAAAGACAGAAAACTGTCCTTGAGCAACAATTAAGATAAAATAATAAAAACATTCTCTAGAGTTGATATATCTCTCAACTCACATATGTTATATGTGGATAACAATTCCAATTCATTATAATACAGAAATTCTGAATTTAATGTGCTAAGTAAAATATTTCACTAATATTTACTATATTTATTTTTGTCCTTTTCTTTGGGATTATTATGTCTTCTTTTTTCAAAGCTCTCAAGTTGAATTCTTCATAATTTAAATTATGATTTTTTGTTATATTCTAATGTGAACTCTTGAGACTATACTTTTCTATGTTTCAATTAAACTTTCTATCACAAGTTTTGACATATGGCATTTTCATTATCATTTATTTCTTAATATTTCCTAGTGCCCAGCATGGTTTTACCTGTGAAGAGGGGCGTATAGCTCAGGATAAGAATCGAGAAGCAAAAAGGAACTACAGTAGACAAGCATCAACATCTAACAGAATAGGAGAACACCAGGAGACCTCCTGAAAAAGCTGACTCAGGAGAAAAAGTGGAAGGAATATTAGGATCACAGAGGTCCAGGATGGAGGAACCAGTTTGTGGGGAAGGGTGCTCAGCGGGGCTCATTTTCTCCTTTGTCCCTATTTCCATGTGGTTTTTTCTCCCACTACCACCTCAATGAGCACCACTTGCCTTATGAAAGTGTATGTTTTCAAGGCTTCCCTTTCACCAATAAATTTCCCATGACCCTAACACCCCTTGCAATACTATTGCATCAACCTCTCCATTCAGTGTGCACTTCTAGGTGAAAACTACTGTACTCAAGGAACGTGGTCTCAAATAGTTTAGGGACAGTCATATATATTTAAGTATATGTAAATAGATAAATAAGTGGCAGATAAAGTAGTACAGAGTGATGGAGATTAAAGAATGAGAGAGAACTTGCCTTTCTAAAGGTATTCAAATGAAATTTTGTGGAATACATAACAGTTAAAAAACAAACAACAACAAAAAAACAGTTTCAGTGAAATTATAAAGGATCTCACAGTTTGAATTTCCTACTTTCCAACTTTGCTTTGTGTCTTCTAAACCACTTTTTAGTTAAATTTATTGGGGTGACATTGGTTCATAGAGTCATACAGGTTTCAAGTGTATATTATGGTACATGATCAGTATATTGCATTGTGCAAGGTCAAATCATCTTCCATCACCACCACCTTTACCCTTTACTACCCCAATTTTCTTCCCTCTGTATGTGTCTAGGAGTTTCAGTTTTGTATCCCACATAGGAGTGAAATCATATGGTTCTTAGCTTTTTCTGACCAACTTACTTCATTTAGCATAATATTCTCAAGGTTCATCCATGTTGTTGCAGATAGCAGTATTTTGTTTTTTACTTACGGCTGAGTAGTATTCTATAGTGTATATGTACTACATCTTCTTTAGCTATTCCTATACCAAAGGACACTTTGGCTGTCTCCATATCTTGGCCACTGTGAATAACGCTGCAACATTTCAAATATAATGATATATTAAAAAATACTGCATCATGATCAAGTGGAGTTCATTCATTCCAGGGCCCAATCCATTTTTTATCCACCTTTCTCCATGTAAATGTTAGTTGAGGTAGCTAGTTCATTAATCATGACAAATTAAAATTTTTTTCTCCATTATGATTTACATTTCACCTGGCTTCTCTTAGAAAGCAAGAGGAAGATAGATAGGAACTTTCTTATCTTGAGCCTTCAGAATTTCCAATTACTCCACTAAATACCCATTCCTGATGCCCTACCCCATACCCAATCTGGTCTGAATTTAGAAAACAATTGCTTATATTTCAGAAGGTTCTTGGCTTGGGTGTTTTTGTGCCATTCAAATGCTTCTACTTGCTCACTTGTTTATGTGATGGATTGCAAGACCTGTCTCTTTTGTAAGTCTCTGTTCATAAGGTCAGTGCTGTCTGAGGAATAATCTAACCAGTAATTCTGTGATGGTGATGCAAAGGATAACAGGAGGCAGTCAGCAGGACTTGCATACTGAAGGAACCAGAAAGCACTGCAAACACTGGGCTTACAAAACTCATCTGCCCTCTGGACTGCTGCAGAGAGAACAATGTATGTGGGTACACCTGGTTCCGACCTCACACCTCCAAGCACTGCTGCAGATTTCACTGGAGTGGTAAGGAGGGCAACTCTTGGGGGAGTTTACTGGGTCTCCAGCTGCAGTGACCACTCAAGTAGTTCATTTCACACTCATAGCATGTCACCCATCAGACCCAATTACCACATGTGTTATAAGATTGCCTTCTCTCTGGGTTACTTTGTATTTCCCCTTCAGTTCATTTTTCACTTGGTGCATCAAACTTCAGCCTTGTAAAATAACTATGCATCCTTTCTCTTTTAAGTCTTTTACTCTCAAGTTTTCCTATAGGTTGGAAGCCCTGTTAGGGTTGATTTTGCTTAGCAGGATGTACTATGGCCTTCATTCCACAGACATCATTAACTAAGTTCACTTGCCTCATTCAGTCCTTTCTTTCCTTTTCAGTGTGCCACTCTTCCCCTACATTTGTCTCATCCCCACCCCCTACCTCTTTCCTTCAGATCCTTGAAACTTCCCTGTATCCAGGGAGGATGGAATGATCCCTCTATCCATGCATCATATCTCCAGGAAGGAGAAGAAGGATGTGTCTTTACTCTCTGTCTCTCCCTGACAATGTGGAGGTGTGATGGTGTTACTGGGGACACAGTCCCTTTAGAGGCTATATGGAGAGAAGAGCATAAGCCTCATTGGAGTAACAGTCTTCTGTATTAGAGCAACCAGACGTATTCATGTCCAGAGGACTTTCATAACACTGTTATTTCTTAGAGGAATGTGAGCTTGTAACTGACAACTGAAAAGAGTGGTAGATAATTATGCTTTATCCAGCATTTTTAAAAGTGATATTGCCTGTTGTAAAAGAATACAGCAAATACTTGAATGCTTTGCTCAATTTTCATTTTTAGACCTAATTTTTGAGTTTTAAATACAGTAATTTCATTTAAATATGCCACATTCTGTTAGTTGATTTGAAAAATACATGAAACTGATTGTTTTTGCAACATATTCATCATGCCCCATGTAAGACAAAAATAACATTTAGTTATGGGCCATTCATAGTTTATTCCTAGATTTCAGTTGATTGACAGCTTTTTAATGAACTGATTCATTTTAGCCATTTTTCAGAGGTGGAGGCAAGACTAACACTTAAACACAATGCCAAGCTCTAAAAATTCACCAGGAACTCACACATTTAAAAATGTTACTTAAATCTTTATCTGGAATGTTATTGAATATGGCCCATCTAGCTGAGTCACTTGACAAGTATAATAAATAATGCCTGATTTATTTTTATTAAAAAATTACAGTTTGTTTTTCAAAGATGAAATTCATCTTGATATGAATTCATTGCTAAACGTATGACAACGGTGACTTCAAGTGGCATAAAAACACTTTGCTCAGTGCACAGCCAGCAAGAAGAATCTGGGATGGGTCCTGTCTGATGGAAGCACAGCCACCACTGACAGACAAATTCTTTGTTTATAAAGTTTTAATATATAATATTTATAATCAACTCATATTTTGATACATTAAAAACTTCTGAAATGCAAGTCAGAAAATATGCCAAAAATTTTTTCAACAGAAACTAAATTGTACTGACATATTTCAAATGTAATACTTTATACAATGTCATGGTTCAGATTTTATATTTCTGAACACTGTAACTCATTTTTATTAAAAATTAACTTTAGCAAAGTACAGCAAGTTCTGTAGGGAGAAAGCAGGTGTGTTGAAAACAACTTTGAGAATTTAATTTTTATGTGGAAGGGAGGTTTCTGTCCCTTGTGCTTCTCCTTTTGTTAGAAATACTTTCTATGCAGGTGTAGACATGGTAATGGCAGCCAGGCACCCTGCCAAAGAGTGTGTGTTTGGTTTGCTAGGTGATTATCTGACATATTTGTCTGTAGTACTCTCTACTTCCCTGAAATAATAAAAAAGGGATTTTGTCAAACATGAAAATGCTGCATTGCCTCAAACCTTCATTTATTCAGTAAAGACATATGGGGAACATGCAGGCCCAATGCCTAAGAGACCTTGGCTCTGGGCTGGGTCCAGACTCACTATCGCTCATAACATTGGTCTCCATTTTATTGTCTTTCTGTACAAATGTTACCCTTTCAAAACAAAGACTTATGCATGTATGGGAATTGTAAAACAGTGTTGATTCTTAAAATCGTTCAAACAAATAATTCAATGAAATCAGTTCCATAAATTCCAGAAAGTGTTCTAAGTGGGAGAACATGGAGAAAATGTTCAACTTAAGGAAATAGTTAAATTGTTTCTTTTAATGAGAAAACTTGTGTATGCTTTTTTTCCAAACTTGTTTTATTTTTCCATATTTTAGGATAAAAATCATAAATAGTAAGAGAGGCAAACTGTTGTATAACCAGGTTAAACAGAGAAGTGCTATAAAGCTACACATTTGTAATTTGCTTAGTCTTAGAAGTTATGGAAATGAATCTTGAAGAAGTATATTTTGACAATGAGGCCCAAATAACACAGAAAGTGATACTGCCCCAACTCAGCTAAATTGTAACCTTCTTTGCAAGTGTTCCCTCACCACACTGCTCTGCTTTATGGATGCCATGACACAAGGCTAATTTCATGTGATTTGGCAGAAGTCAGAGAGCACTGGGAGATAGATAATTATGATTTGAAAGCTGGTAGCAGCACTGAGCGTGTGGCAGTGCTGACTTACTGTGTTGGCCTGGGTCAGCATGCAAGCCTGAGCTCTGTCCTTCAGGCTGGACTTTTCTTCCAGGGGTTCTCAGAATCCTGGGCAAGGCAGATAAGCAGATCCAGGCTCAGAGGAGTCAGCTTCTCTTGTAGGGCAACCCTGACATTAAAGTTGACTATAGAGGCTAGAGGCAGACATAGCTTCTAGCTTATTCTGTGGCACCATTTCTCCACTTTCTCCTCCCTTTCTGACTGATGGATTTTTTGTTTCTTTGTTTGTTTAGTGATATGAACTTTATTTTGACATATTCTTAAATGCAATTAAGTAATGTGAACTTTCTGGATTAGCACAAACAATTGCCATGGAGTCTACTGAGCATGTTTGAATGGTATGTATTCTTTGAAATTTTTTATTGAACTAGAAAATTTATTTATTGAATAGAATGTACTTAAGGTCAATCATTATAGCCAATTTTTAAATGAACTTTATCTTGGGAAATAATTACCCATGAGCATCTCACATTTCTGCATGGTCTGGATCCTCTTTTGTGATACTGCAGAACAGGAAATACACAGACCTCCCAGAAGTGGAAGGGAGTGAGGGAGGGAGGCAGGATGGGAGAGCATACACTTTTCTGTCTCTTCTTACAAGGGCACTAATGCCATTCATGTGGGGGGGTCCACCCTCATTACCTAAGTACTTCCCAAAGGTCTGCCTCCTAATCCAGCACATTGGGGGTTAGGATTTTGGCAGGTGAATTTGGGGTGGGGCACAAACACTCAGTGCATAACAAGGTATATAAAATCACAAGACATCTGACTCAGAAACAAAGATGGCTTATTACTCACAACAAAAGCCAGAGTTCCCTGAGTCCCAAACCTCACAAGTAATGTACTAAAAGTTGACTTATACCTGTATATGTAGCAGAGTAGATTAAAGGGGAGAAATCCAGAATTAAGAAATGGATGATGTATAAAGCTGTGGATGAACTGCTCATCCACTTTACTGGAGAGAAACCTCTTTCCTCCAGAGTGTAAGTATATCTTCTGGGAGGTCCTTGTCTGCTATCCTGGATCATCTCAAAAGACAAAGACAACTCTGACCTTACTGTCCTGCAGTGTGTTCTTATACTAACAACAAACAAACAAGCAAAACTATGTTAAGTTGATTGTAAATGGGTTTGCCCAGAATATCCATGCAAGAATGTGAAATGTTGATGGGTAATTATTTCCCAACATACAATTGATAAAACAATTGGCTATAATGATTGCCCTGAAATATGTTCTGTTAGTTTAATAAAAATTTCCAGAATACATACAATTTAAATACTGGGTCCGACAGAAGTAGTGCCTGCTTGAGTGTGGTTGGTAGGGTAATAATATGGGTATAATAATTTATACCTTTAATTTGAACATTTCACCTAGAATGTCATATGGTGTGCTTGACTATGATATTGTTATATTACAGAATTACATGCTTATGATTTTGTAGTAAAAGTTTTCATAATAAAAAAGGAGTGCTATCTGTGCTGGACCCTGTATATTCAATTAACTCAATGGTAATTGTTTGTGCTTCGAGTCCAGAAACTTCACATTACTTAACTGCATTTGCAAATGTTTCAAAATGAAGTTCAGATCATTAAAAAAACCCAACAAAACCCAGCTGAGTTTACATCTGAGATGGATAAGTTTTGTATTTAAATGAGATTCCTATTCAGAAGAGTACAAGATTATCAATACATCACGCCCTTCCAAAATGGTTTCAGTCAGTTAATACCTGAAGCAGCTGTTGAGGCATTAAACTCGGCCTCCTCTCTGACTGTTAAGAATATAGTATAATATAAAAAAAATTGAAGAATTCCTTTGGGGATTGTAGCTTCTTCTTATACACATGACAGAATTCAATCAGCTACTCATTCTGCTGATGGCTCTCCATAGCTGTCTGATGCTGGGAACTCACACAGAAAATGATAGGTCATGTCTATGAGTGGGAGATACACAGACCAGTGTGACTGAGCCATTTTGTGTGGGCCTCTGTGTGACACTGTATTATAATTCCTGTACAGCTTGGCTCTGTCCCATTGATTCATTGTAAAGACACCAGATATTATCTGTTAATCACCTTAGGTGTAATTACTGATGACCTCATAGCCAGCAGTCAAGTGGACAAATCCTTTATTGGAAGGGACACCCTTGGACAGAGCATTGTCAGGTGAGAGATAAACATGCACATGAGCATCTATCTCATGGACAGGTGGGAAGGTGATATGACTGACAGCACTCCCTCCCCCACTCTGAAACTAGGGGAGAGGCATGTCAGACCTTACAGAGAAGACTTTATTTGAAGAATTCATTAGCCAGGTATTTATGGTGCCTCTTAAGAAAGGCATGTAGAATTATACAGGTACACCAGGACTGTCTAGCAGATGCTCTGAGAATGTGCACATGGAACTTCCTGGCAAAACCTGGTGCTGGGGGACCAAAGTGAGAGCAGCACCCATTTTGCACAGAGAACATGTCACTCTCAGAGGAGAGCTGCAGCCCAAGTTGATCAAATGACCCTGAGGAGAGGAAGACGATTCTGAGTGGGACCTCTGGCTCCAAGCACATGATCAGGTCATTCCAGAATTTTCAAGTCTGTGCAGGTGGCCTCTCTTCAGGACAGAAAGAAATATTTTTTATTTGTTTTTAACTCAGGGGCTATCAGGCCCTACAACTGCCTGTTTGAAGGAAAAGAGGAAGCTTCTGCCTTCTCCTGAGCTGGATAGAGACTTTATCAAAGTACCAAAGAATACAGCCAAGAGGAAAGAGCAGTGAACTGTGACATACCAAGTGATGGAACTGGATGAAACCTTTTAAATCTTCAGGTATTGGAACAAAGTCAGGGTGAAAGATTTGTAGGGTAAATTATCCTTAAAAGCCTATGTAATGTTAATGAGAGGATTTTAATCGATGGAGAAATACTGGGGTGAGAACAAGCAGGCTACTATTTTTACAAATCAAGCCAAGATGGTATCAATTTAGGAAATTATTCAGTGAATGGGATCAATGAACATAGTCAAACTGGATAATTCAGTTTAAAGAAATAAAGCAACCAAAACATGAATGACCAAATAATGTTACCCAATTAACAAATGAATTGAAAATTTGTTCTTACGTCACCTTATTATACATTGCTTAGACACAGCTAGTGCCCAAGTCATAGTCAGCAGTGGTGTTTGTCACCATTTGGACACCGTCTGCATCTTGCCCTGGGCTCTGGGCTCAGGCAGGACTAAGTATTGGGACCCCTGGACAAGTTCTTGGATCCTTAATTTATGATTTCCCAGTGTCACTGAGCACAGCAGCTGAGGTCAGCCTTAGCTTTGGGATTCTGCACTGCTTTCTTTAAAACTGTTTTTCTAAAAGTACAGTCACATTGTCTCCATGTGGGAAGTCTCATATACAGTTGTACAAATGAAATAAGACATTTTGGGACTCTGTGATATTAAAGTCCCTGAGTCATAGTGACTCATGATTGTGTTTGTTGTTAGGGATATACTTCCTTGTGAGTTAGATGGGACTTGATTTGGCTCTGCTTTATGGCTGATTGATTTGCTTCTCATGGTGGTAATCAAATCAGTCAATCCCTGAGCCTCCATTACTGAATGTCCCATCAGCCATAAACAGGGATAAAAATGCCAATGATTAAAGTAGGAGGTCTACCTTATTACTGTCAACCAACAGCCATGCTCTCAGCCATTAGAGATATTGAAGTATCTTAGAAATAAATGCTCAGTATATTTTTTTAGCTTGGAGACATACTACCCTCTAGTTAAGTTGGTTAATTCCTGGAAAACACATTTATTGGAAGATATAAATAAATATCCTCTGTCTTTCTGTAACTGACCATTAGTCTTTCACATCATGAATCACCAGGCTGGCTCAGCAGCCCCTCTACCTTTCTCCAGACCCAGCAAAAGTTATGGAAATCATCTCTTCCATCCCTTCCCTGTGTTTTCTCCCATTCTCCATCTATTTTCTGTGCTCTTCTAATTTATCATTTATCCTCAGTTTAGGAAACTTCCAAACAATGTGAATTTGTTTGCTTATTAAATCTGTTCAGTATAGTATATATAACCAAAAAAAAGCTAATGTAAAAAATGGGCCCATGGAATATTTATGTTTTTGGTAAAACTGTTTCTAATTGCAATTATTTGAGGGAAAGTAAATGAAAAGTAATTATATAATAGCATTTTTTCCCTAAAACATATGGATTCATATTCTTTTTACAATTTTATTTTATTAAATTTATTGGGGTGACATTGCTTATAAGATCATGTAGGTTTCAAGTGTACATTACTGACATATGATCTGTATATTACCTTGTGTACACACCACACAAAATCAGATCATCTTCTGTCATCATATACTTGGCCCCCTTTTCCCTTTACTATCCTCCACCCCCTTCCCTTTGGTAACCACCATACTGTTGTCTGTTTCTATGAGTTTCAGTTTTATATCCCACATATGAGTAAAATCATATGGTTCTTTGCTTTTTCTGACTGGCTTATTTTGCATAGTGTGATATTCTCTACATTTATCCATCTTGTTGCAAATGGCAGAATTTCATCTTTTCTTATGGCTGAGTTGTATTCCATTCTATATATCTATCACATCTTCTACATCCAGTCCTCTGCTGAAGGGCACTTTGGATATCTCCATGTCTTGGCCACTGTGAATAATGTTGTAATGAATGCAGGGATGCATATATATATATATATATATCTTTGCAAATAAATATTTTTGAGTTTTTCAGGTAAATACCCAAAAGGAGAATTGCTGGGGCATATGGTAACTCTGTTCTTAATTTTTTGAAGAACTGTCATACTGTTTTCCATAGTTGTTGTACCAGTTTACTTTTGTACCAGCAGTGAATGAGGATTCCCTTTTCTCTGCAACCTCTCCAACACAACAAATTGGTTTATTTGTTAGGTGTTGAATTATATGAATTCTTTATATGTTTTGGATTTAAAGCTTTGTCAGAGCTGTTGTTTGCAAATGTCATCTTCCATTCAGTTGGTTGATGTTTTATTTTGTTGTCAGTTTATTTTGCTATTCAGAAGCTTTTTTAGGTTGAGATAGCCATATTCATTTATTTTTGCCTTTGCTTTCCTTGCCTTTGGGATCAAATTCATAAAATGTTCTTTATGACCAAGGTCTGTAAGTTTAGTACGTATGTTTTCTTCTATGTACTTTATTATTTCAAATCTTATGTTTAGGCCTTTGATCCATTTTGAATTAATTTTTGTACAAGAGAAAAAACTCATCTAGTTTCATTTTTTTTTGCATGTGGTTTCCTAATTTTCCAAGCACCATTTAATGAAGAGGCTTTCTTTTCTCCATTGTGTGTCTCTGATTTCTTTGTCTAAAATTATTTGCCCTTATATATGTAGTTTTCTTCCTGGGCTCTCAGTTCTGTTCCATTGGTCTGTCTGTTTTTCTGCTAATACCATACTCTTTTGATTATTTGTAGCTCTGTAGTATAATTTGAAGCCAGACAGTGTGATATACCTAGCTTTGTTCTTTTTTCTCAGGATTGCTTTGGCTATTCAGGGTCTTTTGTGATTCCATAGAAACCTAACAAATTCTTTGTTCTATTTTTTTAAAAAATGATTTTGAGATTTTGATAGGGATTGCATTTAATCTGTATATTGTTTTGGGTAATATTGTCATTTTAATAGAATCTCATTCTTTTGAATCATTCTGTTTTGTATAAGTACAACTAAGTTGGAAAACAAGCTGACACTGAAGTGAAGAAGTATCAGGTAGGAGGACATTGTTCAGGGTGACACATGGTCGTGGTCCCTTTTTCTAAGGCTTGACTCTTAGATTTGAGAATTTAACTGAGTTATATAGCAGACACCAACAAGATATTTGCAATTAGAAGCAAAGGTTTCTACTGACCATAATAAATCCTTCTCTTACAAAGACTTCCTTGGGTCTAGTATCTAACAACTTAGAAAACCACATTTGCAATCACACAGGTCAAGTGTTTAAAAAAATTAGGCAGCTTATGGAAAAAGCCCAGGAAACTGTACACTTCTCCATGGGCAAGGGCCCTCTGCACACTTGCGTTCCCACAGTGAGCTGTGTCACTGTTTTTTCTAGACAGGATCAAGGAGGAAATAGGCAACGAATCTCAAAACACAAAATAAAAAATCTTTTATTTTTTGGATTTTATTTAACTATTTTTAGAGATAGGGGAAGTTAAGGAGAAAGAGAGGGAGAGAAACACCAATGTGTTGGAGAAACATTGGTTGCCTCTCACATGCCCCCACCTGGAGACCTGGCATGCAACACAGGCATGTGTCCTGATCTAGAACTGATAAACAACCTTTTGGTTCACAGGCCAGCGCTCAGTCAACTGAGCCATACTAGCCAGGGCTAAACTGGAAATTCTGAAAAGAAAATTTCTATTATCCACCTTTATTTGTTATGGGCTCCATGCATATTGTGAAAATGTGTTTACATTGTTACATCAGACATATTACTTACTGATTAGGTTACAGATTTCTTTGGTTAAGTAATTTTGTTCACCTTAATTTAGTAAGAATTTTAAAGTTCTTATTGGCATGCAGAAGTACAAATATTACTCTATATGTTCATTCTTCAGATGCTTAGATGTTGCTATTTATATATTCTTTGCTTCTTTTATTATTCTCTAAAGATAACTTTAGTTAAAATTTCTAGGAGTTTGCACCCACTACTAAAGTAATATAATGGCTAGAAATTTGAAATTAGCATAATAAAGCAGAAATGTAAGTTGGACTGCATCATGCTTATATTACAGTTATATAGAATTTATTCTAAATTATATAGACTTGTTCCAAATTGATAAAAAATTCCATTATGATTATGCTTTTAGGACTCTTTTGCACAGTAAGTCTTGTGTTAACAATACTGGGTTAGTTCTTGCAAATTCTAAACAAATGCAGGGTAAATTAATAAGATTTAAAGGTACCATTCTTAATTTCTCTAACAAACATGACTGCATTTGAGTTTTATCCATTTGCCTGTGTATATCTTGGCTAAATAACATGGAAAAGGATAAAAGTTGAAGAGCTATTATGAAATTTGTTGGCGAGAGTAGATCGATGGGATCTGGTGGAAAGATTGATCTGTGTCAGAACTGCTGTGCAAGCTAAGGAAAGATAAGGGACAAACACAGGACTGGCTCAGGACGGGGTAAGAGAAGAAATTACATGATTATTTACAGTGTATAAATGATTCAGGAGAATATTATTTGGAAAATTGGTAGGATAATTGCTTAATATATGTTTATATTTTTAATGAAATTAAATGGCAAATCAAGTAATATATTGATTAATATATTGAGGTTAAAATATGGAGGAAACTTTCCAGAGCAGTTACATGTATTCAAATTCTATTTCCTTAAGGATAATGAACATATTCCAAAACAAAATGGTTGTTGATGATAGGAAAATACTTCAAAAAACTTTATGACTCCAAGTTAGGTCATTATAAATTAAATAAAATATGTGTATCAGAAGGTTTACTAAGTTACACATTGAATGATAATTGATTTTTTGAAACCTTTTCAGTATAACTAAGCACTAAGTTAGCGACATTGACAAATGAAGGTGGTTTAGACCCCACCAGGACAAGGGTAAGCTTGTTGCAGACTGGTAGATAAACATTTCAGAAAAGAGAACACATGGCCACTGGCCCATTACTGAGTCTATGATGAATTTTTAAAAACCTTGAAATATCCTATTTGGATGCTATTGTATCTTATATTTATACTCTAACAATCATCAAAACCATGAGATAAACAAAAATAGAGTGACTCAGGTGACATCATCAGGTCTGATTTAATTTTTGGAAGAGAACGGGAACTCTTAAACAGAAGTCAGTGAAGTTCCATCCCAAACACAGGCAGTCCCAGGAGGACGAGTTCCAAAATAGCATTGCTAACATCACCATCTGTGAATTTATTAAACCTCAGTTCAGATACCAGTTGTTTTCTTCCTTCTGGTTTGATAGGTACCCAGTATTGACTCTATTTTGTAGTACCCATCTTTTCCTGTACATCTGAATTTCAACTCCCCACATCTTATGAAATATACTTGATTTTTATATTCGGTCAATCAAATTTTTGAAAATTTTTGTCAAATATAGCACTATTTCTAATAATATTAAAGACTTTTTTGTCTTCTTAAAAATCAGTGTGTGTCCACATAATATATTCATTTTGACTACTAAGAGGAAAGTGATGCTAAAAATAAGGAGGAACTGTAAAAAAACAGAAAAGTATCAATTTCATCCATAGAATTAGTACTCTAATTGAATTAAACAACAAAAGATAAAACCAATTTGCACATACTCAGGGAGGAACATACTTTTCTCCACTTCCACTTTTTCTTTCCAAGCCTCTTCTCATCCTTTGTGGCCTCTCTGTACCCTTTTTGCAGCCACCACCTAGGACAGGAGAGGATGTGTGACCAGTAAACTTAGGAAAATCAATTGCATATACTCAGCTCAGGTCAACCTGAGCCCCTTTCTCTCCCTTTCATGAGAGAATTTGACTTCTTTATGCTCTCCCTTTATCAACATGTCAGTCTTGTCCAGGTAGATTTCTCAACACCTGCTCTCTGTTCCCATTTCCCTGGTCCAGCAGGACCGTCTCTGGATGGATAAGTCCTCCCACTTCTGGAGTGACGCTCACATTAATCTGCATTTCTACTGATAAGGATGTATGCTCCTCACCTCTCCAGAAGAGGCAGCTATAAATAGCAGAGTTGACTAATTGCCTCAGTTGCCGTGCCATGTTCTGGGCAAGGTCACATTTCTGTTGGAGTACTCCTGGCCAATAACAAAGAAAAGGGGAGCTCTGCTGATGGCTCAGTCCAGTCCTCAACCAGCCAACATTTCCTTGGGTGCTCCTATCACCCTGGCTAAGACTTCTCCAAAGACACTGATTCAGTTTGGATTGTTTCTTTTGGCCTATATTTAAGCTCATGTTATATCATCATCTTTTTTAGTGTCTAATGTGCTGTTGAGCTTATCCAGTAAAATTTTCATTTCTGACACTGATTTTTTATTCCTAGAATTTTTATATATAGAATATCCCACTTAATTCTTAGAATTTCAATTTTTTGAAGTTATAAAAGTTATCTTTTCACTCATGAATCCCATCTCATCCTTTTAAATCATTGAACATATTTGTATTAGATTATTTGTATCTTTATCAGCTAGGTTCCCACACCCATACTGTTTTTGTAACTGTTTTGTTGATGATTTTATCAAGTTTTTGCATGTCTTTCCATGAGCATATAACTTTTTAAATAAATTGAACATTGGAAATGATATTGTTGAGAGTCTAGATTTTATTGTCTGTCTTTAAGAGTGCTAGGCATTAATGCAGCAATTTATTTGTCATTTCCTTTTTCTCTTGTGCATTGTATGTATTTCAACTCCACAAAGATATTCTTCTATATTTTCTTCAAAAACCTTTAAAGTTTTTCCCCTCATATTTTATCTGGAGTTTGTTATGTGTGTATTGAAGGATAGGAATTTAGGGTTTTTTTTTACATATAAAATCATTTGTAAAGAATTCACCTGAGGGTAGGGGGGGAGTTGGCGGGGGTGGGGGGAAGATAGACAACTGTACTAGAACAATAAAAGAAAAGAAAAAAGAAAAAAACTCAAATGATTCCACTCCAGAAAGACAAAAACCTAATTAAGAAATGGGCAAAGGACCTGAACAAACACTTCTACAAGGAGGACATACAAAGGGCACAGAGACATATAAAAAGATGCTCAGCATCACTGGCCATCAGAGAGATGCAAATTAAAACCACAGTGAGATACCACTTCACACTGATGAGAATGGCCATAATAAACAAATCAACAAATAATTAGTGCTGGCAGGGTTGCGGAAAAAAGAGAACCCTAGTGGACTGTTGGAGGTAATGCAGGCTGGTTCAGCCACTGTGGAAAACAGTATGGAATTTCCTCAGAAAACTAAAAATGGAATTGCCTTTTGACCCAGCAATACCACTGATGGGATTATATCCTATGGATCCTGAAACACTAATTCAAAAGAACCTATGTACCCCAAAGTTTACAGAAGCACAATTTACAATAGCCAAATGCTGGAAGCAACCTAAGTGCCCACCAGTAAATGAGTGGATCCAAAAACTGTGGTATATTTACAGAATGGAATACTACACATCTGAAAGAAAGAAGGAACTCTTATCCTTCATGACAGCAAGGCTGGATCTGGAGAGCATTATGCTAAGTGAAGTAAGCCAAGACGTGAAACACAAATACCATATGATCTCACCTATACCCTAATCAACAAAACAAACAAGGAAGCAAAATATAACCAGAGACACTGAAATTAAGAACAATTTGACAGTAACCAGAGGGGTGGTGGGAAGGGTTATTGAGGGCATCAGGGAAAAGGGTTGTCAAGGAACATGTATAAAGGACACATGGGGAAAGCCAAAGGCAGGTAGGATCAAGGGTGGGAGGTGGAGATGACTGGGGTGGGAGGGGGTGGGGGGGAAATGGAGACAACTGTACTTGAATGATGATAAAAATTAATAAAAAAATGTTCTGTCTATCCTCCATTCCCTAGATTGAGAATTCTGTTGGTGGGTTTGAACCTTGAGTAGTTTATACATTTAAATACAAGCTCATGAAAATCAGTGACACTGTAACACAGCTATCTTCTCACTAGAGATCCTGGCTCTGTAATATTGCTGTACATAAACTACATGTATCTGACCACCAGAGAAGACAGCAGATATATATATAGAGAAAAATTACCATTTTTCTTAGCTTCTGCAGAGTCTCTGGTGCTGTCATAGTAATTAATTTTGCTAATGTGAAGGTGACACTAATTTGTTTCTAAGAGTAATATAGAGGCTAGTAGACATTTTACACCTTTTATGTCTTGTCCTTGGTGACATTCTCCAGACTGGCACCACACGGAACTGTTAATTAAATATCCAGCAACCATACAGTATAAATTGATTTATGACAATAGAAGGTACATGAATTTCTCAGCTGTGCCAATTACCAAGTGATTTCCTTTTATCTCCATTTACAGGCACAGTTCTATGGCTGGGGCTCTGGGAGGGGGAGCACTAGTGGGCAGCCCAGGATTCCAGAGTACATGTTGGGGGAAGTACAAGTTCATTGATGAACTTGGCTATATGGTTTCCTAAGTCACTTTATGGTGGTGCCAGCCTAACTACTGCCATTCAAAAGAGAGCAAACTGAGCCATTTAATGTGTAATTCAATCCAAAACTCAACCTGACTGGAAATACTCAGTGACCTGAACTGTATAGTTAATAGACACTGTTCTCCCTCCGCCAAGGGTGGGATTAGGTAGTCATGGCACATGAAGACCATGGCTATGTTTTCAGAAAGTGATATTTCCAGAGCTAATATTTTTACTATATAACCATGTATCTATGTACAGTAGTGGCTAAGGCAGCTGAAATAACCAAGCGGACTAGGTCTAGTCTTTTTAATTTGGTTGTTAGATAAGTGAAACTTGTATTTTCACATTAGCAATTCAGCAGTCACTTTCCCCAGTCTAAGCTGCATGAAGATAACCCTAGTTTAGTGCATGCCAGAGGCTTTGATAATGTTCTCTCATCACAATAACATGGCTGCTGGCTCTGGGCTCAGCATTGCAAGTAAATTATCATCTTTAGCAGCCAAAGAAAAACATATTTGCATGTCTATATGATGGTCCATTGGGTCACATGATATAATAGATTTTCTTTGATTGCTTTAGGATTTTTATAATTTTGGGTAATTGAGGCATTGGTGTAACATTTGGAGGGATGATTATATCAAGGTGAATGATAATTACTGTAGTATTTGTTTCTGAATAAACACTAAGAATATTGAAAGGGAGTATAGAGATCTAATTATGGTGTACTGAGAGCATAATAGTTGTTACCTGACACATCCATGGTGTTTCTCTTTTTGTTTGTGACAAATGCTTGGAATGGGATAATGGGAGTGTGATAATGGAATATATAACATCTTAAAAACTTTTCAGGAAATGAATCTCAATAGATGAAGCACAGGGCTCTTATTTCACCATGCTGATAAAGTCTATGAAGATTTATTTATTCATTTATTCAACATGAGTATTTAGTTATGTCTCAGGCAACCTGAGTCATGGTGGTTTGGAGACAGGCAGTAAGAAAGACCTGCCGTTTTGTTGGCTGCACAGCTGAAGGAGGACCTCAGCCCTCATATTCTTTACTATACCTGGGGTAGCTAGTGTTATACCTGGGATGTATTAAATTAGTTGTGAGGTGCAGGTGAGTGGATTTCTCATCTACGTTCATTCTGTTCTTCCATTTCTCTTCTCAGAATGTGGGAAGAGTGATTTGAGATCAAATCAAAAAACATCAAGCTGACATAAAGTTGTTCAGACAGGATTACTCTGGTTTGGGATTCCTTGGGGGTAGCTCTGATTTGTACTAAACTAGTGCTTTTATCTTCATTTAGGCTTGGTTTTCACCGAGACCCTTCATCAGACTGAGGAAGGTCATGCCCATTCCTTGTTTTCTGGGAACTGTCATTGTGGTGGATGTTAGATTTCTTTCAAATGCTTTTTATGCATTTATTCAGATGATCATGTGTGTGTGTGTGTGTGTGTGTGTGTACTTTTTTTTAATCTGCTGAGTTAAATTGACTGGTTTTAAAATGTTAAACCAACCTTATATTTCTAGAATTAATCAGGATACATATATCACGTTTTTATATACAAAGTCTGTCCAGAAAGTATCCAGTCATGTAATATGAAAAATAGAGACATTTATTGAAGAAGATACAAGAAACATTGTACATAGGACAATGATATCTCAGTCCCCTTCAAAGTAGGCACCTTGGAACCTTACACAGTTCTCCCAGTCACTATCAGCTGCCCTGTTGTATTTTCCTGAATCTCATCCATGGTCTCAAATCTTTTTCCTTCAAAGGTGATTTTAGTTTTGGGAAGAGCCAGAAGCTACAGGGCACCAGATCTGGGCTGTAGGGGGCTGAGTCACTTGGGTGATTTGATGTTTTGCCAAAGAACTTTGCATGAGATGTGATGCATGAGCAGACACATTGTAGTGATGAAGCTGCCAATCACCAGCTGTCCATAGCTGTAGACTTCTGAATCTGAATAGTTTCCACAGAAGAATGTTCAAGATTAACACAAAATTTGATGCAGATTCATTGCTGTACTCACTCAGTCACTTTGAATGAGATGGCCACCCAGTACACATGCTCACTCAATGGTGTCTACCACCCCCATGGGATGAACCAGTGGGTGTACTTCACTAGTACAGTGAAGTTGTCATTGTTCACACATGTGCATTCCAGTCCACCCTTCTTGGTTGTCAGGTTACACTGAAGTCACACAAGCCATTCTCATTATATTATCAATGGTTGGACTCTTTCCAGACAGACATTGTATATTACATATAAATGCATTATATCTACATTTTCTCTCCACATGCACACATAATTACACTATACATATAAATATGTATAATTAATATATATAATAATATGTATAGTTCCATTTTATATATAACATACATTTTATATAAATAGGTTTCAATACATATATATTATATATCTGATATATTTTTATTTGATATAATGTATTTTATGTATTACATAAACACATATATTTGATATAATATGAATTATATATATTATATATACTTTATGTATAATATACACATACACACACATATACTTTGTGTGGTTGGGAAATGACGGATAATTTTGAGTCTCTAACTTGAAAACTAGCATATGACCAGTGTTTTGGGAATGCTGTCCTGTGAACAGTCCATAGAATTAGGTGAGCTGATAGAAGACACTTATTCAGAGATTACTGGAGAAGTCCTGTGAAGCAGTGATGAGAATGTGAATATACATAGTGTACTTTAAATTGCTCTAAATTTATAATTTTTAGGTCAGTCCTGCTTATGCTGAGGGTAAGTCCTTGAGGACCTGTTCCATGTCATATATTTTATACCTTCCACTTTCTACTAAAGCACTTCATATCTGTGTTTACAATAAATATTCCTGCTATATTTATATATAACATTGTTTACATAGAAACCCAAACTTCCATCTCTACACAGAAAACAATTTAACCCCTTTAAAAAAGATTTTATTTATTTATTTAGAAAGTGGGAAGGGCAGGGAGAAAGAAAAGGAGAGAAATATGGATGTGTGAAACACCAATCAGTGGTGGCTCTCACCAATGGGTCTCACATGCTCCTAACTGGGGACCTGGCTGGCAACCCAGGCATGTGCCCTGAGCAGGAATTGAACCTGTGATGTTTCAGTTTGTAGGCTGGTGCTCAACCCATTGAACCACACTAGCCAGGGCCAATTTGTCAACTTTTTAAATTTATTTCAGTAAAGTTTGTAATAGGCATTTCCAAACATGAGTTTCCTTTAACTTCTTTCAAACTAACTTGGAGTGAGTCATTTTCATTTCCAGCTAGAGAATAAGAAAGGACCCACAGGTTGTTAATTAGCTGCATCACCCTTCATTTCAAAACAGCAAAAGACTTTGAAGCCAATTAAAAAGGACTCACTGAGCTGTGCTCTGGCAGATTGCTCAGTTGGGACTTTGGTCTGGGTGGACAAGACATGTATTTTTGACAGCTCAGTCCTGGCATTTCAGAAGCACCATCCCTGTTAGAACACACCAGAATATAGTACTACTCACACACCACCATGCCTGTGTGATGCTCTGCATGTACATTTCTTCTGAAGGGGACCTCAGGAATCTCTGTTGTTAAAGCTCTGAAAGTCTAGTTCAAACATAAAGGTGAGCAAAATTAAAAAGAAGTAGTTTCTGAGCAGAGAAGATTACATATATTCTAATTGTACACTATTCTTTGGTGACAACCTCACTTTTGTTTTAATGTATTATCTGTGTCTAAACTTTATTATTGGCATTTACTGTCTCCTGTGTGATCAGTACTGTCCTAGGTCTGGTGATATAAAGACACTGACTTTTTCTTACAGTTTCTTGAGATGTACAAAAATGCATATTAAAATTATTAATTTCAATATGCATTTGGTATTGTGATAAAAATATACATTAGTTATATATTAACTTGTATATACACTTGATAGGAACATAGGGAGGTTGATGAGTTTTAGCAGCATGAGTGATTAGTTCCCTGAATGCATGCTGAAAACTTATATTTATGTTATTAGAGTTCTTCTCTCTTTAGCCCCCTGGATTTTGGATTTTCCTCTTACCACTCTAGGAAGGTGGCTCCTTGCATAATGGTGAGTGAAACTCTTTAATAACAAACCTGCTTGTATTTTCTGAATTCTGGTTTCAGCTTCTGACACCATTGAACATCACCTGTTCCTTGAAACTCAGTGGTTTCAGTTACCAGTATTTCAGTTTCACCTATTTCATCATCTGTAAAATGAAATTATAATGATAAAAATAGCAGATACTTACTGCACACCAGGCATGATTCCAAGCATTTTAATTCTATTAATTCATTTAATTTTCTTGACAGACTCATGAGTTTGTTAGTATTATAATTCCCATTTTACAGATGAGGAAATCAAGGCACATAAAGTTAGGTCTGAGGCTAAGTTGCTCAAACAGATCCTAATATAGTTCAGAGTATTAAGTTGAAACCTATTGAATGATAAACTTCAGTCCTCCTTGTTTCTCTACTGAGACTGTTTTGTCCTAAGTTCAGTCTTATTTATCTGATACTCTGCATGTTTAGTCAACAGTCTGTCCTCCTGTTCTGTTCCTTAAATAAGTATGAACATTTCTGAAGTTCCTTATAAGGCATCTTACAGTCTCCATACTTCCCCCCTCCCTGAATGTGTGTCTTTCACCTGCTGTGTCTCTGATGACACCCCATCCTCATCTAATTGATTTCCACATGATTATTCTTAAAGGCTCAAACATTACTTCAACCTTGAGATGGTACAGATATTTTTACTCATACCTTCACATTTAAGGGTCATGCATTTCAGTGGCCATGTTGAAGGCTTTCTCCATCCAAGTTTGGTCCCCAGGAGGACTTGCTTGGCCCACTTAGTGAGCTACTGTCTTCATTCCTCCAGCCTGGCCTCCTTGTGGATGTCAGATCACTCTTCTGATTCATAGTTGTCATCATATCCTCTAAGGTGTGCTGACCTTCAGTGACTGATGATACAGTCCAACAGACTTCTCATTCCTGTTTCCAGCTCTTCTCTTGGTTCTCACTCAGTTCAGCCTGGATGCCTCCGAGCTCTCCCCAACCCTGTCTTTATAGGAGAAAATCCATGAATCCTTCAACACCTTAGTGAGATTAGTGCCTTTAAGAAAACATGTATAATTTCCTCATGCTTTCTGCTCTCTTGTGGATTCATTGCTTTGTCTCATAATGACTCATGCTTTTATCTTTCTGTTTCTATGAGATTGGGTGTGCTTTGAGCTCAGATGCTGTAATTTACATTTGAGTCTCTGCACTAAACAGCCTGGCCCTATGAATATATTCAGTGGCTGCTGCTCAAACTTCATATAATTATGAAGATAGTGAATGAGAACATTGTGATCATTTGCTGGTATAATTTTTGAGATGGTGAATGAAGTCATGTTTATACTTTGTTGAAAAGTACCTCTTTCTGCAAGAATGACTGTTTTAGAGAAAATAAGAAGTGTTCCTGGGAATTGAGTCTAATTTCAAGGCTAATCTGACTGTTTTTGAAATTGAGTGCTTTCTCCAGGACCTCACACTTTACCTGTCATAAGTTATTCAGTCATTGCAAGGTCATTTTTATTGAAAGCTCAGAGTTTTCTGTTTGCTCAGTTCTCACTTGAAACATCCGTTTTTAGACTTGTATTCATTTGCCCTCGTATATCTGTGATACATACTTATCACTCAACTGGATGAAAAGCTGAAACAGGGAACTCTGGAGGTACTTGCAGGTTTCAGAACTCTGACAGCTGCATTGCAGGAAGGTGGGAGTCAGTCCTGTCACAGAGTAGGCTACATGATAAGTAACATGTATGTATGCAGGTTGCCTAACTTTAAAAAATTGACTATACCTGCAGTTGGCAGGATTCAGGTATGGTGTTTGAACATTGAAACTCCCTGAGGCTTTAATTATATAACTTCTATATCCTTTCCAGTGTTCTTTCTTAATCTATCAATTACTTACTATGATTATGATGGAATTGAACTTAAACAGTAGAAATGACACATTGTAGCAATAAATCCAAGACTTAGGTCATCCCTATTTAAAATGTTGGCTATACTCCTTAATAATTATGCAGCTTTCCCCACTAAAACAAATAATCCAATTAAAAATGGCTAAAGAACCTGAAAAACACTTCTCCAAAGAAGACATACAGATGGATGACCTATGCAAAGATGCTCAATATCACTACCCCAGCCATCCTCATCTCTCTCCCCTGATCCCATCCCCCTTGGTTTTGTCCATGTGTTCTTTATAGTTGTTCCTGATAACCCTGCCCCCTTTCCCCTAATTATCCCCTCCCACCTCTCCTCTGGTTACTGTCAGTTTGTTCTTAATTTTAATGTCTCTGATTATATTTTGCTTGCTTGTTTGTTTTGATGATTAGGTTCCACTTAATGTTTCAAATCTATTTCCTTTCACTGCCATTATAGCACCTAAAGTATTTCCATCACTATTTCCAGTTTTACTGAGAAATAATTGATTTCATCACTGTACAAGCTTAAGGCATAAAGCATAATGGTTTGAGTTAATATATTGTTCAGCCCTGGCTGGCATAGCTCAGTGGATTGATCACTGGCCTGTGAATCAGAGGGTTGCCGGTTGGATTCACAGTTTATGGCACAGGCCCAAGTTGCAGGCCAGGTCCCCAGTCGGGGCATGTGAGAGGCAACAACACATTGATGTTTCTATCCTTCTCTATCTACTTCCCTTCCCCTCTCTAAAAATAAAAAATATTTCTTTTCTCATTTTACTTTATTTATTTATTTTTATTTTAATTATTCTTCCAGTACAGTTTTCTGTCTTTTACTCCCATCCCAATCCACCTGCCCAGTCCTCCCCAGCTCCCTCCCATTTCCACCCACCTCTAGATTTTTCCCATGTGTCATTTATACTTGTTCCTGTAAATCCTTCCCCTGAAATACCCTCCCCTCTCCCCTCTGGTCACTGTCAGCCTGCTCTCTATTTCAGTGTCTTTGGTTATATTTTGCTTCTCTGTTTGTTTTGTTGTTTAGGTTCCTGTTAAAGGTGAGTATTTTTCTTTCACTGCCTGGCTTATTTCACTTAACATAACGCTTTCCAGCTCCATCTATGCTGTCACAAAGGGTAGGAGCTCCTTCTTTCTTTCTGTTGCATAGAATTTCATTGTGTAAATGTACCATAGTTTTTTGATCCATTCATTTACTGATAGGCACCTACGTTGCTGCCAAAACTTGGCAATTGTAAATTGTGCTGCTATGAACATTGGGGTGCATAAGTTCTTTTGGATTAGTGTTTCAGGGTTCTTAGGATATAATCCTACCAGTGGGATTGCTGGGTCAAAAAGCAGATCAATTTTTAGTTTTCTGAGAAAATTCCGTACTGTTTTCCATAGTGGTTTTATAAGTTTGCAATCCAACCAATAGTGCACTAGGGTCCCGTTTTCTCCACAACTGCTCCAACACTTGTTTGTTGCTTTGTTTATGATGGCCATTCTGAAATGTGTGAAGTGGTATCTAATTGTGGTTTTAATTTGCATGACTGTGATGGCTAGCAATACTGAGCATCTTTTCATGTGTCTCTGGATCCTCTGTATGTACTCCTTGAAGAAGTGTCTGTTCACGACTTTTGCCCATTTTTTAATTGGGTTGCTTGTCTTAGAGTGTAGTTGTGTAAGTTCTTTATGTATTTTGGAGATTAAACCCTTGTTTGAGGTATCATTGGCAAATATGTTTTCCTATATGGTTGGTTCTCCTTTTATTTTAATACTGTTTTCTGTAGCCATTCAGAAGTTTTAAATTTTAATGAGATCCCATTTGTTTATTCTTTTCTTTATGTCCCTTGCTCTAGGGGACATATCAGTAAAAATGTTGCTACATGAAATGTCAGAGACTCTCCTGCCTATGTTCTCTTCTAGAACTTTAATGATGTCATTGCTTATATTTAAATATTTTATCCGCCTTCAATTTATTTTTGTGTATAGTATAAGTTGGCGCTCGAGTTTCATTTTTTTTTTGCATGTAGCTGTCCAGTTCTCCCAACACCATTTGTTGAAGTGGCTATTTTTACTCCATTTTATGTTGCTGCCCACTTTGTCAAATATTAATTGACCATAGAAACTTGGGTTTATTTCTGGGCTCACTGTCCTGTTCCACTGGTCCATGTGCCTGTTTTTATGCCAGTACCAGGCTGTTTTGATTACAGTGACCTTCTAATACAGTTTGGTATCAGGTATTGTGATCCCTCCTACTTTGCTCTTCTTTCTCAAAATTGCAGCAGCTATTCAGGGTAGTTTATGGTTCCATATAAATTTTTGAAGTGTTTGTTCTATGTCAGTGACATATGCCATTGGTACTTTAATAGGTTTTGCATTGAATATATAAATTGCTTTGGGTAGTGTGGATATTTTGATGATGTTAATTCTTCCAATCCATGAACACGGTACATGTTTCCATTTGTTTGTGTCCTCCTTGAATTCTTTCTTCAGTGTTATGTAGTTTTCTGAATACAGGTCTTTTACTTCCTTGGCTAGGTTTATTCCTAGGTATTTTATTTTTCTTTTTGCTACATCAAATAGGATTTTTTTCTTGATTTCTGCTTCTGCTGTTTCATTGTGGGTGTACAAAAATGCCTTTGATTTCTGGATATTGACTTTGTATCCCACTGTTTTGCCACATTCATTTATTAGGTCAAGCAGTTTTTTGGTGTAGTCTATGGGATTTTCTATGTACACTATCATGTCATCTGCAAACAGTGACAGTTTTATTTCCCCCTTTCTGATTTGGACACATTTTATTTCAATTTCTTGTCTGATTGCTGTGCCTAAAACTTCCAATACTATATTGAATAGAAGTAGTGAAAGTGGACAACCTTGTCTTATTCCTGATCTTAGTGGAAAAGACTTTAGTTTTTGCCCATTGAGTATGATGTTGGCTGTAGGTCTCTCATCTATGGCCATTAGTATGTTGAAGAATGCTCCCTCTATTCCCACTTTGCTCAGTGTTTTTATTATAAATGGGTACTGTGCCTTATCAAATGCTTTTTCTGCATCTATTGATATGGTCATGTGATTTTTATCTTTGCTTTTGTTTATGTGATGTATTACTTTTACTGATTTGTGAATGTTGAACCATCCTTGCATCCCTGGGATGAATCCCAATTGGTCATGGTGTATGATCTTTTAATATACTGTTGAATGCAGTTTGCCAATATTTTGTTGAGGATTTTAGCTGCTATGTTCATCAGCAATATAGGCCTGAAGTTTTCTTTATTTGTTGTGTCTTTATCTGGTTTTTGAAGTAGGATGATGATGGCTTCATAGAAAGACTTTGGGAGTCTTCCATCATTTTGGATTTTTTGGAATAGTCTGTGAAGGATAGGGATTGCTCTTCCTTAAATGCTTTGTAGAATTCTCCTATGACACTGTCTGGTTCAGGGATTTTGTTTTTGGGAGTGTTTTGATTATTGCTTCAATTTCATCTGCTGTTATTGGTCTGTTCAGGATTTCTGCTTCTTCTTGATTGTGTTTTGGAAGATCATATTTTCTAGAAATTTGTTCATTTCACCTATGTTTTCAAATTTCTTGGTATACCATTCTTCATAGTAATTTCTTACAATCTTTTGTATTTCTGTGGTGTCAGTTGTAATCTCGCCTCTTTCATTTGTGATTGTGTTTATTTGGGTCTTCTCTGTTTTTTTCTTGATGGGCCTGCTTAAAGGCTTGTTGATTTTGTTTATCTTTTCAAAGAACCAGCTCCTGGATTCATTGATCCTTAGAATTGTGCTTTTAGTCTTTATGTCATTTAATTCTGCTCTGATCTTGGTTATTTCCTTTCTTCTACTTGCTCTGGGCTGTCTTTGTTGTTGTTGCTTGAGTTTTTGTAGATGTAGGGTTAGGTTGTTTGAAATGTTTCTATCTTTATTCAGTAGGCTTGTCTCACTATGAACTTTCCTCTCAGGACTGACGTCGCTGTGTCCCATAACCCAAAACTCAGTTTAGGGTTTTTGTGAGTTCATTTTCTTTCTTTCCAGAAACTTTTTGATTTCTTCCCTAATTTCATTCTTGACCCATTCATTGTTTAATAGCATGCTATTCAATCTCCATGATTTTGAGTGTTTTGGGTTTTTTCCCTTGTGGTTGGTTTCTAGTTTCAGTCCCTTGTGGTCAGAGAAAATGCTCGGTATGATTTTAATTTTCTTGAATTTGTTGAGGCTTGTTTTTTATCCTATCATGTGGTCTATCTTTGAAAATGTTCCATGTGAATTTGAAAAGAATGCACATTTAGCTTCTTTGGGATGAAGGGCTCTATATATATCAGTTAAGTCCATTTCACCTAAAGCATTGCTTAATGCCAGAGTATCTTTGTTGATATTTTGTTTGGAATATCTGTGTGTTTTTGACAGTGGGGTGTTAAAGTCCCCTACTATAATTGTTTTGCTGTCAATATCTTTCTTGAAGTCCTCTAAGATATTTATTATCTATGTTGGGTGCATATATATTTACAATGTTTATGTCTTCTTGGTGGATTCTTCCCTTGAGTATTATGAAGTGACTTTCTCGGTCTCTCTTTATGGCCCGTTTTTTGAAGTCAGTTTGCCTGATATGAGGATTACTATCACTTTTTTTTTCCTGTCTGTTTGCTTGGAAAATTTGTTTCCAGCCCTTCACTTTCAGTCTGTGTAGTCTCTTGTAGGTGAGTTTCTTGTAGGCAGCATATGTGTGGGTCATGTTTTCTTATCCAATCAGCTATTCTATGTATTTGATTAGAGCATTTAATCCATTTACATTTAAAGTTATTATTGATAGGTAATTATTCGTTGCCATTTTTGTACCTCTGTTCCCGTCAGTCTCTCTCTTTTCCTTCTTTTCCTTAAAGCAGTCCCTTTAGCATGTCTTATAGAGCTGGTTTGGTGGAGGTGTATTGTTAGAGTTCTTTTGTCTAGGAAGCTTCTTATTTGGCCTTCTATCTTGATTGAGAGCCTTGCTGGCTAACGTAGTCTTGATTGAAAGCCTCTGGTTCTCATTATGTGGAATATTTCTTGCCATTCTCTTCTGGCTTGGAGCATTTACATTGAGAAATCAGCTGCTAGTCTAATTGGCACTCCCTTGTATGTTACTTCCTTTTTCTCCCTTGCTGCTTTTAAGATTCCCTCTTAGTCTTGGATTTTTGCCATTTTAATTATGATGTGTTTTGAAGTGGGCCTCTTTGGACTCCTCTTGATTGGGACTCTGCATTTCCTGAATTTGTGTGAGACTTTTCCTCTCATTAAATTAGGGAAGTTTTCCATCATTACTTTTTCAAGTGGGTTTTCTATCCCTTGCTCTACTTCTTCTCCTCCTCCTTCTTGTATCCCTATTATACGGATATTATTACATTTCATATTGTCTTGCATTTCTCTTAATCCCGCTTCATTCTTTCTGAGCCTTTTTTTTTCTTTTCTTGCTCTTTCTGGGTGTTTTTTTCTACTTTGTCCTCCAGCTCACTGATCCAATCTTCTGCTTTATTGATCCTGCTTTCGGTTCCTTCTACTGTGTTCTTCAGTTCAGAAATTGTATTTTTCATTTCCTCTTGGCCCTTGTTGATAGTTTCTTTTTCCTTTTTCATGTTGATATAGTTTTCAATGAGTTTATTGTAGTTTCCCTGTAGTTTCTGGTAGCTCATTGTGAGCTCATTGAGCATCCTATACTCATTGCTTTGAACTCAGTATCTGATAGTTGACTTGCCTCTGTTTCATTTAGCATTCTTTCTGAGACTTTTTCTTTTTCTTTCATTTGGGGATTGTTTCTTTGTCTTCCCATAGTTTGTGAGACTCTTCTTGTTAGCCTCAGCTTCTTAAATTGATCTGTTTGGGGTCCTTGGGTTTATGGTGTGAACTTCTGTGGTAGAAAACTGATGAGATTCGGTGGTGCAGTCTCCTTGATCTCCTGAGCTCACTAGTCTTGAGCTATTGTTTAAGTTGGCTCTGAATTTGTCTTTAGGTTTTGACTGTTGTTGGGTCTTTCTTTGGTGTGTCCTCCCACTGGCTGGTTAACTGAGTGTGACTGTTTCCACCACCTCTTGTATTTTGTAGTGATGGTTAGGGCAGGTTGTGTTGAAGCTGGTTCTTCTGTGTGTACAAGGTTTTGAGGATTCTCTCTTGCTCTTGCTCAGTTGCATGTACTGGGTAGTTTCTCCACTATTTAGTTGTATTTCCAGATAGTTCCTGGATTGAGGTTTGTGTTGTTTCCACTTCCTTTGTTGTTATCTGTTGGTGGTTTCTTTGTTGTTGGGTTTCCTCTTCTAGTGGGTATCCTGGTGTTACCGCTTCCCCCTATTCTTTTTTGTGATCATTTGGAGGGGGAAGGGAAAATGGTTTAAGACAGCAAGAAAGTGTTCTATAATATTTACCGTAGCATGTGGTAGAAAGAGATAGGAGATCCTTTGGCTATGTATAGTGTTAACTGTGATCTTCCACCCAACTAGCCATTTTTTAGAAAGCATGGAAAGAAGATAGAACACTTATTGGGGAGGGAAGGATTGTGAGTTGGATCTAGAAAGCAGTGGAGTTGTGAGAGGTCAGATTCTGAGGTAAGGTGAGAGTAAAGGATAGTAAATAGGTGTAGTGTGTAAGAGAATATAGTTAACCGCTATAGTAATAGAGTTCAGGAAACTGTGAAGTGGGCTAAGATCTCAGAGGGGTGTTGTGAAGTATTTACAATTGTATGGAACAGCTATTAATTACAATAATATTAGAGCAACAATCATTTGACAGAGTCTATGTGATCTGGATAACAAGAATAGGGAGTATAGGACCTTGAGTAGTGTGCTAATGGAACACAAGTATAGTGAAGGGCAGTAAATTAACAATACACTATGGAAGAGAGAACAGGGGAAACCTGTCAAATGATACAATATAATCAGCCAAACAAAGAAGACTATACAGAAAGGAGAGGAATACAAAAATGTTATTAAAATAAAAGATGTAAGAATAATGAAAAAATAATACAAATATGCAATAACTTACAGTTTTCTGTAATAGCAAAGTGAAATTTTTCTCACTGTCTCAGCTGTTGGGGTGCCCCCTCTTTGTGTCCAATTCTTGTCTTTTCACAGTTCCTGTGGGTTTTTTTTTTGTTTGTTTCACTTGTGGGTATAAAAAAAAAGGCAGAAGAAGGGAGGAAGAAGAGATAAAGTTGGAAAGAAAGGAAGAAGGAATAAAACCAGAAAGAAGGTGAGAAAATAGGAATTGAAAGACAAAAAGAATAATAACAATTAAAAAATAAAAGATTACTTAAACAAACAACCAAAAACCCTCTTGTTGGTTTCAAACTGGCCAATCTGGTTTTTCTGGTCTTGCTAGCTGCAGCAGGCTGAGAGGCTATTGATATGGCTTTTTTCCCTTCCAGGTCTTCACTCAATCATTCTGGTGCACACTCTCCACATAGCTAGCCTAGCGCCTCTCCCTGGTGCCTTGGGTGTGGGATCCAGGTCTTCCTCAGAGCACTCTTTCCCCAGGGGTTACCACTGTGGACTGGGGTATGGGCACACACCCTCGGCCAGGCTGCCTTGTTCCTGTGGGCTTGGGTGGGCACCCTTCCCAGTGCTATGGGGATGTGCAGGGCCTTCTGCACAACCTCGGGATAGCTGCCCGGCTGGGTGGGGTGGAGGCTGGAGCAGCTGTTGCAGAATTCCCCAAACAGTGTCTCTCTTTCCACTTTTTCTTCTTGAGAAATTCCTGCTCCTCAAGCCTGCTGCTCCATACAACCCAATTCTCCAGCCAGACAGGTGATTCTCAGGGTCAGGGCCCATCACTTCGACTCTCAACTCTCCCGAGCCAGTGTCCACAGACTCTGCATGTGCTCACAGCCCCTGTGTGTTTGCCACTTAGTACTTATTCCCCTCTCTGGGACTTCAAGCAACCAGGTCTCCCCTGGTGCTGCTTAAACCTTGTTTGGCTGGGGAGGGAGCAGTTGACCCGGCTCTCTCCCAAGGCCTCTGTGGCAAACCCAGCTGTGGGCACTGGGCCTGAGGCTGCAGCTGCCCTGGTCGCCACACTGGTCCCTAGGACCTTATTATTCTGAAGCACTCTCCTTACTGTCTAGTTTTTCAGTGTCCACTACAATTTTTGGTCTCTTATTTGCATATATTCTGGGGTACTGTTGGCTGCTTGCTCTGTTCCTCTGTAGATTGGCTGGGTTTTTCTCTCATGTGTAGGGGGAGGTAGAACCTGCTCCCTTCTACCTCACTGTCACCTTCTTCCAATCTAAAAATAAAAAATCTTAAAAAAAAATATATATAGATGGTTGTTCTTACATCGTATTTTAATGCATCTGTTATTTGTCCTTCCCATTAAGCCAACATTGATCATTTTTAGGGTTCCATCATTTGGCAAAATATTGGTTTATAGTTGGTGCTTTGTTTGGTGGAAAGGCAAAAAAAATAGATGCTACCCATTAGAAAGACATCTGGTCATCAGTCAGTGGTTTCCACAAACAAGAGTTTAAACCCCAGATATTTAACAATTTATGGATAATGCCTGGGTATCTTGCCATTACTATTTGCTATTGTTATTGAGTTTTGTCATTGGCTTCAAAATCTCCTATGAATCATGTCAGCAGGATTGACTTGGCCATTCAGGATATATGTTTATGGCTGCATTTGCAGAATATTGGATCTTGTAAATATTTTACCTTTGAAATATTTTGTTTCTTTATGTGGCAGAATTTTATATTTTCTAGGGTCTATTGTCATATTTTTACTAGCTGAATTCTTGGACAACAGGTACATTGTGAAAGTGAATGGACTACAGTTCAAAATTCAGTTCTACCTTTTTTTTTTTTATCTCTAGCAGGAATAGATTTTTTTATTGGTGTTTCAACTATGGGCTCAATACTATTATAAAAAAACAGCTTATAATTCAGAATGAGAGTTTTTCTCCTTCTCAAAATCATGGTCTCTATAAAATACATCCAAAGGATTACTGAGAAATTTTCTAGTTATTTAAATTTTTATACCAACAGTATGTGAAAGATTGGAGCTTTCACCTTCACAACCACTTTTACTCACCCATACACTCAGCACAACAAAAACAAAACCAAACTGTTACAGAACACAGGGGGGTCTGGAGCGACATATTCCTACTGAAAGGACCCCCTACTTGGCTCGATTCTCCCTCGCCAATGGGAAAGACATCTGTCAATGCCAGAGATTTGTGAAAAGGAAAGGAAATGTTTATTTAATGCTATACAGACTTAAAGTAGTGACTTAACATCTTCATTAAAATATCAAAATTCTTTGGGATACCCTCAGACACCCATAGTACTTTCTTCTCCTCCTGCCCTAATTTGGGGTACTGTAACTCTGGAAAAGAAGAAAACGTCCAGGATCCAGTTTCCTGACACCATTAGCTGTGTCACCATCCAGGCAGGATCTCCCTTTAATCCAAAGCCATGTGGCACCTTCTCTTGGCTTACTGGCAAGAGTTCTTTGTACCCATTTTCCAGGCAAAGTCTCTCCTGCTTCCCAGGCCATATAGCCAAAGGGAGCACCCCAAAGCCACATGGTCATCCTCTACCAAAGCTGCAGGGGTCTGCACTCTGGCGAAACCATGTGGATCTCTCCTCCACAAACCTGTGGTAGGGGGGTCGCCACTCTGCCAAAGCTGAATGGCGATTCTCTGCTAAAGCTGCATGGTGGTTCCCCCTACTAAAGCTACAGGGGTCCCCAATCTTCCAGAAGCCTCATGGTTCTCCCTAATGGCTGCCATGTCTGGGTTTAAATCCCTGCACCAATCTTCCTCTGTACCCTCATTTCTGACTCCTCCTACAAACAGTTACACCTGCCAGCATTCCTGTATTATTCCAAGTTTACTGGGCTGCCATCATGGGTAAGGGCAGGGGTGGACCTATGTCATAGAGCCAATCTTCTCCAAGCTCCCAAGCAGACACTGTAACCCGGGGGACCTGTCCCCCCATCTCATCTTGGTGGGGGGAGTCTCTTTCCATCCCCCTGGCCCAGAGCATGGCCACAGCTATTTAAAATACCTAAGTGACCAGCCAAATACTATAGATATGTTAAATGACCATGCCATGGATTAGCGGCAAAGCTGTGGCTGTACAAAACAGCCCTGCATGTTCCTGCTCCATGTGTCCCTTCCCCCAACTCATGCCTGTGGGGGAAGGGGTGAGGACATCTCATATGTCTTTCTAATATTTCCTAGACACCTTCAGTTCTGGACCCCATTCCAAATCCCTTTTTGGGGCCCCCCTCTTGGCTGCACACTGTAACAAAACCAATAAGCATAAAGCAGGAACTTCCACATACACACCAGGTCAGGGACTGCAGGGTTAAGAACTAAATGCGTGTTCAGAGCCCCATCTTTCTTTTATGTTCACAGTGTGGTAAATACTCTCTGCTTTTTGGATGGTTAGAGCAAGGTATAGGAAATTTTCACATCAGGGTTCTCCAAAGAAACAGAGTGCATGGGAGACACATAAACAAAGAGATTTGTTATGAGGAATGGGCTCATGTGGTTATTGAGGCTGGCAAATCCCAGGATCTGCTGTCTGCAGACTGAGTACCCAGGACAGTGGGTGCAGTTCTCCCAAGTCCAGAGGTCTGAGTGCAGTCTGAGGGCAGGTGACCATGTCTGGACAGAGAATTGGATGATGCCCATCTAATGCGATGGACAATGTGCTTTACTTAATCTATTGACCAAAGCGCTAATCTTTCTCTGAAACCTTCCCTGCCCCACTGACACAACCAAATATTTAGGCATTGTGACCTACTCGAGTTTACGTGGAAAATTAAACACCTCAAATAAAAAGCATGCTTAAATCAATGAAATTTCAGTTAGTGTGGTGTGTATTCATGTGTGACATTTAGATGACTTCCATAGAAGACCAGAGAGAAACCTTTGTTCTGGTCTAGAAGGCTAGAATAGTTTACAGTTCTTACTTCCATATTTTATTTTTTTGCTCTTGCTGTGTTTTACAAAAACATATGCATACATGTGTGCATGCACACACATACAATCTCACACATACTATCTCGCACATATGCTGTCTCACATGTTCATTCCTTAAAAGTAAACTGTCTTTATTGTTATTCTTTATTTCAAATGTAAAAATATTTTTCTCTAATGCCAGTTATTTAAAAAAGTAAATCCATAAAATTCTACATAAAGTACATAACAACATGAAAAATAAAAGGATTTATACTCCACAAGGCTTCTATAAGCAGTTATCTGGGACTGACCTGTGCTATTAAATATCAGTGCTAATGTTCTAACATGTACAGCTTTTATTATTCTTAATATTGTATATATTTCTTTTTAAAAAATATTTAATTTATTAATTTTTAGAGAGAGTGGGAGGAAAGGAGAAAGAGAGGAAGAGAAACATCAAAGTGTGGTTGCTTCTAGTGCACCCCACATGCACCTGGCCAGTGACCTAAACATGCGCCTTGAATGGGAATTGAACCCGGTGACCCTTTGGTTCACAGGCCAGTACTCAATGCACCAAGTTACATGAGCCAGGGCTGTATTTATTTCTCTTTAGAGAGAGGGGAAGGGAGGGAGGAAGAGAGGGAGCGAAACACTGATGTGTGAAAGAAACATTGATTTGTTTGCCCACATGCCCCACCCTGGGGGCTTGGCCTTGTAACCCAGGCATGAGCCCTGACAGGGAAGAAAACCAACCAGTGACCTTTCAGTTCACAGGCTGGTGCTCAACCCACTGAGCCATACCAGCCAAGGCTGATGTGTCCAGCTTTTAGATGGTAATAGATTTATCAAGTGGTTTACATGGCAAAGATAATACATAATTCTGTTTCCCTTTTGAGACAGAGTTTTGGAATTATCATGATAGCAATATTGTGGCTGTGTTTAAAGTTCTTTGCTGATGATAAATTATTTCAAAGGGCTGAGTGTGTTGCTGAGCCAATCTTATTTTACAATCTGCTTGATGTATGTAGAAGTTGGTTTACATTGTGTTCATGGCCCATGGACATTCTCAGTGCTTCCTGAATACTCAGCCTTGTCCACACACTCACCCCCATCCATTCATGAATGTCCTGCACTGTTTATCCAAGACTAGTGCACAATGGAGCACAGAACTATTAACCAAAGGTTTTTTTCATGCTTAGAGACACAAAGGTATATCTAAAGCTGTAATCTTTAATGTCTGTTTTAGACTTTAGACTTCTCTCTAACTTTGGAAGGCAGAAAAAGCTTAGCTGTTATATATATTATAATACCTCTAAAGAATTGTAAAGTTGGTGAATGATTCCCACATGGGGTAGGCATCCCACATGTAGAATAGTTCATGCCTTGAAGAGGGAAATATGCTTGGAGACAGATTCTCATGATGTGCATTTCTCACAGAGTTTCACTTCATGGCCAGGGTGATGGGCTCTACCACCTGGAATGATCGATTGGCTGCTGAGAAAGAATATGTAAAATTTCGTGCACTTTAAGCTTTAGCATTTTCCCCTGTTATCATCTGAATTCCATTTCTGCTCCCCCATATCCCCACTAGTGCTCTTAATTTACAAACAGTAAAATTCACTATTTGCAGTACTAAATTCTATGGACTTCAATCTATGAAGAGTCATGAATCTACCACTCAAGTAAGTGACACAAAACTGTTCTGTCACTCGTTGTTAATAAAGAGGAGGGGATAATGAGGAGAAAAGGGGGAAGGGTTGTCAGGAATGTGCATAAAGAACACATGAACAAAGCCAAAGGGGGGTAAGATCAAGGGTGGGGAGTGGGGATGGCTGGGGTGGGGAGACTGGTAGTGGGGGAAATGGAGACAACTATATGTGAACAATAAAAATGTGAGAAAAAAAGAAAAATTAAAAAAATAAATAAAGCAAGAAGAGAAACCACAAACTGGGAGAATTTAGTTGCTACACATATAAACCAACCACAGGTTCAGAACAGTATTCATATCAACAAAGACAAGACAAACAATCCAATAGGAAACTGAGTAAAATATATGCACAAACACTTCACAGAAAACATATATGGTCTATAATGTACATTCAATGTAAACATAGACTATAAGGATATGGATACTTCATATAGCCCTCTGATTTGCAAACATTAAGAAATTTGAAAATACCAAGAATTGTAGAGACTATAGATTTCTTATTATTGCTGCTAGGAGTTTCAATTAGCACACTGATCTGAAAAACAATTTGGCACTGTCTTATAAAGTTGAATAGATGCATCTTCTGAATCAGCAATACCACTTTTGGGTATATACTCCAGAAAATCCTTTGCATAATTACATACATTAAAATATTCATGTAAGGACTCATTTTAATAGCCCCAAACTGGAAAGCACTTAAATATACATAGAAGATAATAAATTGTGCATACTTACACAATGAATTATTATGCAATATTGAACACCAGTTAACTAACATGTTGTTTAAGAAAAAGGAATTCTTGGAAGACTTTGCTGCATGATATCCTTTCCTAAAGATCTAACAAAAAGGACAGAGCAACACCATGTTGTTCTGCATATATTTGTATACAACTTCAAACAAAGGAGGAAATAGAATAATAAATGCAAAGTCAGGTGAGTGTTTAACTCTGGAGGAGGCAAAGGGTTGAAGTGGGTTGATGCTCACAGAGAGATGGAAGTTATAGGTACACCTCAGTCAATTTGAGTGCTGGGGACCTGTATTTTCATATATTATTAAAAAATCTCTCTTACACACTTATACATATATACACACAATAATAGAGAAAGAGGAATGGGTCAATAGTGAGCAGACATTATGATTAATCTAATTTCTTGTAACTGAGGACAATGGGGGACATTATAAACAGGTAATTCACAAAATTAAATTTATAAAGTATCAAAAATATGTAGGATATTCTGAAAGATTAATTTCACTACTTACTAAAGAATTGGAAATTAAGACAAAACTATTCGATTTTAGATAAAAAATAAAAATCAATATTGATAAGATGCCAAGTTGGCAGGAATATAAATTTGTAGAGATTTCTGTTAGGCCATTGAGATTGCATTTCTAAGAATTTACTGGGAGGAAATATTTAAGAAATTTTTCAAGAATACATTCTATATTATAGAATATTAAATACCAAACATATGTAATAATTTTGGATTCATTAATTCAATTTTAACATATCTACAGATAAATAACTATTATTGAGACTTTGGGGCATGTAATTTTACCCACATAAATGAATATACTCAAAAGTCTTAAATTAGCTTTACATAGTTATGTCATTGGTGGACTTGGGGGTAACACTTTTAAAAGTTTACTTCTTTTATTTTACTCTAATAATCATGTTATTACTTGTTATATTAAAAATGTAAATTCGTTTTTAACATTATTTCTTCTTTTAAAAGGAGAATCTTGGGACAAAACCAGCTAGCAAACAACTAACAATATCATGACTCTGTCCAGTGATTAAGGAAGCTTTGGTAATGAATCTAAGGTTGAAAAGTCTAGACATGACTGGGAACTCACATGTTCATCTAAGGGGCTTCTTTTCTTTTCAGCAAGAAAAAATGAAGCAAATAATTTCCCATAAGTGTTATTACAGCAGAGAAAATAAAATAAAAGCAAGTGTTCAGGAGTCTGAACTGCTCTTAGTATCTATAAGATACTCATATGGCAATCCAGTGACCTGGCAGTGTGGACTCTCAAAGTTTTATTAACTACTTTGCATTAGTAAAGTCCCAGCAGGATCTGAGAGGGCTTTTACTTGTTTGTGATTTGGGGATCAAGACCTATATTTTTTGCCACATTTTCTTCTGCTATATAACAGAGCTATAAAATCTTGTTTCCTTGTCATTCACTGAGTGTAACATAAATAATAATCACTAAACTACTCAATGTGTGATTGCAAGTGAGTGAATCTTTCAAAACAGGCAAAAGCTAAGAATTATATTGGTATAATCAACAAATGTGCCTCTAACTCATTATTTTTAAAAATAAGAATTTTAAAACTTTTTTTATTGTTGTTCAAGTACAGTTTCCTCCATCTCTCCCCCTCCATTCCCCCCACCTCAGTCATCCTTTCACACAGAAAATGATTAAGTTTACTTTCAATGTCATTGTATCAAAAATTACTAAATTAGAACAGCCAACTTGCAGATAGGCTGGTGATTCCCATTTTCTCCTGGTATTTACACTTTTATGGAGCTACTCTTATCTTGTATAAATGGTGGTCTGTGTGACCAATAGAATATGGAAGAAGTGATTTATGTCACTTCCCATAATAGGTCATCAGAGGTTCTGTACTTCATCTTGGTTGCTATCACTCTCTGTGCCCTCTTTCTTGAGCACTCTGGAGAAATCCAGCTATCATGTCATCATCAACTCTATGGAGAGGTCAGGTGAAGATGAACGAAACTTCCAGTCAACTGCCAAATGAGTGTGTCTTCTTGGAAGCATAGTCAGCAACCCAAGGGAAGTCAGTAGATGACTGCAGCCCTGTCCAACTCTCAACTGTAATCTCCTTAGAGATGAGCCAGAACAACCAAGGGAAACCACTCACCTTTGGGGTTATATTAAATTACAGATGTTCATTGTTTTCTTCTGTAAAATCTTAAGATACTTTGTGAAAGAATAAATACATAATATACATTCCCATGTAAATCTCAAAATGTTTTGGATTAATTTTTCAACAAAATATTCCCATATTCTGGCATTAGTTTAAAACAACAGTTGAAAAGAAAAAAATAGAAGTAAGCTTATATAAAAATTATCAATCTTTTAAAGATGTCTTGCATCTGAACAAGCATTTTGGGTTTTTTGTTTGTTTTTGTTTGGTTTGATTTGGTTTGGTTTTCTAGAGATTTAAGATATAAAAACCTCAATGCTAAATTAGTTTATAAATTCTATAATTTAAAACCTTTTATTTTTATAGTGAGTGGAATACTATCAGAAGAATGAAGCAGGAAAGAAATAGAAAAATAGTTCATCTTCAATAAACATAAATTTAGCATAAATATTAATCAAATTTTAAATTACTAAATTTTCTTAAGATGTAAATATATTTAATCTATTTATTCACTCAATCTGATGATTTTTAAAATTTTCTTATTCAGTGACAATACCTATCTCTTTTCTCTTAAGGTAAAAACATACCCATCTTTAAAATTTTCTATTAAAAAGTACAGTACCAGATGACATTGCAGAAATAGAAAGTTATAAACCAATATCTCTCATGAACATAGATGAAAAGTCTCAAAAAATTAATTAATCAAATTCATCACAACCAAGTAGAGTTTATCCTTCTAACACATAACTTATTCAACATAAAAAATCAGTAAGTTTTATTCACCATATTAATTAAAAAAAACATGAGTAAATGAATGGATAAAAAAACTCTGGTACCTTTACACAAAGGAATACTATGCAGCAGAAAGAAAGAAGGCACTCCTACCCTTCCTAACAGCATGGAGGGAACTGGAGAAAATTATGCTAAGGGAAATAAACCAGAAGTGAAAGACAAATATCGTATGATCTCACCTATAAGTGGAACCTAAACAATAAAACAAACAAGCAAGAAAAATATAACCAGAGGCATTGAAATAAAGAACAAACTGACAGTAACCAGAGGGAAGTGGGGAGAGGGATAATGGGGGAAATAGAGGAAGGGGTCAAGGAACATATATAAAGGACACATGGACAAAGCCAAAGGGGGTAGGATCAAGGGTGGGAGGTGGGGATGGGTGGGGCAGGGGGAGTAGTATGGGGAAAATGGAGACAACTGTACTTGAACAACAATTAAAAAAGAGAAAAAAGTAAAAAACTATGCAATATTTTCAGTATTGGCAGAAAAATTACTTAAAATTTTAAAATCTATTCACATCAGAAACTCTCAGCCAAAAAGGAATAGAAAACATGTCTTAACTTGATAAAGGATGTTAGCAAAAACTCAGTGATAGAAGTCTGAGAGTTTTGCAATTTAAATCTGGACCAAAATAAGAGTATTGACTCTCACCACTTCTATTCAACATTGTATTGGAAGTCATTGCCAGTGCAGTTGGGAAAGAAAAAGAAATAACATGAAACAAAGGAATGACACTGTTCACAGAGGACATGACTGCCACTATAGCAAATCCCTAAGAAGCTATCTAACAGGTACAAGGATGAGCTTAGCAAGATCACAGACTACTGGTAAACATACAAAAAGTCAATGATGTTCCTAAATACCAGCAACAAGTAGTTGGAAATTGTTGTGTTTTAAAATAAAAGCACCGTTAACAATGACACAAAAAAATTCTTAGGTGTAAATCCTCAAAAATATGTTTAAGAACTCTTAATTGTAAAATAGAAAATATTGATCAAAGAAAATGTAAGTTGATGAAAAGATATGTTGTGTATATGGATTGGAAGATTCAATATCATTAAAATGTCAATTCTTCCCAAATTGATCTATAGGTCCAAGGTGATTGCAATAAAAATCTCAGAAAGTTTTTTTTGGTAGGTAATTTTAAGGCAATTCTAAAATTTACACAAAAAGACAAATCAACTTTAAAAAGAAGAAATTTGGAGGACTCCCAGTATCTAATTTCAAGACTTACCATAAACTTAAGGCAATCAGGACAGTGTGGTATTTATAAAAGGAAGAAGACACAGGAAAATGAAACAGAACAGACTCCAGAGAGAACAATGCAATAATAGTCAAATTATTAACATAGATGCAAATTCAACTAAGAAAAGATGGTCTTTTAAACAAATGTTGTAGGAACAACTGAATGTCCATATGCAAAAAAAATGGCCCTAGCCTTACAGAAAAAAAAAGAATGGTGTATATATCAGTAAAACTACTGATATATACAAAAATCCTACAAGAAAACATAGGAGAAAAATCTTCAAGACCGTGGGTTAAGAAGCTTTTAGATATGACACCAAAAGCACAAAACATACCCTGGCTGGTGTGACTCAGTAGACTGAGCACTGGCCTGCAAACCAAAGGGTCACTGGTTCAATTCCCAGTCAGGGCGTGTGCCTGGGTTGCAGTCCAAGTTAGGTCCCCAGTATAGGGTGTGAGAGAGGCAACCACACATTGATGTTTTTCTCCCTCTTTCTCCCTTCCTCTCTTTCTAAAATAGATAAGTAAAATCTTTTCAAAAAGTCACAAAACATTAAAGGAAGAATTGAAAATATTGGACTGTATCATTGGACTATATTACTGTAGGGTAAATGGAGGCAGTCTGGCTTCCTCACAGATATCTGGGTAAATGAGGGAAGCAGTTTTCCTATAGCCTTGAGTGGGTCTGAATCTTGAGACTGGGTCTGATAAACTGTTCCCATAACATAAAGTAGGCTCACATGTGCATAATCATGCTGTGTTGTATATATTTTTTGGCTTTTTGCCAGCTTTGTTTGTCTTTAGTACTTAAGAAGGTAGGGACTTATCACTAGAGAGACATGCAGCTTGCAGCATGTGTGGATTGCCCACCCTTGAATAAAAGCATGTCAAGCATCCCCATGGCTCTGTGACTTTTCTTCAGTCTGCACAAATCCAGTGAACCTGTCCAGGCTTGAAAGGTCACAACACAATTACCAAAAGTAAAAATTTGTCTCTGTTAAAGACACTACGGAGAATGAAGAGGCAAGTCACAGATCACCAGAAAAAAATATTTGTAAATCACATTTGTGACCAAAGACTTATATCCAAATATATTTTTCATTCACAAAACTCAACAAGAAAACATTTTCATAAATCAAATTAAGTGAAACATCTGAACAGATACTTCTCCCCCAAAATATATAGGAAGGCAAACAAGTAAATGAAAAGATCCTAGTCATTAAGAGAACACAAATCAAAACAAGACAGCAAAACATTAGAATAGCTAATTAAATAAATACTGATAACAGCAAGAGCTGACACAGGTATGGAGCAACTGTAGTTCTCATACAATGTTTGTAGGAATAAAAAATAACATAGGTGAGTCTGGAAAACATCAGCAGTTTCCTATAAAATTAAACGTACATTAATTATATGGCCCAATATACCCTCTCCCAGGTATTGTACAAATAGAATGGAAAACTCATGTGTAATTTTTTTCCATTGGTTTATTTTTTCACATTTTTTATTGTTGTTGAAGTACAGTTGTCTCCACTTCCCCCTCACCACTCCCCCCAAACGCAACCATCCCCACTTCCCATCCTCAATCCTACCCCTTTAGTTTTGTCCACACATCCTTTATGCACATTTCTGAAAACCATTCCTCCTTTATCCCCATTATTCCCTCTCACCTGGTGCAGCCAGTGTGAAAACTCATGTTGATACAAAAATCTGTACAAGATGATATAGGAGCTTTATTCATAAGTGACAAAAGGCAAAAACAAACCAGATGCCCTTCAGCTGTTCAGTGGATAAGCTGATGTAACCATACAATGGAATATTGGCCTATTAAAGGGTCAGACTATTGAATCATGCAATGACACAGATGAACCTTAAATGTTTGGCTAAGTCAGGCACAAAAGCTACATATTCCCTAATTCCATTTACACATCATCTCTAAAAACAAAACTATGTCTCAGAAAACAAAGCAGCAGTTGTCAGGGTTGGGCATCAGTAATAGTTTATTATAAAGGGAAGCACTGTTTACTAACAAAGAGAAGATCTTAACTGAAAAGAGTTGAGTGGATTAATCTTTTTGCCATGGTGGGCACATCTGTGTCTTACTCAGGTATCCCTTTACTACTTTGAGATGGCATTGTCTCCAGTATATTGTTGTGCTCTATGTTGAAGGTCATGTGCTCCTGGGATTGTCTTCTTGTGGTCTGATCTGGAGGTGGTCCTGCCTCTCTGCGATGCCCATGTCCACTCTCCCTTCCATGATGCTCAGTTTTTCCACTCTGGCCTAGCTCTTGGCCAGCCTACGCTGTTTCTTCCTGTAACAGCAGCTCAGGCCTCCTGTTGCATTTTGCTCAGGTTAGTGTTATTGTGGTTCTGGAGGTCCCCAAAGAAACTTCTCCTGTTTTTTGTGAGATATGTGGTGGGCAGGGCAGTTGTCCAGGGAGAGAGAGACCTTTAGTGGTTCCTCGATATTCCTGGGGAGCAGGAGAGCAAGGGTGTATTTCTTTCTCTTGCTCATTTGTTATAGCTCCTTAACTTTAGAATCTTGTCTTTTATTTTGTAATATAATAGCCAATAGCCTTTTAAATTTCACATTGGTATATAACATTTTTACATTTTAATCTGTTACATAGCAACTTTTCCTTCCTGATTTGCCTTTTTGTTTAGATTCTGGAAGACTTTCCCTGCACAATATGATACAAATGAGTGCATACATTTCACCCACATATGCATATGGGTGCATAATTATATAATTATATGCGTATATAATATGCATTATATTATATAATGGTACAATTATAATTGTATAATTATATGCATAATTATATTTAAATCATAGTTATCCCATATTTGTCTCAGTGAAATGAAAGAAGAAAGGACCTATCTCTAATTTTTTATCAAATGTATGTCAATTTTCAAATGCCTTAATATAAAAGGAAAATCCTTAACTCAAAAATCTATAAAACACTTCACATGTGGTCTTATTTAGACTTTCTACTCTGTTCTATTAATCTTTTATTTATTCTAGTACGGTTAGTCTTCTCCCATCATTTAATTCTTTAAAATTTTTTCTTGCCTCATACTAATTTTTGTCTTCTGGAGGAACGGTAACATTACTTTTTCAAGTTCCAAAAAATCCCATTGGGTTCTTGATTTAAATTGCATTACATTTCTAGATCAATTTAAAATACATACCTTTATAATCTTGAGTGTTTTTGTTCAAGATCATCATATGACTCTATTAATTGACATATTTTTATGTTTCTCAGTCAAAATTTTTCTCATAAATTTCCTCCAAATGTTGTAAAATTTATCCTTAGTCATTCACAATTATGTTGATGTTTTAAAACTTTCAACCATTATTCAGTAACATATGAGTTCATGGCTTGTAAATCACTAAAATAATATAAACATATAAAAAGGAAAAGTGTTTGTACCAGTCTGCAATCTCAACAGTGCACTAGGGTCCCCATTTCTCCACAACCTCTCCAACACTTGTTTGTTGCTTTGTTTATGATAGCCATTCAGACCAGTGTGAAGTGGTATCTAATTGTGGTTTTAATTTGCATCTCTTTGATAGCTAGTGATACTGAGCATCTTTTCATGTGTCTCTGGATCCTCTGTGTGTCCTCCTTGGAGAAGTGTCTGTCCAAGTCCTTTGCCCATTTTTTAATTGGGTTGCTTGTCTTCTTAGAATGGAGCCATGTAAGTTCTTTATATATTTTGGAGATTAAACCCTTGTCTGAGGTATCTTTGGCATATATGTTTTCCCATACAGTTGGTTCTCTTTTTATTTTATACTGTTTTCTTTAGACATGCAGAAGTAGACTGGTACAACCACTATGGAAAACAGTATGGAATTTCCTCAGAAAACTAAAAATGGATCTGCCTTTTGACCCAGCAATTCCAGTGGTAGGATTATATCCTAAGAACCCTGAAACACCAATCCAAAAGAACCTGTGCACCCCAATGTTCATAGCAGCACAATTTACAATTGCCAAGTGTTGGCAGCAACCTAGGTGCCCATCAGTAAATGAATGGTTCAAAAAACTATGGTACATTTACAAAATGGAATTCTATGCAGCAGAAAGAAAGAAGGAGCTCCTTCCCTTTGTGACAGCATGGACAGAACTGGAAAGCATTATGCTAAGTGAAATAAGTCAGGCGGTGAAAGACAAATACCATATGATCTCACCTTTAACAGGAACCTAAACAACAAAACAAACAGAGAAGCAAAATATAACCAAAGACACTGAAATAGAGAATAGGCTAACAGTGACCAGTGTGGAGAGGGGAGGGAATTTCAGGGGAAAAAAGGAAGGGTTTACAGGAAGAAGTATAAAAGACACATGGACAAAACCTAGGGGGGATGGAAATGGGAGGGAGTTGGGGAGCACTGGGGGGTTGACTGGGATGGGAATAAAAGACAGAAAATTGTACTTGAAGAACAATTAAAATTAAAAAAATAAAAATAAATAAAAGAAAAAGTGAATGTTTCTATGAATTACTTTTTACAAGTCAATGGTAATACTTCGGTGCATTTTCAAGATTTACCTTTATGGTGTGTGTGTGTGTAGTTCAGTATTTTTGTTTTAGTGTTTTATCAGAAACTGGATTACTAATTAGGATTTTCTTTTCTTTTTTTTCTTTTTTAAAATTGTTCAAGTACAGTCATCTCCATTTTCCCAGTACTGCTCCCCACCACACCACCCATCCCCACCTCGCACCCTCGATCCTACTCCCCTTTGGCTTTCTCCATGTGTCCTTTATACATGTTCCTTGATGACTCTACCCCTTTGCCCCCCATTATCCCCTCAGCACTCCCCTCTGATTACTGTCAGTTTGTTCTTTATTTCAATGTCTCTGGTTGCTTGTTTGTTTTGTTGATTAGGAAATGGAGAAGCCAAATAACTTATATATTAATGACCCATGGATATGAACAAAAGTGTGGGGATTGTTTGAGGTAGTGGGGGATCCTGAGAGGAAGGAGGCAAAGGGGAAAAAATGGGGCAACTGTAATAACATAATCAAGAAAATATATTTAAAAATTAAGTTGAAATTCAAAAAAGAAATTGGATTAAACCATATTTTTCTGGGAATTTACTTTTTTGTTAACTTGAAATATTTTGGATATAGTTTCATAATTCATCCTGTTTCTTAGTCACTGTATAAATTTCTGAATACATGGATATATCATAATTTATTAAGCCAGTCTTCTATTGAGGGCCAGGTAGGTAATTTCTACTTTAAAAAAATGTAAACAACAGGAAAATAAACGTCTGAATACAAGTATATTGGGCACATCTGTATTTCTCTAAAATAGATTTTGAGGAAAATAACTACTTGCTAAAAGGATATGAACAAAATTGATAGTTGTATCTAAAATGATAGCCAATTTATATTCATCAATTGTATTTTGACACCATTTCTAACAGTGGATTAATAACTAAGCAAATTTGATAATTAACTATTTTATTATTTAATTTCTGCTTATTAAAGAGGTTGAGCATTTTTTCTATATTTTTGACTTTGTATACTTTTTTTGCTTGCAATCCATCCATGTTCATTTACCATTGTTTGCCAATGTGTTAAGTGCATTATACCAGATCAATAGGCATCTGATTTGTAGCCCACATCTATTCTTAGGAAGAAAGCACATTAGGAGAAAATGGTAGATTCTAACATTAAATAAAATATTAATTTAAAATTAAAAATTTATAGCAGTGGTAGTAGACCTAAGTCAATTTAGAGAGCTGATCAATGTAAACAAGAAATTCCACAGCCCTGAATTGTAACAAAGTCTTTCAAGGACATAGACAGGTATTAGATATATTAACTGTTCATCAGCCTGCACCTATCTACATATGTAAAGATTATTTAGAATTTTAATTATTGAAAGAAGTATTTGAAAAATGATTTTTCATGTTCTAAGATTTATTTAAGGAAGTCACATCATCCCCACATTTTACTGGATAGTGGACAAAGACAATGAGAAAAATGTGGACAATTTGGTAGTATTTTTCCATACTACAAACTTATTAAATCTATGCGTTTGTTTTTTATTATGAAATTATATCCTTCCTTTTTTGACTTATTATCTATTTCCTTTGAATAGAATAATGGTGCTTATACAAGTTGTTTTTTTTTTTTTACTTTGAAGCTTCTTTTGTGGAAAATAAGGCTGTAATTCTATACCAACCCTTTCATTTATAAGAAAGTCTGGGCTGATGAAATCTGGAGTTTGAGAACTGATGCTCAAATGGTTTTCATTCTCTTACCCCAGGAGTCATCTTTAGGTTGGTTGCTCAATTTTTAACATGGTGGACACTACTCATCACTCAATGTTTAACCATCTATTTAAATATCTGATTAGGGATTCTAGTTCTACCACTGGTGAGTGAATGAATCAAAGAGAATGATTTCACTTTTCTGTGTGTTTCCTCATTTGTGCAATGGGTATTAAGTAGAGGATCTCCCTTTGTGGGGTTTCTTTGAAGTGCAACAGAACCTGTACCTGTATTCTCCTTGAGGGGCCACACTTTTGGCTCTGTTAGTTGTTTTGTTTATTTATTCATTTGCAGGCTCAGATTCAAACTATCTGAGCATTAAGTACCCATCTGGGTGGGTTGTAACCTGTGACCACTGATGCAGGAGGAAAGATGCTTGCTCTTGGCTTCCAGGCAGGACCAATTACATGAATAATTTATTGGCATGACACAGGGACACTGACAGGTAGCACTGGGTCTTGGCTTGAGGGTACAGCTTAAGGGTTCTTTGTCTCTTCCCTGCCCTACTCCCTCTCCTTTTTAACTGGCCTCTCTTAGAGAGACTTCTCTCTGGACATACATTGTCATTTCAGGGTCTCCTCCCAAGGACCATGATTTAAGCTAGGTAATTCTTTAATTTCTCCCAAGTTCCCAGGGATCTGGGTTATGTAGGTAATATAAATTCTAATGCAAACTTGCATGTGGTGAGGTAAACTTGAGATTATCTGAAGGGAAACATTTTACCTCAAGCTAACCCAAGGCTGAGAAAGACAAACTTTTATGATCTTTCTTGCTAGTTGACAGATCACATCTTCACTGAGGGTATAGGTCTTTTAGGGTCATGGGTTCCAAGGGGAGCCTTTCTTTTAATGTTCACCTTGCCCTGACCCAACCCAAATCTTCCTCTTTTGTTTCTGCAAAGCCACTGATCCTAAACTGATTAAAGAGCCTGGTAGATTCTCTTGCATTGTCTCAACCTAAGCTCATATGACATGTGTGCTTGTGCATAAATAAGTGATGGGGTCTTCCAGGTGTCTGGCCTGACAAAAGATCAAGGAAGTGGCTCACAGCAAACACATTGTGGAAGCTCTTAGACAGCCCATGGATTAGCAATATGTGACAATAGAATGTTCTGGAAGAAGGTGAGGAATTAGTTACAGCAAAAGATACTATGATAATAGAGACCCGGGAAACTCTGCTGCTTTTTTTATTTTATCTTGTCTTCTTTTAGTCTTGAATTTGCATCTTGGATCTACTATCTCTTGGTGCTGAAGTGTGATTATTCTTGCTCCACCACAGTGCACACCATCATAGTCTGTGTTCTCATAGCTGGCTACTCAGGCCACCTGAGTCCTCATTGACTGAGGACACTTTGCTTAGAACTCATTGGTAAAACTGGAGCAGATGGGGTGCCTATCTCTCTATATTGTTTTAATAAAGTGACATATGTAGCAATGTTCTGTGAACTATGAGACAGTGGACAGCCTGAAGGGAGTGTTGTCACCTGTAAAATTTAAGTCACCTGTCAGCATTTTTTAGTCCCAAGGGTTCTTCTGCTCTGTCTGCTGACATATTATTTGTGAAGTTCTGCAGGACAGAAGGATTGGGCCACTGGTGGCTACTGCCTTGTCATGAATGCATAGGCTCCTCATGCCACCCATTTTCTTCAGGTACTCTGCTGCTCAGCAGACCAGATTGTTATGGCATTGGGCTCCAGATGCCACACTGGATATGGTGCATGTGGAACTGCAGAAGGGCCTCCTCCACTTTGAGTTTCATTCTTGTTTGAAAGCCCTTGAGGTAGCAGTTTGCGCCCCAATGCATTGTAATGTCTGGAAACAGAGTGGAGATCAAAGTTCTGGGGAAAGGAATCTTCCTGTTTGAATTCTCCCCTTCCTTTTGTTCCTGAAATAAGATGTTTATGTCTGGATCTTTTCCACTTCACATGTCCCCACAACCCGAAACCCTGCCTTCTCCCCTGAAACAATTATGTTTCAGGCTTCTCCCCTGAAACAATTGGTGACTTTGTTTGGAAATTGTTGGTGGTCATATCTAGGCCATGTTTGAGGACAAGCAGTAGACTGAGCCTATAGCTTTTCTCTACAGTCTTTCCAGAAACTGTGCAGACTTGTGTGAGGCCTTCTAGTTCTGGGCTTTAGAAAGTGATGGGAGATGGGTGCACCTGGAAACATCTAAAAATTTGTAAAAGTTTTTAATACTTTGTACAATGATGTCTTATATAATGGTAGTTATTCATACCAGGAGTAGGAGGGAAGGTCATTAGAGAGAAGTCCATGAGTTAGAGTGATGATCTGCCTGGCTCTGTGCTCAGATCCCAGGGCCAGTGGTGGTGGGAGGGAGTTCTGATGGATCATGTCTGCTCATGGTGGCCAGTGCTAAGCCATGTATCAGGACTTTAAGCTAATGGTGGAACTGACCTGTTTCTTGTGAGCTCCTGGTGCACCAAGAACTTAACAATATGGTCTTATATTAAGAATATTTCATATCTCGACCCCTCAGGACCATCCTGTGGGGGTTTGTGACATGGTGTCCAGACCGGGATTACTAGTAAAGTGCCCTAGAGATAATGGCTTCACCTCTGGAAAACTCTCAGGATTCTGTGCTTCTGAGCTTCTGAATTCAGGGTACATCACACACATGATTGAAGCTCATCTGATACAGAAACTATGATCTCCAAGCACAGTTATGGAGCTTCTTCCTTTTACCAGGAAGGTCAGAGAGAAGATGGTGGTGAGATAGGTCGAGTGGAGTCCACTTCCCCCTGCACATAGGTGAAACACCTAGCCGATCTACTGAGGAACAGAGTGAACAGCTAGCAGTACCCCAGCATATAGGATTATAGGAGACCAAAAATTGTAAAGGACACTGAAAAATCAGACATTCCCACAAGTGAGACAAAAAACCTGGAATCATGAAAAGACCAGAGGGGGACACAAGGAGGAGACATCCCAACACCTGAAACAGTGAGACAAATTTCACTTTGCTACTACAGAGATCTTAGTACATGGAAGCTGCAAACACCAGAATACCTGTTGGAAGAGAAAACCCACCAACAGAGAACCAACAGATAAAAACAGAAGAAGGTGAAGGAGGGAGTGGAAGCCACACTAACTCCAGGACGTATTTGGACATACCACTAAATAGTGGAGAAATTACTGAGAACAAACAACTGAACAAGAACAAGAGAGAATCCTTAAAATCTTGTACACACGGAAGAACCAGCTTCAACACAACTTGCCCACATCTGCACAACAAAATATGAGAGTGACCCTCATTTAACCAACTGGTGGGAAGGACCCACCAAAGAAAAGCCCAACAAAAATCAAAACCTAAAAAACACAGAGCCAACATAAATGACAGCCCAAGACCAGTGAGCTCCAGAGGCCAAGGAGACGACACCACTGAATCTCACAGGTATTTTATCATAGAAGTTCACACCATAAACCCAAGGAGTCAAAAAAGATCAATTTAAGAAGCTGAGGCTAACAAGAAGAGTCTCACAAACAGTGGGAAGACAAAGAAATAATCCCCAAATGAAAGGAAAGGAGGAATCCTTGGAAAGAATGCTAAATGAAACAGAATGCTAAAGTCAACTATCAGATATTGAGTTCAAAGCAATGGTTATCAGGAAGCTCAATGAGCTCACAGAGAATTACCAGAAACTACAGGGAAACTACAATGAGCTCACTGCAAACTATATGAACATGAAAAGGGATATAGAAACTATCAACAACAGCCAAGAGGAAATGAAAAATACAAAACTGAACTGAAGAACACTGTAGGAGAAATGAAAAGCAGGCTTGATGAAGCAGAGGATTGGATCACCAAGCTGGAGCACAAGATAGGAAAAAAACACCCAGAATGAGAAAGAAAAAGAAAAGAGGCTCAGAAGGTATGAAGAGGGATTAAGGAAATGCAGGAAAACATGAAACATAATAATATCTATATAATAAGGATACCAGAAAGAGAAGAAGAAGAAAAAGGGATAGAAAACCTATTTGAAAAAGTAATGATGGAAAATTTCCCTAATCTGATAAAAGAAGAAGTCACACAAATCCAGGAAACACATAGAGTCCCAGTCAAGAGGAAACCAAAGAGGCCCACTTCAAGACACATCATAATTAAAATGGCAAAATTCCAAGATAAGGAGACAATCTTAAAGGCAGCAAGGAAAAAACAGGAAGTAACATACAAGGGAGCCCTGATAAGACTAGAAGCTGACTTCTTTTGGAAATGCTCAAAGGCAGAAGGGAATGGCAAGAAATATTCCAAGTAATGAAAACCAGAGTCCTGCATCCAAGACTACTTTATCCACCAAGGCTCTCAATTAAAACGGAAGGCCAAATAAAGAGCTTTCCAGACAAAAGAAGCCTCAAGGAATATACCTCCTCCAAACCAGCTCTGCAGTAGATACTAAAGGGTTTCCTCTAAAGGAAGAAAACAAGTGAAAGAGAGAGGAAGACAGGAATTAAAAAATGGCAATGAATAAGTACCTATCAATAATAACCTTAAACATGAATGGATTAAATGCCCCAATAAAAAGACACAGAATAGTGAAATGCATAAGAAAACATGACCCACATATATGCTGCCTACAGAAGGCCCACCTCAGAGCAAAAGATCTACACAGACTGAAAGTGGAAGCCTGGAAACAAATATTCCAAGCAAATGGACAGGAAAAAATAAATGCCAGGGTAGCAATACTAATATCAGGCAAAATACCCTTCACAAAAAGGACAATAAAAAGAGACCCAGAAGGGCACTTGATACTACTCAAGGGAAGAATCTATCAAGAAGACGTAAACATTCTAAATATATATGCAACCAACATATGAGCACCCAAAAACATAAAGAAAATCTTAGAGGACTTCCAGAAAGATATTGACAGCAACGCAATTATAGTAGCAGATTTCACCACCCCACTGTCAAAAATGGAAAGTTCTTCCAAACAAAATATCAACAAAGATATTGAAGCATTGAACAATTCCCTAGATAAAATGGACCTAACTGATATATATAGAACCCTTCATCCCAAAGAAGCTAAATACACATTCTTTTCAAATGCACATGGAACATTGTCAAAGATAGACCACATGATAGGAAACAAAAGAAGCCTCAACAAATTCAAGAAAATTGAAATCATACCAAGCATTTTCTCTGACCACAAGGGACTGAAACTAGAAACCAACCTCAAGGAAAAAAACCCCAAACTTCAAAATTATGGATATTGAATAGCATGTTATTAAACAATGAATGGGTCAAGAATTAAATTAGGGAAGAAATCAAAAAGTTTCTGGAAACAAACGAAAATGAACTCACAACAACCCAAAACTTATGGGACACAGCAAAGGCAGTCCTGAGAGGGAAGTTCACAGTGATACAGGCCTACCTAAAAAAGATAGAAACAATTCAAATAGATGACCTAACCCTACTTGTACAAGAACTCAAGAACAACAACAAAGACAGCCCAGAGCAAGTAGAAGGAAGGAAATAACCAAGATCAGAGCAGAATTAAATGACATAGAGACTAAAAGCACAATTCTAAGGATCAATTAATCCAGGAGATGATTCTTTGAAAAGATAAATAAAATTGACAAGCCTTTATGCAGGCTCATTGAGAAAAAAAGAGAGAGGACCAAAATAAACACACAATCAGAAATGAGAGGAGAGATTACAACTGACACCACAGAAATACAAAGGACAGTAATAAATTACTATGAAGAACTGTATGCCAAGAAATTTGAAAACCTAGATGAAATGGACAAATTTCTAGAAAAATATAATCTTCCAAAACACAATCAAGAGCAGCAGAAAACATGAACAGACCAATAACACCTGATGAAATTGAAACACTAGTTAAAAAGCTTCCAACATACAAAAGACATGGACCAGACAGTCTGAAAGGAGAATTTTAAAAAGCATTTAAGGGATAGCTAACCCCCATCCTCCACAGATCATTTCAAAAAATTCAAGAAGATGAAAGTCTCCAAGACTCCTCCTATGAATCCAACATCATTCTAGTCCCAAAACCAGAAAAAGACATAACAATGAAAGAAAACTTCAGGGCAATATCTCTGATGAACATAGATGCTAAAATCCTTAACAAAATGTTGGCAAACAACATCCAGCATTACATTAAAAAGAACATACACCATCACCAAGTGGGATCCATCCCAGGGATGCAAGGATGGTACAATATTCACAAATCAATAAACATAATACACCACATAAATCAAATGAAAGACAAAAATCACATGATCATATCAATAGATGTGGAAAAACCATTTGATAAGGTACAGCACCCATTTATGATAAAAACACACAGAAAAGTGGGAATAGAGAAAGCATTCCTCAACATAGTAAAGGCCATATATGAGAGACCTACAGCCAACATCATACTCAATGGACAAAAACTTAGAACTTTCCCACAAAGATAAGGAACAAGACAAGGTTGTCCACTTTCACCATTTCTATTCAACATAGTATTGGAAGTCCTAGCCACAGCAATCAGACAAGCAAACGTATTAGGGAGTGTGGGGAGAACTCTGCTGTACCCTGTTCACAGTGGTCTTTTCTGGGTGGGAAGCCCAGGGCGAACTGTTTTTTTAGAAGACAAATGTTTCAGAAGTACTGAGTCACCAGAGCCCCCAGTGCTGGCACACTGTCCGAGGGTGGTGGGGGTGGTGTGTGTGTCACTGTGCCACGGGGCCATCTCCCACGATCCTTTCGGGCCTCGGCCACAAATACCACAGTGTGTCCCAAGGACCTGGGGTAGGTACGGTCCCTGACAGTGTGGGCATGACCCCGGGAGCTGTGTTTCCCAAAGAAAGCCTGTCACGAGCTGCTGGAGAGTCGGGTTCAGAATCACAGGCAGCTGGTGGAGCCAGTCTGCAGTGGGGCTCTGCGCTCTGCTGGGGCTGCCTGCTGTTTGAGGTCCGGCCAGGCTGACAGAAAGAGGGAAGCAAACCTACGCAACCCGGGTTCCTCGAGTTCCCAGCCATGGGCAAGGCACAACCGGGAGCACAGAACCCCCTGGCTGTCCTCCCTCCCCTCGGTGCTGAGAGAGGCAACATGGTGTGGGACTATCTCCGGTTGGCGGATACTCGGTTTGGCACTAACACTTGTCCTTGCCCTCTCGCAGTGAGACACACAGCTCCTGGATCTATTAAATAGAGCATTTGCTTTTTCACGTTGGATAAATCCATGTGTGTATTTCTGTGTGTGTCTGTGATGTACACAGACCGACACCCTCATCCACAGCTCAGAATGTAAGGCACCTGCATGCCAAGATGATGGTTATAAGGATAAGTTGGATAAAGCTAGAGCTGATAGAAGTGCAGGGTAAGAAAAGAATACGTATGGGCCAAAACAAAAAACAAAACAAAACAAAAAAAACCCCAGACTCTGAGCGAGCGGAGAAAGTTGACTTACAGAGAAGGGCTCAGCTGTCACTGGCTCAGCTTTGAGCTCATCCCTGAAGCCCTTACTCTCTGGTTTCAGAGGTTAAGATGGAGCTTAACCATCTGAAACCAATAAAAGGAAATAAAAGACATCCAAATTGAAAAGGAGGAAACAAAACTGTCACTGTTTGCAGATGACATGATAGAGTACATAGAAAATCTTATAGAGTCCACCAAAAAACTACTCAGTCTAATAAATGAATTTTCCATGATAGCAGGATACAAAATCAATACTCAGAAATAAAAGGCCTTTTTTTACACCAACAATGAAATATCTGAAACAGAAATCAGGAAAAAAAAATTCCATTTGATATAGCAAAAAGAAAAATAAAATACCTAGGAATAAACCTAACCAAGGAGGTAAAAGATCTGCACTCAGAAAACTATACAACACTGAAGAAAGAACTTAATGGAGACACAAAAAAATGGAAGCATGTACGATGCTCATGGATTGGAAGAATAAACATAATCAAAATGGCCATATTACTGAAAGCGATTTATGCATTCAATGCAATTCCTATTAAAGTACACATGGCATATTTCACAGATATAGAACATTTCAGAAATTTATATGGAACCATAAATGACCCCAAAGAGCTGCAGCAATTTTGACAAAGAACAACAAAGCAGGAGGTATCACAATACCTGATATCTAACTGTATTACAAGGACACTGTAATCAGAACAGCCTGGTACTGGCATAAAAACCAGCACATAGACCAATGGAACAGAACAGAGAGCCCAGAAATAAACCCAAGTCTCTACAGTCAATTAATATTTGACATAGGGGGAAGAAGCATAATATGGAGCAAATATAGCCACCTCAACAAGTGGTGTTGGAAGAGCTGGAAAGCTAAATGCAAAAATCATGAAACCCAATCACCAACTTACTCCATACACAAAAATAAATCAAGGTGGATAAAAGATTTAAATATAAGTTGTAACACCATAAAAGTCCTAGAGGAAAACATTGGTAGGAAAATATCAGACATTCCACACAGCAACATCTTCACAGATATGTCCCCTAAAGCAAGGGACATAAAGGAAAGTATAAACAAATGGGACCTCATCAAATTAAACAACTTCTGCATGGCTAAAGAAAACAGTAGAAAAGAAAACCAACTACTTGGGAAAACATATTTGCCAATGATACCTCAGACAAGGGTTTGATTTCCAAAATATATAAAGAACTCACACATCTCCACTCCAGGAATACAAAAATCCCAATTAAAAAATGGGCAAAATACTTCAACAGACAATTCTCCAAGGAGGACACAAAGAGGGCTCAGAGACACATGAAAACATGCTCAGCGTCACTAGCCATCAGAGAGATGCAAATTAAAACCACAATGAGATACCACCTCACACTAGTCAGATGGCCAACATAAACAAATCAACAAACAAGTGTTGGAGAGGTTGTAGAGAAAAAGGAACCCTAGTGCACTGTTGGTGTGAACGCAGACTGGTGCAGCCACTGTGGAAAACAGTATGGAATTTCCTCAGAAAACTAAAAATGTGACTGACTTTTTACTCAACAATTCCACTGATGATATTATACCCTAAGAGTTCTGAAACACCAATCCAAATGAACCTATGTACCCCAACGTTCATAGCAGCACAATTTACAATAGCCAAGTGCTGGAAGCAACCTAAGTGCTCATCAGTAAATGAGTGGATCAAAAAACAATGGTACATTTACACAATAGAATTCTATAAAGCATAGAGGTAGAAGGAGCTTATCCCCTTTGCAACAGCATGGATGGAACTGGAGAGCATTATGCTAAGTGAAATAAGCCAGGCATTGAGGGAAAAATACCATATGATCTCACATTTAACTGGAACATAATCAACAAAAGAAAAATGGAAACAAAGTATACCCAGAGACACTGAAATTAAGAACAGTCTAACCATACCCAGAGCGGAAGTGGGAGAGGACCATGGGGAGAAGGATTTTTAGGAACTACTATAAAGGACACATGGACAAAACCTAGCGGGGGCATGGAAGCAAGGGAGGGAGGTTTGGAGGAAGTAGGGGTGAGGGTTGGGGAGAAAATACAGACAAGTGTAACTGAACAACAATAAAATAATTTAAATTAAAAAATTAAATAAATAACTAAAAAAGAATATTTCATATCTTACCTTTTATACACATTTGATTTTGTCTTGTTGTCTTTGACATAAATTAAAAAATAATCCCATTTCCTACTTTGATGTGACCACATCCAAAGTGTGTTCTGCAGTGTTTTGGTTCCTAGAACCTGGAATGGTTAATATTGTGTCTGAGGAAGATGTAAAGAAACACATATAAGCATTTGCTATTGATGGTGCCCTGAATGTAGAGGGTGTTTCTAAAAAGCCCTAGGTTGTAGTCCGCATGCTTGTTCCAAAGAAAAGCAAAAGAAAAATGTTTTCTTGGGATTATGTCATGCTTCCCAAAATGATTGAAAACATTAGTATTCCCAATGTTGTGCTGCTAATACAGAGTAGCTGTCCCTGGAAATTTCTGTTTAGTTACACTGGCTATTTTGATGAGCCTGCAGAAAGGAAAACATCATGCCAAAAAGTACAAACTCTTACAAAACATACCTCAGAATTTCCAGTTTCACTTTTCAGTCTTTGCTTTCAAAAGAAAACAACAACAACCCCAAATAACTGAAAAGGTAGACACACTTAAAGTATTTTTAATTTCATGTGTGAATCCACAGTAAAAGTTATAAAGCAACATCATATGGTGAATTCAGGGAAAAGTTCAGTTAACTCTGAAAACACATCTCTGTTTATGGCTGTCCATTGTGGAGGCTGCTGGGTACTGATACTCTCTGACACAGTCCCTTATGCTTTGTGCACCGTTCCTTCCTCTGAGATGCCAATTAGCTGCCCTCAGTGGCAGTGACAGTGTCTTGCTCAGGGAGCTGGTTTCAGCATTGAAGGATTATGTCACAATTAGATAACAAGTTTGTTTTTAAGCAAAAATCATTCAAGATAAATATAACTTGTAAATTCTAGTCACAATCTTTTCTGAAACTGTAAAGCTAAACCCTGAACTGAAGTTATGGTGACTTTTCTGAAGAGAGAGCTATAAAAAATAGATATCAATTATTAAAGGCAGCTCTATTAGAGAAACACTATAGGATAAAGGACATCTTTCCACATGTAAAAGTACTTTTAAATATCATTAATATATAGATAGCTGACCACTTAACACAATTTTTCTACTTCAGTTTACAAGTGTTCATAGTCAAAGCAAATGGCTTAAGGTGCTTCAATATTTGTATATTCAACTTGAGGAGCTTTCAAGGAGGATCACATACCTTCATGCATTTGAATTATGCATTACATCACATAAACTGGGGTCTCCTGAGAGACACTGAGTGAAAGTCCATTTTCAGCTCTTGGATAATAAGGTCACTGACTAGAGAAGAGAAATTGAACTATTACTCTGAGCATTGAAGTGATGTGGATTTTTTGCATGTGATTTATTACCATTTTAACCCATTTCAGTCTGAACAGAAAAATAAAGTACCTATCAGGAGATTTGTGAGAACCCATATAGCAATGTGATAGACCTAAAACCATGAATAGAAGACTCCTTATTGTAGGTAGTGAACTTCGTTAATAAAATATATTATTTTTTCCTAAGTGTCATAAGTGCTTTTGAACATACTCATTTATGAAGGTTGCTAGTATTTAAATCACTGGAACAATAGCAGTATTGAACAAGACAATTCAAAAAATTATGGGAATGCATACTGCCAGAGGCTAATCATTGTGCTTGGTTGGCAGGTAGAAACTACAAAGGAGAAAATACCATGTATGCAGTCCACCCACTGCCTGGAGGAAGTGCAACATTGTCTGAATTACCCAGAATAGCCATGGCTGGTGTGGCTTGGTGGGTTGAGTGTGAACCTGCAAACCAAAGAATTGCTGGTTTGATTCCCAGTCAAGTCACATGCCTGGGTTGTAGGCAATGTCCCCAGTAGGGGGCACACAAGAGGCAACCACACATTGATGTTTCTCTTCCTCTCTTTCTCCTTTCCCCTCTTTAAAAATAAATAAATAAAACCTTTAAGAAAATTATTAGTTAATTTCCCAGAATATTTTATCTACCATCTTAATTTGAGTTTTGCAAGGTTATCCTTTGGGAATAAGTTTCTTTTCTTTTGTTTATTTTTTCATTTATTTTTTATTTTTTCCATTTATTGGGGTGACACTGATTAACAAAATCATGCAGGTTTCAGGTGTACTATTCCACAACACACCATCTATACAATATATTGTGTGTTACCCACCCCAAGTCAAGTTTCCATCTACCACCATTTATTTTCCCTATACCCTCCTCTACTTCCCTTTCCTTCCCTAACTTCCCTTTCCTTTGAAATAGTGCTGAAAATATTTTGGGCAAGGGAGAAAATGTTCCCAGTAACTTTCATCTGTAATATGTAATGTTAGCTTTATTGAAGATTTTATTAACCAAAGTGGCACCTCAGATTTCCATTTTATTTGCCAGACTGATCAGGTGAACTATGTAGTTTCTGAAAGCACTATTTCTTCATAAGTAACTCCAATAAACAAAAGCCATTTACATGATTTATAACATTATTAAATATACACTTATCAAAATTCATTTAAGATAGTCCTGATCTCTTTTTCTCCTAATTTCCTTTTAAAAATTTATAGTATTTTATTATTCTTTTTTAGATCCTTGACTGAGGATATGTTAATTGATTTTGGAGAAAGAAGAAGGGGGAGGAGAGAGACAGAAAAGAAGATAGGAAGGAAGGAAGGGAGAAGAAAGAAAGAAAAGAAAAGGAAAGAAAAGAAAAGAAAAAGAAAGGAAGAAAGGAGGGAAGAAATTAGTGAGAGAGAAACATTGATCAGTTGCCTCCATTATATGCCCCAGCTGGGGATTTAACCTGCAACCTAGGTATGTGCCCTGACCGTGAATTGAACTTGTAACCTTTTGGTGTATGGTACAATGCTCCAACCAACTGAACCACCTGGCCAGAGCTCCATACACACACACACACACACACACACACACACACACACACACACACACACACCTTTTAGCTATAGCCTCCTGACATTTAATAAGACATGCTGAATATCCATGTTTCCCTTTCTCTGTATTTTAGCGGTTCCTGGCTTGGAATTTTTCCTGAAGTGCTTGGGTGGTTAGAATGAGGGTCACATGGATCCATGGACAAAGCCAAAGGGGGGTAGGATTGACACTAGGATGTGAGTGTTGGTGAGGGGGAAATGGAGACAACTATATTTGAACAACAATAAAAAAACAGTGTATTAAATGAAAATGGAGAAAAAGAATGTGGGAACATGGACAACTTATACCACTATGTGTTGCCTGTCCAGGACCTTCATGAAGAGTAGACACAGAAGAACATGTAAAAAAACTTCTTTTGATAAATAGGCCACAGCCTAATGTCAGGATGGCAATATTGTCCCCATGCCACTGTCCTCGTATGCTTTAGTGAAGCTTGAGCTGTTCTTCAATATTCCATAACAGTGCTGATCTCAAGTCACTGAACAGTACTGGTTGTGTCAGCACAAAATCTTTCCATGGTTGAAGGTTCATATTTTGTTATCATCTCCAATATTGTTATAACCCAGACCTTTCTTTTTAGCATGTCATTTGCAGTAAATTTGTTTGTAATGTTAAGAGCTGAATGAGGCTCAGGCCTGAAGTGGAAAAAGTTATTAATTATTTTGGATTTCTTTGAATACCATATTTAAACATTTTATTCTTTAATTCAAAGCTGTTATATGTTGAAGACTTTTAACATAAAGAGGATAATGACAAAAAGTTACATTAGCAAGAACATAAGAGATATGTTCATTTTAGGCAGAAGGAATATTATCATAGATGAAAATATAAATCTACACAAATAAAGAGTGCAGAAATGATAAAAATAAAATCTATTTATCCCATTTTAATAGCTTAATGAGACAGTTGACCTACAAATATAATATTTATAGTATGCTATATAGCAAAATGTATAATTATAAGAGAAACTGAGAAGGAGGAAATAGAAGTATACCATTGGAAAGGTGTAAACTATGAGACTGTTTGAAAGTAGGCCATGAGGACTTCCTGTCAAGATGATGACATAGGCAGACATGGCCTTTTTGCACCACCACATCAAAGTTACAACTGAAATACAGAACAACTATCACTCAGAATCGTCAGTAATTGAGTTGAATTGAGGTCTGACAACTATGAAATTAAAGAAACCACATTCATCGAGACTGGTAGAATGTGCACAGATGCAGAACAGGCTGGTCTCTCACCCACATGTGGTGGATAAAAATATGGGAGGGTTATCTCAGGAGTGAGCAGGCCTAGCCACATTCCAGGACCCCAGCCAGGATTCTGCTGCCAATATGATAAGTCACCACAACTTCTGGCTTCAAAAACAAGCAGGGATGAGTTGGTGGAAAAAATTTATGGAGCCCCAAGCAGTTCTTCTTAAAGAACACACACATTGACTTCTACTGAGACTCATTCCCTCTGGGCTCCAGTACTGGGGTAGCAGCCTGAAAGGTACCAGTGGCATACTGGGAGAGGCTGAAGTGTCTGGCATCAGGATGAGCAGAAGCCATTGTCCATTTTCTGAGCTCTCCCTCTGCAGGGCCACCAAGTTGGGAGGCTGGTGCCATATCTGAGACTGCATCAAACTGGCTAACACTGTTTGACCTACCTTGGAGATCCGGAGAGACTCTGTCCTACTCAACTTATGGGCCCACCCAAGGTGCTTTTCAATATGAATGGCTGGTCTTGGCTCATGCCTCACGATGTCCTAAATTCTATCAAACAAGTAACAGCTGTCCTCAGTGAGCTCCAGAAAAGGCACTAGCAGCAACCAGAACCAGATTCACAGCTTGGCTGCACCTGGAAATCTCCAAGCCCAGCTAAAGTAGCAACCTCCTCAGATTGCTTTGTAACTCAGGAAGGGCAGCCCTGGGCAAAACACAGGTGGGGGCTGACCTTGGCTGGAACTACCCAGGAAACTCCAGGGATAGCACACCCAGTGGACAGTTAGGGACCAGTTTCAAGCACCACCACCCTGCCCCTGCACAGCTGGTCTTCCATGGAGAGCAGAGATTGGTTGTCACAGGCAGCCCTTGCAGCTGACTGGCTTAGGCAAATCCCTCCCATTGATCTGCCAACAGCAACCAAGGCTCAGCTACAAGAAGAGGGTGTATTCAGCCCACACAAAAGGAACACCTCAAATACCCAGCTAGGGTGACAGGGGAGTCTGTGTCCCTGGACTCTACAGGACACTTTCTACATTAGGGCACACTACCAAGACACTGAGTCAAAGCAGCTCTACCTAATACATAGAAACAAACAGAGAGGCTGCCAAAACAAGGAGACAAAAAACATGGCCCAAATGAAAGAATATATCAAAACTCCAGACAAAGAGTTATATGAAATGGAGATAAGCAATCTATAGGATGCAGAGTTCAAAACACTTGTTATAAGGATACTCAAGAAACTTAGTGAAGATAAAAAGATCCTCAGGAGCATAAAAATGACCCACTCAGAAATGAATGATTCACTAATTGAAATAAAGAACAATTTACAGGGAAACAACAGTAGAGTGGATGAAGACAAGAATCAAATCAATGATTTGGAACAATCATTGCATAAGGAAGCAAAATCAACCAATTAGAACAAAAAGAAGAAAAAAGAACCCAATGAAATGAGGGTAGTATTAGCAGCCTTTGGGACAACTTCAAAAGGTCAAACATTTGCATCATAGGGGTGCCAGAAGGAGAAGATAAAGAGAAAGAAGTTGGAAATCTATTTGAAAAAATAATGAAAGAAAACTCTAATTTGGTGAAGGAAACAGACATGCAAGTCCAGAAAGCACAGCGAGTCTCAATTAAGTTGGACTTTAGGAGGACCACACCAAAACACATCATAATTAAAATGCCAAAGGTTAAATATAAAGATAGAATCTTACAAGCAGCAAGAGAAAAGCAAAGAAAGCAGAGAGTTACCTACAAAGGAGTTACCATAAGACTGTCAGCTGATTCGTCAACAGAAACATTTCAGGCTAGAAGAGATTGGCACACATTATTCAAAGTGATGAAAAACAATGACGTAAAGCCTAGATTACTCTATCTAGCAAAACTATTATTTAGAATGGAAGGTCAGATAAAGTGCTTCCCAGACAAAGTAAAACTAAAGGAGTTCATCATCAGCAATCCATTATTATATGAAATGTTTAGGGGATTTATATAAGAAAAAGAAGGCCAAAATGATGAACATTAAAATGGCAATAAATTCACAACTATCAACAATTGTACTAAAAAACAAACTAAGCACACAAAGCATAACAAAAACATACTCATACAATAGGAAATCATTTGGAGGGTCATCATTTGAGAGGGGGAGAATGGGGAAAGAGGTTCAGGGAGTAAGAAGTACAAATTGGTAGGTATAGAATACACAGGGGGATGTTAAGTACAGTATAGGAAATGGAGAATCCAAAGGACTTATATGCTTGACCCATGAATCTGAATTAATGGAGGATTGCTGGAGGTAATGGGGGTACCAGGAGGAGGGGGCAAAGGAGGAAAGATTGGGACAACTGTACTAATATAATAAAAAATATGTTAAAAAGAAAACAAAGTTAACCAGACTTGCTAAATAGCCCATAGAAGGTGAAGAATAAATCCCATTTCAAAAGATTAACAAGAGTTAAAACATATACAAATATTAGACCCATCAGAGCTGGCCTCTTATGTCAATGAGAAGGACATGCAAGACTTGGTGGAGAGATAGCAGTCTGCTGTTTGCACATATCCAGGTGATCTTAGCATTTCCAGTAAGACTCCCTAATTTTATTTAAAAAATATTACTACTATTCTGAATTGCCTTCTCTAATTGAATGTAACAAAAATGTTTTAAAGTAAATTGGAAAGGTCTAACACTTCAGTTGGATTAGTAGAGGCCCATGTATCTGACTCTGAGAAAGAAACTGCATTTTTCTGGGACCGTTAAGGGCTACCCCACACAGTTCAGTCTACTAGGTTGTTGTCTACTTTCTGTCCTTCCAATGCCAGCTTTTACTCTCATAATCTGAGTGATTCTCAGGTGGCAAAAATAATGCTTTAAGTTCCATGAAAACATCATTTTGGATGTTGCAAGCTTTTGCCTTTTCAAATGGATTATAACTTGTAATAGATGAAAAGAAGAAGCATGAGCAAAGGAGGCTGAGAAAGTCAGAAAGGGAAGAGAGCAATCAGGAGAGCATAGTACTAAGGAAACCCAGAATGAAAGAGACTTGGGTGGAAAGAGTTAATCCAACATGAGGGATGGATGTAAGGCCCCTCAGCAGGGGAGCTGCTGTACCTAACATTCACCAGAACTTGCTATATTTCTTTACCCATGATTTATTTTTTGTTTATTTTTTTCTTTTACCATAATATACTTTGACACCATCAAATGTCTTCCAAAAGTACATGTTTTATCATCTGTAAAGACAATGTTTTTCATTACATAATGAGGAGAGTTTGTATTTAGGAATTGCAATCTTTGTTGATAGTGCAGCCAAATTACACTTAGTAAAAATTAAAATTAAGCATTTTCTTTTTTAAAAAATTTAAATTTTATTGTTGTTCAAGTACAGTTTTCTGCCATTACCCACCACCCCCCAATACCAGCCATTCCCACCTCCCTCCTCTGATTCAACCCCACCTTGGTTTTATCCTTGTGTCCTTTGTAGTTGTTTCTGAAAAATCTTCAACCTTTTCCTCCATTATCCATTCCCTCCTATATTCCCTCTGGTTACTGTCTGTTTGTTCATAATTTTAAGCATTTTCAAACACTGCACTACAGCTTTCTGAGATTGAGAAGCAGACTGAGAGTGATCAGTAGACACTTCTAGATGTATTTTCCTCATAAATTTAAGCAACTTCCCAATTCCAAATAATTTTTCCAGATTTCACATAATTTATTTATTTATTTATTTGTTTAATTGTTGTTCAAGTACAGTTGTCTCCATTAGCCTCCACAAAAGCTCCCCACACCAAGGATCCTCACCTCCCACCCTCCATCTTACTCCCCTTTGGCTTTGACTATGGGTCATTATACATGTTCCTTGATGACCGTTCCCCTATTTTATGTCATTATCCCTCTCCCCCAAGCCCCTTGGTTACTGTCAGTTTGTTCTTTATTTCAATGTTTCTGGTTATATTTTGCTTGCTTGTTTTGTTGATTAGGTTCCACTTATAGGTGAGATCATATGGCATTTGTCTTTGATTGCCTGGCTTATTTTACTTAACGTAATGCTCTTCAGTTCCGTCCATGCTAATGCAACAGATAGGATCTTCTTTCTTTCTGCTATGTAGTATTCCATTCTGTAAATGTACCATAGCTTTTTTGATCCATTCATTTACTTATGGGCTCTTAGGTTGCTTCCAGCAGTTGGCTGTTGTAAATTGTGCTACTAGGGACATTGGGGTACATAGGTCCTGGATTGGTGTTTCAGGGTTCTTAGGATATAATCCTAGCAGTAACATTCCTGGGTTAAAAGGAAGTTCCATTTTTAGTTTTCTGAGAATGTTCCATGCTCTTTTCCATAGTGCTTGCACCCATCTGCAATTCCACCAACAGTGCACTAGGGTTCCCTTTCCTCCACAACCTCTCCAACACTTGTTATTTGTTGCTTTGTTTATGATGGCCATTCTGACTAGTGTGAAGTGGTATCTCATTGTGGTTTTAATTTGCATCTCTCTGATAGCTAGTGATACTGAGCATCTATTCATAGAGCCCTCTGTATGTCCTCCTTGAGGCAGTGTCAGTTCAGGTTCTTTGCCCATTTTTTAGTTGGGTGGTTTGTCTTCCTGGAGTGTTTAGGTTTTTTTTGTTTTGTTTTTTTGCTTGTTTGTTTTTCAAGTTTAGATTTTTAAGGAACATCTAAACTGTTTTCCATAGTGGCTATACCATTTTGGTATTCCACCAGAAATGTTTGAGTGATCCAATTTCTCAACATCATCACCAGTACTTATTTTTTTATTTTATTATTTTTTTATTGTATCCATCTTGGTAGATATGTAATGATATCTAATTATGATTATAAATTTTAACTATTATTGTATTATGTTTATTTCTCCTTTTAGTTTATTAGAATTTGCTTTATATATTTAGGTGCTCCAATGTCAGGGCCATAAATATTCACAATTATTATATCTTTCTGATAGATTGACCCCTTATCACTAACCAATCTGTTCAGTTTGGGGCCGTGTGCAGCTGCCTAAGCTCCAACTGTAAGGAGGGCTTATGGCTGGGCTCTCCAGTCAGGCAGGGCTGCAGGCTGTATTCTGTGGTTGAAGTCCATGGTTGGGCAGGGCTGTGGGATGGGCTCCCCATTCACTCTGTTTCGGTGGAGGTTTAGGCTAAACTTTTGGGCTGATGATGCCACTGGCAGGACCGTGTTCATGTGAAACCACAGAGAAGACTTCTCAGGCAGACAAGGCCTCCGGCTGTGCTCTAAAATCAAACAGGGTCCATGGTTGTGCCCCAGAGTTGGCTGGCACTACAAGGTTGGCTGGCTATACAAAGTAGGTTTTGTGATCAGCTGTTGGCTGTGTTCTGCTGCTGACAAGGTTGCTACCCATGTTTTTTTGTTGGAAGGAGGCTCCAGCTGTGCTCAGTTTCTAAGTTGCCCAGGGTCATTGTTTGGGCTCTCTGGTTATGTGTGGTCAGAGGTTACACATAGGTAATAGGGCTTCTGGGTTGGCTCCCTGTCTGAACATGTTGAGGCTGGGCTCTGTGGATGTCCAGGTACTCTGCCAAGCTTCTGGGAGCATCCTCAGCAGTGGGCAGTCATGGGGGTATCTTTAGAAGTTGGCAGTCCTGAAGGTGTCCTCAGCAGTTGGGTATGGCTGGGACTTTGCTTTCCTGTAGTTGTTCTTGGTGCCTATTTCATCTGAGTCCATTTCCCCCTCATACTAATGGAGGTTTAATAAAATATACTTCTTTTAAAGAAGAAGCTAAATTTGAGGTGTGGCTTCTAGGGATGTCTAGAGATGTGGACATGGGAACACTGTGAACATGGGCAGGTTGGGTACAGCATGCTTCAGTCAGATGGTTTAGTCACAAGCACATCCTGCTTACTGAAACAAAGGTAAAAACTCAGACAGAAGGTTGCAATCTAGTGGATATCCACCTAAATACCATGTTTGAAATGTCAGGACTAAGTTTTCGTATGAGCAAGATGCTTGGGTGTACTCGTCAAAGTAATAGGAGATAGATTCAGTAGAAAGGGCCAAAATGTCTGAGTATAATGAGAATAAAGACAGGAAAATAATTTGGTAATTTGTTTGTGTGTGAAGGAACTATGAGTGTTTGATTATTGCAGGAGGGACAGTGGATGGAGAGAAAGAATGTGGTGAGCAGAGGGGTGAGGACGTCAGGGTCTGGAACACAGGCAGAGAGGCCCAGAGTTTGGGTAGAATCAGACCCAGGTCACATGAAAGAGCCTAGCAAGAAGAGAAGGTTGGAGGACAGAGATGCAGGTGCTGTGTGGATGCTTTGGGGTGTCATAAATTAGAAGGAAGTTCAAGCAGGAAGGTGTTGGACTTGTAGTTTAAAGGGTGATGCTCAAGTGAGTAGAATGATACCATATTTCCTTGGAAACTTGGAAAGGGAGAACCCATAAAAATCTTTTTTTCTGGTAAAATATGCCTCAGAAAAGTTGTAAGTTGTCTTTTGTACCTTTAATGTCACATTTCAGTCCTCAAGTTGACTCCTTGAAATTCTTGTACACTGAGAATGGCACTCCATTTGTGAGCTGTTATTGGTGTTATGTTTTAAACTTTTAGATACATAGTTCTTCATTAAAGCCATAATATAATTGTGAAGTAACATTTTTTGCTGTATTCCTTCCTAATAAGTAATGAGGCCATTTGTTACAAATTCAGAGCCACTGACACTAGTCACCTCACCACTTTTATAATAAAGTATTCCTTGTGCCACAATTGGAATAGTATTTCAAAAAGCCACTATTGAATTAGAAGCAGGTTGGTTCCTGTCCCTCATTATATAAATCTAGCTTTTGAGAAGATATCAGAGCCACAGAAGCTTTAGGGCTACCTAAAGTTACCTACCATAAATTTCTCTCCCCCGCTATCATGAGCTTCTTCCTCAGCAGGTATTATGATTTCCTTAGGGGAAAATTTATTATCAAGTAGAAGAATATGTCTATGTTTTATCACTCATATTTTTCCAGAAGAATTTTGAAGTAAAATTTTATCTTTTAGTCCTTTTATGTTTTTCTTTACTGAGCGCTTACACAAACATTGATTAAACACCTACTATTTGAAAAATATGATGTACATGGTACAATGTTACCTAAGGGTGATAGATTGTAAGACTCCCAAGTGGATGCCTGAAAGTATGAATAGTACTGAACCCTATATACACTTTTTCCTACATATATATGCCTATAATAAACTTCCATACACAAATTAGACACAATAGGAGATTAACGACAATAATTTAAAAATAAAGTAGAAAGATTATAACAGGACATTGTAATAAAAGTTCTGTGAATGTGTATTATTAAGTATAATAAGGGTGATTGGAACACATCAGTATGACACTTATGACACTCACTGTTATAACTGAAATGGCAAAAAGACTAATGGACAAAAGCTTCTACAATGTGGAGACACTGGACAGAGGGATAACTGATATCCAGGGCTGGATGGAGTGAGATGATGTCAGATTTCATCACCCTACTCAAAATGGCATGCAATTTAAAACTTACGAATTCTTTATTTCTGGAATCTGCTGTTTTTTCATACTGTGTTTGACTGCTGGTAACCGAAACTATGGGTAACCAGGAGACTACTGTATACAGGAAACCTTGCATTTGTACACAGGTGACCTGTGAACAATGTGGGGTCAGAGTCACCATACTTCTGCAGTAAATAATCCATGTACAACTTTGGACTCTCCAAAGTTTTACTAATAGCCTACCATTGACCAGAGCTTTACCAATAAGAGTTGATTAACAATATTTTGTATGTTATATGCATTACATGCTTTACTTATATAAAAAAGTGAGCTGGAGAAAAGAAAATTTAAGAAAATCCTAAGGAAGAGAACACACCATGTGTAAGTGGCTCCACACAGCTCAAACATGTGTTTGTTCAAGGGTCAGCTGGAGTTCTTTGGAATCGACTAATAACTCCCCTAGTCAGCATCTCCTTTGGGCTTTAAAATAATTCCATAAAGCACATAGCCAGGTGTCACTATCTGTATATGATAGTTGAGGATTGAGATTCACAGATGTTAATTAATCTTTATTCCTTCTTCCTCACCTATATATGTTTGTCACAATACCAGTCTTATAGCCTTGTAAACCCATATATTTTAAATTCAGAGGAATGGAAACTGTATATACAGGATCTTCCCAAGATTTAACACAGGACATAGTAGGTACTCCCAAGTTTGTTGAAAATAATTATATGCATGCATAATTAATATTACTAAAACATTAAATAAAAATAAATAATTGGCATTGCAACAAAGCAATTATCCTAGGCAGAAATTTATTTTTATTTTCATTTTATTTAAAAAACAAGCAAAAAAGCAAAATATAACCAGAGACATTGAAATTAAGAGCAAACTGACAGTAACCAGAGGCAAGTTGGGAGGGGATGATGGGGGAAAAGGAGGAAGGGTTTTCAGGAACATCTATAAAAGATACATGGACAAAACCAAGGAGGAGAGTGAGATCAGGGGTGGGAGGTGGGGATGGCTGTGGTGGGGGGGAGTGGTGTTGGGGGAAATGGAGACAACTGTACTTGAACAATAATAAAAAAAATCAAAATAAAACACATTTTTATTTTTGACACTCTTACAGACATCCCCCATTTTTCCTGCTTTGCCCACTTCAACCCAGCCCTGCTGCTCCTTCCCCTGGCGTTCACCACACTATTGTCTGTGTTCATGGGCTATGCATATATATTTAGCTAATTCCTTCACCTTCTTTTATCCAGTTCTCCCCAACCCCTCACCTCTGACATTTGTCAGGCTGTTCCATGTATTCATACCTGTGTTTCTATTTTGTTCATTAGTTTATTTGGTTAATTAGGTTCCACATATTAGTGAGATCATATGTTTATTTGTCTTTCTCTCACTGGCTTATTTCACTTAGTTTAATATTCACTGGGTTCATTCATGCTGTTTCAAAGGGTAAGGGTTCTTTCTTTCTTTTTTTTTTTTACAGCCATATAGTATTCCAATGTGTAAATGTACCACTACATTTTTATCCTCTCGTCTAGTGATGGGTACTTTGGCTGTTTCCAGATGTTGGCTATTATAATTAATGCTGCTATGAACATAGTGGCTGTATTATTTACTTTTAATGTTCCTGGATTCTTAGGATATACACCCAAAAGTGGAATCACTGGGTGAAAAAGTAGTTACATTTTTAATTTTTTGAGGATACTCCACTGCGTTTTTCACAGTGACTGTATCAGTATGCACTTCCACCAATGGTGCACTAGGTTCCCTTTCATCCACATCCATACCAGCATTTGTTGTTTGTTGATTTATCAATAGTATGATAGTAGCCATTGTGGCAGGTGTGAGGAGATACTTCAATGTAGTTTTTTTTAATTTTTTTATTTTAGATTATTCAGTACCATTTCTATCTTTTATTCCCATTGCAGACCACCCACCCATCCCTCCCAACCTCCCTTCCATTTCCAAGCCCCGAAGTTTTCTCCATGTATCCTCTATATTTGTTCCTGTAAACCCTTCCCTTCTCCCCTGAAATTCCCTCCCCTCTCCCCTCTGGTCACTGACATCCCGTCCTCCATTTCAGTGTCCTTTGTTATATTTTACTTGTTTCTTTGTTTTGTGCTTTAGGTTCCTGTTAAAGGCGAGA
>CM052544.1:61666311-61685056 GCA_028533065.1 Trachops cirrhosus
ACAGTTCTTCATAGAATTTCTTACAATCCTTTGTATTTCTGTAGTATCAGTTGTAATCTCTCCTATTTCATTTGTGATTGTGTTTATTTGGGTCTTCTCTCTCTTTTTCATGATGAGTCTGCTTAAAAGCTTGTTGATTTTGTTTATCTTTTCAGAGAACCAGCTCCTGGATTCATTGATCCTTAGAATTGTGCTTTTAGTCTCTATTTCATTTAATTCTGCTCTGATCTTGGTTATTTCCTTCCTTCTACTTACTCTGGGCTGTCTTTGTTGTTGTTCCTCGAGTTCTTGTAGATGTAGGGTTAGGTTGTTTGTTTGAAATGTTTCTATCTTTTTTAGGTAGGCCTGTATCGCTGTGAACTTCCCTCTCAGGACTGCCTTTGCTGTGTCACATAAGTTTTGGGTTGTTGTGAGTTCATTTTCATTTGTTTCCAGAAACTTTTTGATTTCTTCCCAAATTTCATTCTTGACCCACTCATTGTTTAATAGCATGCTATTCAATCTGCATGATTTTTAGTGGTTTGAGTTTTTTCCCTTATGGTTGGTTTCTAATTTCAGTCCTTTGTGGTCAGAGAAAATGCTCAGTATGATTTCAGTTTTCCTGAATTTGTTGAGGTTTGTTTTGTGTCCTATCATGTGGTCTATTTTTGAAAATGTTCCATGTGCATTTGAAAAGAATGTGTACTCAGCTTCTTTGGCATGGAGTGCTGTATATATATCAGGTAAGTCCATATCATCTAGGGCATTGTTCAATGCCACGATATCTTTGTTGATATTTTGTTTGGAATATCTGTCCATTTTTGACAGTGGGGTGTTAAAATCTCCCACTATAATTGTGTTGCTGTCAATATCTTTCTTGAAGTCCTCTAAGATGTTATCTATGTTGGGTTCATATATATTTACTATGTTTATGTCTTCTTGGTGGATTCTTCCCTTGAGTATTATGAAGTGACTTTCTGGGTCTCTCTTTATGGCTCTTTTTTAGATGTCTATTTTATCTGATATGAGTATTGCTACCCCAGCTTTTCTTTTACCTGGCATTTGCTTGGAAAACTTGTTTCCAGCCCTTCACTTTCAGTCTGTGTAGGTCTTTGCTCCTGAGGTGGGTCTCTTGTAGGCAGCATATGTGTGGGTCATGCTTTCCTATCCAATCAGCTACTCTGTGTCTTTTGATTGGAGCATTTAATCCATTTACGTTTAAAGTTATTATTGATAGGTAATTATTCATTGTCATTTACATACCTGTGTTCCTCTCTCTCTCTCTCTCTCTGTTTTCCTTCCCTTCCTTAAAGCAGTCCCTTTAGCATGTCTTACAGAACTGGTTTGGTTGAGGTGTATTCTGTTAGAGTTCTATTGTCTGGGAAGCTCCTTATTTGGCCTTCTTGATTGAGAGCCTTGCTGGATAAAGTACCCTTGGTTGCGGGCCTCTGGCTCTCATACTTGCAATATTTCTTGCCATTCCCTTCTGCCTTTGAGTGTTTCCATTAAGAAGTCAGCTGCTACCCTAATTCGGGCTCCCTCGTATGTTACTTCCTTTTTCTCCCTTGATTCCTTTAAGATTCTCTCTTTGTCTTGGAATTTAGCCATTTTAATTATGATGTGTCCTGTGGTGGGCCTCTTTGGATTCCTCTTGATTGGGATTCTCTGTGTTTCCTGAATTTGTGTGACTTTTTCTCTCATCAAATTAGGGAAGTTTTTCCATCATCACTTTTTCAAATAGGGTTGCTATCCCTTGATCTTCCTCTTCTCCTTCTGGTATCCCTATTATACAGATATTATTACAGTTCATATTGTCTTGCATTTCTCTTAATCCCTCTTCATTCTTTCTGAGCCTTTTTTTACTTTTCTTGCTCTTTCTGGTTGTGTTTTCCTACTTTGTCCTCCAACTCCCTGATCCCATCTTCTGCTTCATTGATCCTGCTTTTGATTCCCTCTACTGTGTTCTTCAGTTCAGAAATTGTGTTCTTTATTTTCTTTTGACCCTTGTCGATAGTTTCTATTTCCTTTTTCATGTGATATAATTTGCAGTGAGTTCACTGTAGCTCCCCTGTAGTTTCTGGTAGCTCATTGTGAGTTGATTGAACTTCCTGATAATCATTGCTTTGAACTCAATATCTGATAGTTGACTTTAGCATTCTATTTCATTTAACATTCTTCTTGAGGCTTCCTACTTTCCTTTAATTTCAGGATTGTTTCTTTGTCTTCCCATTGCTCATGAGACTCTTCTTGTTACCTTCAGCTACTTAAATGATCTGTTTGGGGTCCTTGGGTTGATGGTGTGAACTTCTGTTGTAGAATACCTGTGAGATTCAGTGGTCAGTCTCTTTCAGTTATCCAGGTGTTCACAGCTTCCGCCTACTCTTTTCTGTGATCAGTTGGAGGGGTAAGGCAGAATGGTTTCAGACAGCAAGAGAGTATTCTGTGATATTTACAGTAGCAGCCAGTAGAGAAGAGACAGGACATTCTTTGGCTATGTAGTGTTAATCATGATCTTCCACCCCACTAGCCACTTTTTAGAAAGGATATAATGGAGATAAGACTCTTGTTGGGAAGGAAAGGATTGTTCATATGGCCTAGAAAGCAGTGAGGTTTGGGAGGTCAGATTCTGAGGTGGGGTGAGAGTACAGAGTAGTAAATAGGTGTAGTGTGTGAGAGAATAGAGTTAATCACTACAGTAATAGAATTCAGGAAAGTGTGAAGTGGGCTAAGATATGGGATGTGTGATGTGAAGTATTTACAATTGTATGGAATATCTATTATTTACAGTAATATTAAAGCAACAATGATATGACAGAATCTATGAGATCTAGATAACAAGAATAGGGAGTATTGAGTCTTGAGTAGTGTACTAATGGAACACAAATGAAGGATAGTAAATTAGCAGTACACTATGAATGAGATAACAGGGGAAACCTATCAAATGATACAATATAACCCGACAATCAAAGAAGACTATACATAAAGAAGAGGAGTACCAAAATACTATTAAAATAAAAAGTGTAAGAATAATGAAATAATGATAATACAATCATGCAATTACTTTCAGTTTAAAAAAAAAAGGAAAAAAGCAGAAGATGGAAGGAAGATGGACAGAAGAAGAGATAAATTTTGAAAGAAATGGAGAAGTTTCAACACTAGAATATACCAGAGAATTGATAGATATAAGAATAATAAGAGTTAAAAGATAAAAGGTTACTTAAAAAAATAATAATAAAAACACCTATTGTTGGTTTCAGACTGGCCAAACCGGTTGGTCTAACTGGCTTCAGCAGGCTGAGGGGTGACTGGAGACACTTTTTCCTCTGATCCTGTTCAGAACCCAGTCAGCCTCTAGTATACTGTCCCTCGGGCTAGCCACATGTTCTCCCCAGAGCCTGTGTGGTTCCTCTCTGAAGGGCCCTGGGTGTGGGGTCTGGGTGCTCCTAAGCATGATCTCGGGAGTTCACTGCTGTGGGTGCTGATGTCCCATGGAGTGCCTGCACCTTTTCCAGGTTCATGGGTGTGAACTCTGTGGATCCTTAGGGGCGCCCACTTCCCCTGAATTCATGGCCTGGGCACTGTAGGTCCTGGGGAGCGCCCGCATCTTTTCCTTGTTCACAGCTGTGGGTTCCGGGTCTTCCACAAAACCACACTCTCTCCAGGTTGGGGGCGCAGGTGCACAGTCGGGCGCCCTTTTTTGCACAGGCTGGGGTGCACACTCCCACCCAGGCTATGCATGGGAGCTTACAGCCCCTGTGTGGGTGCCTCTCTGTCTTCACTCCCCTCTCTGTGCCCTCCAGTAAACCAGCCTCCCCTGGTGCTGCTCAGTCCTTGTTTGGTCAGGGCGGGAGTGGTTGACCCAGCTATCTCCTGGGAGAACTGAGGCAGACCCCAGATCGCCGGGCCTGGGACTGCAACCTCCCTGGTCCCCATATTGATCCCTGGGCCCTTATTATTCTGAAGTAGTCTCCTTACCATCGGGTTTTTCAATATCCGCTACAATTTTTGACCTCCTTTTCATATATGTTGTGATAATGTTGGCTGTTTGCTCTGTTCCTCTGTAGATCGGCTAGGATTTTCTCCCATGTGTAGGGGGAAATAGAATCTGCTCCCTCCTACCGTGCCACCATCTTCTCCCCCACATTTAAGTCTTTTATCCATTATGAATTTATTCAGGTGTGCGGTGTGAGTTGGTGTTCCAGTTTAATTTTCTTGCTGTGCCAGTAAGGTTATCCCAACACTGTTTATTGAAGAGACTATTTTTAGTCCACTGTATGCTCATGCCTCCTTTGTCCCATCTTAATTGACTAAAGAGACATGGGTTTATTTCTGGGCTCTTGATTCTATTCCATTGATCTATATGTCTGTTCTTATTCGAGTACCAGTCTGTTTGGATGACACCATCTTTGTAGAATAGTTTGATATTATGTATTGTGATCCCTCCAATTTTGCCCTTCTTTCTCAAGATTGATGAGGTTATTCGGGTTTGTATTTTTTTTTTTTTGGTTTCACATAAATTTTTTAGTATTTGTTCTAGATATGTGAAGTATGCCATTGGTATTTTAACAGGAATTGTGTTTAATGTATAGATTGCTTTAAGTAATATGGACATTTTATGGTGTTAATTCTTCTAATCTATAAACATGATATATGCTTTCATTTATTTGTATCTTCCTTAATTTCTTTCTTTAGTGTTCTGCTGTTTTCTGAGTACAGGTTTTTTACCTTTTTGGTTAAGTTTATTCCTAGGTACTTTAACATTTTGTTGTTGCAATAGTAAATGCTGTTGTTTTCTGAATTTCTCTTTCTGATAGTTCTTTATAGGTGTATAAAAATGCCAACAATTTATGGAAATTAATTTTGAATTTCTCTATATTGTTAAATTAATTTACTAGATCTAGTAGGTTTTTTTGTGGAGTCTTTAGAGTTTTCTATGTACAGTATTACGACATTATTGAATGACAGTTTTATTTCTTCTCTTCCAATTTAAATGTCTTGTATTTCTTCTTCTTGTCTGTGACAAGGATTTCCAGTACTATATTGAATAAAAGTGGTGAAAGCAGACAACTCTTTCTTGTTCCTTCTCTTAAGGGAAACACTTTTTTTTTTTTTGCCCATTGAGTATGATGTTGGCTGTATGTTTTTCCTATTTGGCTTTATTATGTTGAGGCAAGGTCAATCTATCCCTACTTTTATGAGAGTTTTTATCATAAATGGGTGCTGGATTTTGTCAAATGCAGAAAATGCATCTATTGATATAATCATGTGATTTTTATCTTTTGTTTATGTGATGTATTGCATTTATTGTTCTGCAGATATTGTACCAACCTTGTATGCCAGAATAAATCCACTTGATCATGGCATATGATCTTTTTCATGTATTGCTGTATTTGATTTGCTAATATTTTGTTGAGGATTTTAGCATCTACGTTCATCAGAAATATTGGCTGATTTCATTAAACGAGTTTGGGAGTTCTCCCTCACCATAAATTATATGGAATAGTTTGAGGAGTACAGGTACTAGTTCCTTAAATGTTTGGTAAAATTTGTCTGTGAAGCCATCTGGTCTAGAGATTTTGTTTATTGGGAATTTTTGAAACTACTACCTCAATTTCATTAGTTGTTACTGATCTATTAAGTTTTTCTGATTTTTCCTGATTTAGTTTTGGTATGTTGTATGTTTCTAGGAATTTGTCTATTTCTCTCAGGTTGTCCAATTTCTTGACATATAGTTGTTCATAGTATTTTCTTACAATCGTTTGCATTTCTGTCATGTCAGTTGTTACTTCTCTTTCATTTCTCATTTATTTGGGTCCTGTATCCTTTTCCCTTGTTGAGTCTGGCTAAAGGTTGATGAGTTTTGTTATTCTTTTCAAAGAACCAACTCTTTATTTCATTATCTTTTGTGTTTTTTTCTGATTCACTTTATTTTTTTATTTTTATTGAATTTATTGGAATGACATTGGTTAATAAAATTATACAGGTTTCAGGTATACAATTCTATAATACATCATCTGTATATTGTATTGTGTGTTCACCACCCAAATCAAGTCTCTGTCCATCACCATTTGCCCCTCATACCCTCTTCTACCTCCCCACCACCTTTTCTTGTTTTCATATTACATTAAATGATTAAAATATTGCAAATATCCTCCTGTCCCAACAATATATTTTTCAATGACAGCTGTACCCATTTCCCCCTATTGCTCTCTCCTATCATGCTTACCCCCACCTCCCACATTCAATCCTTAAAGACTCTCTGTCATTTATTTCCCCTCTGATCTTCATTATTTTCTTCCTTCTGCTTGCTCTGGGCCTTTCTTGGTGTTCTTTATCTAGTTCTTTTAAGTGTAGAGTTGGATTATTTATTTGAGATATTTCTTGCTTCCTTAGGTAGGCCTAAGGTTTCTCTAGGGCTACCTAGCGAAACCTTAGGCCTACCTAAGGTTTCTAAGGTAGGCCTAAGGAACCTACCTTAGGTTCTACAAACCTTCCTCTCAAGACTGCTTTCACTGTGTCCCATAGATTTTGTATTGTATGTTCATTTTCATTTTTTCCAGGTAATTTATTTCTTCCTTGATCTCATTAGCAATCCATTCATTGTTTAATGACATGATATTTAGTCTTCATGTGTTTGAATGTTTTTGAGTTTTTTATTGTAGTTGATTTCTCATTTCATGCCATAGTGATCTGAAAAAATATTTGATATGATTTCAGTCTTCTTGAATTTGTTATGATTTATTTTGTGTCCTATTATGTGGTATGTCTTTGAGGATGTTCCATGTGCACTTGATACAATGTATATTCTCCTGCTTTGGAATGAAATGTTCTGGATTTAAATATCACTTAAATCCATTGGATCTAGCATGTCATGTGTGGTCACTGTTTCCTTATTGATTTTTTGTCTGGAAGATCTATCCAGTGATGACAGTGGGGTGTTAGAGCCCCCCTGTTATGACTATATTGCTGTCAATCACTCCCTTAAAGTCCACCAACATTTTCAAAAATATATTTAGTTGCTTCTCTATTGGGTGCATATATATTTTCAAAAGTTACATCCTCTTGTTGGATTGATCCCTTTAGTATTATTTAGTGACCTTTTTGTCTTTTGTTATGGCCTTTGCTTTGAAGTCTGTTTTGTTAGATATAAATATTGCTACCCTAGTTCTTTTTAAAATTTCAATTTGCATGGAATAGGTTTTTCCAGTCCTCCACTTTCAGCTTGTGTAAATATTTTGTTCTGAGATTGGTTTCTTGTAGAGAGCATATATATGGGTCATGTTGTCTTAACCATTCAACTACACTATGTCTTTTGATGGACACATTTAATCCATTTACATTTAAAGTTATTATTGATAGGTACTTTAGGTACTTATTTATCACCTTTTTAAAAACCAGTTTTCCTCACTGTCTTTATTTCTTCTTCATAATGCAGTGCCTTTAACATTCATTCAATGCTGATGTGGTAATGAACTGCTTTAGCCTTTTTTTCTGGGAAACTCTATTTCTCCTTCAATTTTAAGTGATAGCCTTGCTAGATAGAATAGTCTTGATTGCAGATTCTTGCTTTTCATTATATGTCATGCCAATCCCTTTTGGCCTGAAGTAATTCTGTTGAGAAATCAGCTGACAGCCTTATGGGAGCTTCCTTGTAACTAACTGTTTCTCTTTTGTTGTCTTTAAGATTCTCTCTTTGTGTCTAAAGTTTGCCTTTGTAATTATAGTGTGTATTGATGTGGGTCTTCATTGGTTCATCTTGATTAGCACTACCCATGCTTCCTAAACTTGTATGACTTTTTCTTTCACCAGTTTAGAGGAATATTCTGTCATTATTCTAACCAACTGATTTTCTACCCTTTGCTCACTTTCTTCTCCTTCTGGTACCCCTATGATGTGGATGTTGTTATGTTTCATGTTGTTACAAACTTCCCTTAAACTATCCTCATTATTTTTAACTGTTTTTTGTTGTTGCTCTGATTGTGTTTTTTTTTTTCTACCATGTCTTCCAAATCACTTATTCAATCCTCTGCTTCATCCAGCCTACTTTTTATTTTACACACAGGACACTCTAGAGTGTTCTTCATTTCTGATATTGTATTTTTTATTTCTGACTGCTTCTTATTCATGGTTTCTATGTCCTTTTTCATGCTGATGTACTTCCCACAAGTTCATTGTAATTCCCATTAAGTTCCTTGTACTTCTCACTTAGTTCTTAGAGCATCCTTATAACCATTACTTGAACCCTAGGTCAGATAAATTGCTTGCCTCCATTTTATTTAGCCTTTTCTCTGGAGATTCTTCCTTTCCTTTCATTTGGGGGTTGTGTCTTTGTTTCCCATTTTAGTTGTCTCTTTGTGTTTCTTTCTATGTCTTAGATAGAACTACTATGACTTGCAGTCTTTGTGGGGTGACATTATGTAGTAAGTTTCCTGTGGTAATCAGTGGTGCAGTATCCTTGATTTCTTGAGCTGCACACTCTGGGAATGTCCCTTGGGTGATTTATGTGGGCTCTCCTGTTGTAACTGGGTCTTGATTATTGTTCACTCCTTCATGTGTGGGATCTCCCCTCAGGCTAACTGACTGAGAGGGTCAACCCTAACTATCTGTAGTACAGGTTCTGTTGGGATCTCCCTTTGGAAATTTGTCTGATGCTGTCTGAAGCTGGTGAAAGTCACTGGTAGATGCTGTCCTCATCTGGCCCTCAGCAACCTGTTTGAAGCTACAGGTGATCCTTAGTTTGTGGCTGTCTCCACAGGGCTTGGCTGAGCATGGGTAGGGCCAAACTGTGCTCCAAGACTGACTTTACCAACAGGGAGGGCCCAGGGGTAGGTCAACAAATGGTCCAAGGCACCATGGGATCCTCCTTCATTTTGCCAGTCAGCTGTGAATCTTACTCATAGACAATGTTTGCCAGTCAGCTGTGAATCTTACTCATAGACAATGCTGTTTTTGAAAGGGCAGCTGCTGGAATGGGGCAGATGGGACCTCTGGATCTCCTGTGAGGGGGGAGGTGCTATTCAGACTCCAGGGAAGATGGTGGATATGTTCCCCTACCCCAAATCCACATATCTAAGTCTGTCTTGGATTATTTCCCTGACTACTGCAAGGCAGAGACCCTAGTAGGTAGGTGGGTGGGGCCTCCTGAGTTCAGAAGTTGGCTCGGACAGAAACTGGGAGTGTATTTCCACTGGGTTATTTTATTGGCTCTCCTCTGAGGAGTGGCAATCTGGTCTCTGGGAAAGTAGAAGGGATGGTTGCACCCCATAGCCAGTCACTGACACCCCCTGAGTCTGCCTTTGCTGCTATCTCTTTATCAGGGGTTAAAATGCAGTGTGGGGTGAGGGAAATTCCGGAGGGTGGGACAAGCGTATCCCAGAGGGTGGGATATTTGGTTTTCCGTTGATGCCCTTAGGAGGGGCTTGCTCTTATAAAAAAAAATGGCTGCTGAAATATCATGGGGATGACCCAGCACAGGGATCCCTGCAGCTGCTCCCCTATATCTCTCACAAGTGCCACCCGCTCCAGACTCTCCTCAAGTAACTGCAGTCTACACTGTCCTACCTTCTCCAGAGCTCAGGGTGAGTGGTTGTAAATGAAAACCTCATGCTTTGGCTCCATCTTTTCTCCAGTGGATAGAAACCTCACTGCCTTTTACCTCTGGATGCTACATGAGTGGCTGATCTTGGCTCTGGCACTGAATCTGGGGAGCCCAGTCTGGGGCCTAGGCTTCACTCTCACAGGGAGAATCTCCCATAGCCAAAATAGCTCTTCACAATCTCAGCCTGCCACCAGTGGGACCGGGGCAAGCCCCATTCATGACTCCACCCTCTTAGCTGTCTTGAGGTGAAGTCTCGTCTTCAGATAATCTTAGGTTGGTAATTCAGGGTGAATGTTCCCCACTTTAGTTTCATTTCCAGTTTTGTTCTAGGGGGAGGTGTAAGAAAGATTCATCTACTTTGCCACCATTTTGAAAGACCAGGAATACTTTTTCAAGCAATGACTTTTTGTGAGAGATTATCCATTCTCATAGTGAATACCTTCTTGATGGTTAGAAAACAAATAAAATACCTTTAAAAACCTAAACCTGGATGCCTGAAATATGGGAAAAATATTAGTGAGATTAATTTTACATTGGTTTATTTTATGATAAAGGCCAATTAATTCAAAAACTTGAAACAAACTTGTTTATGCTATAAGCATGTAGCTCTCTGTTGGCATGATAACCCTATCCCACACTTGGCCATGGCATGTCGAGGACAGCATGGCAAGGTGCAGGGACACCCCCATGTTCAACAAGTGGGAACAGGGGAGGGGAGAGCAAAGGCCATGAGAGAGAGTTATTACCTAAACACATGTCCAAGAGGTCATCTAAAGGCACCTGGAAAGTTCCAGTATGACATGGCACAGGTCTGGAGGGTCTCCATGTGGGAATGTCCATATTACTATGTCACAGTGATGACAGAACTGCCTGTGACAGATGATGGATGAGCCTCTGCTCAGTTCTATGTTCAGTGAGGTTGGTGTTTAGCTTGCAACCTGGAAGGAATATTTATAGTGTGGTAAACAGAGGCCATTACAAGGCACTGTTTCCTCTGCACGGTTCTTACAAATGCACAGTGAGGGACTGGGGTTCAGGTCCATGTGCTGAACTGGGAGTGGGTTAAGTTGCTCAAGGTAAAGGCCTTAGCCAGACAAGTGTTTTTTAAGGTGAGGGCTCTAGACTAATAGTTATGTTGAGGGCCATGGGGAAGGCTGTATACTATGAGCTCAGGGTTTTCAGGGGTTATCACTATATTTATTTTTCCTTTGGAGTGCAAGTCCATCCAACTCTTTAGTTAAGAAAGAGTTTCCAGGGTTTCCAGTCATTGTCAAAATTGGCTTAAGAAAGGAGCATTGCAAGGCAGAAATCTCATAGTTTATAGACACTTTAATAAAAAGACATGTATGATACTAGGTCCTTTGCCTATGTTGTTTAAACATTACAATAGTCTTCCCAAAGTAGTAGTACTATTAATATTTTGTGAAGTAGGAAGCAGTCAGCAGGTAAACAGAAGCTTGACTTGGCCCCGAGATTGATTAGACATGCTCTCTGCTGGGCCATGCTGCTGCCTTGGAATCAGGGACAGTCCCATAAGTTCCTGAAAAATGAGCCATTTCTGTTTGTGTAGCTGTTTATTGCATCAATACTGAGGACTTATTTGTGCAGGATGACATTGCGCAAGGCTGTGGTTCATATGAGAACAGGTGATAACCTGATGTGACAATGTAGAAGGGATGGATAAGGGGACAGATTAAAGAGATGAAAGAATATGGGTTAGATGGACTGGATGGTGGTAAGGGAATACTCTTAGAGATGCTTTAGTATACCCATGAAGCTTTCTGTTCACATACACTACCAGCATTTACCAACAGTACTTATGCATATTAAATTTTCTGCAAATCTTTACAATGATCCTATGTTTAATGTCCTTGTATTTTTCTGAAATACTTTGCAGTGACCATGCCCCCTGCACCACCAATCTCTCTACTAAATTAAATGAATGTCATTCCATGTCTTTTGGCCACATTGTTCTTTCTTTGCTGCTCTCCTCTGTCCTGCCTTGTCATCAAAAAAAGTGTGAATCATGTTCTCAGGATAGTTTTGCTCCAAGCTTACTCTTTTCTACTTCACAAAATTAAATTAAAAAGAATAAGGCTGACCCTATAGTTTATTTTTAATATATAATCTTTGTTATACTTTTCCATTACCATTTAGTCCCCTTATATCTTCCTCTCCACAGCAATCCCTACCCTGTTGTCTATTTCCATCAGTCTTTTTTTCTTTTTTGCTCAATCCCTCCACCCCCTAACCTCCCATGACCCCACTAACTGGCATCTATTCCCATCCTGTTTTCTCTCTATTGGATAATGAATATACATGCACTGTTATCTTTAACACTTAGAATAATAGAAAATATTTGTTGAGTTCCACTTGTGTAACTTATAAGGTACTGTTATTACCTCCTTAACAGAATTTAAGCCAAGGCACACATGTCAGGCATGGTGAGGAGCCTTGACATCGCTCAGCTAAGTGAACTAATTGAGCTCTAATTACTGTGCATGCTTCTCTATCTCACCAGAGATGTGGACTGAGCAGGCTTTCTGCAGGGGGTGCATGCAGCATGCACATTCTACATGCTTGTCTAATAGATCATTTGGACATATACTGGATTATGGATTTTTCTACTGAGTGTCTCAGCAGACTGACACCACTGTTTTGACCAATTACGTAAAACTTTTATCATCAGAACAATATTTTTATAGAATTCTTAACTTCTATGTGGAACTGTTAAATCAGATGTATTTTCACCTTTTTTTGTTATTGATACTATTTCTATGAGAATTGTTTTTTAAACTGACCCACAAAGAGAATGATTCAGTTGTCACAAGTCTGTTTCTAAGCCTTCATTTTCACATATGCTTCAGAGACTATCTGTACAATGTGCTTTGCTAGTTCTAATTACTTTTGATTTTTAATTTATGATTTATTTTTATTGTTATTCTATTACAGTTGTCTCAATTTTACCCCATTGCTTTTACCTGCCCTACCCAAACCCCACTCCCACAGTAAATACTCACCCTGTTGTCCAGATCAATGGGTCATTAATATTTGTTTGTTGGTTAAACCCTTTCCCTTTTTAGTCTTTATCTCCTCCCCTCCCCCTTTGGTCACTGTCTGTCTGTTCCTTGTTTCCATTCCTCTGGTTCTATTTTGTTTGTTTGTTTTGTTTATTAGGTTCTTCTTATAGGTAAGATCATATGGTATTTGTCTCTCACCACCTAGCCTAACTGAAATATCAGTTAGCATAATACTCTCCAGTTCCATCCATGTTGTCACAAAGGGTAGGAGTTCCATCTTTTTTTGTGCTGCATTGTATTCCATTGTGTAAATGTACCATAGTTTTTTTGATCCACTCATTTACTAATGGACACTTTGGCTATTTCCAGCACTTGGCTATTGTAAATTGTGCTGCTATGAACATAGGGGTTCATAGGTTTATTTGAACTGGTGTTTCAGGATTCTTAGGGTATAATCCCAGCAGTGGAATCACTGGATCAAAAGGCTTTTCCATTTTTAGTTTTTTTTTAATTTTTTTATTTTAGATTATTCAGTACAGTTTCTATCCTTTATTCCCATTCCAGCCCACTCACCCATCCCTCCCATTTCCAACCCCCCTAGTTTTGTCCATGTGTCCTCTATATTTGTTCCTGTAAACCCTTCCCTTCTCCCCTGAAATTCCCTCCCCTCTCCCCTCTGGACACTGACAAGCTGTCCTCTATTTCAGTGTCTTTTGTTATATTTTACTTGTTTCTTTGTTTTGTTGTTTACATTTCTGTTAAAGGTGAGATCATATGGTATTTTGTCTTTCAGCGCTTGGCTTATTTCGCTTAGCATGCTTCCCAGTTTCATGCATGCTGTCACAAAGGGTAGGAGGTCCTTCTTTCTTTCTGCTGCATAGAATTCCATTGTGTAAATGCACCATAGTTTTTTGATCCATTCATTTGCTGATGGGCACTTAGGTTGCTTCCAACACTTGGCTATTGTAAATTGTGCTGCTATGAACATTGGGGTGCATAGGGTCCTTTGGATTGGTGTTTTGGGGTTCTTAGGATATAATCCTAGCAGTGGAATTGCTGGGTCAAAAGGCATATCCATTTTTAGTTTTTTGAGGAAATTCTCTGCTATTTTCCCTAGTGGCTGCACCAGTCTGCATTCCCACCAACAGTGTACTAAGGTTCCCTTATCTAAACATTCTCACCAGCACTTGTTGTTTGTTGACTTGTTAAATATGGCCATTCTGAAATGTGTGAGGTGGTATCTCATTGTGGTTTTAATTTGCATCTTTCTGATGGCTAGTGATGTTGAGCATCCTTTCATATGCTTATGGGCCCTCTGTTTGTCCTCCTTAGAGAAGTGTGTGTTCAGATCCTTTACCCATTTTTTAAATTGAATTGCATGTTTTCCTTGTGTTGAGTCATATGAGTTCTTTATATATATTGGAGATCAAACCCTTTCCAAGGTATTGTCGGCAAATATGTTTTCCTATACAGTTGGTTCTATTTTCATTTTGTTGATGTTTTCTTTAGTTGTGCAGAAGCTTCTTAATTTGATGTAGTCTCATGTGTTTAGCCTTTTCTTGAATTCCATTGCCCTAGAGGGTATATTGGTGAAAATATTGCTTCATGGTACATCTGAAATTTTACTGCCTATGTTTTCCTTTAGGACTTTTATAGTGTCATGACTTATATTTAAGTCTTTTACCCATTTTGAGTTTTCTGGGTCATGGTGTAAGTTGGTGGTTCAGTATCATTTGTTTGCTTGTACCTATCCAGTTTTCCCAACACCATTTGTTGAAGAGGATATTTTTACTCCATTTTATGCTCTTGCTCCCTTTGTCAAATATTATTTGACCATAGAGACATTGGATAACCTTCTCTTGTTCCAAATATTATGGAGAAAGATTTTAGATTTTGCCCATTGAATATGATGTTGGTTGTAGTTTTCTCACATATGACCTTTATTATGTTGAGGTATGCTCCCTCTATTCCCATTTTACTGAGTGTTTTTATCATAAATGAGTACTGTACCTTATCAAATGCTTTTTCTGCATCTATTGATATGATCTTGTAATTTTTGTCTTTGCTTTTGTTTGTGATATATTACATTTATTGATTTGCAAATATTATGCCATCCTTGCATTCTTCAGATGAATCCCCTTGATCATGGTGTATGATCTTTCTAATGTATTGCTGGATGCTATTTGCCAATATTTTATTGAGAATTTTAGCATCTATTTTCATCCGTGATATTGGCCTCCAGTTTTCTTTCTATATTGTGTCTCTATCTGGCTTTGGAATTAGAATAATATTGGCCTCATAAAAAGAGTTTGGGAACTTTCCCTCTTCTAGGACTTTTTTTGGAATAGTTTGAGAAGAATTGGGGTTAGCTTTTTTCTAAATATCTGGTAAAATTCTCCTGTGAAGCTATCCAGTCCAGAGCATTTGTGTGCCAGGAGTTTTGTGATTACTGGTTCAATTTCAGTAGCTGTTATTAGTTCATTCTGGCTTTCTACTTCTTCTTGATTCAGTTTGGGAAGATTATTTTCCAGAAGTTTGTCCATTTTGCCAAGGTTGTCCAATTTCTTGGCATATAGTTGTTTGTATTAATTTCTTATAATCCTTTGTATTTCTGGGGTGTTGATTGTAACTTATTTTTTTGTTTTTGATTTTATTTATTTGGTCCTCTGTCTTTTTTTCTTGATGAGTCTGGTTAAAGGCTTGTCAATTTTGTTTATCTGTTCAAAGAAACATCTTCTGAATTTGTTGATCTTTTGAGTTGTTCTTTTAGTATCTAAGTCATTTAATTCTGCTCTGATCTTGATTATTTCCTTCCTTCTACTCACTCTGGACTTCGTTTGTTGTTGTTCCTCTAGTTATTGTAAATGGTTGTTTGAAAATTTTCTATCCTTTTTTAGGTAGGCTTCTGTTGCTATCCACTTCCTGTTCAAGACAGCTGTTGCTTTGTCGCATAAGTTTTGGACTGTTGTGTGTTCATTTTCATTTGTCTCCAGAAACTTTTTAATTTCTTCCTTGATTTCATTATTAATGCATTTATTATTTAATAACATGTTACCCAGTCTTCATGAATTTGAATATTTGTTTTTCCTTGAAGATGGTTAGTGTCAACCAATGTGATCTGAGAAGATATTTGATATTTCAATTTTCTTGAATTTGTTGAAGTTTGTTTTGTGTCCTAATATGTGGTCTATCTTTGAAAATGTTCCATGTGCATTTGAAAACAATGTATATTTTGCTTCTTTGGTGTGAAAGGCTCTGTATACATCAATTAAGTCTATTTGATCTAGAGTATTGTTCCATGTCAAAATATCCTTGTTGATTCTTTGCTTGGGAGATGTATTCATTTTTGACAATGGGGTGTTAAAATCCTCTACTATGAGTGTGTTAGTGTCAATATCTTTCTTGATGTCCATCAAGATTTTCTTATATATCTGGGTGCTCCTCTGTTCTGTGCATATGTTTTAAGTGTTATATCTTTTAAATGGATTTTTCCCTTCAGCATTATGCAGTGTCCTTTTATGGCTGTTGTTCTGAAATCCATTTTTTCTGAAACAAGTATTTCTACCCTGACTTTTTTCTCATGTTCTTTTGCTTGGAATATCTTCTCTATTCCTTCACTTACAGTCTGTGTAGATCTTTTGTTCTGGGTGGGGGGTCTCTTGAAGACAGTGTATATGTGAGTCATGTTTTCTTATCTATTCAGCTACGCTATGTCCTTTGATTATAGCATTTAATCCATTTACATTTAAGGTTATTATTGATAGGTATTTATTTGTTGCCATTTTCTTTTTTTATTTTGAGATTTTTAAGCCAGTTTTATAAACTTCTTAAGGGCAGAGACTAAAGGTCACAATATAACAATATACAGAACAGAGAGGAACAACTTGATTGAAATTTATGAAGACTGAAAGAAAACATCAGTTTCCAAGGATAGATTAGGAGCTCCAGGCATGGGAAAACCTAGGCTGCAATCCTAATTCACACTCAGACTGGCTGGCTGTGAGATCATGGGAAAGCCACCCAATCCCTTTGAGCCACATTTCTCTGTTCATGAAAGGCAGGTTCTGGAATATACATTCCCAAAGACAACTTTTCCTTCTCATGTTCAGTGATTCTGTCATTGCTATGGACTGCAATTTAATACAATGGGATCTGTCACAGATCCCTCCCATTGGAAGTGAATGGGGATCCAAAGGCCTTTCTTTAAGATGAGATTCCCAGGAAGTTAGGGCACGGTGTATTCACCAATGGCAGAAAAGACTGTTTTTTTCTCCCCTGTAATATCCTCCACTCTATCCATTTTACAGACAGAGCTAGAATTTGAGGAAGGCCAAAAATAGCTTATAACACTTGCAGCATCCTTTAAGGTGTCTCCTTGGAGTCCTTAGCAGGAAAGATGTACATCCATGGCACATCTTTAGTGGCAGGCATACTGGTGTCTGAATGCTCACAAATGCTCAACTCTCCTGGAACTCTGAACCAAAGGGAAGCACATGATCTGGTGAGGCTCTAGGGAGTGTTCCTATCTAACTTCCATGGATTTGAAAAGCAGGATGCAAAAATTGAAACTTCTCTGGAGTTGGCAGCAGAATTGTGGGAAAAGTTTCAGATGAAAGGAAAGTCAGTGAAGATTGATCTTTTGGTCTTTTTGGTTTTCATAAAAGACAGATATGACTCTTCTCTTAATGAAGGATGGCTGGGGGAACCTTAGGAGATTCACTGATTTGGTTTCATTCTCTTTGGCTTATCTAAACCAGATCTGAATGATCTAAGACTTTTGGGGTTATAAAACAAGACTGGAATTCTTAAGGCAGACATTTAAAATTTCCAAGGCTCCTGATTTCTTGTCATCCTCTGGCAATGCAGTGCCAGTGAAACCCAGCTAATAGAATCTCATGATCTGAAATTATTTTGGAAAAAAAACAACCAGCCAGAATTCTTTAATATAAAAAACAGGATTGCATTTGGATTTGCATTTTTGGCAAAGGTTCATGTCAACCTTGCTTGTACAATTGTGGATTTGCTCAGGTCTTATTTCTTTTTGGACAAATAGAAATTTGTATATTTAAGGAGTGCAATGTTATGGCTTGATATATGTATACAGTATGAAAGAGTCACCACAGTCAAAGTGATTAACATGTCCATCATCAGGTTTAATTTTAATGAGGACAGTTTTGGAGCCTGGGAGATGTGTGGTGACTGATGGGTACCAACAAAACTATGTAATTGCTGGCTCCAGTGAATGCCTCCCGAGGGTCACCCAGGTTCTAGTCTGAAAATACATAGCTTTCTCTTTAATAACACTCCCTTCTGGGGGAGCCAGGAGGAAAGGGCTATTTTTTTAAGATAAGATTTAGTTTTTACCAACCTAGAAAGGCCTTAACTTCTACCATGGTGCCTTCCCTGACTCCAGCCAAATCTTTTTTTCCTTTGTCAGAAAGTTTACTTTTGGAATTAGTAGCCTAACCCATTGTGTAACTTTGTAGTCACACAAGCAGTAGTCTAAGAGAAACAAATCAATTCAAATTTGTATTTAGCAAGATGAAGCTTAGGTGGTTGCAATAATTCACATACAATTTGAAATTCATATTCAATTGGCCTATAATGCATCACATTATATTTACCATTATTTCCATAACAGTGAAGTTCTTAACTTTAAATTATTTTATAACCATAATTTATTAATTTAATTTTTAATATTTTTAAATGATTAAAGAGAGGTATAGGTTTATTTTTGTATTTTCTTTTTTTTGATGACATTCCCTTTTATTTATTTTTTTAAAATTTTTTTATTTTAGTTTATTCAGTACAGTTTCTAGCCTTTATTCCCATTCCAGACCACCCACCCACTCCTCCCCTCCTCCCTCCCCTTTCCAACCCCCCTAGTTTTATCCATGTGTCCTCTATATTTGTTCCTGTAAACCCTTCCCTTCTCCCCTGAAATTCCCTCCCCTCTCCCCTCTGGTCACTGGCAACTTCTCCTCTACTTCAGTGTCTTTTGTTATATTTTACTTGCTTCTTTGTTTTATTGTTTAGGTTCCTGTTAAAGGCGAGATCATATGGTATTTGTCTTTCATTGCCTGGCTGATTTTGCTTAGCATAATGATTTCCAACTTCATCCATGCTGTTGCAAAGGGTATAAGTTCCT
>CM052544.1:61685556-61701367 GCA_028533065.1 Trachops cirrhosus
GCTATTCGCTTACAAAGTCCGTAGGTGGGAACAGGGTTGGTCATTGGCTCAACAGAGGTAGCTTTACAAACCAAACATGTTAGGTTGCATCTGTTTTACAATCCTTTGTTCTTGCTAAGTTTTCCTTGCTCCTTACAAAGACCAGGGTGACAGAAAGAGAAGCATAAAGAATTGATAGGTCAAAAAATAATAGGAATTAAAAGATGAAAGGTTACTTTAAAATAATTAAAAGAAAACAAAGACAAAACAAACACACAAAAAACAAACAAAACAAAACAAAACAAAGCGAAAAACACCTATTGTTGGTTTCAGACTGTCCAAACCAGTTTTCTAGCTGGCTTCACCACACTGAGGGGTGACTGGAGACAGTTTTTCTCTGTTGCCGTTCAGGACTCAGTCAGCCTCTGGTGTACTGTTCATAGTGTAGGTGCGTGTTCTCCCCCAAGCCCGTCTGGTGCTTCCCAGAAGGGATCTGTGTTTGGGGGCTGGATGCAGCTATGTGCGTCCTTGGGAATTCACTGCCATGTGTTCTGATGTCCCGCGGAGCGCCCGCGCCTTTTCTGGGTTCACGGGTGCGCACTCTCTGGGTCCCCAGGGGCGCCCACTTGTCCTACCTTCAGGGCCTGGGCCTCACAGGTCCCACGGAGCGCCCGCACCTTTTCCGGGTTCACGGGTGCGCACTCTCTGGGTCCTGAGGGGCGCCCACTTCTCCTACCTTCAGGGCCTGGGCCTCAGGTCCCGCAGAGCGCCTGCGCCTTTTCCGGGTTCACAGGTGCGCACACTCTGGGTTCCCAGGGACGCCCACTTGTCCTACCTTCAGGGCCTGGGCCTCACAGGTCCTGCGGAGCACCCGCGCCTTTTCCGGGTTCACAGGTGCGCCTATTTTTGTATTTTCAAGTAACAATTTTAGCCAACCATTATGTTAACTTCCAAATTTACTTCTTTTAAAATATTTCAGCTCTAATAACAAATTAGGGCATACAAATTTGGTTAAATTGTTGATTCTTATTTTTAAAGGCTTACATGTGAAACAGTGTGATTTATATTAGAAAAAATATATAGGGAAAATATCAGTTTCGTTAACGTACATAGTGGCTGGTTTATTTTTCATCACATTAAAACAACATTTATATGTACAATATTTAAGTTAAGCTTAAAATAACCATCCTGATTTACCTAATCTACCTACATTTTAATTATACCTTAATTACTATCCAGATTGAATGTTATCTTTTGTAATGGAATAAATAAAAGTACGTTTTTGTCTAGTTCATAGAAAATCTAGTTCTCTCAGCAAATTCATAGTTATACCTTTAACACACACATTCACATGTGCACATATGCATCATTCAGTAAGATTCAAACAAGAGAATGCTGATTATCTAACTGGTTTATGCTCAATCTCCCCTAATCGAGAAAGGCAATGATATAAAGCAATATTCTCAAGATATTCCAAAATGCATAAAGAAAAATACAAGAAAATACAAAAATTATTGATCTACTCAAATATTGGAACCTCAGAATTTTGTGGTATGAAAGACAGAAGAAAAGAATTTATCACATTTCTTGTTTGCTTCTCACTTGAACTCACCCTTTGATTATCTGGAATATAGTGTTTCTGTGGTAGTCAGTTAATAAATTTTACAAATCTTTGTAGATATGAGAGTATCAATTTGGCTATTTGTAAAATTGTAAGATCAACTGTTGCTTTTAAAATTTTTTTTGGAAAAGCCATGATAGCTATTGTTCCATATTTGGTTTTTTCACAAAAGATGGCTAAAGTCACTTAAGACCACTGTGTTTTGTTTTATTTTATGGTAAATATTGTTTCCTCCTTCAAGCAGTTAGTCTTCATTTATGCTTAAAGTTCTGAATATATATCAGCATATTTTAATTGTGTGAATCTCTATTTACTAATAATACAATCTGCAAAAGGGAAAATCTATAAGGTCAGAAAACTTTTTTATATCTGGGAAGTTTTCTCTCTTTTGTTGTTGTTGTTTTCTAAATGGAAATAGTTATTCAGGACTTGAGTACCCATGAATTGCCTTTCATATTAGCTAGGAATTCTCTCATATTTTTATTTTTATACTAATTTCTTCTGAATTCTGAGATTGTTTCTCATCTGATTGTCTATTTCATTCTTCAAAATTTTTTTGTAAATTTGAGTCTGTTTTTTAGTATTCTAAATTACAATTCACTTTCCTTATAATTTTTGTTTTGATATTTTCTTATTTCAGCCTGCTTTAAAATAGAAATCTCTTCATTGAGAATAAGATGTTTTCTAAATATTTCTTAGACTTCATGAAATAAATAATTTTCTCTCCATAACTAATGTCTTGTTTTTCCCTCATGCTGCAAAGGGTTTTCAAGTTCTCCTATTTATCCTTTGGTTTACTCATTCTTGAATAATGTAATAACATGCCCTTGAATGAAGGTTTAAAACCATGTTTAATATTCTTCTCATATATAGAAAGACACCCATGTTAGGAAACAGTGAGTTTAAAGCAATTATTGTCACCAATGCATGGATGCTGGCCATTTCCTCCATAATAATCTGTAGCGGGAGAACCAACTGTCCAACAGGTTGTAAACCAATACAAATTCCTTCAGCAGTAGTACAAATGGAATCTATTTAATAGACCCACCTAGAAGAGAGCCTATATAAAAGGAGGGATAAGAGGAGGGCCAATGAATGGAGTGTCTGTTCCCATACAAGGAGAGTTTTGTCTTTCTCATTGGCCCTTAGGCCTTACTACAGAGATTTTTGCTTCATGGATTTTCCATGAAGCTTATGAAGGTTAAACTTCAAGACCTCTTGCTTGCATGAGGCCCTTTCCAGGCTGGTAAAGGTCTCTCACACAGTGTTTTATGTGATCAATTATTTTTGTAAAATTAACAAAGCTGAGATATTTTATCTATTTTATCTTCCTCGTAAGTCAGGTGACTGTGAGGTGATTTTAAGCCCTAGGTCAGATGCCTCTTTGAATATTCATTTTTTTGTAAAGGTCGCCATGCACATGAAATATTAGAATGTCAATATCAAATAAAATGTGTATTCATTCTCTCCTGCTAATCTTTTTGTTCAATTTAATTCTCAAACTCCAGGTACTGAGCCTAAGAGGGTAGAGAAAAGATTTTCCCTACAGCATTCATTAAACTTCAGTGATTATGTAAGTATGGTTAAGTACATAGTTTTATGATGTGTAAATTAAGATTAAGGATATAGTGTGTGATCATGAATTAGAGCAACTCTAATAGGCTCAAACCTGAGGGTGACCCTGGTCTACAGCCCCAATAACCTAAGCTAACTCATGTAAAATGTCCAAGCCAGGATCACTAAATATGCATGTAAATATAATTGTCTTCTGATCTAACATTCAATATTATACCACCTTAAACACAGGTTACATTACCATATCATTTACTCTAGCACTGGAGTAACTTAAAAATAAACCTCACATTACTCCCAAACAAAGGTCAAACTTATGTTAACTTAGAAATTGCTATTATCACAGGAAAGGTGGGTAAAATTCTCTAATGTGAAGTTACTAACTCTCTCACCCTATGAGGGATTTTAGAGGAGTCAACACTCATTTTGAGATTGGTTCTTTCTGAATATTAATAATCTGTTTACTTTAGAATAAAATATATTCCATATGTTCCAGAATCATTTATACCTAAATCACCACACGGGAGGCATAAATATTGTATACACATATGTATAAACATTTTATGATGTAGAAGAGACTGCCTTTATCTTTAAAATGAACAATTTTAATTTTGATCTCAGAAACGGGAAAAAATAAGCTGTGGGTTCTCTGTCTGGTTTGGCAACTCATCCATATGTAATCTCAGGCATGGGGAAGGTGCCCTTGCTTTGAACTTGAGTCACAGTAAATCCTTCTGGATAGGGAGGAGTTCAACCTCCTAGTCTCATGCTCTTGAAGCCCAATAATGATTAAGGGATCAAATCTGCACCCTAATTCAAGGGCCAGAACCATATCTTTAGCCCAAGAGTAGTGAGACTCTGTTCTTCTTCTGACTCTGCTGCTACATAGTCATTTCAGCTGGTCTCCCCAGCACTCATGAGATGGGCTGATTCAAAGTATATGCTCAAGAACTGGTTGTTGATTGAATGGATAAAGAGTCCCTGGCCCAGGTCAAGTGTCCATAAAGCAAAATAAGACACTGGATGTTTGAGAAGCCCGATATCTAGTACAGGCCTGATAGTGGGTTTTCCTGAGTATTGGATAAAAGGACACATGATTGAATTAACAGCTTTCATCTTTGATGTCAACACACAGTCAAAAGGGAGTGCCTTGTCTCATTTCTTGATGACAAAAAGCACAACAAACCAGTCCTGGGCTCTGTTCTGCTGGACATTTTACAAAATGATTTGGATAGAGCAGAAGCAAATGTTTGTCACTGAAGGGGTGTGGGAGGAGTTGATAGATTGCAGTCAGAATACTGATTCAGAATGACCTGCAATAATGATATATAATAATTTCATAAAATCAAAAATGAGCCTCATTTAAATGACCACTGACTTCACCTGAGTATAAATCCTTCCAGTTCTTGTTGTTGTTATATGTTCCTACCTGCCTGCTTATCTCTCTCTCTCTCTCTTAACTATTTTTTATTGGTGTATGGAAAAAGTTGTCTCCATTTTCCCACCACCACTTTTCCCTGCACTACCCAGGCCTACCTCTCATCTTCAATCCCACCACCTCTTGGCTCCATCCATGGGTCCCTCATACATGTTCATTTACATCCCTTTCCCTTATTTCCCATGTTATTTCCCTTGCCCCTCCCTTCTGGTTACTGTGAGTTTGTTTTCAATTTCAATGTCTCTGGCTATATTTTGCTTGCCCATTTGTTTTGTTAATTAGGTTCCAGTTATAGGTGAGATCATATGGTATTTGTCTTTCACCACCTGACTTACTTCACTTAGCATAATACTTTCCAGTTCCATCCATGTTGTCTAAAAGGGTGGGAGCTCCTTCTTTCTTTCTGCGGTATAGTATTCCACTATGTAAATGTACCACTGATTATTGATCCATTCATTTACTGATGGGCACCTAGGCTGCTTCCAGCACTTGGCTATCACAAATTGTGCTGCTATGAACATTGGGGTGCATAGGTTCTTTTGAACTAGTGTTTCAGGATTCTTAGGATATAATCCTAGCAGTGGAATTGCTGGGTCAAAAGGCAATTCAAGTTTTAGTTTCTTGAGGAAATTCTATACTGTTTTCCACAGAGGCTGCACCAGTTTGCATTCCCACCAACACTGCACTAGGGTTCCCTTTTTTGCACAACCCACCAGCATGTATTGTTTGTTGATTTGTTTATGATGACCATTCTCACCAGCGTAAAGTGGTATTTCATTGTGGTTTTAATTTGGATCTCTCTGATGGCTATTGATGCTGAGCACCCTTTCATTTGTCTTTGGGCCCTCTGCATGTTTTCCTTGAAGAAGTGTCTGTTCATGTCCTTTGCCCATTTTTTAAATTGGTGTGGAGTGATGTGTGTTCTTTATATATTTTGGAGATCAACACCTTGTCTGCGGTATCATTGGCAAATATATTTTGCCATAGAGTTGGTTCCCTTTTCATTTTGCTAATGTTTTCTTTAGCCATGCAGAAGCTTTTTATATTGCTGTAGTCATATTTGTTTATTATTTCCTTTATTTCCTTGCTCTAAGGGATATATCAGTGAAAATATTGCTGTGTGGAATATCTGAGATTTTCCTGCCTACCTTCTCCTCTAGGACTTTTATGGTATCACAACTTATATTTAAATCTTTTATGCATCTTGAGTGTATTTTTGTGATGGTGTAAGTTGGTGGTCCAGTTCTGTTTTTTCCCATGTAGCTGTCCAGATATACCAAAATCATTTGTTTAAGAAGCCATTTTGATTCATTTTATGTTTTTGCCCCCTTTGTCAAATATTAAGTGACCATAGAGACTTGGATTTATTACTGGGTTCTCTATTCTGTTCCATTGATCTATGTGTCTGTTCTTATGACAGTACCAGACTGTTTTGATTACAATGGCCTTGTAATTTTGTTTGATTTTAGGTATGGTGATGGCACCTACTTTTTTTTCTTTCTTAAAATGGCTGCAGCTATTTGGGGTTGTTTATGGTTCCATATAAATTTTTGAAGTGTTTGTTCTATATTGTGAGATATGTCATTGGTATTTTAGTATGGATTGTGATGAATCTATAAATTTCTTTGGGTAGTATGGACATTTTAATGATGTTAATTCTTCCAATCCATGAACATGGTACCTGCTACCATTTGTTTATGTCTTCCTTAACTTCTTTCTTCAGTATTGTGTAGTTTTCTGAGTACAGTTTTTTTTACCTACTTAGATTTATTCCAAGGTATTTTCTTATTCTTTTTCATTTTTTAAAAATTATTTTATTGCTGTTCAATTATAGTTGTCTACATTGCCCTCCCAACAACTCCCCCCCACTCCAGCCAAACCCACTTCCCTCCTTTGCTTCCAACCTCCCCCCTTGGTTTTGTCCATGTGTCTTTTATAGTAGTTCCTGAAAATCCTTACCCCAATTGGCCCCTCCCATCTCCCCTCTGGCTATTGTTAGATTGTTCTTAATCTCAGTGCTTCTGGGTATATTTTGTTTCTTTTTTTCTTTCGTTGATTATGTTCCACTTAAATCTGAGATCTTATGGTATTTGTCTTTCACTGCCTGGCTTATTTCACTTAGCATAATGCTCTCCAGTTCCATTCAGGCTGTTACAAAGAGCAGGATCTTTCTTTCTGTTGCATAGAATTCCATAGTGTAAATGTATGATAGATTTTGATCCACTCATTTACTGATGGGCACTTAGGTCGTTTCTAGCACTTGGCTATTGTAAATTGTGCTGCTATGAACATTGAGGTGCATGGGTTCTTTTGGATTGGTGTTTCAAGGCTTTTAGGATATAGTTCCAGTAGTGGAATTGCTGGGTCAAAAGACAGTTCTATTTTTAGTTTTCTGAGGAAATTCTGTACAGTTTTTGAATAGCTGCACCAGTCTGGATTGCTAAAAGTCCTCCCCTTTTGTCCAGATCTTCTCCAGCACTTCTTTATTGCTTGTTCTATGATGGCTATTCTGACTTGTCTGAAGTGGTATCTCATTTTGGTTTCAATTTGCATCTTTCTGATAGCTAGTGATGCTGAGCATCTTTTCATATGTGTCTGAGCCATCTGTATGTCCTCTTTGGAGAAGTGTCTGTTGAAGTCTTTGGCCCATTGTTAAATTGGGTTTTCTGTCTTCTTGGTATGGAGTCATGTGAGTTCTTTATATATTTTGGAGATCAAACTCTTGTCTGAGATATCATTGGCAAATATGTGTCCCATACAGTTGGTTCTCTTTTCATTTTAATGCTGTTTTCTTTAGCAATTCAGAAGCTTTTAATTTGATGAGGTCCCATTTGTTTATTCTTTCCTTTATGTCCCTTGCTTTAAGGGATATATTAGTGAAGATGTTGCTGCATGGAATGTCTGAGATTTTCCTGCCAATGTTTTCCTCTAGTACTTTTATGGTGTCACAACTTATATTTCAGTCTTTTATCTACCTTGAATTTATTTTTGTATGTGGTGTAAGTTGGTGCTCGAGTTTCATTTTTTTGCATGTAGCTGTCCAGATCTCCCAACACCATTTGTTGAAGTGATTATTTATACTCCATTTTACATTTTTGCCCCCTTTGCCAAATATTAATTTACTGTAGAGGCCTGGGTTTTTTTCTGGGCTCTCTGTTCTGTTCCATTGGTCCATGTGTCTGTTTTCATTCCAGTACCAGGCTGTTTTGATTACAGTGGCCTCATACAGTTGGATATCAGGTATTGTGATCCCTCCTACTTTTTTTTCTTTCTCAAAATCGCTGCAGCTATTCGGAATCATTTATGGTTCCATATAAATTTCTGAAATGTTTGTTCTATACCTGTGAAATATGTCATTGGGAATTTAATAGGGATTGCACTGAATGTATAAATTGCTTTGGGTAGTATGGACATTTTGATAATGTTCATTCTTCCAATCCATGAACATGGTACCTGCTTCCATTTGTTTGTTTCTCCCTTAATTTCTTTATTCAGCGTTGTGTAGTTTTCTGAGTAAAGGTCTTTTACCTTTTTGGTTAGGTTTATTCTTAGGCGCTTTATTTTTCTTGTTGCTATATCAAATGGAGTTTTTCCCCTATTTTTTGTTTCTGATATTTCATTGTTGGTGTACAAAAAATGTCTATGAATTCTGAATAATGACAATTTATCCTCTTGTTTTGCCAAATTCATTTTTTAGGTTGAGTAGTTTTTTGGTGGATTCTATAGGATTTTCTATGTACACTGTCATGTTGTATTCAAACAAGGACAGTTTTGCTTCCTCCTTTCCAATTTGGATGCCTTTTATTTCCATTTTTGTCTGATTGCTGTGGCTGGGACTTCAAATACTATGTTGAATATGAATGGTGAAAGTGGACATCCTTATGGTCTTCCTGATCTAAGTGGGAAAGGTTTAGTTTTTACACATTGAGTATGATGTTCGCTATAGGTCTCTCATGTATGGCCTTTATTTTGTTGAGAAATGCTCCCTCTACTCCCACTTTGCTAAGCACTTTTATCCTAAATGGGTGCTTTACTTCATCAAATGATCATTTTTTGATATGATCATGTGATTTTTGTCTTTCCTTTTTTATGTGATGTATTATGTTTATTGTTTTGAGAATATTGTAAGATCCTTGCATCCCTAAGATGAATCCCACTTGATCATGGTATATGATCTTTTTAATGTATTGCTGGATGTGGTTTGCCAATATTTTATTGAGGATTTTAGCATCTATGCTCATTAGTGATACTGGCCTGTAGTTTTCTTTCTTTGTTGTATCTTTATCTGGTTTTGGAATTAGAAACATGCTGGCCTCATAAAGAATTTGAATGTCTTTCCTCTTCTTGGACTTTATGGAATACTCTCTGAAGGATGCGGGTTAGCTCTTCTTTAACTGTTTTGTAAAATTCTCCTGTGAAACTGTCCAGTCCAGGGCTTTTGTGTGTTGTGAGTTTTTTGATTCTGCTTCAATTTTGTCCACTGTTGTTGGTCTGTTCAGACTTTCTGCTTCTTCTTCATTCTGTTTTGGAAGATAATATTTTTCTAGAAATTTTTCAATTTCACTGAGGCTTCAAATTTCTTGGCGTATGGTTCTTTAAGCATTTTCTTATAATCCTTTGCATTTCTGTGGTGTCAGTTGTGACACCTCTTTCTTTTTAGTTGTGTTTATTTGGGTCCTCTTTCTTTTTTCATGATGAATCTGCTTAAAGACTTGTAAGTTTTGGTTAACTTTTCAAAGAATCAGCTCCTGGATTCATTGATTCTTAGAATTGTTCCTTTAGTCTCTATGATATTTATGTCTGCTCTGATCTTAATTATTTCCTTCCTTCTACTTGCTCTGGGTTTTCTTTGTCTTTGTTCCTGAAGTTCTTGTAGGTGTAGGTTTGGGTTGTTTATTTGAAATTTTTCTATCTTGTTTTAGGTAGGCCTGTATCATTATGATCTTCCCTCTCAGGACTGCCTTTGCTATGTCCCATAAGTTTTAGGTCATTGTGAGTTCATTTGTTGCCAGAAAGTTTTTGATTCCTTCCTTGAAGTCATTCTTGATCCATTTATTGTTTAATAGCATGCTATTCTATCTCCATGAGTTTGAGTGTTTTTGAGTTTTTTCCTTGTGGTTGGTTAGTAGTTTAAGGTCACTGTGGTCTGAGAATATGCTTGATATAATTTCAGTTTTCTTGAAATTTTTGAGGCTTGTTTTGTGTCCTATCATGTGGTCTATCTTTGAAAATATTCCATGTGCATTTCAAAATAATGTGTATTTTTGTTCTTTGGAATGAAAGGTTATATATATATATATATATATATATATATATATATCATTTAAGTACACTTGATTTAGGGCATTGTTCAGTGCTGCAATATCCTTGTTGATATTTTGTTTGGAAAATCTATCCCTTTTTGACAGCGAGGTGTTATAATCCCATAGTATAAGTGTGTTGTTGTCTTTCTGTATCTTGAAGTCCTCCAAAATTTTCCTTATGTTCCAGTTCTCCTATGTTTGGTGCATATATGTTTATAATGTTTATGTCTTCTCCTTGGATTCTTTCCTTGAGTGTTATGGATTGTCCTTCTGGGTCTCTTTTTTAGGCCTTTTCTTTTAAAGTCTATTTTGTCTAATATGAGTATTACTACCCCTGCTTTTTTTCCCTGTCCATTTGCTTGGAATATTTCTTTCCAGCCTTTCACTTTCAGTCTGTGTAGATCTTTTGTTGTGAGGTGGGTCTCTTGTAGGCAGCATATGTGTAGGTCATGTTTTCTTATCCATTCAGCTACCCTATGTCTTTTGATTAGAGCATTTAATCCATTTACATTTCAGGTTGTTATTGATTGGTACTTATTCATTTCAATTTTACTCCCTTTATACCATTGAAACTTTCTCTCTCACTGTTTTCTTCCTCCTCTGAAAATAGTCCCTTTAGGATTACATGCATTGCTGGTTTCATGGAGGTGTATACTTTTAGCCTTCTTTTGGCCTTCTTTTGTCTCGGCAACTCCTTATTTGGCCTTCAGCTTTAATTGAGAGCCTTGATCTATAGAGTAGTCTCAATTGCAGGCCTTTATTTTTCACAACTTGGAATATTTCTTGCCATTCCCTTCTGGCTTATAATACTTCTGTTGAGAAGTCAGCTGCTGGTCTTATTGGGACTCCCTTGTGTGTTACTTCCTTTTTCTCCTTTTCTGTCTTTAAGATCCTCTTTTTGTCTTTAAATTTTGCCATTTTGATTATGATGTGTCTCTCAGTGGCCCTCTTTGCATTCCTCCTGATTGGGACCCTCTCTGCTTCCTGGACTTGTGTGGTTTCTTCTCTCATCAAATTAAGAAGTTTCCATCATTACTTTTTTTTAAAAGGGAATAATTTATATAAATTTTTAAACATATAAAATGTAATGACATTGTTTATAAAACACAGTCATAGTAAAAATATAAAAACATGGACAGGAAGTATACACATCTTTAGAAAAATGAATACCTCAACAGTTGGTGAAAGAAGAGAGTGTGACTCTCAGAAGTCAATAAAGGGGTTTCTATTGTATCTACATGATTACTTTTTCAAACAGGTTTTCTATCCCTTGCTCCTATTCTTCTCATTCTGGTATCTCTCTTATATGGATACTATTCTGTTTCACATTATCCTGCATTTCCCTCAACCCCTGTTCATTCATTTTTAGTTGTTTTGTCCCCTGCTTTTTTTGAGGGAGTTTTTCTACTTTGTCCTCCAGCTCACTGATTTGATGCTCTGCTTCACTGAGCCTGTTTTTGGTTGCTTCTCCTGTGTTCTTTAATTCAAAAATTATATTCTTCATTTCCTCTTGGCCCTTGTTGATTGTTTCTATGTCCTTTTTTTTATGCTGATATAGTTTGCAGTATGTTCCTCATAATTGTTTTGTAGATTTTGGTAGTTTGCACTGAGTTCATTGAGCTTCCTTATAACCACTGTTTTGAACGTAATATCTGATAGTTGACTTGCCTTTGTTTCATTTAGAATTATTGCTGAGAGTTCCACCTTTCCTTCACTTTGGGGGTTGTTTCTTTCTCTTCCAGTTGTTTGTTGGACTCTTCCTGTTTGCTTCTGTTTCTTAAGTTGATCTGTTTTGACTTTATGATTTTGTGGTGTGAACTTCTGTGGTTGGAGGGCTATGAGATAAAGTGGTGCAGTCTCCTTGATCATCTGAAGTTGATGTTGTTGGGATTTCCTTTATGGATTTTATGCTGGTTTTCTGATGTAATTGGGTTTTGATTGTTTTTGGGTCATACATTCTTGTATGTTTTCCTACTGATGGTTGACTGACTGTCCCTTTGTCCACCACATCTTGTGTGCTGGTGTGCAGGTGCTACCTGAACAAAAACACAGAACCAAAGAAACAAACCCACACCCACCAATATAACTCCCTCTACAACTCCACTATCAATAGCAAATGAACCAGTACTAATAAGATTGTAATGAGATTAAGACTGTTATAAGAAACAAGTGTAGATATGAGATGACATACTGAAAGAGAAATGATTTGAGAGGGTAAAGGGTGAAGAACTAATAAGAGTTGGCAGTTGGAGTAGTGGAAGGAGAGAAGGTAAAGTTTACCTCATGAATAAAGAAAGAGAATGAAGAGTGTGGAATGGAGTATGAGAAGGGAAGCATATAATATTAAATATAAACAGAAATTAAAATAGTATAAAATAAATTCAAATGAGAGAGAGAAAGAAAAAGGGACAACATAAGTATTAAAAATATAGGTGCCAAATTGGAGAGGAAGATCCCCTGCACGACTATCAACAACAAATGACCTAAAATTAATATAGGTGGTATGGGATTGAGAAGGAAAAAAGAAAAAAAGAAAAGTCAAAAAGATGTTTAGAAGAATGGGAAGTGATTTTGTAATGATAGAGGGAGAGGGAATACTAAGAGTGAGGAACAAAAACTAGACTGAGAGAAAAATTAAAATTTAGGATGTACCCTATTAAAATACCAATGACATATTTCACAGGTATAGAACAGACATTTCAGAAATTTATATGGAACCATAAACTACCATGAATAGCAGCTGCAATTTTGAGAAAGAAGAGTAAAGTAGGAGGGATCACAATACCTGATACCAAACTGTATTACAAGGAAACTGTATTCAAAACAGCCTGGTACTGGCATAAAAATGGGCACAGAGACCAATGGAACAGAACAGACAGCTCAGAAATAAACCCAAGTCTCTTCAGTCAATTAATATTTGACAAAGGGATAAAAAGCATAAAATGGAGTAGAAATAACCTCTTCAACAAATGGTGTTGGGAGATCTGGACAGCTTCATGCAAAAAATGAAACTCAATCACCAACTTACACCATACACTAAAACAAATTCAACGTGGATAAAAGATTTAAATATAAGTTGTGACACCATAAAAGTACTAGAGAAAAACATTGGCAAGAAAATCTCAAACATTCCATGCAGCAACATCTTCAGATATGTACCCTAAAGCAAGGAATATAAAGGAAAGAATAAACAAATGGGACCTCATCAAGTTAAAAAACTTCTGCATGACTAAAGGAAATAGCATTAAAATGAAAAGAGAACCAACTACTTTGGCAAACATATTTGCCAATGATACCTCAGACAAGAGTTTGATCTCCAAAATATATAAAGAACTCACATGACTCCACAGCAGGAAGACAAAAGAAAAGCAATTAAAAAATGGGCAAAAGACTTCAACAGACACTTCTCCTGGTGAAGGAGGACATACAGAGGGCACACAGACATATGAAAAGATGCTCAGCATCACTAGCCATCAGAAAGATGCAAATTAAAACCAAATGAGATACCACCTCAAACCAGTCAGAATGGCCATCATAAACAAAGCAACAACAAGTGTTGGTGAGGATGCAGAGAAAAGGGAACCCTAGTGCACTATTGGTGGCAATGCAGACTGGTGCAGCCACTGTAGAAAACAGTACAGAATTTCCTCAGAAAACTAAAAATGAAACTGCCTTTAGACCTGGCAATTCCAATGCTGGTATTATACCCTAAGAGCCCTGAAACACCAATCCAAAAGAACTTATGCTCCCCAATATTCATAGCAGCACAACTTACAATAGCCAAGTGCTAAAAGCTACCTAAGTGCACATCAGTAAATGATTGGATCAAAAAGCTATGGTACATTTACACAAAGGAATTCTACGAAGCAGAGAGAAAGAAGGAGCTCCTACCCTTTGCAACAGCATGGATGGAGCTGGAGAGCATTATGCTAAGTGAAATAAGCCAGGCATTGAGGGACAAATACCATATAATCTCACCTTTCACTAGAACATAGTCAACAAAAGAAAAAAAGGAAACAAAATATAACCAGAGACATTGAAATTAAAAACTATCTAACAATAGCCAGAGGGCAGTGGGGAAGGGACAGTGGCAAGAAGGGGTTTAGGGAACTACTATAAAGAGCACATGGACAAAACCAAGGGGGAGGGTGGAAGCAAGGGAAGGAGATGGGTTTTACTAGGGTTCGGGGGAGTGGTGGGGAGGAAATGCAGAAAACTCTAACTGAACAACAATAAAGTAATAAAAAACTTGGAATGTAAAGAAAAAATAAAAAGGAGAATAAAGAAAAATAAAAGTGCAGGATGAAAGAAAAGGAGAAGAAAGACAACAAAGAAATAGAAAAAAAGGCTAAGACTGCATAATTAAAATTTGACTCATAAAAAAGAACAGAGTAAGAGAGGGGTCCAGTAAAATTTGTTATTTGAAATACAGAATTAGTGAAACTCTAGAGATAACCTTGAAAAAACAATGCAACAACAACTCCCCTACCCACAACAAACTAGCAAAGTTTTTTACAGGTGTAGAGAGAACACCAGTATTATAAGAGCTGAGCAAAAGGATGTGAAATAACCCTTGACAAGAAAATTCTTTTTGAGTGTCTGGATGAGGGAGAAATAGTAAGAGTGTGGAATGGAAACAAGTTGTAGCTAGAGAGAAAACCAAATTTGAAATGAGATATTGCAAGGAAAGAGGAAGGTAAGATGGGCTAAGAGAAAGGAACAGCAAAGTATGTGAATTGAAATACACTATAGTATAAAATCTAGTGGTTTATTATATACAAGTTTCCTGGACAAGAAATGAAAGTTGTATTGCTATGCAGAAAAGAAAATATTGCAAATCACGAAGACCACAGTGGCTTTTGTCTTGGAGCGTCTTGTATTTACTACTTTTTTTTCTTTCTAGGTCTGCCTCTGGTGATGTCAGATGTTGACCCCACCTAACTTTAGGCAGCCTGGTCAATACAACCAGTGATCTGCTGTCACTGGCTTTCTCTTTCAATTATTAATATGGTCCCTCTGCACCCAGAAGTCAGGTTTAAGCACCAAAAAGCCAGGGCAGAGACCCTCCTGAGGTTGGGGCTATTGTTTCCCCTCCGGCTACTGCTGCTCTGAGGGTAATGGTCAGCCTGAGCACAAAGGATGCTGCAGTCTGGGGGATGACTCAGCACTGGAATCTCAGTGGCTAGTTTCTCAGTTCTCTCTCTAAGGCTTCCATTCCCCATCTCTCTTAAGATGTCTCCACCTTTGCCTAAGCCTTGGGTAAGTGACTGGATATCAAAATTTGTGTGTTGGACCTTTAAACAGCCTTTGCGTCTCCAACTGTCTGTCTCTGGCTGCAAACAACCCTGCTGCTTTTCATCACTGGTTGTTATCTGTGTACTTTTTGGGCTTTGGTGTTCTAGACTGGGAATCCTAGCTTAGGGTTTAGATCCCAATCTTCTTCAGGGGATCCAACTGACCCCACTGCCTGTGGTTGCCCACCCAGCCCTCTTGACTCTCCACTGCGCTCCTTACTAGACCAGTTGTGTCGAAGCTTATTCTATATGTCTCTTTGGCTATTGCTCAGTTGTTTGTTCCAGGTGGTTTCTCCACAGTTTAGCTGTAATTCTGAATTGGTCCTGGGAGGTCAGTGTGACTTCCATTCACTCCTCCACCACCTTACTTCCACCATTTTTTCTCTTTATACCTGTGTTTGTCTCTCTGTCTCTCCCTCTTTTTCTATCTCTCTTTATCTTCACCTTCTTAAAGAAGTACCTTAGGTATCTCTTGCCATGCTGGTTTGGTGGAGATATATTCATTTAGTCTTTTATGGGGCAAAGGAAACTCTGTATTTCACCTTACATGTTAAATGGGAACATTTCTGGGTATAGTAGTCTTAGTTTCAGGCCTTTATTTTTC
>CM052544.1:61701867-61721947 GCA_028533065.1 Trachops cirrhosus
CAGGCCTTTATTTTTCATTGTGTGGAGTATATCTTGCCAGTCCATTATGGTTGTTGTATTTCTGTTGAGTAATCAGCTCACAGCATTATTGGAGCTCTCTTGTACGTTACTAATTGTTTCTCCCTTGCTGCCTTTAAGATTCTCTCCTTGTCTTTATAATTTGTCATTTTAGTTATGATGTGTTATGAGTAGGCCTGTTTGGGCTCATCTTGTTTGGGACATTCTTTGCTTCCTGTGACATTTTCCCTCATGAAATTATGCAAGTTTTCTGTCATACATTTTCAGACATATTTTGTATCCCTTTTTCCTTCTCTTTTGGTATTCCTATGATATGGATATTATTACATTTCATGTAGTTCTTCAGCTCCCCTAAATCCTCTTCATTTTTTTGGAGTCTTTTTTCATCTTCGTGCTCTTTCTGGGAATTTTTTCTATCTTTTCCTCCAATTCGCTGATTTGATCCTCTTACTCACTCTACTTTAATTCCTTCTGCTATGTTCATCATTTCAGATATTGCATTCTTCCTTCCTTCCTGGCTCTCATGGATAGTTTCCATGTCTCTTTCATGCTGGTGTTGTTTTCAGTAAGTTCCTGGTAGCTTTCCTGGTGTTCATTGTAGTTCTGTCTCAGCTCATTGAGCATCCTTATAACCATTATTTTGAACTCAATGTGTGATAGTTTCCTTGTCTCAATTTCATTTAGCACTCTTTCTGGGTATTCCTCCTTTCCTTTCATTTGGGTTTTTTCTTTGTCTCTCCATTTTAAGTGACTCTTCTTGCTTGTTCTTGCTTCTTATATTGATCTGATTTGTTCCTGTCTTTTGGTATAACTTCTATGGTAGGAGACCTATGGGATTCAGTGATGAAGTCTTCTCACTCTCTTTAGAGATTGAGGAGAGGTCATCTTGGGATGCCTTCTATTCCATTTATGTGGATTCTGTGGTTGTAATTGGGTTTTGGTTGTTTTGGGGTCATTCTTTGGTGGGCCCTCTCCTCTGGCTGGCTAACTGAGGGTCACTTCACCCACCATATCTTATATGCTGTTGTATACATGCAGTCAGAACAAAATCACACATTCCAGGGAAGAAACCCACACCTGCAAAATTAACCTTCACCCACAATCGCATATCAATAGCATATGAGCCAATATTAACGAAGGTGTAAAGAGATTAAGACTACTATAAGAAAATCAAAACAACTATAAGATGACTAACTGAAATAAAAATGATTTTGATAGAGTACAGTGAGGAGCAATAAATAGAGTATGGAATAGTGACAAGGTAAAGACAGAAAGAAAGATTTACATTTTATGATGTGGATCCTGGCTCCTGGGGTCCATGGCGTTATGGATGAGATGAGCCAAATTCACATGGACTACTGAGTCCTGTGGAGGAAAAAGGATGGTGTGGCTTCTCTCTCAAGGGGAGACCACCGTGGAGTGCCTCAGCCACTCTCTCAAGAGGAGAGCACCTCGACCCTTGCCTTAACAAGCTTTTATTGGGTTTAATTTGCACAGGAATATAGAATGCATATGTAAAGCTCATCAATCATTGTCAGGCATAAATGATTAAACAACAGATAACTTTCAGAGAATGCTGAGGGCTTATTCTGAGTCAGGGTCAGATAGTTAAAGGGCCACAAAACTTTGGGGAACAAACTCGCTTCCTGCTTGGGCCCTTATCATTTAAATTGAGGGTATTAGCAAAGTAGGTTTCATAGGATTTTATGCATTCTTTCTTAGACCTGATCACCCTAGGGAACCCACCCTTTCCAGCACAGGGCTGCAGCCACCTCCAACATTGCTTCAGGCTTAAGGCATTGTTTCAGGCTTAAGTCAGGCAGGGGAAGTAAGGCAGCCACAAGATTAGGAAACTTCTTACAGACAGAATGAGGACTCAGGCTATGTCAAAGCCAAGGGGTAAGGGTCCATCACCCCCTTTTTCTGTAGCCCCCAAGTCCTTCCCTGGGGGCCCCCATGATTGTGCTTGCCTTAGGTCATCCCTCTTTTGAGGAATCTTACCTGTCATTGGCTAACCAGTCATTCGCCCTGGACCAAGCAGGGTGAAGAGAAAGGGGGCAGAGGTGGTACTCCTGCAAGGAAGATAAGCTTTGTCTCCAAAGTGGCTTATGGTACCATGGTCCTTTACTCAGCCTTAGCCACGGGGGATTACAGCTTCTGAAACCAGTCAGCACAGTTCCCAACAATGTAAATAAAAAAAGGGAAGAAGGTGGAATATAGTAAAAGAGGGGATGTGTATAGTATTATGTTTAAATAGAAATTTTAAAAAGAGTAGTGACAGAGGAAAAATTGGAATAAAATTGGAGAAAAAGATTCACCATAGCAATATCAATAACAATGAGCAAAGATTAATATAGGTGGGAGGGAAATAAGAGGGAAGAAAGAAAGAAAAGTTTAAGAGATGCCTAAAGGAAAGAGAAGTGATTTTGAAGTGATAGTGGAAGAAGGAATACTAAGAGTGTGGAAAGAAAACCAGGTTAAGACAGATGAAAATAAAAATTTTAAATGAAACAAAAGTAAGTGCAGAAGGAAGGCAAAATGGAATAGGAAAGGGGAACAGTAGAATTTGAGATTTGTAATATAAAATAGTGAAAATCTAGAAATAAAACTGGAGACATGCAAGAATAACCACCATATCCACTACTGATGATCAAAGATTGATAAAAGTGGAGAAAGAATAAGGGTATCTTAAGAATGAGAAAAAGAAAGTGAGATGAGCAATGACAAGAAACATGGTTTTGAGAGGCTGGAGTGGGGAGAAAAAGTAAGAATATCAAATGGAAAGAAGTCATAAAAAAGTAGACAATAAAAATTAAAACAAAAATAAGAGGAAAGAGGACATTAAATAGAGTAAAAGAAGTGAGGAGCAAAATATGAGATTTGAAATAAACTATAATGTAAAAATTAATGACTTAAAAGTCATTAATGCAAGTCAAGGACAAGAAATGAATGTCAAAAAGCTATGCAGGAGAGAAAATGAAGCAAATCATGAAGACCATGGTGGAATTTGTCTCACTGTTTTCTCTTTCTGCATTTGCCTCTGGTAATGTCAGATGGTGTCCAAGTCTGGCCCTGTTTGAGGCTACTAGCAATCCACAGGATTTGACCGTCTTTTTCCATTGTTAATCTGGTCAATCTGTGACCAGTGGTCAGGCTTTAGCACCATAGAATGAGGCAGAATAATTCCTGTGGGTGGAACTATTGCTTCCCCTCAGGCTGATGCCACTTGGAGGTGACTGCTGTGCCTGAGCAAAGTGGCTCCTGCAGTATGGGGGTTGACTAAGCTCAGGAATCTCGGCAGCTTTTCCTCAGTTCTCCCTCCAAAGACTCCATCTTGAGACTTTCCTCCAACATCTTTAGTCCACTGTGCACTGTCTTCTCCAGAGCCCAAGGTAAGGGGCTGCAAATGAAATTATGTGCTTTTTTTCCTTTAAAAACCTCTCTGTGATCCCTGTCAATTCATCCTGGCAGACTGAAACCCTGCTGCTTTTCTCAGATTGATATTATCTGGGTTTCTTCTCCAGCTCTGTTACTGTAGGCTGGGAAGCCTAGCTTGGGGTTTAGGCCCCACTCTTCTCAGGGGAAACCCCTTGGTTGCTGAATTTCCCAGTAGCACTTCAGCTGCTGCCCCTGGGAGCCCATTCAGCCCTCTCACTTCTCCTCTGAACTCTGTACTGGTCCCATTGTGGTGAAGCAGTTTCTTTCATCTGTCAGTGGTTATAAGGCTTTTCTCCAGCTATTTTTCTGTTAGTTATTCTGAATGATTCCTCTACAATTTGGTTGTAATTCCAGATCAGTCCTGGAATAATGTTAGTATAACTTCTATTTACTCCTCTGCCATCTTGGATCTCCCCTAATATATTGTCTTTGTATGTGTGTAATTTTGTAAATGTAGGTTTTTAGGAATTATCAGAGAAATTAAAGGTGATAAATTTTATAGAACAAAATTTTGCAGCTCACATAAGTGAACTCATGCTTGTGTGGAGTATCTCAAGTGGGTGGTTCTTTATATTTTGCTTCTCATCATCAAACATGTCTCTGATATAATAGCAGTTCTAGTGATCACTGGGCTGCCAGAAAGAAAAAGGACATACCAATATGGGGAACAGTGTTACTAGAGAGTTCAGTGGAGGAAGGAACTCTTTGGATGATTCAGAAGGCAGCAGCTATGGGCAACTAGTGATTGCCAGCTTCATTACAACAACACACCTGCTCATCACATCTCTTGTAAATTTTTTTTTATTGTGAATCGAATCACCCAGTTGACAGACCCCTCCAGCTCATATTTGATGCCTTGTGACTTCTGACTTTTCCTGAATAAAATCACATTTAAAGGGAAGAGATTTTAGGCCATCACTGAGACTCAGGAAAATACAATAGGGTGGCTGATGGCAATTGGAAGAACTGTGTCAGGTCCGAAGGTGGCTAATTGGAAGGGGATTAAAGAGTCATTTTTCTATGTGCAATATTTCTTACATCATTATCTTCTTCAATAAACATCTCTATTTTTCATATTAAATGGCTGGATACCTTGTGTACAGATCTAAATGTTTATCTATCTAAAGACAGTTATCCCCAAGTAAGTACATAAAACAGTAGATATATAAATTGTATATATGCAATATATGGATAAATATGCCTGCATTTTTAATTACCATATTCAATTACCATTGTTTTAGATGAGTTTAGCAAAGCTCTGGTTATCCTAAGCCAGTGTTGAGATGAACAGTTACTTTTAGATTGATTCTTTTGGTAGGAAGAGATATAATGAAAGAGACTTCTGAATAGACTAGGGCTCAAAACTCATTGAAATTCTTGATGTACAAGTGCTTGCCCATTGCACTTGGCTATCTCAATCGCTTAGTGAAATCAATAAACAAGGGAAATAGAGATTGTCCTGCAGTCACCATTTTAGTCTTCCTATACATTTTTCTCTAAAATTTCAGTATCTGAGGCCATAAAAATTCAAAATCAAATAAATTATGTTTCCAAGGTTTATGTCACTCAAGCAAAATTTAGCACACTGCACTTTGTGGTTTGTAAACAGATTTTTTACGGCCAGAAACCCTGTTTTCTACAGCACAAATGGAGAGTCAACCTTTCATAATAATGTGCATCCACACATATAGTTTCAGCCATATTGAAGCATCTAATTCAAAAGATATAATATGACCTGTTGCTTTTCAGAGAATATTCTTTTGGTTCATTTTTCATCTGAGCCTGTTAAAATAGCTTGCTAGTTTCCAGAAGTTTTGTCAAACACTAGCATGTTGCTTTTATTTTTCTTCTTTTATACCCTTTTTTCCACTAATAGATGTATTGCCCAGATTAAGTCAAGTTCAGAGTGATGTTAGGATCTCCTCATCTATTGCCCAAAGCAGCAGAGTTATGTTTTTTCTTACTAAATAATTAGACAACATTAATACTTAAAACCTAACTATTGGAGGGAGTGGGTCCTAATGAATGAGTCTATTACTTAAGAAAATTGAGCAATTATACATTCTCTAATATTGATTTCCACTAAATTCTATCTTGAAATTAGGGAGATAATAAAACCGTTCATTCAGTTCCATCATAGTAGATTTAATGAGTAAATTGGCTGCATGGATAGCCCCACAACTAGCTTCATTTTAAGAGAAAATGACATAATAATATAGAAGATATTATCATTTCAATAAAAAGAATAACAGGTGTGGCTGAATTCAGAAATATGATGATCAAACTTGCAAGGGGAAGTAAGATGAGCTACAGATTGGTTGATACCAGTTTTTTTTAACTTGGCATTTCTCTTTGAAGTATATTTTGTTTTATATAGCTGAATTAAACTTACCTGGCTTTGTGGGCTGCCACCCATAAGTGAGTCCTTAAGGGAAAGTGTCATAAAAGGAGTGAGATGAGAAATGTGGACATCAGTATTTTAATGTGTAGGTATGACACATCAGGCATGTGTTGGTATGATATATCAGGTAAGAAACTACTACTTGAGCTACTTGAGAAAACACATGCATAGTGTCTTCAACAAAGGGTTGAAAACAGAAGATAAATTATTTCTCTGACTTTTTTTCCATGTGACAAACTGTTTTCTAGTCCCTTGTAAACATTGCCGAAATACTTCACTCTACATAATCTACCTCATTAATATTTCAGATTGTTTAAGAGATTTTATCCTGTACTCCATTGTTTCTCTCTGAGAAAAGTAATTTATTCAGTCATAAGAATGGTGAGTTTATAAGCTCCATATATTTTTGTGACTTTATATAGCAATTCCTAAAAAAATTTTGCTGAAAATATACATGAATAATAAAATGAATGAAATATTTCCTACTCTCAAGAAACATTTTATTTATTGGAAAAATTGACACAAGAGAATAGATAACTATAATAAAATGAAGAAGAAAACATCAATAGACATGCAAACAAAGTGCTACCAGTGAATGAACTTTAGAGGAAAGAAGCACATACCTCACCTTGTAGAAAGGTTGAGTTAGAGTTATGGACTCATTTTTTTATTATATTACATGTTTATTATACACTTTCACATAGTTCTGATGTATTCTGTCAGAAATCCTGTTTTTCCTTAGGAAGAAAGGCAGTAGAATTATCTGCATCCTGATACAAGAAGAATTCAGGTGTAGGCAACATAAATTTACTAGGGACCCTGGCCTTCTGACTACAGGTGTCAGAGTTTCCTATAGTCATCCAGACTGAGAACTTTGTAACCTGATTATGCACGGTAGGTGGTACCTCAGACCTAATTTGCACATGTTCCTTCTGTGTTCTTCCTGTGTTGTAATGAGTTCAAGAGGGAAGCTCTGCAGAGGAAACAGCAGCTTGGTGACATGTCTAATGCATCACAGTCTACCACCCAAGAACAGATGATCTGTTTGAGCCCAGACACTATGGCTCCTGAAAAGAGAAGAGAGTAATTTGGGACCCAGAATAGAAGTAAAACCTGCACCTTCTCAACTCAGGTCTGGTGGGAAACATAACCTACAGATGGCAGAATAGACAGCTGTGTGCACACTCCCTGGACTGTCCCTGTGAAGGGTCCATCAAAGTCAGACAAGCAGAGTGGATGCTACACTTACTCTTTACATACATTATAGGATGTACCTCTCTGGTGGTCTAATATCATCCCCATTTCATCAATGTACATAAAGATGAGAGAAGGGAAGTAACATGCCCAATTTTGCACATCTACTGGAGAAAAAATGAAGGGGTTTTAAAAAACATCTTGTGAAGCTATTTTGGCTTTGTCATTGAGACAAAACATTTTTTTTTGTAAAATAATATGTAGGCTTGGTGTTACAGATAGGACTATGGATATTACTCAGGATATTGATTATAGCATATAAGATTTCCAATTACTACCACTTCTACTACATCTACAAAAAATACCCCAAGATTTAGTCAATAAATAATATGATGTTTAATAATTTAAAATATATGGTTATTAAATATATTTATTTATAGCATAGTTGTCTTTATTTCCTCCCACAACACCACAACTGTACTTGAACAACAATAAAAATAATAGAAAGAGTTTGCTGTCATTTTACTATACATGCTTTTTATCTTCTTTTTCTTAGATAAAATGACAGCAAACTCACAGTTATTAACAACCACACCTAAAAAAAAAAAAAAACTAAGCAAACAATTATAACAGGAACAGAACCACAGAAATGGGGATCACATGGAGGGTTAGCAACAAGGGAGTGGGAGGAGGAGAGAGGGGGAAAAGGTATGGAGAATAAGTAGCATAGTTGGTAGGTAGAAAATAGACAGAGGAAGGGCAAGAATAGTATGGGAAATGTAAAAGCTAAAGAACTTATGACACATGGACATGAACTAAAGGGGGCAATGTGGGTGGGAGAGGGTGTGCAGGGTGGAGGGAAATGAAGGGGGGGTAATGGGACAACTGTAATAGCATAATCAATAAAATATATTTTAAAAAAGAATAGAAAGAAAGGTATATCCAGCTATGGATACCTACTATTTAACTCATGATATCATGACTTTTCATTTAGTGTAAATTTGAGGAAGTATTTATAATTTATTAAGTATTTAAATGGATTTTTATATCAGCAATAAAGTTTAAACACTTCAAATGCAAAAAATATATTTCTGTTTAATATAAGAATTAGACAAAAGATATTGTACTATATAATGTCTAAGTAGTTAATACTGCATATTTCATTTTTTCTAAATTTTTTTATTTTAGTTTATTCAGTACAGTTTCTATCCTTTATTCCCATTCCAGCCCACCCACCCATTCCTCCCCTCCTCCTTCCCCTTTCCAACACCCTAGTTTTGTCCATGTGTCCTCTATATTTGTTCCTGTAAACCCTTTTTATGTGTAAAACTGTTATAATATTTTATCAAAGTGCATTCCTCATTTTATTTTATTGTATTTTTTCTGAAAGTCTCATAAATTTATTTTTAACCATTACTTTTTATAATATTTTTCCATTACTATTTATCCTCTCCCAGCACCAACACCCTGTTGTCCATGTCCTTGAGTCATTTTTCATTTTTGTTGATCTCTCCACCCACTAAACTCCCCCACCTCAATATTGCTGTCATCTTTCTATCTATGAGTCTGTCTCTGTTTTACTTGTTAGTTCCTTTTGTTCATTCAATTCTACATATGAATGAAATCATGTGGTATTTGTCTTATAATGTTCTCCAGGTCCACCCATGATGTTTCAAAAGGTAAATTTTCCTGCATTTTTATGGCTGTGCAGTAGTCTATTGTGTAAATGCATCATAGTTGTTTTATCCACTCATCTTCTGATGGATACTTAGGTTGTTTCCATATCTTGGCAATTGTAAATAGCAGAGCAATGAACATAGTGGTGCTTATGTACTTTCAGATTAGTGTTTTGGGTTACTTTGGATATATTCCCAGAAGTGGTATCACTGGGTCAAAAGGCAGATCCATTTTACTTTTTTGAGGTATCTCCACACTGCTTTCCACAGTGACTGTACCAATCTACATTTCCACCAATAGTGCATGAGGGTTCACCTTTCTCCACTTCCTCACCAGCACCTGTAATTTGTTGATTTATTGATAATTGCCATCTGATTGGTGTGAGGTGATATCTCATTGTGGTTTTATTGCATTTCTGAGAATTAGTGATGTTGAGTATATTTTCATGTCTATTGGCCATCTGTCCTGTGGAGAAGTGTCTATCCAGATCCTTTGCTCATTTATTAATAGGATTATTTGTTTGTTTTCATGTTGAGTTTCATAAGTTTTTAAAAATAATTTTTGGTTATTGACCTCTTATCAGATGTGTTGGAGAACATGTTCTCCCATTCTGTGGTTTTCTTTTGAATTTGTTAATGGTTTCTTTTGCTGCGCAAATAATTTTTAGTTTGATGTAGTCCATTTGCTTATTTCTTCTTTTGTTTTTCTTTTCTTAGGAGATATATCAGATAAAATATTGCTATGAGCAATGCCTAAGATTTTACTGCCTATGTTTTCTTCTAGTATTTTTATTGTTTTAGGCCTAACATTGAAGTGTTTGATTCATTTTAAATCTATTCTTGTGTGTGGTATAAGAAGGTTGTATAGTTTCATTTTTCTACATGTGTATGTGCAAATTTTCCCATAACTATTTATTGAATAAACTTTGTTGAGCCTATGTATGTGCATGCTTTCTCCCATGAATAGTAATGAACTGACAAGGTGTGGGTTTATTTCTGGACTCTCTATTTTATTGCATTGATCTACATGTGTTTTTTGCCAGTGCAATGCTCTTTAGATTACTATGGCATTACAGTATAGTTTGATATTAGGAAGCATGATTCTCCCTACTTTATTCACATTTATTAGGATCTCTGTTGCTATGTGGGGCTATATGATGTTCCATATAAATTTTTAAAATATTTGTTCTAGTTCTGTGAAATACATCATTGGAATCTTTTTAAAAATTTATTTTTTTTATTGTTTTTCAAGTACAGTTGTCTCCATTTCCTCCCATCCCCTCCCCCCTGCCCCACACATCCTTACCTCCCACCTCCAAATCATACCCCCTTTGATTTTGTTCATGGGTCTTTTATACACATTCCTTGACAACCCTTCCCCTTCTTTACCCCATTATCCCTTCCTCCATCCCCTCTGGTTACCCTCAGTCTGTTATTTATTCCAATGTCTCTGTTTATATTTTGCTTGCTTATCTGTTTTGTCCATCAGCTTCCACTTACAGGTGAGATAATATGGTATTTGTCTTTCACCAACTTGCTTATTTCACTTAGCATAATTCTCTCCAGTTCCATCCATGCTGACCCAAAGGGTTGGAGTTCCTTCACTCCTTCTTCTGTGTAATATTCCATTGTATAAATGTACCAAAGTGTTTTGATCCACTTATTTACAGATGGGCACTTAGGTTGCTTCCAACACTTGACTATTTGTGCTTCTATGAACATTGGGGTGCATTGGTTCTTTGGAACTGGTGTTTCAGGGTTCTTTGGGAATAATCTCAGTAGGGGAATTTCTGGAACAAATAGCAGTTCTATTTTTAATTTTTTGAGGAAACTCCATACTGTTTCCACAGTGGATGCACCAGTTTGCATTCTCACCAACAGTGCACTAGAGTTCCCTTTTCTCCACAATCTTGCCAGCACTTGTTGTTTGTTGATTTGTTTGTGATGGCCATTCTGACTTGTGTGAAGTGTTATCTCACTGTGGTTTTAATTTGCATCTCTCTGATGGCTAGTAATGTTGAAGATCCTTTCTTATGTTTCTTGGCCCTCTGTATGTCTTCCTTGGAGAAGTGTGTGGTCAGGTCCTTTGCCCATTTTTTTAATTGGGTTTTTTTGTCTTCGTGGAGTCATGTGAGTTCTTTATATATATCCGAGATCAAACCCTTGCTCAAATATATTGTATTTCCAATACAGTTGGTTCCTTTTTCATTTTGCTGATGTTTACTTCACTAAAGAAATTAAGGAAGACACAAATAAATGGAGGCACACACAGTGTTCATGGATCGGAATAACTAACATCATCAAGATGATCGTACTACCCAAAGTTATTTACAAATTCAATGCAACCCATATTAAATACCAATGACATATTTCACAGATATAGAACAAATATATCAAAATTTTATATGGAACCATAAATGACCCTGAATAGCACAGCAATTTTTAGAAAGAAGAACAAAGTAGGAGGGATCACAATACCTGATATCAAACTATATTACAAGGCCACAGTAATCAAAACTGTCTGGCCCTGGCATAAGAACAGACACATAGATCAGCAGAACAGAATAGAGAGCCCAGAAATAAACCTAAGCCTCTATGGACAATTAACAGTTGACAAAGGAGCATAAGCATAAAATGTCGTAAAAATAGCCTATTCGACAAATGGTGTTGGGAAATCTAGACAGCTACATGCAAAAAAATGAAATGCAACCACCAACTTACACCATACACAAAAATAAACTCAAGATGGATAAAAAACTTAGATATAAGTCTTTATATTGACACAATAAAAGACCGAGAGGGTAACATAGACAGGAAAATCTCGAATATTTCATGTAGCAATATTTTCACTGATATGTTCCCTACAGCAAGGGACATAAAGGAAAGAATAAACAAATGAGACTTCATCAAAATAAAAAAACTTCTGCTTGGCTAAATAAAACATCATTGGAGTCTTGATAGGAATTGCATTGAATCTATGGATTATTTAGGATAGCGTGGACATTTTAATTACTCTTATGCATAAACATAGTATATGATTCCACTTATTTGATTCATCTCTAGTTTCATTCTTCAGTGTCTTATAGTTTTCCAAGTGCAGGTCTTTGACTTCCTTGGTTAGATTTATTCTTAGGTATTTCATTTTTTTTGAAGCAATCATGGGTGGGATTGTTTTCTTAATTTCCCTTTCTGATCATTAATTATTGGCTTATGAAAAGGAAACTGATTTATGGATATTAATTTTGTATCCTGCTACTTTGCTAAATACATTTATCAGCTCCAGTAATTTCTTGGCAGAGTATTTAAGTTTCTCTATGTACAGTATCATGTCATCTGCCAATAATGATAGTTTTACTTCTTCCTTTCCAATTTGGATGCCTCTTATTTCTTCTTCTTCTCTGATTGCAATAGCTAGGACTTTCAGGACTATGTTGAATAAGAGAGGTGAAAGTAGACATCCCTGTCATGTTCCCAAGGTTATGCAGCTTTTTGCCCATTGAGTATGATTGTAGTGGGTTTGTTATATACATGGCCTTTTTATGTTTAGGTATGTTCCCTGTATTCCCACTTTGCTGAGAGTTTTTATCATAAATGGGTGTTTGATTTTATCAAATGTTTTTTCTTCATCTATTGATATAATCATGTGGTTTTTATTCTTCATTTTTTTATGTTGCGAAGTACATTTATTAATTTGCAAATGTTGTACCAACTTTTCATCCAGGAATAAACCCTATTTGATCATGGTGTATGATATTTGATGTATTGCTTTATTCAATTTGCTAATATTTTGTTGAAGATTTTATCATCTATGTTTATCAGGGATATTGTCCTATAATTTTTTGTAATATCATTGGCTGGTTTCAGAATTAGGATAATGTTGGCCTTGTAAATGTGCTTGGGAGTCTTCCATCCTTTTGAATTTTTGGAATAGTTTGAGAAAGAGAAAATAGTTAGTTCTTTTCAGAATGTTTGCTAACATTTTCCTGTGAAACCATCCAGTCCAGATCTTTTGTTTGTTGCAAGTATTTAGATTGTTGCTTCATTTTTGCTAGCTTTAATCTGTCTATTCAGATTCTTTGATTCTCCCTAGTTTAGTTTTTGGGTGATTGTATGTTTCTGGAAATGTATTCATTTCATCCACGTTGCCCAATTTGTTGGTGTATTGCTATTCATAATATTTTCTTACAATCTTTTTTATTTCTTTGGTGTTAGTTATTATTTCTCCTCTTTCATTTTAAGTATGTCTATTTGGGTCTTCTTTCTTTTTTTTCTTGATGAATCTAGATAAAGTTTTGCCAATATTTATCTTTTAAATGAACCAGCTCTGGAATTCAGTGATATTTAGTATTTTTTTTTAGACTCTACTTCATTTATTTCTGCTTTGACCTTTATTATTTCCTTCCTTGTACTCACTTTGGCTTTGTTTGTTGACCTTCATCAAGTTTCTTTAAGTATAAAGTTGAGATTTTTCTTGTTTCTTGTAATAGGCTTGTAATGCTATGAGTTTGTCTCTTAGGTTTACTTTCTGATGTCCCACAGGTTTTGGATTGTTATGTTCTTATTTTCATTTATTTCAAGGTATCTTTTGATTTCTTCTTTGATCTCATTGTTGATCCATTCATTGTTTAAAACATGTTATTTAGCTTCCTTGTCTTGAGTATTTTTCAGTTTTCTTATGATTCATTAGTACTTTTATAGCATTGTGGTTAGAGAAGATGTTTACTATGATTTCACTCTTCTTACACTTATTGAGACTTGTTTCATGTCCTGACATGTGGTCTGACTAGAAAATGTTCCATGTACACTTGAAAAGTATGTATATTTTCCTGTTTGGGGAAAAAATGCTCTGAAGATATCAATTACATCCATGTGATGTGTTGTGTCATTTAAGGCCACTGTCTTCTTGATGATTTTTTGCCTGGAAGCTCTATCCATTGAAGTCAATGGGTTTTATAAATCCCCTAGTATGACTGTACTTCTGTCATTCTCTTCCTTAATGTCTGTCAAGTATTTGCTTTACATATTTAGGTGCTCCTATGTTGTGTGCATAAATGTTTACTAGGGTTATATCCTCTTGTTGGATTGTTCTCTTTATCATTATATAGTGCCCTTCTATATGTCTTCCTATGGCCTTGGATTTAAGCTCTATTTTGTCAGATTTAAGCGCTGCTACCTCAACTTTTTTCTTTTCCATTTGCATGAAATATCTTTTTGTAACACTGTATTTTCAGTCTGCGTGTATCTTTCAATCTGAGATGAGTCTATGGAGGTAGTATTTATATATTATACATTATACATTATATATTATATATACATAATTATATGTACATTATATATATATGTATATTCTGATTCACAAATGATTTTCTTATTCACTTGCCCTATGTCTTTTGGTTGGAGCATTTAAGCTGTTTACATTCAAGGTGATTATTGATATATATATATTTATTACCATTTTATTTTTAATAATTTTCTTCTGTTTTTTTCTTCCTCTTCTTCTTCTCATCCTCCAGCTTCTTATCCTTTTTTCTCTTCCTCCTCCTCCTTCTTTATCTAGCAAGCCTGATAGCATTCACTGCAGTATGGGTTTGGTGTTAACAAGCTCTTTTGTTTTTTCTTGTCTGGGAAGCTCTTTATTTTCCTTCAATTTTAAATTATAGCCTTTCTGAGTAAAGTAGCCTTTGTTGTAAGTCTTTGCATTTCATCACCTTGAATATTTTCTGTCAGTCTCTTCTGGTATGAAATGTTTCTTTCAGAAAAAGATAACAGTCTTATTGGAGCTCTATTGTGGGTTACTATTTTTCTTATTCAGGTATTAGGATTTTCTTCTTGTGTTTAACCTTGCCATTTTCATTTTGATGTGTCTTGGTGTTTTCCTCTTTGGGTCCATATTGTTTGGGACTCTCTGTGCTTCCTGGACTTGAGTGTCTTTTTCCTTCACCAGACTAAGGAAGATTTCAGTCATTATTTCTTCAGATAGGTTCTCATTTTCTTGCTCACTCTCTTCTCCTTTGGTATTTTCATAATGCAAATGTTGTTACATGTCATGTTGTCTCAAATTTGTTAAGCTTTTATTTATTTGAAATTCTTTTTTCTTTTTGCTGTTCTGCTTGGGTGTTCTTTTCAACCTTTTCTTCCAAATCACTGATTTGATCCTTTGCTTCATCTAATCTACTGTTTTAGTCTTTTCAGTGTACTATTATTTCAGATATTGTAGTCTTTATTTCTGCTGGTCCATTTTAATGGTTTCTAAGTTTTTTTCAAGCTGTTGAGTATCCTTACATTTATTACTTTAAACTCTATACCTGGTTAATTGCTGCCATCATTTCATTTAGTTCTTTTTCTGGAGTATTCTCTTGTGTTTTCATTTGGGGGACAGTTTCTTTGTCTTCCGATTTTTGCTTCTTCTTTGCATTTGTTTCTATGTATTAGGTAGCTATGCAAAGACTCTGGCATAGACCTATGTCAGACAATGCCTGTGACTATCCCTGGGCAATCTGTTTTAGCATGGATTTTTGGAAGTTGCTTTGCAGTAAATGTCCTCAATTCAGGGTGAGGGAGTTTTAGCAAAAAGCAAGACTCATAGCAGCCTAAGTATATTGCAGGCCTGATTCCCCACAGGAGAACCTATCCGTGGGAGTGGATCCTGTGCATCTCCAAGTGGGAGCTGGGCCCATGCCACACAGAACAGTCTTCTACAATGTTGTTGCCACTTGGAGAGGAATGCTCTGTCCATGATAGATGGCTTCTGCAGTTTGGGGGATGACTTAGCACTGGGATCTGGTGGCCGTCCCTTCAGCTCTCTCCCTAGATCCACCAAACCCAGACTCTCCTCATGCATTTCTAGTTCCCTCTGCCCTTTCTCTACCAGAGCCCAGAGTAAATGAATGCAAATGAAATTTTTTGCATTGGTCCTTTAAGAGGCTCTTTGCATCTCAATCTGTGTCTACTGACACAGATTCTGTGTCTACAAAAACTCTACTGCTTTCATAGCTGGTTGTTATTTGGGTTTCTTTTCTGGTTCTGGTGCTCTGGGCTGGGGAGAATTGCTTGTGGTTTAGACCCTGTACTTCTCAGAGAGATCCCCAAAGCCACTGAAACATCCTTGTATAACTTCAGATGCCACCTGTGGGAGCCAATTCAGTCCTCTCATGCCTCTAGACTCCCTCCAATCTCATTGTGGTGAAGTGGTTTCTGCCATTTTTCCTTGGTTATAATGCTTCTCTCCAGCTAGTGTGCAGTTGGTTATTTGGGATGATTTTTCTTTCATTTAGTTGTAATTCCAGTTTAGTCCTGGGAGGAGGTTAGTGTAGCTTCCACTTACTCATCTGTCATCTTGGGTTCGAGTGAGTTTCTTATCATAAGTATTTGCTAATATTTATGTCTATATTCAGAAAGTTTCTACTATCTTATAATTCATGGGCTACACTGTGATGTTACTGTTTTTACAGTTAAGGTATTCAGGGATGAATGATGATCATACTTGCAGTTATATGTATCTACTTCCTCTTGTTTATTTTGACAGAGATGGTACAATCACAGTTCTATGTGCAGACACAAAGTCCTTACCTGGTCTTGTGATCAGGAGGTGGGGAAGCTCCATTCAGTGTTCCTTTCTCATAGGCCCATGGTCATCCCATAGGCATTTGGGGACCAACCTAGTTCCAGATGAAAGCAAAGTGGTGGGAAGTGACCTCTGTTGGTTAAAATATGATTCCCTTCGCCTGGGAACCTTATGAGACAAACAACTATTAGAACACTATTATAGGTAGTCCAAAGCAGGTTAATCAAAAGACATTTTTTCAAAGCAAATTTGTTCCTTGACGTGGAGAAAAATATAGACTTTGTGGAGACTGAAAGCTTAGCTTTTCTTTTCCTAGTGTCATGACTGCTCAGCTTTGTTTCCTAGTGTCATGACTGCTCTAGACCAGGCCATTGTCCAGCCAGTATGCTCAGTCTAAGGAAAGCAGAGGTATTTATTGTCACAGCCCAAGGACACTCCAGGTACCAGTGGGCTGACGTCAAAAGATATCCATAATTTTCTTACTATTTTGACTTTTTTTCAGAAAGGAATGACTATTGATGGCCGAGTTTAGAACCTGCCTCTGAGGACAATGGCATTGGAGACTTAGTCCTTCTTTGTATTCCTCGTATCCTTTATATGTTACTTTTATTTGGGGTGGGGTAATTTATCAGCTTCACTGTCTCTGGCCTCATTTATTTTTATTATATATGACTTATTTAAACATTATGTTTCTTTCAGCTTTCTTTTGGTTTATTTTGAAATTTATTTTTAATTAGTTTTTTTCTTTTTCATTATTTTCTTTCTCATATAATCTTTATTATATTTTTTCCATTACCATTTAGCACCCTCATAACCCCCTCCCCAGCAATCACCACCCTATTGTCCATGTCCCTGAGTCCTTTTTCTTTTTGGCTCAATCTATCCACCCATTAACATCCCCACCCCACACACACACTAGCTGTCATCTGTTCTCCATCTGTGGGTATGTGTCTGTTTTGCTTGTTCAGTTTGTTCATTAGGTTCCACATATGAGTGAAATCATTATGGTATTTGTCTTTCTTTTACTGCCTTATTTAGCTTAGCATACTATTCTCCAGATCCATCCATACTGTTGCAAAGTGTAAAATTTTCTTCTTTTTTACAGACAAGTAGAATTCCATTGTGTAAATTTCCCATAGTTGTTTTATCTACTTATCTATTGATGGACACTTGGGCTGCTTCCATATCTTGGCAATTGTAAATAACACTGCAATGAACATAGAGGTGCTTATGTTCTTTCCAAATAGTGTTTTGGGTTTCTTCAGATATATTCCCAGAGGTGTGATTTCTGGGTCAAAAGGCAGATCCATTTTTAATTTTTTGAGGTATTTCCATATTGCTTTCCACAGTGGCTGCCCCAGTCTGCATTCCCACCAAGGGTGCAAAAGGGCTTGCTTTCTGCACATCCTCACCAGCACTTGTTGTTTGTTGATTTATAGATGATACCATTCTGACAGGTGTAAGATGGTATCTGATTGTGCTTTTAATTTGCATTTCTCTGATAACAAGCAATATGGAGCATCTTTTCATATGTCTATTGTCCATCTGCATGTCATCTTTGGATAAGTGTCTATTCAGGTCATTGCCTAATTTTTAATTGGCTTGTTTGGGCTTTTTGGAGTTGAATTTTGTAAGTACTTTATAAAGTTTGTATATTAATCCTTATCAGATATATTGGTGAATATGTTTCCCATTCTGTGGGTTGTATTTTTCTTTTGTTAATGATTTCTTTTGCTGTGCAAAAACTTTTTAGTTTGATGATGTCCCATTTATTTATGTTTTGCTTCCCATGCTTGGGGAGATATATCCAATACAAAATTTCTACAAGCTATGGCTGAGATTTTACTGCCTATATTTTCTTCTAGGATTTGTATGATTTGGGGTCTATTATTTAAGTCTCTGATCCATTTTTAATTTATTCTTGTGTGTGACATAAGACATTGGTCTAGTTTCATTTTTTTTCATGTATCTGTCCAATTTTCCCAACACCATTTCTTGAATAAATTATCTCTAGCCCATTCTATGTACTCTTCCTCTGTTGAATATTAGTTGGCTATAAAGGTGTAGGTTTACTTCTGGACTCTATTCTGTTCCATTTTTCTATGTGTCTGTTTATGGACGTACCATGCTGTTTTGATTACTATGGCCTTGTGGTATAGTTTGATATTAGGTAGGATGATTCCTCCAACTTTGTTCTTCTTGTTCAGGATCATTATTGCTATGCAAGGCCTTTTGTGGTTCCATATAAATTTTTGAAATACTTCCTCTAGTTCTGTAAAATACATCATTGGAATCTTAATAGGAATTGCGTGACTTTATAGATTGCTTTGGGTAGTGTGAACATTTTAATGATATTACTTTGTCCTATGCATAAACATGGGATGTGCCTCCACTTATTTTTATCTTCGTCAATTTCTTTCTTCAGTGTTTTACAATTTTCTGAGTATAGGTCTTTTACATCCTTGGTTAGGTTTATCCCTAGGTATATTATTGTTTTGAGGCAATTGTGAGTGGGATTGTTTTCTTAATTTCCTTTTATGTAGTTTATTATTGGCATATAAAAATACAACTGATTTTTGAATAATAATTTTGTATCCTGCTATTTGCTGAATACATTTATCAGTTCTAATAGTTTCTTGATGGAATCTTTGGGGTTCTCTATGAACCCCATTTTGGGGTTCTCTTTATGTCATCTGCAAATAAAGACACTTTTACTTCTTGCTTTCTAATTTGGATTCTTTTTATACCTTCTTCTTGTCTGATTGCTGTGACTAGGACTTCCATTACTCTGTTTAATAAGAGAGGTCAAAGTGGGCATCCCTGTCTTGTTTCCAGTCTTTAGGGGAACTCTGGTAATTTTTGCCCATTGGGTATTGTGCTGGGAGTGGGTTTGTCTGTCATATAGGCTCTTATTATTTTCAGTATGTTCCCTCTATTCCCACTTTGCTTTGATTTTTTAATCATAAATGGTGCTTGATTTTATCAAAAGCTCTTTCTGAAACATTTTATATAATCATATTGCTTTTATCCTTCATTTTTTATGTAACAAATCACATTTATTGATTTGTTAATGTTGTATCATCCTGGCATCTCTGAAATAAATGCCACTTGATCATGGTGTACAATCTCTTGGATGCATTTTGGTATTAGGTTTGGTAATATTTTGTTGAGGATTTTAGCATCTATGTTCTTCAGTGATATTGGGCTATAGTTTTCTTTCTTTGTATTTTTTTTTCTGGTTTTGAAATTAGGATAATGCTGGTCTTATAAGATGAGTTTGGGAGACTTCCCTCCTCATGAGTTTTATGAAATAGTCTGAGAAGAAGAGGTGTTAATTCTTCCCAGAATGTTTGGTAAAATTCCCCTTTGAAGCCATATGGTCGAAGGCTTTTTTTGTTTGATGGGAATTTTTGATTACTGCTTCAATTTTACTAGGTGTAATTTGTCTATTAAGATTCTCTGATTCTTCCTGATTTGGTTTTGGAAGATTGTATGTTTCTAGGAATTTATCCATTTCATCCTGGCTGTCTCATTTGTTGGCAGATAGATATTCATAATATTTTCTTACACTCTATTGTATTTCTTTGGTGTCAGTTGTTATTCTTCCCTGTTCATTTCTGATTATATTTATTTGGGTCCTTTCTCTCTATCTGTTGATGAGTCTGGTTAAAGGTTTGTCAAACTTGTTTATTTTTGAAAGAACTAGCTCTTGGATTCATTAATCTTTTGTATAATTTTTAGACTCTATTTCATTTATTTGTGCTTTGATCACACTTGTTTTTTTTTTTT
>CM052544.1:61722047-61740053 GCA_028533065.1 Trachops cirrhosus
CTTGATCTCATTGTTGACCTATTCATTGTTTAAGACGTGATTTAGCTTCCATGTTTTTGTGTGTTTTTCAGTGTTCTTCTTGTGCTTGATTTCTAGTTTCATAAAATTGTGGTCAGAAGAGATGCTTGATATAGTTTCAACCTTCTTAAATTTATTGAGACTTGTTTTGTGCTCTATCCTAGAAAACATTCCATTTGCACTTGCAAAGTATGTATTCTGCTGCTTTGGTGTGAAATGCTCTGAAGATATAAATTCAATCCACTTGATGTAGTATGTCATTTAAGGCCACTGTCTCCTCATTGATTTTCTGCCTGGAAGATATTCATCATTAGGGTGTTAAAATCCCTAACTATGATTGAATTTCTGTGTGTCTTTCCTATATGTCAATCAAGATTGCTTTACATATTTAGGTGCTCCTATGTTGTATGCATAAATGTTTACTAAGGTTATATCCTTTTGTTGGATTTTCCCTTTATCATTATGTAGTGCCCTTCTATGTGTCTTCTTATGGCCTTGGATTTAAACTCTATTTTGTCAGATAAAAGCATTGCTACCCTATCTTTTTTCTCTTCCATTTGCATGAAATATCTTTTTCAAATCTTGTACTTTTAGCCCATGTGTATCTTTCAACCAGAAACGGTCCTCTTGGAGGCAGCATATATATACTGCCTATATATATGTATGGGTTTTGTTTTCTTGTTCATTCAGTTACCTTATGTCTTTTGGTTGGAGCATTTAAGTCATTTACATTTAAGGTAATTATTGATAGATATGTATACAGTGTCATTTTATTGATAAAATGTTTTCCTTTGTTTATTTTTTCCTGTCTACTTTTCTTTTTCTTCTTAAAAAAAGCCCTTTAGATTTTTCTTGTCTGGAAAGCTCCTTATTTCTTCTTCAGTTTTAAATGATAGCCTTGCTGGATGAAGTAGCTTTGGTTGTAGGTCCTTGCTTTTCATCACCTCAAATATTTCGCAGCACTCTTTTCTGGCCTGAAATGTTTCTGATGAGTAATCAAATGACAGTCAAATTAGTATCCCCTTGGAAGTAACTGCCCGCTTTTATCTTGTGGTATTAGGATTCTGTCCTTCTCTTAAGCCTTGTGAAATTACTTATGATGCATTTCAGTGTAGCCTCTTTGGGTCCAACTTGTTTGGGATCCTCTAAGATTCTTGGACTTGTGCAACTTTTTCCTCCACCAGATTAAGGAAGTTTTTCTTGTTGTATTAAATGGGATTATTTCCTGATTTCTCTTACTGACATTTCATTGTTGATGTACAAAAATGCCTTTGATTCTGAACATTGACTTTGTATCCTGATGTTTTTCCAAATGCACTTATTAGGTAAATTAGTTTTTTGGTGGAGTCTATATGATTTTCTATGTACACTATCATGTCATCTGCAAACAGTGCCAGTTTTGCTTTCTCCTTTCCAATTTGGATACCTTTTATTTCTTCTTCTTGTCTGATCCCTGTGACTAAGACTTCCAATGCTATATTGAATAGAAGTGGTGAAAGTGGACACACTTGTGCTGTTCCTGATCTTTGTTGAAAAGCTTTTAGATTTTGCCCATTGAGTATGATGTTGGCTGTAGATCTCTCATATATAGCCTTTATTATGTTGAGGTACATTCCCTCTACTCCAACTTGGCAGAGTGTTTTTATCATAAATGGCTGTTGCATTTTATCAAATGCTTTTTGCACATCTGTTGATATGACCATGTGATTTTTGTCTTTCCTTTTGTTTATGTGACATATTTTGTTTATTGATTTGTGAATATTGTACCATACTTGCACTCCTGGGATGAATCTCACTTGGTCATGGTGCACAATATTTTTAATGCATTGCTAGATGCCATTTGCCAATATTTTGTTCAGAATTTTAGCATTTATGTTCATCAGTGATATTGGCCTATAGTTTTCTTTATTTGTTGTGTCATTTTCTGGTTATGGGATTTGGATGATGCAGGAATCTTAAAGAGAGTTTGGGCATCTTCCCTCTTCTTGGATTTCTTGTAATAGTATGTGAAGGATAAGGGTTAGCATTTGCTTAAATGTTTTGTAAAATTCTACTGTGGAACTCTTTGATCCAGAGCTTTTGTGTGCTGGGAGGTTTTTGATTACTACTTTGATTTCACCAGCTATTATTGGTCTGTTCGTGCTTTCTGCTTCTTTATTCAGTTTTGGAAGATTGTATTTTTCTAGAAATTTGTTCACTTCACGCAGGTTTTCAAATTTCTTGTCATAGAGTGGTTTGTGGTAATTTCTTACAGTCCTTTGTATTTCTGTTGTATCTGTCCTCTTAATCTTTTATCTTTCTTTTCTGATTGTGTTTATTTGGGTCCTTTCTCTTTTTTTTTCTTGATTAGTTTGCTTAAAGACTTGTCAATTCTGTTTATCTTTTCAAAGAACCAGCTCCTGGATTTATTGATCCTTTGAATTGTTCCTTTATTCTTTATGTCATTTAATTCTATTCAGACATTGGTTATTTTATTGCTTCTACTTGCTTTGGCTTTTGTTTGTTTGTTTTTTCCCCAGTTTTTGTCAATGTAGGACTAGGTTGTTTATGTGAAATGATTCTATCATTTTTAGGTAGGCCTGTATCACTATGAACTTCCCTCTCAGGACTGCCTTCTCTGTGTCCCATAAATTTTGGACTATTGTGAGTTCATTTTCATTTGTTTCCAAATACTTTTTGATTTCTTCCTTGATCTCATTATTAACCCATTCATTGTTTAGTAGCATGCTATTCAGTCCTCATGAATTTGAGTGTTTTTGAGTTTTCCTTGGGGTTGGTGTATAGTTTCATATCATTATGGTCTGAGAAGATGCTTGCCATGATTTGAATTTTCTTGAATTTGTTGAGATTTGTTTTGTGTCCTATCATGTGGTATATCTTTGAAAAGGTTCCATGTTCATTTAAGAAGAATATATATTTGCTTCCTTGGGATGAAAATTTCTACATGTATATCAGTTAAGTCCATTTGACATAGGGCATTGTTCAATGCTGCAGTATCCATGTTGATATTTTGTTTAGAAGATCTATCCATTTTTCACAGTTGGGTTTTAAAATCCCCTAGTATAAATGTGTTGCCGTCTATATTTTTCTTGAAGTCTTCCAAGATTTTCCTTATATATTTGGGTGTTCCTATGTTGCTTGCATATATGTTCATGTTTATGTCTTGTTGTTGGATTCTTCCCTTGAGTATTGTGAATTGTCCTTCAGTGTTTCTTTTTATGGCCTTTTTTTAAATGTCTATTTTGTCTGATAAAAGTGTTGCTGCTCTGGCTTTTTGTCCTGTCTATTTTGCTTGAAATATTTTTCCAACCTTTCACTTTCAGTCTGTATAGGTCTTTTGTTCTAAGGTGGTTCTCTTGTAGGCAGCATATGTGTGGGTTATGTTTTCTTACCCATTCAGCTACCCTATATCTTTATATTGGAGCTTTTAAACTATTTACATTTAAGGTTATTATTGATAGGTACTTATTCTTTGCCAATTTACTTCCTTCGTACCTGTGTTCCTCTCTCTCTCACTCTTCTTTCCCTTTTCTTCCAGCAGACCTTTTACCTTATCTTGCAGTGCTGATTCATGTAGGTATACACTTTCAGTCTTCTTTTTTTCTGGGAATCTCCTTATTTCATCTACCATTTTATTTGAGAACCTTGCTGAATAGAGTAGTGTTGTTTGCAGGCCTTTACTTTTCATGATTTGGAATATTTCTTGTCATTCCCTTCAGGCTTGTAGCGTTTCCATCAAGAAGTCAGCTGCTAGCCTTATTGGGTCTCTCTCTCTGTATGTTACTTCCTGTTTCTCCCTTTCTGCCTTCAAGATTCTCTCATTGCTTTTGTATTTTGCCATTTTAATTGTGATGTGTCTTGCAGTGGGTCTCTTTGGGTTCCTCTTGATTGGGATCCTCTCTGCTTCTTGCACTTCTGTGACTTTTTCTTTCATCAAATTAGGGAAGTTTTCCATCATTACTTTTTCAAACAGGTTTTCTATCCTTTGCTCCTCTTCTTCTTCTTCTGGTATCCCTATTATATGGATATTATTATATTTCACATTGTCCTGCAGTTCCCTTAACACCTCTTTGTTATTTCTAAGTCTGTTTTCCTTTTCTTGCTCTTCTGGGTGTTTCTTTCTATCTTGTCATCCAGATCACTGATCTGATCCTCTGCTTCATCTAGCCTGCTTTTGATTACTTCTACTGTGTTATTTCATTCAAAAATTGTATTCTAATTTCCTCTTGGCTCTTGTTGATTGTTTCTGTTTCATTTTTCATTCTGGTGTGATTTGCAGTAAGTTCCTTATAGTTTCCCTGTAGTTTTTGGTAATTCTCAGTGAGCTAATTGATCTTCCTTTTAACCATTGTTTTGAACTCTGTATCTGATTGCTGACTTGCTTTTATTTCATTTAGCATTCATTCTTCAGATTCCTCCTTTCTTTTCATTTAGGGGTTGTTTCTTTATCTTGTTATTATTTTTGAGACTCTTCCTGTTTTTCTCTGTTTCTTAAATTGATCTGTTTTGATTCACTTATTTTGTGGTGTGAACTTCTATGGTGGGTGTCCTATAAGATTCATGGGTGCAGTCTCCTTGATCTACTGAAATTAATGCTTTTGGGATGTTGTTTATGTCATTTATGTTGTCTCCGTGTATGTCATTTGGTTTTCATCATTGTTGGGTCATTCTTTGGTGGGCCCCCCTCCCTCAGGCTGATATACTGAGAGTCACTCTGCCTACCATGTCTTGTAAACTGTTGTGCAGGTGTTGCCTGAACAAAAGCACCAAGTCTGTGGAACAAACCCATGTCTGTAAAAATATCTCACCCCTCCCTGAAATCCACTATCAACAGCAAATGAACTGGTATTAATAAGGGTGTAAAGAGATTAAGACTATTATAAGGAAGGAGAGAAATAAGCCATAGTATAAAATTTAGTACTTAATATGTATAAACTTGATGGACAAGAAATGAATGTTAAAAAGCTATGCAGGAAAGAAAATATTACTAATCATGGAGAAGACTACAGTGGATTTCATCTCAGGAGCCTCTAGTATTTAGCAATGTTTTTTTCTTTCTGGATCTGCCTCTGGTGATGCCAGATGTTGACCCCATCTGACCTTAGGCAGCCTGCTCTGAGAGTGCCAGGGATCTATCTCTGTGGCTATCTTCTGCAGTTGTTAATCTGGTCACTCTGCACTCAGCAGTCAGGCTTAAGCCCCATATGGAGAGGCAAAATCATTCCTGGGGTTGGCGTTATTGTTTCTTCAGGTTGCTGCTGCTCTGTGGGGATGAGTCTGCCTGAGCAGTATGACTGCTGCAATATAAGGGATGACTCAACACCAAGGTCATGGCAGCTACTCTCTCAGTTCTATCCCCAAAGCTTCTGTCTTCATTCTCTCCTCAAGAGTCTCTAGTCTACTCTGCCCTGACATTTGCCCTTAATCTGTAGCTGTCTCCTTCTGTTGTTAATCTATTCTCTCTGAACTCTGCAGTCAGGCTTATGCACCACAGAGCCAGGGCAGAGTCCCTTCTGGAGATGGGACTGTTGTTTCCTCAGGCTGCTTCCACTCAGAGGGAAGTGGTCTGTCTGAGCAAGATGGCTGCTGCTGTATGCAGGATGACTCAGTACTTGGATCTCAGTGGCTAATCTCTCAGCTCTCTCCCCAAAGCTTCATCCTCAGTTTTTTTTCAAGCTTCTCCAGCCCACTCTGTCTTCGCCTTTGCTGAAGCCCTGAGTAAGTGGCTGTAAATGAAAACTTGTTCATTGGGCCTTTAAATGGCTCTTTGTAACTCCAGCCCTCTGTCTCTGGCAGAGAGCAACCCTGCCACTTTTTGCCTCCTGTTGTTATCTGTGTACTTCTTTGGTTTATGGTGTTCTAGGCCTGGGATCTCAGCTTAGGGTTTACACTCCCCACTTCTCAGGGGGATCCAACCACTTGCTTAATTATTCCTCTGGTGCTGCCTTTTGTGGGCACCCAGACAGCCCTCTTGAGTCATCATTGCACTCCTACCAGTCAGTTAGTGCTGAAGATGATTCTTCTGTCTTATGAGTTTATAAGGCTTCTCTCTTGCAATTGTTCAGTTGTTTGTTCTGGGTGATTTCTCCACAATTTAGTTGTAATACCAGATTGGTCCTGGGGCTACGTTAGTGTGGTTTCCATTTACTCCTCTGCCATCTTGCCTCCCTCCTCCTGTTTTTTCCTTTGTGCTGTTCTGCTGATTGTTTGTTCTACCTTGTCTTCCAAAAACGCTCATTTGATCCTTTGCTTCATGTAACCTACTTTTTTTTTACTTGCAGTGTATTATTTATCTCAGTTATTGCATTATTTCTTATGACCGTTTTTATAGTTTCTATATCTTTTTTCAAGCTGTTGGATATCCTCATAATCATTACTCTAAATTCTCTGAGAAATTGCTTACTTCCAATTCATCTAATTCTTCTGGGAAATTCTCTTGTTCTTTCATTTGGAGTCTATTTCTTTGTCTTCCCATTTTGGTTTCTTTTTATTTTCTGCCTTTAGATGTGAAAGTAATCAGATGTTAAACATTTCTTAATCTAATCAATATGTAATCAACAGTCAGGTTAAGCACCTCATGTTGGGCAGAGTAAAACCTGTGGGTGGGGTATTGTTTTTACTCAGGTTGATGCCATTCAGAGACCAATGGTCTTGTGTTCTTTCTGAGAGACATGGCTCCTGCAATATGGGGGATGACTCAATACATGGATCCTCATGTCTATTCCCTCAGTTCTCTTCCCAGAGGCACAAAACCCAGACTCCTCAAGCATCTTGAGTCCACTCTGCCCTCCCTTTGCCAGCATTCAGGGTAAGTGGGTATAAATGAAAATTTGTCTTTAGCCATTTAAAAGGCTCTGCATCTCTAGCTGTCTCTCCCTGGCTAGCAGAACCCTTATTGCTTTTCACAGCTTAATGTTATCTGAGTTCCTTTCTGGCTCTGGTGCTGTAGACTGTGGAGCCCAGCAGTTGGGAGTTAGACCCCGCACTTCTCAGGGATAAATCCCTGGCCACTGAAATATCCCCACCATTCAGCTGCCAACCCTGGGAGCCTAGCCAGTGCTCTCGTGTCTCCTTCACACTTCCTACCAATCATGTTGTGCTGAAGTGTTTTCTTCTGTCTGTCCATGGTTGTAATCTCCTCTCCAGCTAGTGTTCAGTTGGTTATTCAAGATGATTTCTGTATAATTTAGTTGTAAATCCAGACTTGCCCTGGGAGGAGGTTAGTGTAGCTTTCACTTACTCCCCCATAATCTTGGATCTCTGCTTTTATATAGTTTTTATTTATTTTCTGTTTATTGATATAAGTATATAAGCTATGAATTTTACTTTGATTATTATTTTTATTATTTTCAGTCAGTCCAATTCGGCGACTATTGTATAATAACTTTTTGGAGTAAAGGTTGCGCTTTTGAGTTATATTACTCCTAAGACCCAAGATATGTTGAGATGCTACCCCAAAACATATGTCCCTTTTCCCCAGTGTTAGGGCCTCTGGAATTTTTCAGTTTTCTGATTTGCTACTAATTTCTGGTTTTATTTCATTAGAGAAGGTTTTAAGAATTTTTACATTTTGAAATATATTGAAGTATTTTCTGTTGTTTAATGTATCAGTTTTCATGGTTTTCCTATTGATACCATGAAACTATAAACACACAGCTTGCATATGTTTCTGTGAATACTTACATATATTACTTATACACCCTATCTATTTATAAAGTAGACATGTTATACCTATAACTTTGTGTGTCCACAACAAAGATATCTAATCTTCATTCTCAAATATATTAACAGTGTTGCTCAAGCTTCTATATTCACTTTTTGTTCACTCAACCCATGGTAAACTGAGCAAGGTTATGTAAAATGTTCTATTTGTAATTTCTATATCAATATAATTACATTTCCTGTATTTTTTAAACTTGCTACTTTGTAATTTGATATATAGGTTTTCAGTCTGTATTATTCAGGAAGGTTTAAACTGTTTCCTTTAAAATTTTAAATAATCCATTTAGTCTTCAATTTTTTTGCATATTATCTATATGCCTTCTATTTCAAACAATAACATAATGTGTATGTTTTCTCTTGGCATTTCTCTCCTTATACCTGTATCCTTTGGATCAAGGCTCCATCACTCTTAGTTGTAGTTTATATATAGTTGTTGTTCATCTGTCTAGACTTGCCAAGACACTCCTTCTCTGAACTGTCACCTACCTACAGGAACAGGTCAGTTAAATTTATTACTTGTTTGGGCAGACAAGGAGGCACCCCAAGAAAAATCGATTGAAAGGGAACGGAGACATCAAACCCAGTCCTTTGTGAAGCAAACACCACAATGAGACAGAAAAGCAACACATTTATTTCTAGAAACAGTTTGAAATATCCTCATTCATACCCATTCTTCTTTGTAATTCTGCCATGTTTTATCACATTTCCTATATTTTGATGTATAGTTTTTCAAACTATTTTTAATATTTTTATTATACCATATATTTTGTTGCTTAAATATATTCATGTTGGAAATATCTTTATCGTGATTTAAATTCATATTTGTGAATTATTTTTCTCTACTAATACAGATTTTGATTAGCTGAATTTATATATTTTTTTAATTTTAACTTTTTCATTATTGTTCAAGTATAGTTGTCTTTATTTTCCCCCACCACTCTCCCTCACCCCAGCCATCCCCACTTCCCATCCTTGATCCTACCCTCCATTTGGTTTTGTCCACATGTCCTCTTTACATGTTCCTAAGGACCCTCTTTTCTTACCCTATTATCCCCTTCCTACCTCCTCTCTGGTTACTGTCAGTTTCTTCTTAATTTCAATGTCTCCAGTTATATTTTGCTTGCTTGTTTGTTTTGCATATAAGTGAATTTATATTTCTTTACTAATTTGATATTTTAGTTTTCACATTGTTTTCTGTTGCCTAAGTAGTCAATTTATTCTAGTTCATCCACTGCAATGTGAAAAATCAGAACTTTTTTGCTCTTTTTATACGTTTGTGTTATTTCAGTAGGTTTGTGAAAGCTTTGCTCTGTTGAGGTTAACATATTGAGTTTGGGTGATGGGAGTTGTGCATTGATTTTGGCCAACAGCCTTCCTGATCTCTCTCTTCACACTTTACAGTTACCTTCAGAAAAGGAGCCATCACCACCACACATGAAAGCCATTGGTGAGGCATACTGTGTGATGAGTAAATGCTGTCCATGCTGTCACCACACTTGACTGTGACACTTCTTAAAGCTCTAGGCTAAAACCTCTCTCGGTGAATTTAATAAGAATTTAATAAGAAAGATTCACCTGGTAAATAACTCTCCATTGCCCATAATTTACTACCCTGCCTCCAGTCCTGCAGTGACAGAGCCTGATGCATTTGTACTCTTCCAAAAATGATGGCTCACGGTTGGGTTATTTGTAGCTGCAGACAGGTGGGAGTGAGATATTTTTAGACTCCCTGTCTAACTTGTTACTATAAAAGCTGTCCAGGAATACTCTCCAGCTCTCTCTTGTCAAGTTGGATCACAGAGATGACTATCCAGAGAAGAGAGACAAGTGTGACGATATAGACTGGGGTAGTGGGATATAAATCAAATTCAATTGATTATTTATGTTCCAGAGCAAAAACTAATCCCCATAGAGGCAGCCACTGAGTCATGTTTCCCCAGTGTTTACAGAAAGGTGTCACGGACCAGTTGTGTGTGTGTGTGTGTGTGCGCGCTCGTGTGTGATATGTTGCCTTAGGGCTTTTGAAAGCATACATCATTAATTTTTGACAACTATTTAGATATTATCTGGGAACCCTGCATATATATACATCATGGGATTTGGGTGCTTTCTTGGGGTAATGTGAATACTGGATACTCTCTTTAGGAATCTTTTTTTCTTTTTGTCCTTGTTTATTTATTTATTTATTTATTTATTTTTAATTTTTTATTTTAGATTATTCAGTACAGTTTCTATCTTTTATTCCCATTCCAGCCCACCCACCCACCCATCTCTCCCCACCTCCCTTCCATTTCCAAGCCCCATAGTTTTGTCCATGTGTCCTCTATATTTGTTCCTGTAAACCCTTCCCTTCTCCCCTGAAATTCCCTCCCCTCTCCTCTCTGGTCACTGACATCCCGTCCTCCATTTCAGTGTCCTTTGTTATATTTTACTTGTTTCTTTGTTTTGTTGTTTAGGTTACTGTTAAAGGCGAGATCATATGGTATTTGTCTTTCATTGCCTGGCTTATTTCTCTTTAGGAATCTTTATCTTGATTTGATTGAGCCCTTTTACACTTTGAATATTTTAAATCTTTATTTTAGAATACCTAGTCCTACTTATGTTTCATAGCCAGCTTGGAGACATAGTCCCAATGATGAATGCTTTATTGTGGATTTTCACATCACCTTCTTTTCCCCCCCATGGCAGATGGCAGGGTGGACAGCCTGCTGCATTGCCGTCCACTATCCTTTTTACCATTCTCAGCCATGCTTTATGTAGATTGTTCCATAATATATATTTATATGCATCTTGCTTTGTCACTTAAAATAGATTATGAAAAGATTTCTAACTAACTGGTATAGTTATAAAGCACCTACTTTTGTAGCTTTCCATTTATTTCTAGATTTTTGATGTTTTGTTGTTTTTCCCCTAAAAACCTTATTATGATAAACTTCCTTCTTCAAATATGTACTAAGTTTTAATTTTGTGAGATAGAGTTCCAAGAATTGGATTACTAGAATGAAAGCTATGTGTATTTCGGATTTTAGTAGATATTACTGGATATCTTTTCCTAGGGGTTGTAACAAATCTTATTTTCACTGGCAATATATGGCAACATATTTTTCCCTCTATTGTTTTAGCAATGGATGTGAGCTTTTATATCTTCCCAATATCAACAGTGAAGTGATAGCCCATATTTACTTTAACTTGCATTTTACTAATTATTATTGATTCTGGATTCTTTCCTTCTTTGTGAATCACTTTCTCAACATTCTTGCCTGATTCACTGTCTTTATTCCCCCACTGTGAAGCCTCTTTGTGTAATACAGATATGAATACACCTCTTACATAGACAAACATTTTCCCAATGATCACTATTCTAATGTTTTCTATTAATGGTTGTTTTGCCATACAGAAAAAATCCCATTTTTATGGAGTCAAATATGCCATATCCTTTCCTTTGCAGCCTCTGTGTTTTGCTTCAAAAGATTTCCTTGATCTTTCACTCATCTCTTACTTTTTAAGAGCACTGATTGCAATGTGAGGTCTCTCTTCCCAGAAAAACTCTACAGTAAATGAACTGGTTTGTAGCATCTCATTTCTTGGTTACTATTTGAATATTTATAAACATGCTCAATGTGCTTAGGACTGTGGCAGATAAAAGGCAAATCAGATAAAAACCCAAACTTCAGAGAACTCAGAGTTAAGGAGACAGGAAGGAATGTAAAAGGTAAGACTGGAAGTTACCCAACCCATGAAAAAGTTGAATTCCTGCCCTCCTGGGAGGAGCCACATTCTCACTCCTGTGTTCTTATCATTAGTCATGGAAAAAATCACCAACTATAACCTGTGAAAAAGTCACTTTATGATCTAAAACTGTATTGCTAATCTATTGCATTATGTATTAATTCCATCAAATATCATTAAGCCTATGTATTTATAATGATCATATGATTCAGAAACCAGTCTCCAGTGTCCACATCATTATGGATGAAATGAGACATTCACACGGACTACCAGGTCCAGTGGAGGAAATGAGACAGCATGGCTTGTCTCTCAAGGGAAGAAAAAGCCATGGCCTCCACCATGACAGGCCTTTATTGGGTTTCTCTGCCCATAACATGATGGTCCTCATTTACTATGCACAGGTTCACTTTAGGTGGTTACCTTTTACAGAAAACAAAGGAGCCAATGCTGCTAATCACATCACAGAAGAGGGCAAATACAAAGGCAAAAGTGGTCGAACCCGTTACACTCATCATTGGAAAGTTTAGCATGGTTTTTAGGAAGTTACTTTGCAGTGAATGTTTGCTAAAAATCAAGGTGAGGGAGTTTTTAGCAAAAAGCAAGACTCAAAGCGGTCTAGGCACAGCACAGGCCTGATTCCCCATGGGAGAACCTATCTGTGCTCATGGGCCCTGTGCATCTCCCAGTGTGAGCTGGGCCCATACAACACAGAATGGTCTCCTACATCTCCCCCCTTGTTTTTAGTTAGGACTGCTGTAGATCCCACAAAGCTTGCTACATGCTGGTCTCTCACAGGACCCTGGGAAAATAATTCACAAATGCATCAAAGTACACAGAGCAATATTACAATCAGTAAGCAACAAGTGGTTCCATAGACCCACATTCTCAGATTAAACCCATCAATCATTGTCAGGCAGTAATGATCAAATACATAACATTCAAAGAATTCTGAGGGCCTATTTTGAGTCAAGGTCAGATAGCAAGATGGCTGGGAAACTTTGTGGAAACAAACTCATTTCAGGCTTGGACCCTTATCATTTAAATTGAGGGTATTAGTAAATCATAGGATTTTATGCATTCTTTCTTAGGCCTGATTGCCCCCAGGAACCAGTCCTTTCCAACACAGGGCCGCACCTACCTCCAGCATTGTTTCAGGCTTGGGTGGAGTAGGGAATCTAAGGCAGCCAAGAGTTTAGGAGACTTCTCACAGAGAGAATGAGCACTCAGGCTATGTCAAAGCTGAGGGGTGGGGGTCCACCACCCCCTTTTTCTATAGCCCCCAAGTCCTTCCCTGAGGGCCTTCCCACATGATCATGCCTGTCTTAGGTCCACCCTCCCTTGAGGAATCTTACCTGGCATTGGCTAACCCACCAAGCATTGAGGGCCAGGCAGGGTGAAGTAGGGTGAGCAGAGGTGGTGCTCCTGCCAGGAGGATGAGCTTTGTCTCTTCAGTGGCTTATGGTCCCAAGGTCTCTCACTCAGTCTTAGCCATGGCAAGGTTACAGCTTCTGAAACCAGCCAGGGTGGTTCCCAACATCTAATCCCCCACTTTTTTCTATTGTAAATGCAATTGTAGCCATTAAGCCTATGAAACCTACTATTTGCTGTTCCCCAACGCAATCTTAGGAAAACAATCTCTACATATATCTTAAAGCACAAACAAGGATTAAGACAAAGAGGCATCCAAGGGCTACTATGACCCAAACCCCAAAATTCAGTCCATTGAACCAGTTTTTTCAGTTCAACCATTTGTTCAATGGGGCACTGAAGGGTTGTTGCCCTCTGCAAGAGGCAATTGAGCCCCAGACCCTGTCATTCAGGCAGGCCCCATATTCTTCTGGGGGTGGACCCAGGCCCATGAGATGTGATGGTATGAGTGTCCGTTTTCCTTCTGGTTGTTCAAGGTCAGCTGGGCCATGTGATCTGTCAGTCGATAGGTTCTCAGCTCCAGGTAGCAGAGCTTGGTGTCTGTCTCACTCATGATAAGGCTTTACTCTTTTGGCTGGTAACCAGACAGGATCTGTAGGAATGGAAGTACATGCATACCCTCTTACCCAAGTTAAGAGATCTACAGGGCCCTGCCAAGAGCCATCTCCCAGTGATAAGATGACTTTGGCTCTTTCTTCTGAAAATGTTTCTCAATTGGAGTATGGAGTGATTCAGCACAAGTTAGAAAATTATACGTAAACATGGCTAATAAAATCAAGTTTCGGGGGGAAGGGCTCATGCCTCCTCCTTTTTTGTTTTTTAAGATTTTTAAAAGTATGATGAGCCTGTTCTATAACTGCCTGAATGGATTGTAAGGTATTCCTGTTTTATGTTGGATATTCCAATGCTGAAGAAAAACCTGAGTAGAATGGGCAAGGTATCCAGACCCATTATCAGTTTTAATTTGATGAGGCTGTAATAAATGACTAAAGGCCTGAAGCCAATGGGCTTGTACATTTTTAGCAGATTCTCCTGTTAAAGCCGATGCATGTAGAGCACCAGAGTAAGTATCAATAGAAATATGAACATATTTGAATTTTCCAATAGGAGCATAATGAGACATCTGTTTGTCAAATTATTTGAGAACTTAGTCCTCGAGGATTAACTCCTGTGGATGGGAGTGTCTTGTTAAAGGCTTGGCAGTCAGGACATTCTTCAATAATTTGCTTAGCTTGGAAAGATAGGCCCCCTGCTGTTTCTGAAAGCTGCAATGAGTTTAAGCAGCAAATTGTTGTTCTCAGGACCTGGTGGTTCCTAGGTTCAGAGTTTTCAAGGAAAGTGGGAAAGATGCGGGGGGTGCTCTGAAAAAATATGTTTTAGACAAAAATGGTTATGTGCCAAGGGCCTTTTGTGACTCGATTGACTAACCATTCCCTCCAGGAGAATAGCCAGTTCTTCCCTAAGGAAACGATCAGTGTTTACAGGTACTGAGTTAAAAAATGGTACCTCAGTCTTCCGTGGAGAAGGGCTAGTACTCCCTGGGAGACAGTATACCCGTATTTCATTTTTACAATAAAGGTCATGGCTTTGGCATAAACAAGGAAGATTCTTAATATTTCTTTAACACGTCACACCTCCATTACACTTTTAGCATGCTTTCTATTGACAAATTTAAGAACACATTCACAACTTTCAGGAACAGTTTTTTCTCTACTGGCAAATACACTTTTTTTTTAAATTGGAGTTTTGACCTGCTGTTTCCAACCTGGACCAGTTCAGCCCTCCTTAGGCAACCTGGTGACCACTCCCCCGCCCACCCCGCTCCCAGGAAGTCACCCTAGTGATGACGAACTTAGTGCGGACACCTGATCAACATAGTGCACCACAGCCCATAACTCCTGGGCTCAAGCGATCCTCCTGCCTCAGCCTCCAGAGTAGCTGGAACTACAGGCACTTACCACTTCATCCAGCTGGTGGCTGGTTGAAAATGTGCCATTGTGTTTAGGACTGTACCCGGTGCCGGGCTTGGGGAAGATCTCCCCCTGTGCACACCAGGGAGAAAGGGAGGCAAGGGAAACCAATCTCCTCTCTGCACTGCTGCCTGTCCCTGGCAGAGAGACCCAGCCCCCAGTCGACTCACCGAGACTGTGCAGGCGAGGGTGGCTGCAGCCGTGCTGCCAGCGAGCACATCTGCACAGCTGCCTAGTGCACCAGGCCGGTCCTGAGAAGGTCCTAGCTAGTGCGCATGGGTCCCTTCTCTTCCATACTTCCAAATCTAAAGATCCTTTATTTGGGAGATATTTAACAGCCCCATAACTGCTGAACAAGCTTAAAACATTGCTTTTGTTCTTTAGAGAGCCTGATCCCCATGGTTGAAGATTCACAGGAAAGTGGTTTTTTTCTAGGAAGAAAAACCCTTTCCCCCTGAAATCCAACACACCCTTACAACATTCCCGAAAAGCACTCAGGGTCATCAGCCCTTACCTGGGCTAATGCAAGCATACTCCAGCCAAGTTGGTGTGTTGTCCATAACAACAATGGCTGGTAGCCCTGGGTCCCTGTTTGTGGGTGCCAGCTGATGCAGACCCCAGCCCGCAGTGTCCACGTCATTATGGATGAAATGAGACATTCACATGGACTACCAGGTCCAGTGGAGGAAAAAGGACAGCATGGCTTGTCTCTCAAGGGGAGAAAAAGCCATGGCCTCCACCATGACAGGCCTTAATTGGTTTCTCTGCCCACTACATGATAGTCCTCATTTACTTTGCACAGGTTCACTTTAGGTGGTTACCTTTTACAGAAAACTAAGGAGCCAATGCTGCTAATCACATCACAGAAGAGGGATATTTGCAAATAAAAAGGCAAAAGTGGTTGAACTGGTTACACTATCCTTGGAAGGTTTAGCATGGTTTTTAGGAAGTTACTTTGCAGTGAATGTTTGCTAAAAATCAAGGTGAGGGAGTTTTTAGCAAAAAGCAAGATTCCTAGTGGCCTAGGTACATTGCAGGCCTGATTCCCCACAGGAGAACCTATCCGTGGTTGTGGGTCCTGTGCATCTCCGAGTGGGAGCTGGACCCACACCAGGCAGAATGGTCTCCTGCAATCACACACATACATCATGGCCATTCCTAAGCTATATATTAAAGAATATATAGCTTTTTTACCATTAACATTTTAATGAATCAAAAGATGATTATTTTATATTGATTATGATATTTATTAAAATGAACACGGTGGTTGTGCCAAGAAAGTTTAAATAACACAGGGAATCATTTACAGGGTCCAGCACAAATGATGTCCTTTTATTATCAGAAAAATTTTTATTACAAAATCATATGCATGTAGCTCTATAACATAACAATATCACACTCAAGCACACCATGTGATATTTTAGGTGAAATGTGTTGCATTCAGCAACTGTGAGAACAGATGCCGGAGACTTTCAGAGATGTTACTTTATTGGCCAAGTTTTACCTGCACAGGGGCGGACTCTCAAAGTGTCCGGAGACATGGTACCCACAAGGGCTGCTGACAAGAGTCGTGCTGAGCGCTTACAGCTAAGTCCTTATATAGGGGTGGGCAAGCAAGCGTTACACAGAAGCAGATGTGGCAGTTAGCTATTCACTTACAAAGACCGCGTGCAGGAACAGGGTTGGGGATTGGCTCAACAGTAGTAGCTTTACAAACCAAACATGTTAGGTTGCATCTGTTTTACAATCCTTTGTTCTTGCTAAGTTTTCCTTGCTCCTTACATTCCCCCATTTTCTCTTGGGGGTTTGTCAAACCCTTGACTCTTCATCACTAAGGATAATAGTATAGGGTTGGGATAAAACCATTAGCTTAACTACTTCTACTTTTTCTTTAATAAAGGCTATGACCCTATTCAAAATGCAGGGCCCTATGGTAACTAGTAACAAAAGCAAAACTAGTGGTCCTGTAATTGCAGATAAAAGGGTGGTCAGTCGGGGTATCAGTGGCACCGGCTGCCCAAACAAAATTTCATATGGCGTCCACCTCTTTAGGTAAGGGGTACACCGTGTCCTAAAGAGGACAAAAGGGAGTAGCTGAACCCAGTTTTCGCTGGTCTCCTCTCTTAACCTAATTATAGTTTCTTTAAGAGTCCTATTCATTCTCTCTACTTGTCCTGAGCTTTGGGGTCTATATATACAATGTAAGTTATGGTTAGACATTTCTAATTCCTCGGTGGTCACAGCTGCCCCAGCATGTCTTAACCCGTCTGTGACAAAACTGCTACCATCTGTGAACAAAGTCAAATCAACATTTTCGTATGCCTGGTCTCTCAAATCTGGACAGGATCCAGTCACTGTGTCTAGAATCTGCTTACAATCATGGGCTATAGTAGAGTCTGGCACGGACAAGAGGGTAGCCGGATTGAGGGCTGTGGTCTTCAGGAAACGAACAGATGGCGTATTAAGCAGCTGTGCCTGGTATTGCGTTAGCTGGGCGTTAGATAGCCACCAATCGGGAGGTGCCCTGAGGACCTGTTCAACATAGTGTTCGCTGATCACCTGTATGTCCTGGCCCAGTGTCAATTTGCTTGCCTCTTTGACTAGGATTGACGTGGCTGCAAGTGCCCTCAGGCATGTGGGCCATCCAGAGGCTACTGGGTCTAACTTCTTGGATAGGCAGGCCACAGGCCTTTTCCATGGCCCGAGTTCCTGGCCGAGTACTCCTAATGTGATCCCTCCCTTCTCAGCCACAAATAGCTGGAAGGGCTTAGCTGGATCAGGCAGTGCCAGGGCCGGGGCAGCTACCAATGCCTCCTTAAGGGCCTGGAATGCCTGCCTCTCCTTATCGGTCCATGTGAATGATTCCTCCCTTCCCTGGGTCAATTCGTGTAAGGCCTTGGCCAATTCTGTGAAACCCAGGATCCAGAGCCGGCAGTATCCCACCGCTCCCAAGAATTCGCACACCTGTCGTTTGGTGGCTGGCTCCGGGATTTGCAGGACCGTCTGGATCCGCCGGCTGGGCAAGGTCCTCTGGCCACCCTGCAAGTTATACACCAAGTAACTTACAGTTTGTGTCACAATCTGGGCTTTCTTGGCAGAGACTCGATATCCCATCCGTCCGAGGTCCTGCAGTAAGTCT
>CM052544.1:61740153-61760038 GCA_028533065.1 Trachops cirrhosus
CCTCGGGGTCCAGGGGAGTATACACTCTCTATGCCTCTATGAGTCTCTCTAAGAATGCAGCAGGGGACTCCTCCTTGCCTTGAATAACCTCACTAACCTTACTAAAACTTGTAGGTTTCCTAGCTGCTGCCTTAAGCCCCCTGAGTAGAGCCAGGTGATACTGGAGGAGCGCGTCCCTTCCCCCAGTAGTGTTGGGGTCCCAAGCAGGGGGTTGAGAGGGGAGGATGTCCTTGACCTCCCTTCTACCAGCCATTGTCTCTCCCTCCTCCCCAAGTATAGTTTTTGCAGCCTCTCTTATAATACGATCTCTTTCCTCTGATGTAAAGAGAGTCTGCAAAATCTGATGACAATCATCCCAGGTTGGCTGGTGAGTCCTGAAAATAGTCTCGAGGAGGGAAATCAACCCCTGGGGTTTTTCAGAAAACGGGGGATTCTGATGCTTCCAGTTATATAAATCACTAGTAGAAAAGGGGACATAGATTAACCATGGGGGTGCTCACAGCGGAGTGTCAGGCGCTGGGGGCGCCTCCCGGAGAGGCAAAATGGTGGCGCTTCCCGCCAACGGAGGCAAGAAGGCGCCTCCCGCACCCGCTGCTGGAAATCGGAGAATTCTTAGACAAAACCAACAAATAAACCAATAAGACGACCGATAACACAAACCAATCTCTCTCACACACGAGTAAGGCATACAATCCGAAATTCAAACATAGCACGGCGCAGGAACAAAGGAAATCTAACGTGACCGGTCACTCCAAGACTACCGAAACCAGATTTCAAAGAGCGGCGTCCCGCCTTTGAAAGTTCCTGGGTGGACCACCAGCAGCGTCCTGCCTACCACCACAGGACAGAATTGCTCTGGAGCACAGAAACCAGAAGAGGATCCTCACAGATACTTACTCAGCTCGAGCTGCCTGTCCGGTCTCCGAGCTGGAACTCCACCGAGGGAGAATCTCGCTGGGTCCTCCAAATGTTGCATTCAGCAACCATGAGAACAGATGCCGGAGACTTTCAGGGTTTCAGAGATGTTACTTTATTGGCCAAGTTTTACCTGCACAGGGGCGGACTCTCAAAGTGTCCGGAGACACGGTACCTGTAAGTGCTGCTGAGGAGAGTTGCGCCGAGCGCTTACAGCTAAGTCCTTATATATGGGCGGGCAAGCAAGCGTTATGCAGGAGCAGACGTGGCAGTTAGCCATTCGCTTACAAAGACCGTGGGCGGGAACAGGGTTGGTGATTGGCTCAACAGAGGTAGCTTTACAAACCAAACATGTTCTGTTTACAATCCTTTGTTCTTGCTAAGTTTTCTTTGCTCCTTACAAAATGTTCAAATTGCTGTCTACCTCCTGTGAGATATTCACATACCCTTCCAACCACACAAGCAACCTGGACCTTGTATAATTAAGCCTGTTATTTACAGTTACTGTGTGCCAAATTCTTATCTGTGTTATTTTGTTCATTCCTCAGAGTCCTGTGACAGATTTTGCATGTCTCCATTTACTTTACAAAGTTGAGGTTGGAGTAATGCATGCACAGGCATGCAGCACAGAGGAGACAGCTGGGCAGGGGTCCAATCTAAGCCAGGGACTGTGTGTCATGAGGTTTTATCACATCAGTGCCCACTGGGTCATATGATACCCAGCCATGGGGTGTGCAGTGGAGAACTAAAGACTGGATTATTTTGGCTTCTGTTCTCCTTTTAGGAAAATAACTGAACTAAATTTTTAAAAATTATATTACATTGGTATAGGTCTATAACTTATAAAACATTGCTTACTGTCTACTTAATTTTCAAAATCATACTAGGAAAGATGTAACATTTATACTTTCTTACATAGATATGAGGCCCATTATCTGGCCTTTTTCCATTTTGTCTGTCCTTTAGACTTAAATCAGAATAATAGCCATTTCACAAATATGTAATACAAAATGTTAACCTCAGATGTGTGTCAGTGCATTTGTGGCCTCTTCTGTGTTGTTGCCCATTTGTACTTGCCCCATGTTGTAGGTGTTTTGTGCTTCTTTCTGTTCTCAGAAACGCTTATGCATTTTTCTCATGAATTTTTCATAGAGCTAATACAGCACTTACTGCTTGTTAGGTTAACAGTAAATGTCTAGAGTAAACGTTATGTTGAATCTAGAAGAAGTACTTGTATGCTTGTACTATTCTAAAGTTTGTACTTGCAAAGCTTGGAGTCACTAGATAGGCAATAACAGGGGTGACATCTGTACTGGCTCCTCCTGGAATCCGCTGCACTGAGGCAGGCAGGCAGGGTGGACAGCTATGTGATGCCAGAAATCTCACTCTTAGAGATCCATTCTCACTGAAAGGTGTCAAGTTTCCTTACTTGCCTGAAGAATGTAAACAGTGACTCTGTAATGGTAAATTATCATCTGTGAAAATCTCAATGAGAATTTGATTATTTTTTCTTACAGGATTTATGAGAAAACACTTTAGTGAATGTATACAAAGGTGGTAAGAATTTAAGGGTACTGAAGGCCAAACTCTAGGATAAAAACCTGAGTCTTGTCAGGGAAAAGATAGAGATACCACACAACAGAAGCAGGCTCTGATAGGAAAGAATGGGACACACCCTGGAATCTACCCATAGCCTGGCCTTGTGTTTTCTTTGCTTCTCATTTAATCTGTTTTCAAGATTATGTTATGCTTAATACCTAGTCATTCAATGATTTAATCAGGTGAATTTCATCAGTTTTAATAGTGATGAGCTTTTTATTCATTCAGGAAACACTTATTAACAATCTTTTGCATAACAAGTATCTAAGGTACAGAAATGAACCATAGTTGTCCTTATTCTCAAGTTGCTCAGAGCTACTGAAGAAAAAAACACTGTATTTTGCCTTTTGTCAGTAGTAGTAGCAATATGCCAAAAGAACCAAACAAACAAAAACAAAAACAGTCTAAAGAACAAAAATGAACTATTTTGGAAAAGCAAATAAATTCTAACAATTTTTTATTTATTTTTACTGAGCTGCTAGAATCATTGGAGTACCTCTCCTACTCAAATAGTGAACAGGATCAAGTTTACAGCTTTATGCATTTTTGAGATAATGATCATTGGAGATGAATTAGACCATAGAAAGGAAAATATTTCCAGGACATTGCTCCTTGAAAATGTTCATCTTCCAATGAAGCAGCTTTTGCTGTGGTCAGAGCCACATGAAAATCAGCTTCCAAATATATGTAATTGATAGAAATTTCAATTTTAATTTTTAATTGAAAGATGTGCTTATTTTGACACTATCAATTCCATTGCCATACAGTTGAGAGATTGAAGAAAACAGATCATAAATTACATTTTCCTCAAAATTTTCAGGAGGGATTTTAATTCCCAATGAGTTTTCCCACCAAGTATTATGCATATTTATTTTGAGCAGATGCTATATGGCCTTCTCTCCTCAATGTCACAAGAACTCTGGGCACTGTTCCCTGGAATCTCCTGTTCAAATACAGAAGAGAGAGGGTCCAGGCCGATGTTGGGGAAGACTCTGCTATCTTTCACTTGAGCTTAGTAAATTTTCTAGACAATACTGTTTACTATCTCCTTGCTATTGGTAAATCTGATTTTGGGTTCTTTCTGTCCTCTGCTATGTGGGTAACACATTATTTCCTGGGTCATTATAAGGATCTAGTAAGGGGGGTTAGATATATCCACATACAAATACATATATGCACTGATTTACAGCCTAGTGTATTGTAGCACTCAATCCATACTGAATTTTCTAGTTTCTTGTGGAAAACCATTAGGGTTTTCTGAACTGATGACTCCTCTACTCTAAGAATATGGGATAATACATGAGGAGTGGTTAAGTTGTTCACCACTTTTTGCCATTGTGGAGAGATTAATGTCTCCCCAAGACACACAGTTCCCACATAAGGACTGAGTCTCTCAGTGAACATCTATTTGGAGGACTCACCCATTATTATCAGAGATTTTTTAGCAGTAGTTGGTTGGAACAGTTTCCATTTCTGTAATTGTATTAGAGAAGATTTTTTCTAATTGAAGAATATTAGAAAAGATTTGTGTCACCCATATCACATTATTTTACTCTGGCCAGAATCTGTGAAATTTTTGAATTGCCTATATATCTCCAGAAAGTTCTATTACTAGCATTGTACTAAGTTACTCTCAAATAACTGATAATCTTTGAGAATCAAGGTTTTTAAAAAAATAAACTAATGACTATTGGTTTGTTTTTAAGTAATTTTTTTGATAAATAAGCTCCTGAAGCTTCACCAAACTAATGATGGGAAATTATATTGGAAAAACATCAGTTAGGAGTGAGAAATTTACATTTGGGGAGGCAAGCATGTAAGAAAGAGGATGAACTATATGCCATTATTAATATATGGTTATCTTTAGTTAGATATGATTAAAATTTTATATTTTTGATAAATTACCAAAATTAGTTTGTAAATTCATCTCAAACCATATTTGTATACAATTTAAAGAAAATATAACTTAATTTTACCCATCTAGAGTCAAAACCTGGAACAAATTTGTCAGTATTACTAAATCTTTCATGACATTCTATTAAAAACAATTAATTCAGCAGTCATTTTTTTCTTTTTTAAATTGTTATTCAATTACAGTTGTCTCCATTTCTCTCCTCTGCCTACCCACCCTCACCTCCCACATTCAATACTACCCTGTCCCCCATTGTCTTTGTCCATGGGTCCTTTATAGAATTTTAATTCAGTCAGTGTGGGATGAAGATAGTCCTATTATTAGGAAAATTACTCCAAATAAATTCTGATGGAGGTAGAGGTGCCAGTCAATTTCAGTCTGATGTAGACGTAATTTAATTTGTAATAAAATACCAACTTGATTTGCTAAAATCAGTTTTTCCTCAAAGTAGAAAGGTTAGATCTTGGTACTAAGGGCTCTTGTTTGCCAGTGTGGATTGTGAAATTTCAAGAGGTAAATAAAATATTCTTTACCTTCCCTCCTGGGTGGCAGGAGTTTATTTCGACAGGAGTTTATTTCCTCAGGGGACAGTGGGTCTGTTCAGAGTCTCATTCTTTTGAGTATATACAGGCTCTGGAGTCAGATATTAGCTCTGCCTCTTAACCACTGTCTGACCTGTGGACAGAGATCCTAGTCTACACTTTGTAAAATGGGGCTAATAATAAGGCCTGCTATATGGACTGTTATGAAGAATAAATGAGATTATGCATGCAAGGCACCTAGTATATAAAAATGTTCAACAAATGTCTGAAATTATTGTTATGTTGGGCTTAGGGTTCATGTTCTTGTCCATATATTTGCAAACTGCTAATAAAGGTTACCCAAAAATAAGAAGAGGTACGTACGTGTATGTGTGTATTTTGAGAAGGAGTGGGTAGCTCAATTCTGTGATTCAAGTGAACACACAGGCATTCTAGAATATTTCTATTTTTGAGAATAGTTCTTTAGTTCTTTAATCTTGTGCCCAGGTCCCAGGTCGCTTGTTGCCTTAGGAAATCCAAATCATTTCTTAAACTTACTTAGATGGAGTTAACATGAGCATAGGAGATGTTTGTCTGAAAGACACTCTTGCCCAAGTCCACAGTTCTGAGTAGTATTGGCTCATAGGCAGTGCCCTGATTTAGGACCTACAAAGGCACAAGGAAGGATGCTTGTCACTTGGAACCTGTATTCACCCTTCTGTTACCTTGATTACAGAGAGTTCAGAGCTGAGACCTCCCTTTTTCCTAAGATTTCCCCACCAGTGGCTACTAAGTAGTTTTTCAGGAAGTTCAATGAATAATAAAAGTTAAGCTGAAATACTACTGGAAGCAAAAGAAATAAAATTGAAGAGAAACAGAGAACACTTGATTTATCTTATCCCAGAAGATCAATTCTGAAAGAAGCCCAGGGTTATGCTAATGTTTTCTCTTCTCTTTCTTGCCTGTGCAATAAAATAGAATCACACACCATCACATCTTTGTTATGGATGTGATACCCATCACATCACATGGTTATCTTTGTGTAGGTGTTAACACTTAATACATTAAGCAGCCTCACCAGCCTGTCTCTTTGAAAAAGCAGAACACATGCACTCATGTCTAATGGTGTCAGATCCTGAAGAACACTGTCAGCAGGACTTGGAGTTGGTCAGTCACACAGCTCACGACCTAGGCAAGTCTCAGAAAAAACCATCCCTTCAGTTGAAACTGCCCATCATGTTACCCAAAGCCCTTGTCTGAAAAGAAGGGTCTATTCTTACAGAGAGAAAAAACAGTTGGAGCTTATCAGCAAACTGAATACTAAAGATGTAAGGAATAGGTAATGACTAGATTTTAATGAATATCTTAAATTCCAGTTTTAACCAAAAGCATCCAGTAGGTTGTCACAGTGACTGCCAAACTGAAAAGGGAAACTCTGTGATCACAGATAGAAATCTTCATATTTTTCTTTCTTTAAAGATTTGATTTATTTATTTCTAGAGAGAGAGGAAGGGAGAGAGAGAGTGAGAGAAACATCAATGTGTGGTTGTCTGTCACATGTCCCTTACTGGGGACCTGGCCTGCAACCCAGGCATGTGCCCTGACTGGGAATTGAACCAGTGACCCTTTGGTTCTCAGTCCACTGAGCCACACCAACCAGGGCCTATATATTTTTTGAATAGGTAAATGAAAGTCACACCATATTTTGTGTTGAAAAGGCCCATTTTTGGAACTGTTGGGAGGCCCAAAGCCCCACACTCCATGGAGGGTGCCTTAGTGGCACTCAGGTGAACAGAAGGTGGGTATTTTCTCAGCTGTGCAGGAGGCCAGTGTCTTCCTCACATCTTGTCCTGTCTCCAACTAAAGCAGACACTGGCCTGCAGTGTCCATGTCATTATGGATGAAATGAGACATTCACACGGACTACCAGGTCCAGTGGAGGAAAAGGGACAGCATGGCTTTTCTCTCAAGGGGAACAAAAACCTTGGTCCTTGCCATGACCGGCCTTAATTGGTTTCTCTGCCCACTCCATGACAGTCCTCATTTACTATGCACAGGTTCATTTTAGGTGGTTACTTTTTACAGAAAACAAAGGAGCCAATGCTGCTAATCACATCACAGAAGAGGGATGTTTGCAAATAAAAAGGCAAAAGTGGTTGAACTGGTTGCACTCATCCTTGGAAGGTTTAGCATGGTTTTTAGGAAGTTACTTTGCAGTGAATGTTTGCTAAAAATCAGGGTGAGGGAGTTTTTAGCAAAAAACAAGACTCATAGCAGCCTAGGTACATTGCAGGCCTGATTCCCCACAGAAGAACCTATCCGTGTGTGTGGGTCCTGTGCATCTCCCAGTGGGAGCTGAGCACACGCCACGCAGAACAGTCTCCTACATCCAACTTTGAATTGACACTATAAACAGCTTAAAGATAAGCTGAATCTTTTACATGTCAACCCTGAAATTGTGAAACTCTCAAAGTAAACATAAGGGGTAAGCTCCTTGACATTGGTCTTTGCAATTAAAAAAAACTTTTGCAATTGTAGTTGACATTCAATATTATTTTATATTAGTTTCAGGTGTATAGTGTAGTGGTCAGACACTTATACAATTTAAAAAGTGATCAACCCAATATTTCTAGTACCCACCTGGCACAATACATATAGTTATAACAATATTATTGACTATATTTCCTATGCTGTACTTTACATCCCCTAGACTTTTTATAATTACTTACAGGGAACTGGCCTGCATGGCAATGGCAAATGTAGCTCAGTCCTGGTTTGGAAAACCAACAGGCATAAGATGGCACACAGGAGTCAGGCCCACAGATTGGCTTTCCCATGGGAAACCAGGCCTACATTATATCTACACTGCTTTGAGCTTGCTTTTTCTAACACTCCCTCACCCTGAGTTAAAACAGAAGACGTTTAATGTATATCTCTGAAGCAACTCCCTAAAGTCTGTGCTAAGCCATCCCAAGGACAGAGTATAACCAGATCGATCACTTTTATCATTCCCTTGCATCTGCAACATTCTTTTCTTTGTTATCTGTAAGTAAACACTTAAAGCAAACCTGAGCATAATGAATGAGAACCTTCTTTGATGTAATGCTACTGGAAAGCAATAAAAGCTTGTCCAGGCAAGGGCTGGGGCACTCTCTCACTCAGAGAGTGACTATGCTGTCCCTCTTCTCCACAGGATTTCTGCAGTCTGTGTGATTTTGTTCATTGCATCCACAACACCAGGACAACACTGGCTGGAGTCTGCATCAATTACTAATCTGTACTTCTTAATCCCTTCACCTTTTTCACCCAGTCCCCCAACACCCTTCCATCTGGCAACCATCACTGTATTCTCTGTGTCTATGAGTCTGTTTCTGTTTCATATTGTTATTTAGATTCCACATACAAATGAAATCACATGGTATTGTTTTCTTTGTCTGATTTATTTCACTGAATATAATACCTTCTAGGTCTATCCATGCTGTCGCAAATGGTAAGATTTCATTCTTTTTATAGACAACTAATATTCCATTATATATATGTACCACTTCTTTATTCATTTGTCATTAATGGAAACTTAGGTTACTTCTTGGTAATGCTTTTTTAAAATTTTATACCAAAAGCAAAGGAAGAAAAAATCAATTAATGGAACTACATCAAACTAAAACTCTTCTACACATCAAACAAGAAAGAAAGAAAGAAAGAAAGAAAGAAAGAAAGAAAGAAAGAAAGAAAGAAAGAAAGAAAGAAAGAAATTAAAAATGAGAAGGCAACCTATGAGATTGGATAAAATATTAGGGACCACATATCTGATAAGTCGTTAATGTAAAAATATACAGCTCAGTAACAACAAAAACAACAACAAAAACAATCCAATTAAAAATGGGCAAAGGATTGGAATAAAGAGTTTTTCAAAGAAAGCATACAAATGACCAACAATTACATGAAAAGATGCTCAACACCACTAACCATCAATGAAGTGCAAAGCAAAATCATAGTGAGATATCACCTCATTCCTCTTAGGGTGTCAATTATGAAAAAGACAACAAATGTTGATGATGACATGGAGGAAAGGAAACCAATTTACAGTGTTTTAATGTAAATTGGTAGATCCACTATAGAAAACACTATGGAGGTTCCTCCAAAAATTAAAGCTACCATATGACCCAGAAATCCCAGTTGTGGTTATATATCTTCAAAAATCAAAATCAGTATCTCAAAGACATATCTGCATCCCATAGCCATTGCAGCATTATTAATAATAGCCAAAGTAGAGAAACAATCAAAGTATTATAGGACACACACATACGTTCACATTCACACGGTGGAATAGTGTTCAGCCTTAAAAAGAAGATGCTGTAATTTTTGACAGCATGGATAGATCAAGAGAGTATTATGATGAGTGAAATAGGTCAGACGCAGAAAGACAAATACTGTATGATCTTACCTATATGTGTAATCTAAAAAAACCGAACTCATAGAACCAGTAACTGGATTGGTGGTTTCCAGGGGCTGGAGAGTAGGGAAATAAAAGTATGTTGGCCAAAGGGTAAAAACTTCCAGTTATAAGATAAAAACGTTTTGGGGATCTAATGGGTAACATGGTGACTATAGTTGATAATACTCTATTGAATAATTGGAATTTGCTGAAAGCATAGGACCTGTGTTCTCTCCCTTCCATCTCCGCTCCAAAAAATGTGAATATATGAGAAATGTGATGGGTGCACGAATTTATTAAGCCAATCGTGAGAAGCGATGTATATGTATATATTATTATCAATAAAGCTGAAAAAAAGGTTTCTGTGGTAATTTTTTCAATGAAATAATTTGTGGGAATTTTACATTCAGATTTTTTTCTGTAATTTAATTTATATTTTTGTCTTAGATTTGTCTTGAGCTAGGTAGCAATGAGGGCAAATTACATAGACATTTTACTTGGCAAAGTTATTGGTAGCAAAGGAGCATTTTGGTATATCAGAGATTCTTTCCAGCTTGGTGGGACCACAGGGTACTGCAAAGGTGGTGGTGAAGGCAGGGCATGAGGTTGGAAAATAAATGAGACTGAGCTAAGGCCTTGCATGTCTGGAGAAGCAACTTAGACATTTTTACTATAAACAAAATGCTGCCAAGGAAATTATTTAAGTTGGGTGGCTATAATATTCTGTTTCATTTGAGGTCCCCACTCAAGTGGTAATAAGGAAAGTGGAGTGGAATGGGGAACAATGGCTGCATATGTCCAGGGTATAAACACTAGAACGTTTTGATCTCAGCTCTTTATTTTTCCTTAAGAACTCTCGGTTCATGGAAAACTTGGCATCCCTTTCTCTCTTTGAGATCTTATAAACCCGTAGTTAAGTTGAGTAGGTATATCTCTTACATATATGTGAGATGGAATACCTAAATCAAAGTTACAATTCTTCATGAAGAAAATAAAAAAATAAAAATAGAGGGACAGGAAAAGCAGAGAAAGAGAAATGGAGAGAGAGGTAGAGACAGAAGAATAAACAGGAAAGAGAAATGGTGGAAAAGATAGGGAAAAAGATGATGGAATGAAGAAAGACAGGGGAGAGGGAGGAGGGAAGTATGAGAGTGTCTGAGGAGTCATGCCAACCATGTAGCACCAAAGATGAATTTCTGGAAATGAAAATATTTTCTCATCTTACACGTGGTGATTCCATCTAAGGTCCTGTGCTCTGTCACATTCTATGCACTTACCTAAGTTTTGGTGGCTTTACATTTATTTATTTTAGCAGCTGCAGAATTAGTTGAACCATCCTCCTCCTCCCCTTTTTATACTATCCATCATGCTTTGTGTGTAGCTTCTTTGAGGGGTGTCTAACCTTTTGGCATCTCTGGGCCACACTGGAAGAAGAAGAGTTGTTTGGGGGCACACATTAAATACACAAACACTGATGAGCAAAACAAAGGTTTTAAGTAAATTTACAGTTTTGTGTTGAGCTGCATTCATAGACACTCCTGGAATGGCCCTGTTTGCAGCTTGGATGGACAGCCTGGAGCCCTTCCTTGGTTTCACTCCCATTTTTCCCAGTAACACTTAAAGTCATGGGTGGCAACCTAGGCTCTGAGAAGCGTCCTTTACCCACCATTTCCATGGTGTTCATGGTTCTATTGGCCAGTTTGATGAATATGACTTTAGGTACAGATGAGGCAGAATGCAGGTCCTGCATCTGGGAGATACTCCCACAGGTGAATGGTGACATGGCTCAGATGGGGCAGTACGGAAGCAAATAAGGCTTTGTTTAGTGATGTTGGGGCTATTTTGTGACACTTACACAGAGGTTAAGTCTGAGTGTGCTCAGGTGAAAAGCAGTTACTGAATGTCTCCTGTAGGAAAACAGTCTCCTGAGGTCTGCCTTTAGCCTGTATTTTTACACCCTGAAAACAAAGCATCTTGGCTTTATCTTCACTCTTTCCAAGAAAGTTCCCCTTAAAATATCTGATAGTGGAGAGGACTGGTGGAGAACAAAACAAATAAAATGGTTATCTTGAATCAATGGGCCATATTATATGCCTATGTTCAATTACTATGTGATATGTGTCTAGATATTTTTATAATTTGCAGTCTTTTTATCACACTGGATTTTCTTAGAGAAAATAAACATCTTTGATTGTGAACCATAGCAACAAATTACTGAAACAGCATGGCACAGTTCTGATTGTTCTCTTTTGTTGTTTTTATCCTTTATTTAACAAAATCACATCTTGACATTCACTGTCAAATTAATTTTTAACTTGGTGGTTCTTGTTTTCTTTTCTCTCCCTCTCTTTTAAATTTTGTTACCTGTAATGTAAAGCATCGTGCTTTATTTGAATTCCCACATCCCACACTGTATCTTTGGAGATGCAGATGCTCATTGTAGATTGTTGAGCAATGGTAGCTCTTATGCACTGATAACTGTGTTTTCTCTGGTGTCATAAAGAACTATATTGACAGCTAAACTATCTCTGTTGCCTAAGTCACTTACTATAATTAAGGTAGGTACCTAAAAAGGAGGTTTTTTTCTCTGTCTGCACAAATTCATTTCAAGTGACAAATTTCAAACAAAGAGGAAGTTAGGGAGAAGGAGAGCAGGGAGGGAGAGAGAGGGACTCCTGATTCTTCCAGATGTTTCTTTGTTAGGCTTATTTGTAGCTGGGCTCCCCCTTTGGTGAAAAGATATCTAGTTGAAGCTCTATAACATACACCACCAGGTCAGCTTATGTAATGGAATGATGGTGAATCTACCTAAAAGATCCATACATGGTCTTGGGGCTTATCCTCTCCACTTTATAGGGTCATATGCCATTTTTGACCTATCACATTAAGCATACTTGGGGCACATGTCCCTCTTAGAGCTGCAGTCAGAGTAGCCTAGCATGAAACTCAAGGGGCCCTAGATTAGGGATACATTCCTAGGACAGTTAGGATTCTTCTCCTAGGTAGGGAGGTTGGACTGGCAAATATCCCACATATCTTTGCAGCTCCCTAAAAAGTACAAAGTGCCTCCTGTAGTTACTTTGTCTTTCTTAAGACATCTGTGACTATGCTGTGTCCCTCCCTATCACTGTCCAGGGAAGGGGAATGGGTGGATCAGAAGTGTGTGTGTCCCAGTGGTGAATTACCAGTATAATCTGCTGGCATAGACTTACCAGTTGGACACAAGGCAGGCTCTTGTGTTCGCTTAAACACCAACTTTTATCAATTCACGTGTGCTTCCAAAAAATACATGATACACTGTTTCTCCAAAATTCTGATGTGAGTGCAGATATAATGATCAGTGACCTTAAAGGATCTGATTTCTAGGCCACTCTGAGACACTATTCTTAGTCTGATGTCTGAAAAAATGCTGCAGATTTTGACTCAGGGAATTTGAAAGCCTACTGGTTGACACTTCAGTTGTTCTAGTCCAGTCTATGTTCTGTTATTTATGTGCTGTTACTGAAGGCCAGCAGCTGCCGACATCTGCTTCCCAGTTTCCCATATGCAGCATGTTGTAGCACCTACTCCCTGATCTTTCCCTAGATTGGGATATGAGAATTTTACTCTGGGGGTGACTTAAGGGTAAAGGAGAAAATAGCTGAACTGAATCACAGAACATCTTTGACAGTTTGATTTATACCCAAATGTGAAACTTATACACTTCAATGGGAGCATGTAACATAAAAAATTATGTAATAAAGTGGGTATTTGTGGCAGCAACAAAGGAGGGTAGGAAACTAGGAAGATATAAAATCATTGTTTAAATGAGACCTATAAAACATCTTTTACACTCTTTTCGCCTCTTCCTGTCATTGTTTTATAAATCAACTCTTCAAATATTTGCTCATAATGCTTAATGTTCTTTAATTAACCTATATGAGTGATATTTGATTTATAAAACAAAAATGTTATTATTTTAAATTACTTGAAAATTCCTGAAGAGACTGAATGCAAGGCAAGATTTTTGGTTTAAAAATTGCAATCATTAGAGACAAAAATACTGACTAGTAATTTATTTAAAATCTTGAGTTGTATCTTCAGAGTCTACGGAATAGTAAATGACCATATGTTGAATATGATTACCTCAAGAAGCAAAAAATACTTTGTATTTGATCTAAATTTTGACTCACTATTGGAAAATATGGTATATCAACCATAGATCATATGACTAGATTGCTGGATAGCTCATTTTTTTTATTTACTGGCAAAAGAAGAAGTTGTTGTTAAAATTTTCAGATGATTTGATCAACCTTAGCAAAAGCAGTTGTTAAAACATGTAAATATATCAAATTGCAGAGCTTGGCAGTTCAGGTGTTCAGAATCTGAGAATTCCTTAGAAAAACCTTCAGATTTCACAGAAAGGCTATTTCAAAAAACACTGATATCCAGTGAAAATAGAGATCTGAAAAGCACCAGAAACACTGTATTCCTGTTTAATTTCCACGTAAGCTAATTCCCAGTTTCTAGGAGGTAGTTATTTGTTCAAATTAGCAGCTCTCATTTAAACATGTGGGTTCCTGATCAAATCTCAAGAAGAAAGTATGTCGTACTGTCATTTGAGTTCTTTTCTGCATGCTTGGTGTGAAGGGTGTTGTGATGGGTCTGAGGAAGTACTTGGCATTCTGAGTGAACAGACAAAGATAAGCAAATGGTCTCCTAGTTATATTTTCCTATTCTTCTCTGTTCTCAGTTGTTGCTGTGATCCTATCTACTTTATGCATTCTTGGGAGGGCCCTTCTTGTGATGCTGTGGCCATGTGTGTGCTACAGAGCAGTTTGACCCTGGTAGTGAGCAGCCATTGTCATTAGAAACAAAGTTGTGACTTTCTTACATCCCCAAATTACTGCCATTTACTCATCAGCAAATGATTATTTAAATTCTGTGTATGCCAGAGTGCATGTGTGGCTACGGTACCAAATTGAGTGAATAACCAATGTTGTAGACAGATAATTACTACTGTGAAAAATGGTTTCATGAGCTAAAATCAGGAAAGTGATGAACATCAGGACAACAGCCAGAAAACACTGCCAGACTCTGCCTGTTCAGCAGACCTCCATCTATACTGGTCTTATGGCTTCTCATTTACTTAGTTCTGATTGCTCTTGGGCTCTCACTTCCATGGGGGTTCCATCTCATACAAACTCTAGTCCATGACTTTCTCCTTTTCTTCAACTCCTTCCTGCATCTCAGCAGAGGCCTCATTTGCAAGGCCAACTTAACATGCTCTACATTTAAGAGGTTTTAAGAATTAGAGGACAGGATGTCAGTGACCAGAGGGGAGAGGGGAGGGAATTTCAGGGGAGAAGGGAAGGGTTTACAGGAACAAATATAGAGGACACATGGACAAAACTACGGGGCTTGGAAATGGAAGGGAGGTGGGGAGGGATGGGTGGGTGGGCTGGAATGGGATTAAAAGACAGAAACTGTACTGAATAATCTAAAATAAAAAAAAAAGAATTCTCCCACAAGTAGATATTGCCACTGCTTTGGGAGTTCAGATCCCCACAATTTGATACTTAAGAAATACTTTAAATTGATCATTAAAAACAATTCTCAGGTGAACTTGGTAATATTTTACAACAGAAAATACATACAGTTATGGAATCAAAAGAACACATTATTTCATTGTCTCATAACAGAGTATCTATTCAGAATTGGATGATTTCTATTCATATAAGCCAAGTATTTATTCTTTTTTACTTGAACTTGGTGAATGTGCTTGTGTTTAGATATTTACACCATCTTTAAATTATTAAATAATTCAGTATGAAATAGTCATTAAGGTGCAAGGGCTGCCATGAACGTTTAATACGGATGACATTGTGCATCTTTTTAGGGCCCAGGAGCTTGTCTCTCCTCTCTGCAGTGACACACTGGTCTGTAATTAATTAAAATCATTTTATGAAATTAGCACTATAGTTCTACTGTAGTGTTTACATACTAATTGAAAGGATGATATTTCTGACACTTATACATACAGGTTATTTTTCAGCAATGTGGTTTCTGTAGATGGTGTGTTATTTTAAACATGTATGTGTTTACTGATCAAATCAAGAAATAACCTATGAAAGAGGAAGGTATTAGTGACAGAAGGTTGTTCTGCATGTGGAACAGTGTATGAGTTTCATCTAATCCCATTCTTTGGATGCATAGCCATGCTGTGTGATGACCCATCATAACATGCCCTTTGTTCCAACAAAGAAGTCTTACTGTCACGTACAGGCTTTGTGATGAGAAAGAACCAGCATGCTCTCACTTGTCTATGCTGGCTTCATTCCTGCCTTTTTGCCAACAGGTTAATAGATCTTCAGCCTCCTACAGTTGAGCACTGCACATCCCACATATAATTTGATCTTTAATAGAGGATGATTTTATTTACCAGAGCAATACATTTATATAAATCAGTAGTGGGGTTATGTAAATATTTAATAGGACCACTGACTTTTGTTTTCTAAAAAAAAATGCTTGATGACTGTGTATTTGGATGGTGAATAGAAACAAAGTCCTTAAAGCATGAGAAGCTCTGCCTAGGAATGCTGTGTTACTAATTTGCTAATCAATGGACAGGCCTATCCATACATCTTACACTGGGTGAGTTTACCCTGACATAACTAAATTTAATTTACACAAAACATTAATTTTAGTTTCTATTAAACAAAATGGCACTTTCTCTGTCACTGAGCACAGTGGGAATGATGTAGAAACAAAACAGGAAATAAACTCTGCCTCTTGGAGAGGCTGTCAGACCTGAAGGCAGTATTTTGTACATTTGTACCTTAGTTTTTATTTAATTTCTTATCCATTTTATTGAAAGTATAATTTTGGAGCAACAGACTGCATCCAATTAAAGGGATCTTATTTATGTTTAATTTATTGAAAGAAGAATTATTGGGAACCTATTACATGTAAATACCTAGAAAAACACAGGAAGACAAAAATATACCAAGTTTTCTACTCTCAATATGTAGGAAATGAAAAACATAAACCATAACAATATATAATTATAATCAATAATTCTAGAATACATCGGGAAATACAGAAAGGGCCTTCTGTTTTGAGGAGGAAAAAGAAAAGACTCGTTGAATCCTTGCTTCTATGCCAATCATTCCTTTAGATATTTGTTATGTGCACATTTGATTTTCCCCGAAACCCTCTCAGTTACACAGGTTTCACTCTCATTTTGGTTTTATATAATTTACAAATCAAGAATATTCTTAGCCCTGGCTGGTGTGGCTCAGTTGGTTGGACCATCATCCTATAGACAGAAAGGTTGCAGGTTCATTTCCCTGTCAGGGCACATACCCACCCAGGTTGCAAGTTGATCCTCAATAGGGGTGTGTATTAGAAGGCAGTCAATCAATGCCTCCTCCCTCTCTCTCTCTCTCTCTCTCTCTCTCTCTCTCTCTCTCTCTCTCTCTAAAAACAATGAAAAAATATTCAGGTGAGGACTCAAAAATTTTTAAAAAAGAATATCCTCAGTTTTTTTGTTAAACTTCTAAGATTGCATAGATAACATTTTCACATGACTTGCCTCACTACAGGCTTGAATGGTATGTGAGGCAAAAAGAAAAATTGTGTCTTACAAGGAAAGTGTCCCCATCCGGAAAGACAAGCATGGTTCCTTCGACATTCTAGCAGATAAGCTGGGCACACCTTCTTAATGCTGCACATTGGTGCAGGATTGGGGGAGGGGAGGCTTCTGTAGTGTTGGGTTCTTTCACTCATTGTCAGATCTGTGCACAGAGGTGTTCATGCCACTGCGCTGGTCAATTCATCTATCTATCTCAGTTTTCAAATAAATTCACAAATTGAAAAATGAGAATAGAGTTAATTTTCCTAACCTAATTAAACTCAACCTTTATGCTATGAAAACAAGCAAAAAACAAGGACAAAACTATGGTGAGTTAAAATGTCTTACTTTGTCTTCCTTTTTGAGAGTTTGCTCCTCTCTGACAGGACTGCTGACTGAGGCCAAATGAGGTTGAGACCACAGGTTGGTCTCAGAATCATTGTTCTTTATACTGGTTATGTGGTTTAACTTGTGGGGGTGTTTTTAGTTGTTGTTGTTTTTTTCCACAAATGAGGTTTGGAACAACAACATTTTACTCTAAAACGGATAAATTTATCCACAAATTCATGAGCAGAAGTCAAGCCCACTGTTGGAAGCACTGGGCTTTATTACTTAACTTTCTGAAATATTAAATGTTTTATTTCTGTTCACACATTTAAAAGTCAATTGAGACACTAAGACAACGTGTTTTGGAGCAATATTGAACCTTCTCTAAAGGGCACTCAAACTTTTTTTAGATGTTTTGTGACAACTTCCAACAAATTATTACTCAGCAACAAATTTGGTGACTGCAGTGAATTAATATTTTAACAAATGAAAACTAAATGGGTCTTTTCTAGACTTCATGTTTTCTGTGAAAATATATAGTCTACATTCTAAGCATTGCTAAAGCAGAGGAGTTTGGTTTTGTAGTCCACTCTAGTCACATGTGAAAAGAGCAGATAATCTGAAATAGATTATCTCAGCTGTCACTTTGGTACTTTTTATTTTTCAATTACATTTGACATACAATGTCATGTTAGTTTCAGGTGTACAACATAGTAATTCAATATTATATAATACTAAGTGATCACACATATAAATCCTGTACCCATCTACATAGTTATTACAATATTATTGAGTATGTTTCCTGTGCTGTATTTTACATCCCCATAACTGCTTTTATAATTGCCAATTTGCACTTAACACTTTTCCCTTTTCCACCCATCTTCCCAATGCCCCTTCCATCTGGTGACTGTCAGTTTGTTTTCTGTATCTATGAGTTTGTTTCTGTTTTGCTTATTTATTTTGTTTTGTTTTATTCCATATATAAGTAAAATCATATGGTACTACTCTTTGTCTGTTTGACTTATTTCACTCAGCCTAATGCCCTCTAGGTCTGTCCATGCTGTTACAGATAGCGAGCTTTTATTCTTTTTTAAAAAGCATTTAATCTTTATTGTATTTTGATATTACCTTTCAGTCCTCTTTTATCCCTCTCCCCCTAGCAATCACCTCACTGTTGTCCATGTCCATGAGTCCTTTTTCCTTTTCTCTCAATCCCTCCATACCCTAACCTCTCCCCTGCATTAGCTGTCATAGATGGAGAGCAGGAAGATTTTGTTCCTTTTTATGGCTAATTCATATCCATTGTGTATATGCATCACATCTTCTTTGTCTAATTTTCTATTGGTGGATACTTCTTATCTCTGTTACTATGGACAAATAATTTATTTTATCTCAATCTGTACCAACTGTCAAATGAAGATAAACTTAACTTTCCCACAAGGTGGATTTGACAATGAATTAAGCTAGTATATAAATGTATCTAATGCAGTTCTAGACATGCAAGAAAACACTCAAAAATGTATTTTTTCCTCTTCTTTCGGAGAAGAACATGATTGGGCATATAAATCGATACCTGAAAACTGGATAATCAGGAAATTTTAATTTTTCTCCCTACATGGAACTTATAGGTAATATTGAATATGTGAATGTCAAGTTCCTGTATTGGGGGAAACTGGTGGCAGAGTTCATACCATGTTGCAGTTACTGAGCATCGAGGACTCTCAGAAGCTCAATGCCCAGCACTGCCTTCCTCACTCTTCTTGTTTTTTCCTTGAATTCTTTCTCACAAAGTGGACTGATTCCCCTACCACCTTCAGTCTGTTTTGAAAATTTCACCATGAATCATGTATATCCCTTACATTTGTGATAAAATGTATGTGTTCAGTGTCACTTAGTAGATTTGATACTAAGCAAAAAGATAAATAATAACAAACCTAGAGAAACTTAGTGCAAGCATTAGCAATGATTATCTCAAGTGTAAACTGCCTTTGGAGCATCACTTTATATTGCCTTTATTCTTCAGTGAGTAGCAGTAAAAACCCAGTACATGCTGGTCAGCTGGGAGCATGTATCAGGCTGCAGGCTAGGAGAGGCAGTATACTCAGGAATTGTATTAAGGTGGGAGCTTTGAGTAAAGTGTGCAGAGGATAAACACTAATCAGAATATCTGGCAACACATTACAGGTTTTGTCTGCACAACATCATTTGATTTTTAGAGCACTACGCTACTCAATGTGAATTTGTGTGCATTTATCATCTTTTGCATGGGTGACACATTGTAATCCAGTATAGGAGAGTGTTCTGTGTGGTGTGGGCCAGATAGGACCCATGCCCACTGATAGGTTCTCCCGTGGGAAATCAGGTCGGCATTGTACCTAGACTGCTATGAGACTTGCTTTTGCTAAAACACCCTCACCCTGAATTGAGACAGCAAGTGCTTACTGTAACTTCCAAAAATACATGCTAAAACTCCCCAGTATGGAGTGTAACCAGTTCAACCACTTTTCCCTTTGCATTTGCAAATATCCTTCTTCTGTGATGTGATTAGCAGCATCATCTCCTTT
>CM052544.1:61760538-61773203 GCA_028533065.1 Trachops cirrhosus
AGCTGGAATGGGAATAAAGGATAGAAACTGTACTGAATAAACTAAAATAAAAAAAAAAGAAAAAAAAAAAACAATGCCAGAGGTGGGTGTGGCCTCATGCTGGAAAAGGCAGGTTCTCCCAGGGTAATCAGGCCCGAGAAATAATACATAAAATTCTATGAAACCTACTTTGCAGATACCCTCAATGTAAATGATAAGGGTCTAAGCCTGAAATGAATTAGTTTCCCCAGAGTTTTGTAACCCTTTAGCTATCTGACCCTGACTCAAAATAGTACCTCAGAGTTCTTTGAATGTCATCTATTTGATCATTACTACCTGACAATGTTTGATGGGCCTGATCTGAGAATGTGGGTCTTTGGAACTGCTAGTTGCTTACTGATTATAATAATACTCTGTGTACTTTGAATTATTTGCAAATTATTTTCCCTGGGTCCTATGGGAGACCAGCAAGCAGCAAGCTTTATGGGATCTATAGCGGTCCTAACTGAAAACAAGGAGTGAAATTTGAGAGACTGTTCTGTGTGGTGTGGGCCAGACAGGACAAGTTCTCCCATGGGGAATCAGGCCTACATGGTACCTAGACTGCTATGAGACTTGCTTTTGCTAAAATACCTTCACCCTGAATTGAGACAGCAAGTGCTTACTGTAACTTCCTAAAGTCCATGCTAAAACTCCCCAGTATGGAATGTACTGGTTCAACCACTTTTCCCTTTGCATCTGCAAATGTCTGCTTTCTGTGATGTGATTAGTGGCATCATCTCCTTTGTTTTCTTTATAAGGTAACCACCTAAAGTGAACCTATGCATAGTAAATGATGAGCATCATGTAATGGGCCCAGAAACCCAATAAAGGCCTGTCACAGCAAGGGCTGAGGCTTTTTTCTCCTCTTGACAGGAAAGCCATGCTGTCCCTTTTCCTCCACAGAACTCGGTAGTCTGTGTGAATTTCTCATACCTCATCCACAATGTGGCAGACCCCATGAGCCGGAGTCCGCGTCAATAATCCAGTCTAAATTAACAGGTAGTTTTTATTTAAACTTTAAATTTCCTCTGATTAGATTTCACTCTTTTCTGTCCACTGATTTTACAGGGTTTCAGTTCTATTCCTTGTAACTACACTGGTTGAAATGCCAAAATGCCTGAAGAGATTTTATGTATAGATAATTCATATTAATATATAATTGATAATTTACATTTATATGTTATATAAACTACTTATATATTTAAACTTATATATAACATACATATTTATTTTGCCCTTGGAGTTTCAGAGGATGACCATATGAAAACTATCTGTATATTTTATAATGCTGCTATTAAAAGTCTGCCACTAATATTCATATTTCTTACATGAATATTATAGAACACATTCCTCTTAAAAGTGAGTCCTAGGAAAAATGTTTTTTGCTTAAGGGATAGACTATTTCCTATAAGGAGACAATAAAAAGTATTTGAAACACCTGTTGCGCTTTTTGCTTTGGCTGCCAGGAGATCGTGGGTTAAATGAATGGTTTCCTACATTTAGCTTCTTCTAGCACAATAGCATCATCTCTCTGATTTATTACTGTCTTCACAAATCTTTCTGACCCAGGTATTTCTTACTGCACTTCTACTCTTTCCTTACTTTAATGTTTTTACGGAATATGAGTCTTTTAAGTGGTCTTTAGGGTGTCACTGATAAGGGGCTGCTGAAAGCCTTGTTATAGAGAATGCTTATGCCTTGCTTAAGGTGCTGCTTCCAGCACAGCATGAACAGGCTCCATTGCTTAGTCACTCTTCAGTGTCTCTATAATATGAGAGTATTTATTCCATTTTCACACTAACTTTAATAATTTTGTTTAAATCCCATGTGCAAAAGTCTGTAGATATGGTCATTGTTCAGAAATGTCGAGTCACTATTGTCATCAGAACAAAATTTTTCAGGTATGCCTCTTACAGAGCACACAATGAAGAAACTTAATCCTCCTAATGTTTTCTTGTCACAAACACAGGAAGTAATAACCTTATGTAAGAAGATTTTGTGAAGCAGCATTTCTGATTTATCTCATATGCATTGTCCTAGATAGGTCTAGACTTTGGCCTTAGGAGAAGATGGAGAATTTAAAAGGTAAAATAAAGGGTGTCTATGGGAGAGTAAAAATAAAAACAGAAAACACATTTTGAGCTACGTTTCTTCAGTGAGAGCGATTGAGCTACTGGAGTAACTGGAGCTCTCCTGACTGAAAATGGAGTCAACAAGGGCAAACAATTTCAGCTTTCAGTGCATAGGCATCTTATAAAGCAACTGTAAAAATAGCAGAGGCTTATATTTTAGGCTCTCAGGTAAAATGATTTTGAGCTAGTAAAGCTCTGATAACAGACCCAAAGAAAAGCCTTGCAGGTAAGGTCCTAGATGTAAGGAAGTTGTATGCTCTGTTATTTCACTTTCCCCTTTTCTGAAAATTTAACTGGAATCCTGCAAGCAAATTAAAGTCCATATTTAAATGAATCAAATAAACATTTTTGATGTAGGTAAATTATTAAAAATTACTATTATTGGTCTTACTATCTGAATGGCAAGAAGCACTTCTTTTAGCCCCATCTTGTTGTTCACACTCATACTTAATAATTATATGTATGATTTTTGCTCTTGGTGTTCAACCCACTGTTTTGGGCCCAAGTTAAGGCTGGTATAAGAGGCCTCAGGTTCAAGGTGTGACTGAAGTAGAATTGTAGTTCATGGTGAAAGCAGAGAAATTTACTCGCCATTGTAGACTCAGTGACAAGAATTGATGCTATTTCTATGATGGGGCTTATGTCATCAAAGAGAAAATGATTACAGTTAAAGAAAGCTATAAGGCACACTTTATATATAATAATAGTACAACTCTTAGTACAGTGATAACAACACTATCTTTCCATCTCACTTTTATATACCATTGATTCTGATGATATATGATCAACACCAGTCTTTATGTGCATCTTACATACTTCCTCCCAGCTCTGCATCACCCTCCTGCAGAGAACTGTCTTCATCCAGCACCTGCTCATGGGTGACCTTAGGTTCTCCTATTGAGGCTGCCTACTCAGTGCCATGGAGCAAGGTATGCTAATCACCAGCCCAGTGGAATTGGTTCAAAAGATACCATATACAAGCCCCTGTAACAAGCCTCTAGTGGAATTTTTAAATTTGTTTCACACTCTGATACATTCATTTCCTAAACATTGAATTTATAAGTCAGTTATCCTAGATTTTTGTTGTTTTTTATGAAATAAATTATGTTGTGTGTTTATGAAATAAATTTAAATACATTTGTTTTACAAGTTTTACAATGTTTTTTAAGTTTTACATGGGATTAATTACTGGAGAGTAAAGTGAAAAGTGGAAGAGGTGGAATACATGGAATACAAGAGCTTCATGGGAAAAAGTTGAGCATTCAAAGAAATAGGTGACTATGAGGCAGTGCCATCAATGCTGAGTAGGGCTCAGAGACAGGATATGGTTTGTGAGAACTGGTAAATGATTGGCATAAGTTATACACAGACTTTATTAAATATAAAATTTCTGAGTCAGTAGACCTTTTTAAGGTCAACTATTATGCATCTGTGTACAATCTGGTGACTTTTATTTCCAAAAATGATGCAGGAACAGAGACCATGGATGTAATTGAATGTCTTATCTTTGGGGAATCAAGAAAGAGCTATGTGCAAAGGATTTAAAGACCAGACGATATTAGAATCCCATCTGAATTATCATTAGGCTGAATAATTTTTTTAAAATTTTGATAAAATGATTCATCTAAAAGGTACTAGATAAGAATTGCTGGGGGGATCTAGAAAGAATTCTCAAGAAACCCTAGTTTTGCCCAGAATTAAAATGGTTATATCATGACCTTGAAAATAGTTTAGTAGCATGGTAACTATAGTTAACAATACCATATTGTATATTTTAAAGTTGCTAGGAGAATATCTTAAAAATTCTCATCATGAGAAAAAAGTTTGTAACTATGTGAGGTAATGGATGATATTACTGTTTTATTGTGGTGATCATTTCATAACATATACAAATATCCAATCTTCATGTTGTATGCCTTAAACTAATATAGTGTTTTATGTCAATTATACCTCAATTTTTATAGGTTTGATACTGGTATAATCATAGAAGATAATAAAATGTACAAAAAGCCCCCAAAAGAGCATTCTAAACAATTTATTGTATGACTTGGACACATCAAAGACATAGAGACTAGAAAAAATATTTCATAAGTGGTATTGGGGCAGTTGGGTTTTGTTTTTTAAATTGGTTGTCAACGTTATACATACATACATTTTAAAATAAAGTACTTCTGTAAGACTTTTTATCTGAACAATTATCTTCTGCAGCCAGTTCCCCATCATACTTCACTTCCTAAATGGTTACCATTTTCAAATTTCTTAGCTCTTTCTTTGGTATTTAACTTCAATTGCTAAATTAAATTTTTAAAGTTCCTTTTCTTGATTTTTTTTCAGGTTTGCATATCAGGTTTCCCTTACTTGTCCATGAAAATTAGTATTTTTCCTACAGCTTTCCACCCCTAAATATAAAGCCCCCTGCCTCTTCCCCCATCCTTCCAGTATCATTGTGTCAGAATGAATTCCAACATGATCCCAGTTATGTAAATATTCTTTAGAACAGAGTCATAAACACGTTTTTCTTTTACAACTGATTGTTTGACCTGAAGCTAGTAACTGACGTTATTTTCATTTGTTTAGTTTTTAATGAACTTTTTATGACTTCATTCCTAAACTCTCTGCTTGCAGTACAAAGTCGTCCCAGCACATGCAGACCTGTCTCTGTTTTCTTCTGGCTGACACTCTTTTTGCTTTGGGGATGTTGTCATGTCTCATTCAGGCTCTCTTTTTCAGCCTTTGTGTATTTTCTTCATTTTCTATCATACTAAAACCTTTACTTAGTCCATCCATGACTTCCTCATCCTTAGTCTTTCTGACAGTGTCTCCTATAATTTATGAAAAGGTGTGCATTTTTGGAGTCCTTACACACTACAGTCATCTTTATTTTTGCCCCCACAATTGACTGATGAGTTGGATCAATGCGGATGGAATTCTTGAGTCAATATTGCCATCTCTGCAATGTTAAAGCTTTCTCTGTATTTGGCTTGTCCTCTGGTTCTCCTCAATTCTTTTCAGCGTTCATGGGAAATTCTAATTCTTAAGTCATCCTTTACATGTGCTCTCTCTCTTTGGTAGCTTTTGGATCTCCTTTTATTTCTAGTGTTATGAAATTTCATGGAATGCCTATTGTGGTCCATTTTCTTTTTTTTTCATACACAATGTTGGCACATGGTAAATTATTTAATTTGGTCATTTATATTCTTCAGATACAGGAAAATTCCTTGAGCTATTATTTGTATTAGTTTTTCTGGGGCTTCTGTAATAGTTCCATAGATTGTGTAACTTCAATAGTAAAATTTATTTTCTCACTATTCTGGAGGCTGAACATTTGATATCAAGGTGTCAGCAAGGTCAGCTTCTTTGAAGCCTGATCCCCTTGTCTCACAGGTGGCCAGCTTCTTCCAGTGTCTCCATGTGGTCCTCTCTCTGTGCTTGTCTGTCCTAACATCTTCTCAAACAGACACCATGACATTGGGGAAGAGCACCCTCACATGATCTCATTTACCTTAATTACTTCTGCGAAAGCTCTATCTCCAAGTGCAGTCACATCGTGAAATCCTGGGGTTTAGGGTTTCAAAATAGGAATTTTGGAGGGACACAATTCAGAACACTACACTATTTATTGATATTTTCTTAAGTTTTTCTGTTTTTTTTATTTTAGGAACACTTGTGACTTCAATAGTGTAACTTCTGGTCTGATTCTCTAATAGCCTTGTCTTTTTCATTATTCTTCAGCTTATCTTTGTTACATTTGCTAGGAGATTTCCTCAGGTTTATCTTCCTCCCTTCTGTTTTTTCCTAACATTTCTACTACCATGTTTTAACACAGTCCATGCTCTCTATTTTTCTAAGATGCACTCATCTTTGGATTGATGTGAATAATGAATTTTTAATTATTTTTTTTGGCATTAGCTATGTTTTTTTAAAATTCCTTTTTGATTCTATCTCTTTAAATCTAGAGGCTTTCTGTGTAATGGCCCTTCTGTGTTAGGGGCTTGTTGACAGTGATGTTCCTTTTCCCTGTCTGCAGAGTTTAACACAGTGTGCCCAGTTCTAAGCACTCTGCAGCAGAAGTGATCAGGGTCTTGCTGCTTGATGTATAGAAAGTCCCTTTATCTCAGGATTGTTATTTTTATGTGTCCACTTGATTGGGCCATGAGACACCCAGATATTTGCTTAAACATTATTCTGGGTGTGTCTCTAGAGTGTTTCTGGATGAAATCAACATATGAATTGGTAGACTGAGTAAAGTAGTTGGCCCTCCCTAATGTGGGTGGGCTGCATCTAATCAGCTGAAGACCTGAACAAAAGAAAAAGTGGAGAATTTGTAGGTGTGTTCTCTCTCTGCCTGACTGTCATGAGTTGTCATGTTGGTCCTCTCCTGAGTTTCTGGACCCAGCCTGGTACTAAACAATCAGCTCTCTTAGGTCTCTAACTGTTGAATGCAGATCTCAGAATTCTGTCTCATACCTGGGTGGGCCAATCTCTTATGATAAACCTCATAGATGAGATTCACATACATACATGCTATTGGCCCTGTTTCTCTGTGTACTCTACTAATCCAACCCTATGTTCTCTTGAGGATAATATCTGTCACCAGCTCTGCCTGTGAGCCCAGGACAGATTTCCTCTGAATCCCTGTTGCCAAAACAAATGCTGTGATAATCAAGGTTTTAGAATTCTAATTATTTCCTAGATAGAACTTTTAACTTTTTTCACTTTTCAAAAACTGTAATTATTATAGTAACCAATCAAGAGTACATCTATAGATACAGAAATATAAATATATTTTTAGAAATGTATCACAAAACATTTCTAATAAAAACTCAATAAAATATAATCATCTTTCATTTATTTAACTTATTCTTATCTTTCTTTTTTATTTTTCAATTACACTTTTCATTCAACATTGTTTTGCATTTGTTTCAGGTGTATAGCACAGTAGACAGACATTCATACAGGTTTCAAATTGTCCCAATAATTAAAGTGCCTATAAGCACCATGAAGAGTTCTCACAGCTTTGACTCATTTTTCTGGTTTATATCCCTGCCCCTGGCTGCTACCAACCTTACTATTCTTTTCTTGGGTTTTTAACAGTAAAGTGAATTTTGCAACTTAGGTTTCCCACTTGTATGTCTGGGTTCTAGCTTTTTTAATCTGTTGATTTAATTAGCTAATTTTATCAGCACTCTGGATTCTAAAATTTTGTTTTCTTCTTTCTTCTCCTTGTCCATTTTTTAAATATTATTTACCTCTTTGTAGGCAGTTAGCAATTTGTTGGCATTTTGGGAGGATGTCTGAAGGGATGCGAGGACCTTTGTTCAATTTGACATTTTGAACTGAAATGCAATTAGTTAGAATTTCATAAAAAATCTTTTTATGGGTTTTTTAACAGTAAAGTAAATTTTGCAACTTAGGTTCCCCACTTGTATGTCTGGGTTCTAGCTTTTTTAATCTGTTGATTTAATTAGCTAATTTTATCAGCATTCTGGATTCTAAAATTTTGTTTTCTTCTTTCCTCTCCTTGTCCATTTTTTAAATATTATTTACCTCTTTGTAGGCAGTTAGCAATTTGTTGGCATTTTCGGAGGATGTCTGAAGGGATGTGAGGACCTTTATTCAATTTGACATTTTGAACGGAAATGCAATTAGTTAGAATTTCATAAAAAGGATTGTCACCTCATACAAAATAAATGACAGGAGAAATTTAGAGCTAAAATTAACAAATAAAATCATATTGAGTAAAATAGGAGTGGTTAGTGTTTCCCTGAATGTGGAAGGGCTTTCAATGCCTAAAAATTATTATAGAATTAAGAAATATGTTACATAAATATGAGCCTTTCTATGAAAACACTCAAAAAATAAAAATCAAACAATTTTAAAAATTGGTAAAATATTAGGTTAATATGGGTTTGTACAAATTACAATATACATATTAAAACTTAAGAGGATAAATGATTAAAACATATCATCAGGCTATTGACAGAGTAGAATTATAGCTTATTATATCCTTACACTTGATGTATTTCTAATTATGATATGCTTTTAAACCAAAGTTAAATCAAGACTTACAAATAAAAAGCAAAAATATAGTTTAAGCCTATAAAATTTAAACAAGCTTTAAAATTTTTCAATATTAAATTATGTTGAACATCAGGTAAGACTGAGGTCCATGGATTTTTGGTGGGAAGCTGTAAGTGAATACACATATATCAAAAGCCTTTAAATTAATAGGATTAAGTTTTGGTATCCTGATTTTGGATATTCCTTTCTTTTTTAAAAGATTTATTTGTTTCCTTTATTTATATACTTTACATATGTAATTTTTTCTATATTTATTTGTTGTTCAAGCACAGTTACCACCATTGTTGCCACACAATTACCCACACTCCAGCCATCACCACTTCCCACCCTTGATACTACCTCCCTTTGGTTTTGTCCATGTGTCTTTTATACATGTTCCTGAAAACCCTTCCCACTTTTCTCCCCATTACCCACTGCCACCTCCTCTCTGGTTACTATCAGTTTGTTCTTAATTTCAATGTCTCTGGTTATATTTTGCTTGCTTGTTTCTAATGGAAATTCTAAAGCAGTAAGATAGAAGTACTCAAGATTTTTAAATGAAAAATGATAAAAAACTCAAATATACAGTCAAGTAGAAATAGCTAAACTTCTGAAAAAATATAAAAACTCTAATATACAATAGCGTAGAAAAGCTAAACCTCATTAAAACTGATCTGTGCTACAAACAATGCGAAGACAAAGAAACAAACCCCAAATGAAAGGAAAGGAGGAAGCCTCAGAAAGAATGCTAAATGAAATAGAGGCAAGTCAACTATCAGATATTGAATTCAAAGCAATGGTTATAAGGAAGCTCAAAGAGCTCACAAAGAATTACCAAAAGTTACAGGGAAACTGCAGTTAACTCACTACAAACTATATCAACATGAATAAGGAAATAGAAACTATCAACAAGGGCCAAGAGGAAATGAAGAATATAATTGCTGAATTGAAGAACACAGTGGAAGGAATCAAAAGCAGGCTAGATGAAGAAGAGGACTGAATCGGCGAGCTAGAGGATAAGGTAGAAAAAAACACCGAGAAAGAGCAAGAAAAGAAAAAGAGGCTCAGAAACAATGAAGAGGTGTGAAGGGAACTGCAGGACTACATAAAATGTAATAATGCCTGTATAATAAGGATACCAGAAGAAGAAGAGGAGCAAGGGATAGAAAATGAATTTGAAAAAGTAATGATGGAATACTTCCCTAATTTGTTGAGAAAAAAGTCACAAAATCTAGGAAACAAGAGCCCTAATCAGGAGGAACCAAAAGAGGTCCACTTCAAGACAAATCATAATTAAAATGAAAAATTCCAAGACAAGGAAAGAATCTTAAAGGTAGCAAGGGAGAAACAGGAAGTAACATACAAGGGAGACCAGATAAGGCTAGCAACTGACTTCTCAATGGAAACACTCCAAGCCAGATGAGATTGGCAAGGAATATTCCAAGTAATGAAAAACAAAAGCCTGCAACCAAGATTACACTATTCAACAGGGCTCTCAATTAAAATGGAAGGCCAGATAAGGAGTTTTCCAGATAAGGAGTTTTCCAGACAAAAAAACCCTCAAAGAATACACTTACACCCAACCATCACTGCAGGACATGCTAAAGGATCTGCTTTAAGAAAAAGAGGAAAAGAGAGAGAAAGGAACACAGGTATGAAAAAATAGCAGTGAATAAGTACCTATCAATAATAACCTTAAATGTAAATGGATTCAATGCTCCTGTCAAAACACATAGAATAGCTGAATGAATAAGAAAGCATGACCCACACACATTCTGCCCACAAAAGACCCACCTCAGAACAAAAGACCTACACAGGCTGAAAGTGAGGGATGGAAACAAATATTCCAAACAAATGGAGAGGTAAAAAAATCAGGGTAGCAACACACATATAAGACAAAAGAGACTTCAAAACAAGGGCCATAAAAAGAAAAGCAGAAGGTCACTTCATAATACCCAAGGGAAGAATCCACCAAGAAGACATAAACATTGTAAATATATATGCACCCAACATAGGAGCATCCAAATACATAAAGAAAATCTTGGAGGACTTCAAGAAAGATATTGACAGGAACACAATATAGCAGAGGATTTTAACACCACACTGTCAAAACAGATAGATATTCCAAACAAAATATCAACAAACTTAATGTGTCATTGAACAATTTCCTAGATCAAATGGCTTAACTGATATATATAAAGAGAGAGAGAGAGCCTTTCATCCCAAAGAAGCAAAATACACATTCTTTTCAAATGCACATGGAACATTTTCACACAGAGACCACATGATAGGATGCAAAACAAGGCTCAACAAATTTAAGAAAATTGAAAGCATATCAAGTATTTTCTCTGACTACAATAGATTGCAACTAGAAACCAACCTCAAGGAAAAAATACAAAATCACTCAAATTCATGGAGGTTGAATAGCATGCTATTAAACAATGAATGGACCAAGAATGAGATCAAAGAAGAAATAAAAAAGTTTCTGGAAACAAATGAAGATTACCTCACAACAATCCAAAACTTATGGCAAACAGTCAAGGCAGTCCTGAGGAGGAATTTCATAGTGATACAGGCCTATGTAAAAAAGATAGAAACATTTCAAATAAACAACGCAGCCCTACACCTACAAGAATGGGAGGAACAACAAAGACAGCCCAGGGCAAATAGAAGGGAGGAAATAACCAAGAGCAGAGCACAATTAAATGGCTTGGAGACTAAAAGCATAATTCTAAGGATCAATAAATGCAGGAGATGGTTCTTAGAAAAAGATAAAGAAATTGACAACTCTTTAAGCAGACTCATTAAGAAAAAAGAGAGAGGGCCCAAATAAACACAATCAGAAATGAAAGAGGAGAAATTACAACTGATATCACAGAAATCCAAAGGATTGTAAGAACTACAAAGGATTCTATGAAGAACTATATGCCAAGAAATTTGAAAACCTAGGTGAAATGGACAAATTTCTAGAAAAATATAATTTTCCAAAACTGAATGAAGAAGTAGAAAGCCTGAACAGACCAATTACACCTGATGAAATTGAAGCAGTAATCAAAAAACACCCAGCACACAAAAACCAGATGGTTGCAGAGGAGAATTTTACAAAAAATTTAAGGAAAAACTAACCCCTATCCTCCACAGACTATTACAAAAAATCTATGAAGAAAGAAGACTCCCATCTCTTTTTATGAAGCCAGCATCATCCTAATCCCCAAAACAGATAAAGACATAACAAAGAAAGAAAACTTCATGCCAATATTGCTGATGAATATAGTTGCTAAAATCATGAACAAAATATTGGCAGACTGCATCCAGCAATACCTTAAAAAGGTCATACACCATGATCAAGTGGGATTCATCCAAGGATGCAAGGATGGTACAATATTCACAAATCAATAAGTGTAACACAACACATAAACAAAGATAAAATCATGTGACCATATCAATAGATGCAGAAAAAGTTTTTGATAAGGCACAGCACCCATTTATGATAACAACACTCTGCAAAGTGGAAATTAAGGGAGCATTCATCAACATAATAAAGGCCATATACAAGAGACCTACAGTCAACATTATACTTAATGTGTAAAAAGTAAAAGGTTTCCCACTTAGATCAGGAACGAGACAAGCTTGTCCACTCCTATTCAACACAGTATTGAAAGTCTTAACCACAGCTGTCAAACAAGAAAAGGAAATAAAAGAAATCCAAATTGAAAGGGGGAAGCAAAACTGTCATGTTTGCAGATGAAATGATAGTGTACTTAGAAAATCCTGTAGATTCCGCCAAAAAACTACTCAACCTAATAAGTGAATTTTGCATAACAGTGGGATACAAAGTCAATATTCAGAAATCAAAGAAATTTTTGTACACCAACAATGAAATTTCAGAAACAGAAATCAGGGAAAAAATCCAATTTGCTATAGCAACAAGAAAAATAAAGTACTTAGGAATAAACCTAACCAAGGAGGTAAAAGGCCTGTACTCAGAAAACTACACAACACTTAAGAAAGAAATTAAGGAAGGCACAAACAAATGGAAGCAGGTACCATGTTCATGGATTGGAAGACTTAACATCATCAAAATGAACATACTACCCAAAGCAATTTATAGACTCAATAAAATCCCTATTAAAGTACCAATAGCATATGTCATGGATATAGAACAAACATTTCAAAAATTTATACAGAACCATAAAAGTCACTGAATAACTGCAGAAATTTTTTCTGGGGTCCAGCCTCGGTGGGGTCTCAGGGTTCCCGAAGGATGCACGGCTAAGGCAAAGAGACAAACACCAAGTAAGGTGTCGGAGGACAGCCAGGCTCTCTGGGCCTGACTGACTCACTGAGAAGAATTAATCTTTATTTTTATAGGGGAGGTTATACAACATTCAATGCATAGTGATTATTGAAACAGAAACAATTACCATGATTATACAATATTCAATACATAGT
>CM052544.1:61773703-61790774 GCA_028533065.1 Trachops cirrhosus
AAAGGAGATGATGCTGCTAATCACATCACAGAAGAAGGATATTTGCAAATGCAAAGGGAAAAGTGGTTGAACTGGTTACACTCCATACTGGGGAGTTTTAGCATGTATTTTTGGAAGTTACAGTAAGCACTTGCTGTCTCAATTCAGGGTGAGGGTGTTTTAGCAAAAGCAAGTCTCATAGCAGTCTAGGTACAATGCCAACCTGATTTCCCACGGGAGAACCTATCAGTGGGTATGGGTCCTGTGCATCGGACCTTGCTTTTTACTGGGAGCTGGGCCTGCGCCACACAGAATGGTCTCTTACAATTTCAAGAAACGTGTAATTTTGCATAATGCATATTACCCAACCATCTCAAAGCTTCCCTTCCAAAACCTCTTCTATTGTCATCTTTGATCTTAAAATAATCTCAGGGACTATCACATGACAAAACTGTTAATATGTTTTTGTTTTTGATAATATGAATTTTGTCTGCTGATGAACTGTAACAAGAAAAAGACCAACCCTATGGAAATCTATAAGCAAAGGGAAAGGGAGTGGGGTCTAGGGTTTGCCTTTGTTTGGGAACATCTGCCTGTAATCTCTACCACACTGGTTTGAATAGTCAAATAATATTGCCTTTGTACATCAAATATTACCTATATAGAAATTATACAGTCTATCAGGATAATTGATACTATGAATAAAAATTAGTTTAAAATAGAAGCCAGTCAGTGAATTTGTGAAGCCTGATACTGGGAAGAAAGCTTGTAAAGCAGGAGAGAACCATTACACAGCCATTATATGAAGCTGCCTGAATTCCTCAGGGAGCAAACCATGTATTTCATTTTTCATCTGGACAAAGAGAAAATGTTCAAAGACTCTTATAACAGTCCATTTTCTCTCTTCCATTTTCAAAATTATTAATAGTTGACAAGGCACAGTATCCAGGTAATTTACAGTTTTCAGATTTTGTTTACAGTTTTCCAGAAAATTAGCTAACAATAATATCCTTAGTAAGGATAGGTTAGAGCTAACATATGTCTTATTTGCTTATTTCTCAAAAATAGGTTTAAAACAATGTATAAACTTTCAACTATGAAAGCCTCAAAAGTATTTATTCTCAATGTTACCTTATGCTCAGACTGTCTCTCCCAACTGTCTGTACTGTTAATGATATGACTGAATATAACATAAAGAATAAAAGAAATGAAAATGTGTTTTTAATGGCCAGATTCAGGATTATTTTGCAAGGGGAGAAAATTTCCTTGATAAGGGCTACTCAGTGCTTCCTGATTCTCCAGCCAACACCCTCAGCATTTCTATCTTTTTTCTCTCTTATTCTCTCTCTCTTTACTTTTCTAAATAGATGAGACTTAGATTTAGTTCTTTAGAAAATATAAATGTGCTAGGCTAAGTCAAGTGGAGACACTCTTATTGGGCAAGATTTTCTTGAATAACCTAGAAATATTTTTTCTACTTTCGCCGTGGAATCCTACACCCTGTTGTAGTACTGACTTCATCATGGGCGCAAAGCATCTTACCTGTCTATGCCAGGGGCAGTAAAGAAAGCATTTGCATCAATGCCTATTGTCTGGCTATCTCCAGCCTTTCCATCTGTCACCACTCCAGGTGAGGATAAATATGGGGTAATGCCCTCCTGGTAGACACAGGAAAACATCTGGAAGCTCCAGTAATAATCAGTAGTTCAAGAAATACCTGCCACATCTGGTTTTCCCTTCTGACATAAGCAGGAAATGAGCAGAGGTGATCTTTGCATAAAACTTCTGATATGCAGCAAGCTTTATATTTGAGAGTATAAACTAGATCAGGCCAGTTAAAAATTAACTCAAAATCTCACAAGTAAGAGTCATGGTTCCAAAAGAATGCTGTGATCCCAGTGTCTGTGCTTTTCTATACTATAGACTAGCGCCCCTAGGGGCAGATGTAGCAACGCACCTTTCAGAATGACCCTCATCCTCCAGTAGCAAAGAGTGTTGGCTGCTGGTGACTAGGAGCTGTCTCTCTCTGTAAATTGTCCTCAGATGAAAGAAGGTGCTTTACCTTTCTGGCCCCTGGCTGAGACCAACCTAATATGCCAGCTAGTCAAAGAGTTATACACAAAGGCCTGGCCATTGTTCCCATTTGATTCAACTTGACTCAGAGTGCCCAGTGCCATTGGCTGAAACTTATGGCAAATGTAGCACTGACATTTGTGGAAGAAATTTTTTTGAATCACAGCCTTTTTCCCTTAAGTGTGCTGTCTCTGCACCGACCAATTATGTGGTGTTTCTCTATGCATGACAGCACCTGAGACCCAATCTGCACTATGATGATGGCCATTCCATATTCATCTAGCAGATCAGGTAATAGAGGTGAATAAATAATTGAACCAAAATGATTTGCACTGAGGCATCTATGATGATGAAAAAACAACTTTATCTTTTGTGAATAAAACATTATGTTTATGTAACAATTCCAAGAAAAGAAATACAGCAAAGCTGAGTTGTTTAAGTTGCTAATGTGTAATACATTGCCTTTTTATGACATTTTTGTTTTATAGTTAAACTGCTCTTTCTGTGATAGTTTTTCTAGATCACAGTTGCTGCTGAAATTTCATTTGTTTTTTTTCTTTCCAGACACTAATTAATCATCCTGTGTTTTCCCTGGCTTATTCTTGTGTTCTTCCTAATGAATTCACAAGATTTTATTTTAGTCACAGAGATCAGAGGCTTTTAGAAATCACAGGTGCTTGAAGTCTATTTTTCCCTCACACCTCATTGTGAATGAGGAGCCTTCTGTGACCTGAGCCTGCCTTCCTCCCCATATTTCGTCTCCCTACCCTAGCAGCTGGAACCTGGGGAGCTGAACCCCCTGACCCTGTCAGCAGCCGTTCAGCTAAGACCACTTTTCCATTGGCATTTCGTTAACTTGTTTAATTCTGAGATTTGTCTTAGGTGTGTGTTTGTTTTCTTACCATCTAGCCCTCATGCATCCCTTCCTGCTACCCTGTGACATAAGCTGTATAAGAATCCCCATAACCTAGTTTAGAGCCTATCAGAGCAGGGGCCCAAAGGTTTGTGAACAAACAAATGAATGGAATTGAGTGAGAACTCAAAGCCCTGCCTGTGTATAGTCAGAGCTGGATGCCATGCCCCAAATTCTTGAGCCCCCAGGTCAGTGTTCTGATTCCTACAATATGGTCCACAGAAAGAACTCTCATATTCATGAAGCATGTGGTGCACAGGCATTTGCGAGTCACTGTGGGGAATTCTGATGTTACTCTGCTATGTCTGTAGACCTTTATGCACTGGAATTCATTTTGCTTTTTAGTTCATTGGGATCAGTCCCATAGACCTCACTCGTTCCTGATATTTCTCCTTGCTGCTTCTTTTGCTCTGCTCCACCTAATTAATGAAAATGTTCCATCCCACAACATACCCATCTTGCCTTTGTAAAAGTACTGTAAGGTCTTATCCCAGACACTGAATGCTGAGCCATTACATGTGGAGCATTGAGTTTATTTACAGGTGGCCATTGCTCTTCACTTAGTCCTGTTTGAACCGACTATTAATATGGAAGTGGCTGTGTGTAAAAGGACTATCAACAAGACAAATAAGGGAACATAACCAAATATCCATATGTTACAAACTCAAAGGCTACAGGGCAGAAATTTAATCAGTTCTCAACTTGGGTTCATAAATGACAAACATAAATATTAAAGTGGCAAAAATACAGAGCTCTATGTCTTTTCAGCTTATGGTTCTCACTCAGCAAATTAAACTTACCCGTGTGAAAATACCAAATGCTCATTGAACCATTTCCAAGTTAATAACCTTCTGTAGGAATCCATTTGGACTATTCCCCCAATCTGGCACATTTAATATCATTTCAAACCTCATCAGTTTCATTGTAAATGAAATGTAATGGCATTTCCAAGGTATAAACACTCCTAACTGATTCCATTACCAAGTTTTTAAAAGGTATTTCAGCATGAAAAAACTCAACTTTGCCATCATAATCCTACAAATTAATTGGAATGAGAGATGATTTTGGCATTTCTGAGCCCATTCCTCCTTCTTCTAGTTTCCAAGGTATTTGTTTTAGGTTTTTGCAACTAGGAATGTGTCTAGTAACCACTGATGAAAGTTCAAAAAGCGGGTCCTCATGTTTGCTATATACAAAATTTTCAGACTATAAGTAGTTTTTATTCATCAGTATTTCCAAGTTCTGTTCTGTGTAATACTAATTGTATTGGGTATTCATAGATAATTCATGAGGAAAAAAGTGCTTTGGAATAATAAGTTAGGGAGTAATAAGTTACATTTCCTCTTCAAAATCCACCCAGTTGTATTAAAGAATTATACACTTGAAATCTACATAACTTTATTAATCAATGTCACCCCAATAAATTCAATTAAAAAAGGAAAATCCACCCTGCAGTCTAACATAATAAGGGCTTCAGAAATTTCTATAGGCAAGAAACTCTTGTGGAGATGTCTCTTTCTAAAATATTTTTGACAATTTTTAAACAAATCATCACCTTTTAGTCAAACTCATAGACACAGAATAGAAAGTTGTTGTCAGGAACTGGGGAGTTGGGGAAATGGGGTGGTGCTGGTGAAAGGTCCAAACTTTTAGCTATGAGATGAATAAGGTCTGAGGGTATGATGGAAAACACAGTGACTATATTTGACAGCACTGTATATAATTGAAATTTGCCAAGAAAGTAGAACATAAATGTTCAACAAAGATAAATATATGAGTGTTAAATAGCTCAATGGGAGAATCCTTTTACAAGATATATGTATATCAAATCATCATGTAGTATACTCTAAATATCTGACACTTGTACTTATACATCATTAAAGCTGGAAAAATCAGCATTTTTAATATCTTGTTTTAATGAATCAAATCCATTCAAGAAAGTAGCAACTACCATCTGTATTTCCAATGAAGGGAGCATAATATAAATACATTTCTGCATAAGTGCTAGAAAAGATAATAAACCTAAGGTGGGCTAGTTAGCAAACCAAAAAACTCCCACCACCTGTAGGAGGGGAGGCCTCATAGAGGCCAGGACCTGGGTCACCAGACAGAATCCAGAATCATGGCTGTATAGCCTAGAAATCTGCGGTCAAGGGGAGAAGGTCTGTCCTGTGAAATCTTGTAACCACAGGAGAGTTTTGGTTGGTGCTATAAATGCCACTCTAGCAGGGATAGAGAGCTAGAAACCCCCTGTTTCTCCCTTTCTGGCAGCTTCCCATCCTAAGAAGACCTCCCACTTGTATATCACAACCAGTGCCTGTTGGTGAGGGCATCTGGGAGATGCAGGTCTCACATCAGAATGGATTATGACAAGGATAGGGGTGAATCTGACAGAAAACAGGCAAAGGACCAGCATGTGAATTAGCGTTTTATAAAACTCAAGTTGTGTTCATCATTACTTGGTAATCAATTTTCTGATAAGAGCTTAATTACTATTATACTGAATAACTTTCACATGCAAAGTACATTGTTTTCTATTTTTTGATATGTATTTACATGTATGCATAGTAATCAGGATTCTCCAGAGAAATAACCATTTTGATCTATTTATCCATCCATCCATCTGCCCATCTACCCATCTATCTTCTAGCTACCTCTCATCTCTCTGTCTGTCTATCTATCTAATGAGATTTATTACTCAAGAATTTGATTAATATGATAAGGAGGGTAAGAAGTTTTACCTGCTGACTGCAAGCTAGAGACCTAGGAAAAGCTGTGGTGTCATCCAACACCTGAGTGCTTGGGAAGTAATGATATAAAGTCCAGTCTGAACAGAAAGTCAGGAGAAGATCAGTGTTCCTGCTGAGTCAGGCAGAGAACAAATTCAGTCTGCCCCCACTGTTTTGTCTTATGAGTAGGCCCTGAAGGAACTGGAGAATGTCCCCCATATTGGAACAGGCAATCTCCTTACTTAATTCACATGCAGAAATTATGTGTAACCAGATACATGGGTATCCTATGGACCAGTCATGATTCCCCAATGCAGGCCTGATTCCCCACAGAAAAACTGATCCATGGGCTCAGCTCCTGTGTTCTGACTTGCTTCCCGCCAGTTTTCCAAATCAGGGGCTGGCCTACCTTCACAATGCCACATGGAATGGTTCCCTATATTAACCAAAACAGGAAGCTTATCTGTTTGGGTGCCATTTTAGGAAGCTGGAGTTGACAGCAGAGACAGTGCTCACCCGAGCAGCCATGTCCTCATTCTTCCTCTCTAAGTTCTTCTCCAGCACATGTAGCTCCTGTCTTGGCTTCAAATCATAACCATATGAACTGTTATGCTTACCTGCCTCAAGTGTGTCTGATTTACATGACTAAAATTGCTTGAGGGGATCTGAACAATATTACTGATGAATTAGGTACAGTTTTACTTAAACAATTCAGACCCCTAAAACCATTTGCAATAGGGTGCCATCTGCCTGCACCCCTCCCATCCAGTCTCTTCTCAGCAAGACCTGTGAACACCACTCTGAGTCCTGAGTGTCAGGTACTTTCGTCCTCAGTCCTACCTAATGTTGACATTACTGAAACCTTGCTATTTGCCAGGTCCCATATGTTCTGGAACCTTTATACATTTGGTCTTGTTTAAAACCCTTGAGGCAAGAATTATCATTCCCTTTTTTTACAGATGAAGGAAATACGGCTTAAAGCAGTGGTCACAGCATGCTGTCTCCTGCATTACTGTCAAGTCCCTACAGGGGCTCCCACAAACCCTTCTCATATCCCTGATGTCATTCTCTTCATTCATTTACTTGATGGATGAAGTCCCCACTCTGAGCCAGTCTTGGAGGACTGGTAATGACTTTCATTTTGCACATACAAAGGTTTTAGTTGTATTTTACTATCTTTTTCAAACTTTTGAAAGAAAAATTCTTTTTTGGGAACAGTTTTAGATTCACAGCAACATTGAAGGGAAGGTACAGAGATTTGCAGATATTTCCCCCACAAATGTACATGCACAGTCTCCTATCATCACCAGTCCCCACAAGTGAGGTATGTACTGCCATTAATGAGCTATGTTGATGCATCATAATCCAGAATCTATGTGAGGTTTGCTCTTGGTGTTGTATACTCTGTGGGGTTGCATAACACTCTGACAGATGCATAATGACCTCTATCCATCATTATGACACCACACAGGGCAGCTTCCTTGCCCTAAACATGCTCCATGCTCCACCTGTCATTCCTGTCCTATCCCTGGCTTACACTTAAACATATGTGTAGTACATATGGCCCTAACACTGGGTTTGTTCCCCTTGCATTCAATTTCTTTGCTGTGGTTTTCATGTTATACTTAAATGTGTACTTCCCTCAACCATCTGTTTCCTCCTACCCCAAACTCAAAAATGAGCTAAGCACCCAATCACCTGATTCACAGAGGTCAATTTGCCAATTCTCTATGTTTCAAGGCTAGAGGACAGATACTATCTCTAGTCACCTTTCTTATTTGGATATTTTTGACTAACATGGTTAGGCTGCCTATGTAATTAGTCACCTTGATCATTCGAGTTTTATAGCCAGTAGGTAATTCAGGTAATGGCTTAATCTTTCAGATTTCACTGACTTCCACTGTCTGCACTGACAGTGACCTTCTGTGACATCTATCATTAGTGGGATACTCATGAATCAAGCTGTGTCCTAGGCACTTTTTATATGTGTTCTGTGGTAATACTCCCAACGATAATTTCTGTAGATAGCACTATCATTTCTTTTCTATAATGAGGAGAAAGAAGTTATTTTGGGACAAGTGGGTAATGACGTTTTGGTTTGCTCAATTTGGAAACCTGGGAATCAACTGAAAGTCCTGTCTCCCTCTCATACTCATACCTATTTCACTGGTGTTGCTCTAAAAATGTATCCAGAATGCAAATACTCCTCAGCACCTTTACTCCTCCTTCTGTGGCCCAGCTTGTTGCTGACTTTGTCATGGATTATGCAAATAGTCTCCTAATTAGAATTTTTTGCTTCTGCTCATTGCCCTCCATCTCTACCAGCAACTCCAGCTCCTCACTCTACATAAACAAAGTCATCTTTAAATAACTTGGGTGAGATCATGTCATTTCTCTATTTATAGTGTATGATGCTTTGATGGCTCTCTGTCTCTTTTAGAGTAAAAGCTGTGGCCTCTGCAGTGGCATGTGGTGTGTCTCTCCATGTCACTGTGTAGCATTGCTCCTGCCTGTCTCTCCCCTCCCTCCCTCTGAAGCTACACTGGCCTTCCAGATGTTCTCTGAACTCACCAAGCATAGCTAGAGCCTTTGGCTCTGTCCCTCCTGCCTCATATGAAAGCATCTGGGATACTTCAGAGCCCTTTGTTGACAGTGATTAATTTGAGGGCATGAGAAATAGGTAAAGATACTTAATCTTAATTTATATAATTAAAAATTTTAAAAAGATGTATTAATTGGTTTATTTTGAATTTTAATATATCTTTATTTATACAATTTAGGAACACTATAAAATAATTATGTGACATTAGTAGGTCATAAACATATAAAAGCTTATACAAATACAAATGAATCTCTCCCAAACATGTAAAATATACAAACCTCACAAAGGTGTTACATGTCATGTACAATTACAACACATGGCAGTGGTTGCCCTTGAGGGCAAAGGACCACTGGAAAGAGGTTAGAACATCCAAGTACCCAGACCAGGCCCCAGATGTGTTTCTTATGCAGCCAGGGAGTGGGGCTGAAGACTGGTATTTTTTAAAAATTGAATTTATTGGAGGTGACGTTGGTTCTCAAAATATACAGATTTCAAATGTACAGCTCAGCAGAGTATTATCTGCACACTGCATCGTGTTGTGCCCATCGTGTTGTTGCCCCAAGAAAAGTCTCATTTTGTCTCCATTTTTACCCCTTTGTTTACTTCCACCCAGCCCCCACACCTCTTTCCCACAATACCTGTTTCATTTGTTTGTTTGCTTTTTGCTGAGTCCTGTATTTGCCAAGGTGCACAACCACTGATAGAGAAAAAGACTGGGTATGTGCTAAGTGATGTTGAGAAGGAGATAAGGGGCATAAATCATGTTAGGATTTAGTGTTGAAAAGATAAAAGGGAAGCCAATAGAGAAAGGGATCCTGAGGCAAAAGTAGCAGTTTTGTACTGGGGCTCATGATGACCCATGTGATCAAATTGCACAGCTGTGAGAGGGACCTGTGGCTGGTGACTATAGCACACTGAATGCCGCACAAGGGGTCCCCAAATCACCCTGTGGAGACAAAGTGTTATTGCTTGCACTGACTTCTGGTGGGTAGTGCAGGATGATAGTAGGGTCCCAGAGATAAGTAGGGATCATTACTGCTGTCCTCACATCGGATCATAGAGGTTGGTGGTGGGCTGGGGACAGAGGATATCAGAATGGGACTAGGTGCAATTTCTAAACTCAGGAGAAGAGGTCAGATGTGCAATTTACTCCCAGTGAGGTAGATATGTTTAGGAAAAACTTGCAGGAAAAATAATTCATTTCAAGGCAAGCTCTCTGCACTTTTGTCTTAAAGATCTGTAGGCCCCTCTAACATCCCCTTCACAGTGCATCCCCAAAGGAATGAGGTCTTTAGGACAAAGCTCCACAGAGACAGTGCCTGCACATGGTACTTGCAAAACATTCAAAACTTCCTTATGTAAAACTATCAACACAGCCCTCAGCTTCAGGACTGCTTTTGCCCTTGAAATTGGAATGGATGTATTTCTATTAGTGAGGTGTTAGTAGTGGGAGAAGAGGTGGTAACATGAGTATAGGGAATCCTGGAGGGATGTGAAAATATCTATAGAATTAAAATTTATACAAGTGTTTATTTATTAGCTATTAAACTTGTCATTTCTGGTTTCCTGTTAGAATATACTTATTTAAATTTTAGGAAACTGTAGTGTTTTGTTGTTGATATTCTCTAGGATTAGATAATAAAGTGAATTATACATGTGGGGTCTGTAAAATGCTGAAGGGCATAGAATGAGAAAGCAAATGACACAAAGAAGCTCTGAGTTTGTCAGTTTACACACATTTCCTTAGAGCATTCCACAGAACAAAACTCCACAGGGTCTGTGATTATCCTGATTTACAGTGAAGCCCTACATTTAAGTTAGGTGACATAACTGGGTAAAGTTCAGGAGAAGTGCCCCACGTAGACGTAAACTCAAGGTTATCACACACTAGATGTACACTAGGCTCACTCCTCACTCCTACTATCAAATTATTAGAAGCAGCCATTATTCATTGCATCCTGAAGGACAAATGGAATAATTTACAAATGCATTACATATTATTTATGTCTTCATATGACCAAACATGATAATGCCCAAGAATAAAATAGGTTTAGCAGAAATATGGAAGGAGAAATCCATTCCCATCCCTCCTTTCCTTCATAATGTCTAAACAGGACAGGATTATATCTGAGTAATACATCATGGGAAAGATAGGAGGATAGTGTTTTGGTGATTTAGGCAGGTGATAGGAGGTATAAGATATCTTTCTCTTAATGGTAAAATTGTGATTTTGCAAACTTGCTCTTAAAACAGGCTAGGAAACAATGTTCACATGACTTGAATAAGCTCATCTTTCAGCCTATTATACTTTGCTAAATACTAATAATGATTTTATTTCTATGAAGAAATAAAAAAACATAATGTTTAACCTATTATTAAAATATTGCTATATGAAATACAACAGATTTGGGAAAATATATATTTGCACAAATGTTTACATATATGTAAATTAACTGATATTTGAAAAGTGAAATGATCACATGAGAATGTTGTTGGAGTCATAGAAAGCCCATGGAAGTAAAATGGTGAAAACTTGGCCTTCGGGTGCTGCTCTGAGATGTACCTGATGTCTGAACTTGAATAGTTCACTTTTCTTCATCTGATTTTACTAATCTGAAAAACCAGGGATTTAGATTTTATGATCCTCTTATTTCTACCCAGGTCTACAAATCTGTGAGTTGTCCTAGTGGTAGGCACTCTGTCCCTCTTGCCAAGCCCTTACCAGCTTTAGGAACCAGCTGGCACTCCAGCTGGCTGTCACACAGGCTGGGCAGTAAGTGGAAAGTCTCATAAAAAAGTATTAACTTTCAGGTCTGGATTTTCAGTGTGGAATGTACCTTAGACCTTCTAGGAACATGACAGAGCCATAGAGTTCACATGTGGCCTAAGATGTTTGGATCACTGCCAATGATTATGTTTGAAATAGGCATTTTTAAAAAAGTAGATTTTAAAGTTTAATTTAATTAGGTTTAATAGTAAAACACTTGATAACCTTGCCAAATGATGATACAAAAATAAGGAAACTTCTTACAAACATATTCCCCCTTAGCATGAAACTGTGGAGAGACTTTCACAAAGGGCAGCCCCAGGTTTTGCTACCTCATGATTTGCTGACCTGATATTGGACTGGTGTTAGTAAAGACCTCAGTCACTAACACTTTTATTCATTTATTCAGTGGCATCAACTGATACTTGAGTAGGTATCAGTTAAATTGAGCTGGTTAACACAGTAAAGATTTTCCTGTCAATATGGCACCATGAAAAAACATTTCCCAAAATGCATTGCCCTTCAGAAAATTGAGCAAAATAAAGTGAAAAGTTATGCAAAGGGAAATTAGCTTTATTTCCTTGGCAACTTTACATAGAAGCACATGTAGACACTTCCACAGAATAGCCCATTATACGGTAAATCATAGGAAGATATCAGTCTTCTGTGGATGGTTTGTGCACTGGCCCAGATTTATGATCAGATAAATCTCTGGGGGGATGGTGTGAACATTTAAAGCTCTAGTACACATTAGCCAATGTTCTTCCCCCCAAAATGACCCCATTCATACACTGCAGACAGTAAGGGTCTACTCTACCACATGGTATCAAGAATGGGCTTCACTAATCTTCAGTCTTTGTCAATGTGATAGGTGAATGATTAGGTCCAATTGTATAATTTCTTTTTTAAAAATTATGAGATTTATTGATTATCAGTTGTGGTATAACAAATTTTCCCCACACTTAGCAGCTTAGAACAGAGAGCATTTATTATCTCTCAATTATATACAAACAGGTAGAAGAGAGCAAGGCTGCAGCCATCATGAGGCTTGGCCAGTGGACGGCCCCCTTCCACGCTCACTCAGTGGTTGCTGGCAAGTTATGTTTCTGTGTCACCTGAATCTCTCCACAGGCTGCTCATGTGTCCTCTGGATATGACAGCTAGTGATCTAAGGGAGTGGGAGCCAGAAAGAAAGCCACAGTCCTTTTGAGACCTAATTGTGTTAGTAACAGCTTTCATTTTTGCCATTTTCTGTCCATTAGAATCTAGTCCCCAGATTCCCATACCTGAGGGGAACACACAGTATTATGATCATTGGCAGTTACCTCAAGACCTGTGCTTCCCTCAGGGCTGCAGAGCAACTTTCCTATGTATCTGTCTCAGGGTGTGTGTATGTGTGTCCATTCCATACATACTCTTTAAAATTTATATTTTATAAAAGTTTATATTTTCAAGTTTATCTTTTATGTTGTCTGCATTTAATGCCACACTCATATGTTCCCCATTCTCAGAAAGCTTTCAAAAAGTTTTAAACCTAGTAAGGGTTCTTACACTTTTTATGGACTATTTTCATATTTTACCCACTTGAACAATTTGGATGGTGCAAAGAGTGAGGTAGGTATTGTGTTTTATTTATTTTATCAAACTACTTTGCTAGCTGTCTCAAAAATATTTATTAATAATTTGGCTTTCTGTCCCTTGATTTGAAATACACAGTGCAAGTATTACCCCATTCTGCTAAAAATAAATAGGTTTCTGTTCAAATTTCTGTGATTGCTGGTTCTTAGACAACAGTTATAACAAATAACAAAGCTTATTTTGAAAAGATCATCTAACTCTACATGTTACCAAATCATTATTCTAAATCTTTCAAAAAAAAACAACATACATTGTTTACTCTACCAAATGTCATGTGGCTGAAATTCTGAAGGAAGCAGATACCTGATCCACTTGCTTATAAGCTTTATAGCTATTAAGTGAACTGTGTTTTTAAACCATCAGCAACCACTGGATTTTGGCAATGTGAAAAGGCAGTCCATGCTCAAAATCGGAAATTTATTTAGGAAAACTAAAGTTACTGAACTGTCTAGATTCTTGCCCCTGTTCTCCTAGATGTGGTACAGTTGAGGACATGGCTGCTCAGATGTACCAATCACAAGGATTGCAGAGGTAATCCACTGCTTTCTGATTCTCAAAATTCTCCTATGTACAACCCCTCTTTTAGCTGAAAACTTTCTTTTTTTCACCTATAAGACTTTATTTTTATTTTTTTGTCTTTTTTAAATTGCTGTTCAAGTATAGTTGTCTCTATTTCCCCCCCACTACTCCCCCCACCCCAGCCATCCCCACTTCCCACCATTGATCCTACCCCACTTTAGTTTTGTCCATGAGTCCTTTAAACATATTCCTAAACACCCTTCCCCCATTCCCCCAATTATCCCCTCCCCCCTCCCCTCTGGCTGCTGTCAGCTTGTTCTTAATTTCATCATCTCTGGTTATATTTTGCTTGCTTGTATGTTTTGTTGATTAGGTTCCACTTATAGGTGAGGTCATATGGTATTTGTCTTTCACCTCGTGGCTTATTTCACTTAGCATAATGTTCTCCAGATCCATCCATGCTGTTGCAAAGGGTAGGAGCTCCTTTCTGTCAGAAAACTAAAAATGGCACATTTACACAATGGAATTCCATGAAGCAGAGAGGAAGAAGGAGCTTATACCCTTTGCTACACCATCAATGGAACTGGAGAGCATTATGCTAAGTGAAATAAGTCAGGCAGTGAGGAACAAACACCATATGATCTCACCTTTAACTGGAACATAATCAACAACAAAAAAAGCAAACAAAATATAACCAGAGTCACTGAAATTAAGAACAATATAACAATAGCCAGAGGGGAGGGGGGAGGGGACTGTGGGAAGAAGGATTTTCAGGAACTACTATAAAGGACACATGGACAAAACCAAAATGGAGGGTGGAAGCAAGGGAGGCAGGTGGGTTTGGAGGGGGTGGGGGAGGGGTGGGGAGAAAGTACAGACAACTGTAATTGAACAACAATAAAATAGTTTAATAAAAAAAAACTAAAAATAGAACTGCCTTTTGACCTGGCAATTCCACTGCTGGGATTATACTCTAAGAACCCTGAAACACCAATTCAGAAGAATTTATGCATCCAATGTTCATAATTTACAATTTACAATTTATAATAGCCAAGTACTGGAAACAACCTAAATGCCCATCAGTAAGCGAATGGATCAAAAAACTATGGTTCATTTACATAATGCAATAGCTGAAAATTCAGTTAAAGCTATTCAATGGAATAGCTTTTCATTCAGTAAAGAGGGATCCATTTTGTCTTTAGGGACATGCGGTCAGATGGTGGTGTAATAGGTTTCATAATTTCTTGATGTGTCCTGAGTCACCCACCTTCTCTCTGAGATGAAAGCTACTTGGTATCCATTGTATTGTTTTCAGCTTCCTCTGAAAACCTGAGATTAAAGAGTTCTGTTCATTGTCCATTTAAAGTAGTTCATCTGTATATTTCTTATTGTTATTATACCTACCTTGTTATACTTACCTTGCTTTTAGCTGTCAATACTTATTTTATCTATTTGACTATTATTTCCTTGAGATGATAGTGCATTTCACAATTTTTATATGCTCTACATGGTTTGTGCTATGCATATCATAGACAACGAGAAATACTTTTTAAAATAAATCATAATCCTTTAGTTGGTACATATTGTCTGTGACTGGAAAAGTCATTTTTTCCTATACCAAGTACATATGATATTTTCCTGGTGCTTAATTCATTGTCTGTTTTACCTGAAAATACTTTGTGTTAGAGTATAAGGGAATTTAGATTTTATTTAGAAAACGACACTCATTTCTTTGCAGCTAAAACATTCAATGGTTTGCTGGTTGTAGGTACTCCTGGTTCAGTGTGACTGGGCCCCATCACTAGAGACTATCCTGGAGGAAGTCACCAAACATAAGCATGTAGACTGTGAAACTGTCATCTTTCCTCACACATCTATCCAAAATTAGGATTATGCTTGGGGAAGTACTATATTGCAGGCCATTAGTTATTAACATATCGTAGAATTATTGGCCAATCACATGAAATTTATTAGAATCCAAGTGAATTCAAGGTCATCAAATGCCAGTTGAAGCTGATGTTGATGTCCAGATTTCTGACTCTTATGAGATTTTAAGCTCACGTCCACTGTCATGAGAGAAGTTGCAGATAGTATGTGAATACTTACCCACTGCAAAAATTTAGAAAATGAAGCCAGACGAAAGGAGAAAATTAAAATGAGTGATAACTTAGTCGTTTGAAATAACATTTGAGTGTTTTCTTCTAGATATGTTTATTTGCATGTGATAGGAATGTATCACTTGCATATGTACTTTTCACTCATTGTCTCATGAATATTATTTTGTCAGTAAATATATGTCTTAAAAATCAAATTAAATGGTTCCATAAAACTGAATTGCAGCATGCTTATTTTACCAATATCTGCTATTTTAACAATTTAAACTCTTTTAAAACAATTGTTATTACAAAAATCTTTCAGTGAACACTTCTGTGCCTTTGTCTCTGTACACATGAACAATTATAATATTCCTGATGCACAGTGTTGCTATATTTATTCTACTGCTGTGTTTGTTTATATTAAAATTTATTCCCCTCTCTTGACCCAACCATCTCAGTCTTTCTTTATATTACCATCAGATTGCTCTTTTTTACAATGCCACTTATGTGACAGCACTATTTAATAATCATCAATGGCTTCCATTGTCAATTTGCATGTTGATAGTATCAGAGCATCACTGTTGTCATTGCTTCCCTTCTTGCAACTAGGGTCCCTTGACTTTCCCCTGTAGGCAAGGCATTTCTCCAAATTCCAAAGCAAACTTCCTGGTTTCATGACTAAAAATGTGCACTCTTCCATAAATGCTATTAGCCTTTAGAATCCTCTTCCAGTAACAAACAAAAAAATGATGTAGATGACTTGATCATGAAGACAAATTTGAATCACACTTAGCCATGAACTTAAAGTGTTTAATTTTAAATAGACATGATCCAACTGATGTAAGTATTTTGCAAAATTTGATAGGAAACAGTTTTGATAAAGTAATTAATACTCAAAGAAAGCATTTAATATTATCTTTAGATGTAAAAGCAGAAACAAAGGTGCAGAAGAACAAACTCACTTTTTATACTGCTTAGCTATGCAGTCTCTTTCTCTGGAGAGCAGTAAATATTGATTATAGGTTAAAGGCAATTAAAATAATGGACCTGTCACTGGCAGCCATGCCAGATAGTTCTTGGCTCCAGCAACATTTACCACATAAACAATGACTATCAAATTTAATGAGCAAACACATTTTCCAGGAAAAAGCATTTAATATTCATTTGCCAAGCACAAGCTGTGTTCAATTTGTGGGTTAACACTTAAAAAATAAGAGGTAGACAATGTAGCTTTGAAAAGATGAAAATGGAGGACATTTAAAATCCATTTGAGATTTGAAGATGGCGGCATGGTAGGATGCAGCAGATTCTACTCTCCCACAACCAGGAAAAAAATCCGAGTCTTTTTAGGTAGGAACAGAGCAAAGAGCCAACATTATCACGTCATAAATGAAAATAGGAGATCGCAAATTGTAGCGGACATTGAAAAACCCGAAGAGAGAGTGTGGTTTGGTGAAAGTCTCGGAAACCACAGCATTGAAAAAGGAAAAGACTCAGGCACTCCGCAGGACCGGTGCGGCCCAGGCCCTGGAGGTAGGAGAAGTGGGTGCCCCTCGGGACCCAGAGAGTGCGCACCCGTGAACCCGAAAAAGGCCAGGCGCTCCGTAGGACCTGTGAGGCCCAGGCCCTGGAGGTAGGAGAAGTGGGCGCCCCCCGGGACCCAGAGAGTGCGCACCCGTGAACCTGAAAAAGGCCAGGCGCTCCGCGGGACATCAGAACACATGGCAGTGAATTCCCAAGGATGCACATAGCTGT
>CM052544.1:61791274-61832450 GCA_028533065.1 Trachops cirrhosus
CTGGAATGGGAATAAAGGATAGAAACTGTACTGAATAAACTAAAATAAAAAATTAAAAAAAAGAAATAATAAAGTATAATATGCTGAAAAAAATCCATTTGAAATTAAGGCTGTTGCATAGATTTTAACACCATTGAGTGAAGCCTGCGTCTCAGAAAACAAAACCACAGTGTGCTGTTGTCTGGGCTCCATAGCTTTGCCCATTCAGCAAAGACCGAAGGAAAGGAAACCCTTTAGGACTTTTGCTTGTAGGGTATGGATCAGTGTAGTTCTTCATAAAAATACTGTTTTTAAAATTTCTAGCTCACCATACAAAGGATTAAAAAATTCCCTCTTCACATGCACACCAGAGTGAATAACTATTTGTATGAAATGCAGGGAGTCCAGAGTTGGTGAAAGGGAGGCCCTAAACTCAGTGTGGATATAATTAGGGTAAATCCTCTCATCACCACCTGTAAAATAAGACGAAATAATGAGACAAATAGGCACACACAGACACAGATACAAAGATGCACAGATACACACAGAGACAAACACAAGCTCACATGCACAGAAACACACACACACACATACACATATACAAGCAGTCACTGGCACAGACAAAGGGAGAGAAATGGGACCCTCCTCATTCATACAACAAGAAGGAGGAGCCACTGACAGACTAGTCATCCCTGGGTAGAGACAATTAATAGACATGATGGCAGGAATTCAGCAAATTGTACATACAGTGAAGATTCTTTTTACACTTTGTACTGGAAACAACTTCAGACTAAGAGGAAGATAATTTTATATAATTATGAGAAATTCCACTGCACCTTGTCTTTAAAAGAGAGAGTGTGGCTATATATAATTTTGAGCTAACCTATTTCACTATCTTATAAAAATGAAAACTCAGGGAAAAAAAATTCATGTTACTCTTGGAAGAATTTCCAGGGAGTGGTTAATTCTGAAGAACAGTTTAGACTTTGTAGAAATGTAGTAAAGATATCCATTGTCCTTCTCCTTCAAAAACTCATACAGATTCCTGTCTTCCTCCTGCTTTTTTCCATGGGCACATTTTCATCTCTCATCTGGTCACAAGATTTCAAACAGGACATTACCCTTGCCAGCAAAGAGTCAGTACTCATTGGGAACTTTGTATTTATTATTTGAATATGTAACATAAGCATAAGGTACAAAATTCAAAACATGCAAATATAAAATTTAGTGTTTCTCTTTTGTACCCCTTGATTACTAAATTCTTCATGGAAATCATGAAGAAGAAAGTTTATTTGAAGATTTTTCCTAAATTATTTTTTGCACTTTATAGTATGTGCATTTAAAATGCTTTAGAATATAGCACATTTGTTATTTATGATTCTGCTCTACTTAAAACTTGCTCTTACAGAAATCTGCTCTTACTCAGATTTATTTGTGCACTTTTTTTTTGTACAATTGGAAATATAGTGCACTTCAACTATAAGCTACTTTTGTTAAGATTATTGGGAATAGAGGCCTGGAAATGGCATTAGAAAAGCTAAGGTAAGAAACAGTGGAGGAGTGGATACTTTGGGAATGGAGATTTAGGAGAAGCAAAATGAGGAATATACCACTCTGGACCCTAAATTTGCTCTACAGTGCTGGCAGGAAAGGAACTGAAACACTTAGGCTTTGACACAGCTTTCTTTCCAAAGACACTTGATAATGACAGAGACTGAAAACAAACACTGAGCTGTGTCAGGCCAGGTACATCACACTTATCCATGGCTTTTTCCATCTCAGGACTTCCTGACCTTTTTAATTCTGGAGATTGGGGATCTAAAGTTCTATAATATAAACTCAGGTATTAACCAAACACAGGCCCACAAACAAAAAAGGCTTATCATCTGAAATAAACCATGTGGTGTTTGCTGAACTTGTCAGAGTTGAGTGTGATGGTTAATTCAGGTGTCAACCTGACCAGGTCACAATCAAGTGGGACCATTTCTCCCAGGGACAACCTTGGCCCACAGTGCCACTGTGGACTTGAAGGAGCCCTGACTGGCTGTCTTTTCACCACTGTGACCTGCTAAGTGTTCTGAAGGTGAGTGTCCTCTGATCCCCTGATCTGCTCCTTTCCTTCCTCAGTGGATTCACTTATCTACCTTTCCATCAACTTATACTCTGTCCCTGAATTCCTTCTCACTTGTCTACTCTTCACTTTGGGGGAAAGGACACAAACCTTCCTTACTGTCAGTCACATTCTGAGGCTAAGTCTCTCTGTAAAGGTGACCTGAACTAGAGGGAATATGCTCTTTTAAACTCTAACTTTGGAAGCATAAAATTGGCATTTAATAAAAACAAAACATGTGCTGAGTAAAATTGCCATTATCATACATCTAAAAAATATAATTGTGTAGTGTTTAAGAACATAGTAAACAATTTTTCCTAAGGTTTCATGTTTGTTGAAGAGATCTGTGTCTCTAGTCTTAATTTCTTTCAAGGTTTCTGTATTTTTTTCTCATAGTAGAAATTTTTAGAAACCTAACCCTTCTGGTTGGAGTGGGGCTTCTGCATCGTTCCTTACTGGTGGCATCAGGCCTAACATGCAAACAAAGAGCTTAGTGTGGGAGCCGATGCAGCTCTGTGTTAAACAAATGTCAGTTAGCAGTTAACACACATTCGGTCTTTAGTACACACCAAGCACTGTGGTATTACTTAGATGCAAAAAAATGACTCTGATATACCCCTGTTTAAAAGGATCTAAAGTTCATGGGGCATATAAATGTAAGGGAATAAAATGACTCCTGGAAATATGGACACAGAACAAGTATACCTGGTAGGATCCAGGGCTGATGGATGTCAGGGAACCTTTCGGGACAGAATGTGCACATCCCCATTCATACCCACGTGGAGAGTTGTCCAGGAGGAGGAGAAGAAGGGCGGGCACAAGAAGAGTGTTGTATGTGTAAGAAATAGCGTGGGTAGGTGTCTGTGTGTGTTAGACTTCCAAGAAGAGCTTCATGCTGCCCCATCAAAACCAGTAAGGTAGGGCTTGAGTAAAAATTCAGGTTAGTTCATGGAGTACTTTTCATTACAAACCAAAGCATTTGCTTTTATTATTTATGGGAGAAATGAAATAATTTTACTTAGACAAATTTGTTTGAAGTCTGCATGACGGATTGAGTAAAGCTGAGGCTGGCAGGGAATGGTGTATTACACACCTGTGAGTTGCCTCTAGCCATGACCCATTAAAGCCATCTTTAACTACCTGTACATGTGACTAAAACCATGTTTCTGGCATTAAAAGATTCATTTTCTAGAATATACAGCAAGAGTAAATTCCGCAAGTGTCAAAAGTAGATTAACTAAAGTAATGTCTTTGAAAATCATTTAAACAGCCCTCAAGGCACTGTTTTAGAATGTAAAATATTAGTTTCAGTGTCAATATGGAATTTCAACGAAGTGCTTTTTTAATTACAGAAAAAGAACCCATTGTTGGTTAAGTAGAATGACAGTTGCTTCCCAAAGCTCAATTTACAGAAAAGTGTTCAAAAAACATCATGGTGTAGGAGAGCACATACTCTCTCACACTAGTGTATGAATGTAAAACAGTGCTGTTGTTTCAGCTCTTTCACGCAGATCTCTGGCTGCTGCACTAAATTAAGGAAAATACTGTCTGCTGCCTTCTTGTCTCCCATTCCCCTGTTCTGACAGCAAGCTCATTTTTTTTCCACTGAAAACTTTTGGGTATGAAATTCATAGAAGACGTAATATGTTTGGAAGGCAACCTTATGCCTAACACTGAAAATTTACTAAGCATTATTCTATTGTTTAATGCCACTACATGTAAAACAAACATTTTAATGATGTGTTTCTATAGAAAGAAAATACTTATACCAAAATGTGCATAAAAGACATTGCAGGTTTTCTTCACTATTTTATTCAACCTTTTCATGTGTGGTAATTTTATATAAAAATAAAGTGTATATTACTTAATTTTAAGATGCTTCTTGACCATTCTGATAATAGGTCCCCAGCTTTGAATAGGAGATGAGTAAAGAAACATAAATACTGAGTAATTTCAATTTAAATACTCCTGGAGGTTTGTATTTGTAACTACAATCACAAGCTCAGTAGTATCAATATTGTTGCACCAGTGTGAGTAGGAGAAACTCAGTGAGGAGTGGGTTAGGCTACACAATTCACCTGGGCAGACAAAAGATAAAGACAGAGTTAGGTATAAGAACAAATATGTAGATGGGCAGGAGCTTATGCACAGTATGAAGATCAGGAGCTCATGCACAGGTGTGTAGATGGGCTAGGATCCCACATACAGCTCTTCACCCTACAGTCAGGTCATAAAATGAAAATCACATTCTAGTGAGGATAATCAGATACTGCTGTCCCAAGCATGTACCCACTCATAAACAATAATTCTGTCCATTATTACCCCACTATTATATCCATAGACCTGTCACCATTTAAAAATATTATCAGGTATCTTAAAGGCACTATTTAGTTTCTGACAACTATTTACTACAGTGCAAATATTTCATTTCTTCATTTAAGAATCAAAGGTGGGAAGTGAGGATGCCTGGGGTGGGGGAGAGTGGTAAGGAAGAAATGGAGACAACTGTACTTGAACAATAAAAAATGTGAAAGAATTCAGTTCTGGCATGGTTTAAATTATTTTGATTCCAATGTCTTTCTTACATTACAGCAATCAAAAATCAAGGTAGCACCTAGAACCATTTGGTAAATCCTTTCACCCCCCAGATACTGCCCAGTGGTTTCTAAGCATCACCACACTTATTCTTCACAGTAACCCTTATGTAGGTTCAGTCAGGGGAAAGTAGTTATTACCTCAGGATCACAGACCTCATGGGTGATATATCAAGATTGAAACCAGGTCTGAAAGAACTTTGAGCAGAAGAATTTAATGACCAAAATTTTACTACTGTGCTAAACCTCATTCTTCAGGAATTAATATCCAGAAGACATTTCAAATTTCTTGTTTAATGAGTGCTAACTGGGGGGACAAATAAACAGAGCCTCAAGAAAATGAGCAACCTGATTGGAATAACATATATTTGCTTCTTTGTAATTAGTAATCACATTGGCCACAACATGGTAACCTGAGTGAATATTTGACATTTGTTATTTTACCTTAGTCCAAGATGGAAATCCAATGGGTATGTCTGCAGCAGGGAAAGCTTGGTGAACACTGCTCTGTAATTAATGGGGATCTTAGGATGTGCATTCAATGAGAAAGGTGAAAGGAGCAAATTTAGGCTCTAGGGATGCACATAGAGGAACAGAGGAGGGACAGTAAAGGACAGCTTTTGCACCCGAACTTCACAGAAGAGTCCACTATCACCCTCATCTCCAAGAAGAAGCCTTGCTGACAAGGCAGCTATAGGAGATTGGCTGTGACTTGAGCTCTCCCAACCCATGTGTCCCAAAGGAAAGCCAACCTGTTGGTGCCACCTGTCTGTATATAGAGAGAGCATGGAGTCAGATTCTCACTCAGAAGAGGCAAAGGAGGAGCAGACTCTGTAACTAGAGAGTAATTCCATCTTATTTACCATGCAAACAGTTATATCTATCTGTCTGCCTGCCTATCTTGCTATCCATCATCCATCTCTATTTTTCTGTCTATTAAGTCTCCGAGGATACTGACATTAACTAAAAATGCAACATCTGTGTAGATAATAAGTGTGCAGAGATACATTTGTGCAGACAGTAGAAAACTGAGACTAACCAGTATGTGTGAGAACATGATATAGTGAAGGAAATCACTCAAACAAAGTAAAAAAAAAATAACTGAGTAGGGAAATTGAACCAATGTGAAAAAAGAGAGCTTTAAAATTCAAATTAGTATCCTCAGAGATTCAAGAGAGTACTATCCCCATAACAATAAGGGGAAAATGCTTGTCTAAAATGAAGCAGTCAGATAAAGTTGTCAGAATTAAAATATTTACTAAAAATACAAACAATAATGGTGACTAAATGGCAGAGTAATAGAGCATGACTGAGAACTCAGTAATCCACACATAAACTTTCCTTTGAACTTGTTCAAAAGTTAAAATGATGGAATTGTAACAGGAAATCAGAAAGAAAAGAAAGTCATAATCGCAACTACTTGCTATATAAAATATTATGTGAATTACACAAAAACTAATATTTTATTCAAAAGGGGTCAGAGAAAACCAAGATAAAATATATTTTGAAAAGAAATGAATATTAGATACACTCTGAAGATTATAAATACCAATGAAAAAAATCCGGTAAGCTTCCAGAGTGTAAACATAAATATGTATTGAGGAATAGATAGTGTTGACAATGGATTTCTTTATATGATATTAATATTAGGATTGTTGGACTATCTATCAAGATTTGAAAGAAAATAAACTGAATCTAGATGTTTATACCCATTCATGCAATTACACAAATATGGGATATATATCCCATATAATTAAAAATTTTAATCATAAAAGAAACTTGAAAAGGATTTCACTTCAGCAGTTTTTTTTTTAAGTACATATGCCCCAGCAAGCTTAAAATACACTTTAATAAAGAGGAAAACTTGAATTCTGGTAAGTTCAGGCCAAGATGGAGGCATAGGTAAATACACTGTGCCTCCTTACAAAGCCAAAAGAGGGACAACAACAAATTTAAAAAACAAAAAACAACCATAACTGACAGAAAAATTGAACTGTATGGAAATATGACAACCAAGGAATTAAAGAAGAAGCATTAATCCAGACTGGTAGGAGGGGTAGAGAAGGGCAGTTGGGTGGAGAGGACTCCCAGCAAGGCAGCTGCTAGAGGACAGAGCAGGCAAGTCAACAGCTGGCAGAGCAGGCAGTCCCACATCTGTGTGCAGATAAACCAGGAGAAACAACTGGGGAGTGAGACAGACCACACAACCCAGGGTTCCAGTCCAAGGAAATAAAGCCTCAAAATCTCTGACTGAAAAAACCTGTGGGGGTTGAGGTGGCAGGAGAAACTTCCAGCCTCACAGGTGAATTTGTTGGAGAGACCCACAGGGTCCTAAAACATACACAAAACCATTCACTCTATAATCAGAACCAGAGGGTCCAATTTACTTGTGGGTAGTGGGGGAAGTGACTGAAAGCCAGCAGAGAGGTGAACAAATCACACTGTTCCTTCTCAGACCCCTCCCCCACATACAGCACCATAATGCAGTAACGTGGGTTGCCCTGTCCTTGCAAATACCTATGGCTCCACCCCTTACTAGGAACAAGACTAAAAGAATAAAAAGAGGCCCAAATCAAAGAACAGCTCAAAAATCCAGAAAAAGTAAAACTAAGCAATGAAGAAATAGCCAATTTATCAGATGCAGAGTTCAAAACACAGGTAATCAGAATGCTCACAAAATTGGTTGAATATGGTTGCAAAATAGAGGAAAAAGTGAAGGCTATGAAAAGTGAGATAAAGAAAAATGTACAGGGAACCAACAGAGACAGGATGGAAACTGGGACTCAAATCAATAGTTTGGACCAGAAGGAAAAGGAAGCATTCAACCAGAACAGAATGAAGAAATAATACAAAAAAAAAGAGAGGAAACACTTAGGAACCTCTAGGACAACTTTAAACATTCCAATATATGAATCATAGGGGTGTCAGAAGAAGAGAAAGAGCAAAAAATGAAAACTTATTTGAAAAAATAATGAAGGAGAACTTCCCCAATATGGTGAAGGAAATATACTTCTAGGAAGGCCAGAAAACTCAGAGTCCCAAAGAAGTGGGACCCAAGGAAGCACACACAAAGACACATCATAATTACATTACCCAAGATTAAAGAGAAGGAGAGAATCTTAAAAGCAGCAAGAGGAAAGGAGACATTTAACCTACAAAGGCGTTCACATAAGACCGTCAGCTGATTTCTCAAAAGAAACCTTACAGGCAAGAAGGGGCTGGAAAGACATATTCAAAGTCATGAAAGGCAAAGACCTACATCCAAGATTGCTCTATCCAGCAAAGCTATAATTTGGAATGTAAAGGCAGATAAAGTGCTTCCCAGATAAGGCCATGTTAAAGCAGTTCATCATCACCAAGCCCTTATTATATGAAATGTTAAAGGGACTTATCTAAGAAAAAGAAAAAGATGAAAAATATGAACAGTAAAGTGACAATAACCTCACAACTACCAACAACTGAACCTAAAAAAAAATGAACTAAGCAAACAACTAGAAGAGAAACAGAATCACAGAAATGGAGATCACATGGAGGGTTATCAGCAGGGAACAGGAGGGGAGGAATGAGGGAAAAGGTACAGGGAATAAATATCATAAATGGTGGGTAGAAAACAGACAGGGGAAGTTTAAGTAGAGTATAGGAAATGTAGAAGTCAAAGAACTTATATGTATGACTCATGGACATGAACTGAGGAAGGGAATGCAGGTAGGAGGGGGTGTGCAGAGCGGAGGAGAATAAAGGAGGGGAAATGGAATAACTGTAATAATATAATCAATAAACTATATTTTTTAAAAATAGGAAAACTTGATAAGCAAGAAACCAAGAAAATGTCTCCTGATGTCCCGTTAAGTACTGATAATATGGTTATGACATTAATGTGAGTATTAAGAAATAATACTCATATGAGATAGTCACTTGTAAATAAGAACAGCCATATTCCAGGCAACTTTCATGATTTATAGTTGTAGACTTTCTTGTAAGTAAAGAGCCTTTGTCAGGGAAAAGAGGCAAGTGATGTGGGTTTTTGATCTTGAATTTTTAGAAACAGGCAAAATAATTAATGTACAAATCAGAAAACCAAAGATAAGTTCTTCACCAAAACTAAAGGCAGGTATTCCACAAGTACCTGTACATAACTGGGAGGAGCCTGAGAGAAGCACAGTTATGTCCAAGGCTAGAAGATGTAGACTGCAAGATGGTGGTGTCCTGGGGACCAATTTTCATTGAAAAGCCCCCATGCCCAAAGAGATTATCTACATACACAAGGGACACCCAGTCTCACCACCATGGGTGAGTGCAAGGGGTCCACTGACTGGAAAGACTCAGGTTGTTAGATCTGAAACCTGTAGACAGTGATCAGCCCAATCCCTTTCTTACAAACGTAACACAGAATATAAATGATGTGACTGGACTGCAAAGTGAGCTTGGCTTAGAAACTAAGACAAAGAAAAGAAAACATCGCAGGGAGTGAAGGACAAAATAGAGGAGGCAGGTCTCTGCATTGAGGGGCTACTGGTTTTCAAACACTTCTTGGAAACAATGACAGAGGGAGCCTTCAACATGTAACATTGGACATGCTCAGTTTATCCCAACTATGACATAGTCAGCCTTCCTAAATGTACAAGAAAACTCCATCTTAATTAGTGTTATCACCAGCAAAGAGCTGTAGTCCAATGGCATGTAAAATTGTTATTAGAGAAGAGATAATGACAACAATAACTTGATATTTAAAAAAGATGTGCTAGAAAGGTATGCCAACAAAATAGATTATACTGATTCCAAAAGTCAAATGAAATGGTAAAGACATGAAAATACATGAGTCCATATGATATTAAAGAGAACCTCACATGTCAGTTTGGAGGGTGGCATGGAACCAGCTTATTTTTGGAACACTGGTAAATGGAGAAACACATTTATCCTTTGTACTGTTTAATACTTCAGAACTGACAAATAATTGATAAGCCAACATTCCTCTTTATAGAAAAATCTAGAGTAGCAAATGAAGGAACAATGCAAGTAAAATCTATTTGAATACTCTAAGGATATAATGCATCTAAGTAACAATAACTGGTGACTGCTGAAATGAAGTTAAAAGGTGAATTGTTTGTGCATAAGAAGACACAATTACAGGAGAATCTACCAAATAATTAACTTCATAAAAAAGTCGTGACTATACATTATGTGACTCCTGAATTATGCAATTAGAAGTACACAGCACCCCTTACAAATTATTCTTGCCCCAAATAACCAAAGCCTGTAGATTTAACTACCAGTTTATAGGAAATATAGGAGATAGAGGAAACTTTTAAATCACACAATGGGGATACAATCATCGAAATACAAAATGGGAGATAATTTACATTGAAAAGCACTCTGGTTTCTTCAGTACATGGCAAAGAAACTGTAAAGAAAAGATGGGCTAGAGGTCTACATATTAACAGTCATGAGGACATGCCAACTGGACACAGTGTGAGGATCTTGTCCAGGACATGTTCTCAACAAACCAAACTTTAAAAACATTTATAAGACACTGATAGAAATGATAGCTTTCAATGAGGATCACAATAGTAAACTATTTCCATGGTAATTTAAATTAATTAATTGAATAATGTATGCTTAATTATTTTACATTGCCTTATAATGGAAAAATCAATTCTTTGGGTACCCTACAGATTCATGTCAGCTTTGCCACTTGTGACCTTAGATAAAAATCATCCTGTACCTCATATTTCTCATGTCTGAAATGAGAATTTGGAGATTATTTATAGCAGTGTTTTTCAAATCTTGTTTGATTGCAACCTACAGTAGAAAATAAATTCTCACTCTGTCCACACAAATGCACACATACATACTTACATAACATGAAAAATACTACTACATAATCAATACAGCATTTAGATTTTTCATATGTATTATATTTTATTTTCTGTCTTTTTATTCTTTATTTCTTTATAAAATTATTTCCATGATGCTACCAATTGTTTACCCTTACCCTAATGAATTACAACCTGAGATTGGAAAAATGCTGGTTATAACCATTTCCCTGACTCTGAGAGTGTATGCATATTTAGAACAGTGTTAATAATTCATGTATTTTTTAGTCTAATCAGTTTAGGAATATTTAGAAGTAACAGAATAGGTACTTATCTAAAAAATAAAAGTAAATATAAGTATAATAAATTGGTTCAACTGCTGTAGAGTTTAATCCATCCAGGAAATGTGGAAGGAGTTATACACACAGGAAAAAAAAAACACTTGGGTTACAAAATGAGGAAAAATAAAGCCAATATACAAATCTAATTGTTTATTTGAAAAACATTCAGATAACCAATTTGCCATTGACATAATAAACCCATAAAGACTATACCAAATAAAACATTTAGAAGTAAAAAGTAAACATAGCAATCAATACAAATCTATTTTTGCAATTATTTTGAAAAACAATGTAGTTTTGTAACAGCTGAAATGAATAAGTGTTAGAGAAATAAAACTACCAAATTGAAACAGTTTTTATGTTTATAAGTCCATTCCACTTAACTCTATATTGTGAACTTATTGTGTCAATTAATATTGATTTATATTATTTAATAGCAGGATATTACATTTCACAGAAGTTAAAGTCTTTATTTAATCAATTCCTTCTATTGAAAATTTAATTTAGTTCCAGATCTTTGTTTTTATATTAAGTCAAACATTTCTGTGGTAATTATGGACATGAAATCTTTGAGTCAGAAGTTATGTGCATATTTAAAGCTAATGATCTGTAGCACCAGATTGCTTTAAAGAAAGACTTTTCTAATATATATTGCCACAAGCAGAGTGTGAGAATGGTGAGTTTCTGGTATCCTTCATGGTACTGCATATTATACTTCTCCAGTTTGTATCAATTTCATGTCCAAACCTCATCCTATTATTTTTACTAATATATTGATTATATATATTATTTTATGTACTATTATTTATATATAATATATGTAATTTTTTCTGTACTATTCAAACAGACTATATGCTAGGCACCTTCTTATTATATTATGGATCATGATGACCTGGCTTTAAACATCTGATCTCAGCACTCCTAGTCCTAACTAAAATCTATTTTCTTGTGGCAGTTACATTGCATTTTGTAATAAGGTTATTACATGGTTTCCAATTTCTTCTACTAGTCTGTAAGCTCATTGAGAGTGAATATTTTTTAATCAAAATTATTTTAAACTGTTAATACACTATAAAACTTTTGAGTGAATAAATTTCCGATAAGTTTTGATACTAAAACCCACAAAAAAATTCTGACACCAAATTCTCCTGTTTTAGGATAAAATGCAGCAGCTAAAAAAAGAATCAAATATACTTATTATATAACAAGTCTAGAAAACACATGCCAAATCCTTTCCTTCTTAGGTTATACATAATGAAAACAGAAGCCATTAACTCTATTTTCTATTTTCTAACTCATGTAATAGAGACTCAGGGAAGAGACTTCTCTCAAGGGCACTGTAAGTAATAGGGATGTTTCACTAATCACATTTGTCACAGTGGTCTGTGGTTTATCCTAGCATGTCAGATAGGTTCTGCATAGGATTAAAAGGGTTCTTAAAAATACAGTGCTTTGTTACCCTCTAGTCATGAGACTCCAATTGTCCCGTGGAATTTTTTTCTGAGTTATATAACTTGTCATTAATCTCAAGATGAATTAAAGTGACCATCAGAGATTCACCTCTGAGTAAGTGCACTGTTAGGGTGTAGAAATAACAACAACAATGTATTAGTAGGTAATCAGCCTGGGAAATGCTCCCTTTCTTACTTTCTGTTTCTAATTTTTGAATTTCCTTAGTAACACCAGCAACATATTTCTCTTAATGTCTAAAATGTGACACGTCTAAATTATCTTTTTATGTTTAATCACAATGCACCCAGTTCAATGTTTATAGGGTTAGCTTATGCTACTCTGATCTACAGTATCAGTCAATTCAAATCTTACACATATTGAGGACTTTTCTAACAAATTGTGCTTCTTTGGGGAATTGTGAATCACAGATGTCAACATAGTAGAGTCTGTTCACCTGATTCACTTGAAAGTATGAGAAAAAGTAAGTTAATGTATAATTAGGTTGTGAATGGGACAGACAAATGCTTGGGTGTTTTGCTTGATGGGTAACAGATACAAGAGGGTGTTAAGTGTAAATGCTGCAGGAAGCTTCCTTTTTTTCTCCACTGCAGGAAAGAGGTTCTCAGTGTCTTGCAAACTGAGCAATATTCTATCAGGTTTTTCAGGGTCCCTACACCTTTATTTATCTTTTGTTTTATTGTATCAACACAAAAGAATCTATATGGGAAATATTTTTAAATACATGTCTATTTCCTTTATAGTACTTATTTTTCTCAAATTATCTTATTTTGTTTATCTTTTTACTACAAACTAAGACATAAGCACAATGGTACAAAACACACATACTTTAATATTTATTTATTAATATACAGTCTTCACTTACAATATTTTTTGAAAAAATAGACTAAAACTTTCATATTAAATGAGTGAATGAATGAATGACTAATGTGAATTGATTTCTTTTTAAAAAACTTTCTGAATCTGCATTAGGACAGTACCCATAGAATATTCTTCCTGCAAAAAAAAATATCTTTTTATGCTATTCACAGTACTACAGTTATGTGAAATACTGGAATCTGTGTGATTGTACCGTAGCAGTGGGGGCATAACAAGAGATATAGAGTAAGGTAAGTATAAAATGTTTTCTGCAGGAACTACAACTTAGTTTACATGTCCCATGAGTCTCAGCTCTTACTTGCACTCTATCCCCTGCTCAGTGTTTTACTGCCTGTGGGTTTTCCAGGCAGACAGATTAACCCTAAGTCACTGAGACACCATGTAGAAAATTGCTATTGCAGTGCATTCATCACACTGAATGTAGCACAGCTGCTAACAAGTGTAAACTGCCACAAAGTTAACACTGTGTGTGTAATTATTTTTAAAATTATATATTTGAATTATATATATTTATTAATACATGAAAGATACATTTATAACTATATATGTAAAATTAAAATTTTAGGTGTTAATAAGTGTCCTAACTGTGCTCCTCTAGAATCTAGAAACTGATAGTAATGTGAAAATAATATGACTTGAATGTAACTCATTAAAAGACTTGATAAAAGAAAATACTATTATCATTTTCTCCTTTTTGCTGCTTTTTGTGTGGTATGAGGGAGTAAATCTAATGTATGCAAATCATATGCTTGAATCCTGGGCATTTTCAATGTTTATGGAACGGCAGTGAATTATGTGCTGGAGAGTCAGAGCAAATGGTTTGAGTCTGAACCTAGCAGGTGAAACATGCTTGGCTTCCTCATAACTCTGGCTTTGGGAAAGCTGCACGGCTTGTTTCAATTCCCTCAATCTACAACATGGGAATTATAATCCAAAAAGGGTATTGATATGATCAAGTGATTTGTGCATATAATACAAAGCAAATGGCACAGACACCTAAGAAATATTACTTAATATACATTACTATAATATTAACAATGGACTAGTAAGTAAGCCAGTGACCAACTGGCCAGCAGCCACAAGACCACAGTAGCCAATAAACCAATAACAGTTGATAGATCACCTCTTCTGTCTGGTTTTTGGGCCATTTCCACTGTAGAGAGATAGAGTCTTTAAAGCAAGTTAGTTATGATGTCCTTATAACACTTAACAGGAATGCTGCTAATTACTCATGAACACATATCTTGCAACAGATGAAGGATGTTTGGAGGTGACTGACTCAAATGACTCTCTGAATTCATATTCCATAAGCAACAGGTGATAAAGACCCACAGGCTTAACTGCCAGATCTGGAAACTTTGAGATGCAAGACTCATACGTTATTACTAATCCCTGGAGCCATTTCATCTTCAGCCAAATCATAAATAATACATACCTGCCTTATAGAAACTAGAAACAAAATACTGCAGTAAAATATAGCTGGTATCATAGATCTATTATAAAATCATACCCTAGTCATTACTCTAAAGCCTGAGTGCCCAAGATTTATCACGTCATAATTTCCCTGTCATGTAGTTCAATGTAAGATCAGAAAAGTATGTAGAATTATTTGTTAGCATAATTCCAGGTGCTAATACCTTACTTCCAAATATTAATGTTCAACTGTAATAAAAACATCTTCCTTTAATATATACTTGATTGATTCCATACTGGAATGTTGTATGGTTACATTGTTATTATATTGGCTATGGTACACTATAAGTGTAGGGATATATTGGCTGTGGTACATTGTAATATGTTTTAGGGATATAATATAAAATGTTTTGTGGCCATTAATATTTAGACTTAAAGTCAGTCTGTTCAAAAATGAAAATGGTTAAGTTTTTAGGGACAACTTTGACTGAGGGAATTTAAGCTATATACATGTGTGCTGTCACTTTCCAATTATTCCAGTTTCGATTATGTGAATAAGAGAAAGTCAGTTTTTAAATGATAGACGCAGACATAAGCCTTGTATTATTGATCTCATTTTTGTCTAGACTAGAAATCAGGAAGGAAAACTTCTACATGAAACAGCTTTGAAAACTGTGGGCTGACATCCAGGACAACCTGGGCATAGACCAGATTGAAGAGAGCATCCACCTTCTCACAGGGAACTTAACTGTAGCTTGGAAGTGCATTTCAGGAAATATTTCAGAAATGTGATTCACTGCTCTTTAGCAGATATTTACCTCAACCTTACTTTCCTGTCCCAGTGTCCCTTCTAGCTTAAACATAGTTATTTTTATTGCCAAGTTTAGCACCCTAAGTGGAAAATATGTTGTTTTGTTTCTGTAGTACCTGGAATATCTCTTAACAAAAAGCATTGCCCTCTATAAAGATAACTGTAAGGATCTCAATTTATAAGTCCATTAAATGCATTCTCACAGGAAAGAATGCTCATGCAGACTCTTGGCTGAATTCATTTCCATACTGATGTAGGACTCGAGTCCCAAGTTCTCTGTCAGCTGGGAGTCACTCTAAGCTTTTAGACATTGCCTATATCCCAGGCCCAAGGTATCTGCTGTCCTCACAGGCAGTGGTGGTGGGATACATTTTCCTTTGTAGAGTATTACCTCTGATCTTCCCTTTGTCTTATTTTCCAGCTTTCTCTCTGCCATATTCATGCTCATGCTCATTTTCTCTCTCTCTCTCCCTCCCTCTCTCTCTCAATAATCTGAGAAGCCTCTACTATGTGTGAGGTAATACCTTGCTGTGGGGTTATACCCATAAAAGATTTTCACAAATTTCCATCTTCAAAAAATCTTTTAATTTAATATTAGAGATAATAAATTAGCAAATAAAAAGATATGTGGGGAAAACATAGATTGTGAAAATAACTGCTCTCTTTACATATAGTGAATGGTGTGATAGAGAAAGTAAGGAATGAACATTGTTGACACTGTGGGGGTGATGAAGATGACCACAGAGGGAAACATTGCTAATTCACACAGAAGGGGTAATTCATTCCTTCAGATATCTCAAATTATAAGACTTCACCCCAGGGGAGACATGTCCTGGGGATATTTCACCAATACTAGTAATATAAGGAATATATCTAGTATATGAATAATCCTTTATATTTTATGAAACCAACTTTTCAGGAAAAGAAAATTATTTAAAACTCAAAGTAAGTGAAACAATATTGAACTTACTAGATATGGTGAGGTTGCTTTTATTCATGCTGATAAGGAAATAGATATCTTTGTTGCTTAGTTGCACATAGCATCTGGAGAAAAAGACTGAAAATTGAAAGCTTCTGCCAGTTCCTTAGAGTAAATGGTTGAAGCAGGGTAGATGGTGTTTCTGCTTTACAAAACATTGCTGATCCTCTGGATTTGCAGAGATTCAGAGGGGCCACATCCATCTTTGGAGTGAAAATAAGTCTAGGAGGCTCGGGTCTGAGGATACAGGGGAGGAGGGTAGTGATGTTCTGATAGGAAAAGGACTGGGCCTTTCATCTTGCAAATATTCAATCCAAATCAATACTGGGAAAGTGTAGGGAATCACTTTGTACATAGGTGGTCCATGTGGCTCCACACTCAGCAGTTTGATGGTCCTGTTCACTACGTCTGAATACCCCTCATCATAAGTGGTCCATCTGCAGCACCTGGTTCTGGGACACATGCCACCTTGAATGACTCTTTTGTCTGGTGGCTGCATTCGTCTTGTGTCCACTTTCATGCTCCAGAGACAATGAGTTCTTACACTTCTGTTTTTGGAATTTCTACTGTAAACCTAATACTATTTGGCAAATTGCTCTTAATTTTTTTATTATGAATAACTGATAAAGGTTGTGTATGACTTCTAAAATATTCAATTTTGGAAGATGGCAGCAAGATAGGTGGGAGCAAAGTCCACTTCCCCCTGCACACGAGTGAAACACCTAGCTGATGTACTGAGGAACAGAGCAGACAGCCAACAGTACCCCAGAATATATGAAGACTGGAGACCAGAAATTGTAGAGGACATTGAAAAATCAGACAGTAAGGAGAGTGCTTCAGGACAATAAAGTCCTTGGGACCAGCACAGGGACCAGGGTGGCTGCAGCCCCAGGTCTGGCACTCGCTGGGTCTACCACAGGGTTCTTGGGAGACAGCTGGATCAACGACTCCCTCCCCTGCTAAACAAGGTTTGAGCAGCACCTGAGGAGACCTGGTTGCTTGAAGTCACAGAGATGGGAAAAAGGACAAAGTGGCAAAAACACACAGGGGCTGTGAGCACCCACAGAGACTGTGAACACTGGCTGGGGAAAGTTGAGAGTTGGGCTGTAATGGGCCCTGAAATGGATAGTCCCAGGTCTAGTTGAAGAGGTGGGCTTTGTGAGAGGGCAGACCCTTGTATGGAGTGGCAGGCTTGAGTGGAAGGAATATCTCAAAAAGGAAAAGTGAAAAGAGACACTTGGTGGCTGTTTGGGGAATTCTCCTGCAGCAGCCTCTTGAGCCTCCTCCTCACCCAGCCTCACTATGCTACCAAGCTGACATGGAAGGCCCCAAACTCAAACCCGAAGCCCTGGGGAGAGTATGTGCCTCAACCTGCAGGACTGGAGACTGCTGGGGAACTAGGCTGGAGGCTGGCCTAGTGCCCACCAGGAAGGGAGAAAAGCAAAACCAATCACCCCTCAGCCTGCTGCAGTGAAGAAGACCAGCAGAACTGGCTTGGACAGTGTGAAGCCTGCAGGAGCCTTTTTTTAAAAGTAATTCTTATTTTTTCCTTTTAACTCCTTCTTCCTGTCTTTCCTTCTTTCTTATTTTATTCCTTCTTCCTTTCTTTCCCTTTTCTTCTTTCCTTCTTTGTTTTTAATTCCCACAAGTGAGATAATAAAACATGGAACTGAAAAGACCAGAGTGGGACCCAAAGAGAGGGCATCCCAACAGCTGAGACAGTGAGAAAAATTTCACTTTGCTATTACAGAGAACTTGAAAGTTATTGTATATTTGTATTATTATTTTGTCATTATTCTTATACCTTTATTTTTATTAGTATTTTTGTATTTCTCTTCTTTTTGTTTAGACTTCTTTGCTTTGCTGGTTAAATTGCATTGTTTGACTGGTTTCCCTTGTTTTCTTTCATAGTGTATTGTTAATTTACTGCCTTTCATTTAACTTGTGTTCCATTACTACACTACTCTAGGTCATATACTTCCTATTTTTATTATCCAGATCATATAGATTCTGTCACATGATTGTTGATCCATTGTTATTGTAAATAACAGTTGTTCCATACAATTGTAAATACTACACAGCGCCCCTCCCAGATCTTAGCCCACTTCACTGTTTCCTGAACTTTATTACTGTTGTGGTTAACTTTATTCTCTCACACACCACACCTATTTTCTATCCTTTACTCTCACTTTACCTCACAGTCTGACCTGCCACAAGCTCACTGCTTTCTGGATCCAACTCACAATCCTTCCCTACCCAACAAGAGTCTTATCTTCTTTCCACTCTTTCTAAAAAGTGGATAGTTGGATGAAATATCACAGTTAACACTACACATATACAAAAGATCTCCTATCTCTTCTCTATGGGCTGGTACTTTAAATATCAGAGAATACACCCCTGCTATCTTAAACCATTTTTCCTTTCCCCTCCAACTGATCACAAAAAAGAGTAGGTGGAGCTGTGAACAATAGGATACTTGCTGGAAGAGGAAAACCACCAACAAAGGAACCACCAACAATTAAAAACCCAAGAAGGTGAAGAAGGGAGTAGAAGCCACATTAACTCAACCCAGGACCTACCTGGAAATACAACTAAATAGTGGAGAAATTACTCAGAACAAACAACTGAACAAGAGCAAAAGAGAATCCTCAAAACCTGGTAAACATGGAAGAACCAACTTCAACACAACCTGCCCACAGCTGCACAGCAGAATACAAAAGGTGGCACACTAAGTGACCCTCAGTTAACCGGTTGGTGTGAAGGACCCATCAAAGAAAGACCTAACAACAATCAAAACCCAAAGACATACAGAGAGCCAAACTAAAAGACAGTCCAAGACCAGTGAGCTTGGGAGATTAAGGAGATGGCACCAACTGAATCTCACAGGTCTTCTACCATAGAAGTTCACACTATAAAACCAGGGAGTCAGAACAGATCACTTGAAGAAGCAGAGGCTAACAAGAAGAGTCTCACAAGCAATGGAAAGACAAAGAAACAATCCACAAATGAAAGGAAAGGAGGAAGTCTCAGAAAGAATGCTAAATGAAATAGAGGCAAGTCAGCTATCAGATATTCAGTTCAAAGCAATGGTTATAAGGCAGCTCAATGAGCTCACAGAGAATTACAGAAAACTACAGGGAAACTGCAATGAACTCACTACAAAGTATATCAACACAAAAAAGGAAATAGAAACTATCAACAAGAGCCAAAAGGAAATGAAAAATATGATTTCTGAGCTGAAGAACACAGCTAAAGGAATCAAAAGCAGGCTGGATGAAGCAGGGAATTGGATCAGTGAGCTGGACTTCAAGGTAGAAAAAAAACACCCAGAATGAGTGAGACAAGGAAAAGAGGCTCAGAAAGAATGAAAAGGGGTTAAGGGCAATGCGGTACAACATGAAACATAATCATTTCCATATAATAGGGCTATCAGAAGAAGAAGAGAAAGAGCAAGGGATAGAAAACCTGTTTGAAAAAGTAATGATAGAAAACTTCCCTAATCTGATGAGAGAAAAAGTCACACAAATCCAGGAAACACAGAGAATCTTAATCAAGAGGAACCCTAAGAGGCCCACTTCAAGACACATCACAGTTACAATGACAAAATTACAAGATAAAGGGAGAATCTTAAAGGCAGCAAGGGAGAAACAGGAAGTATCATACAAGGGAGCCCTGATAAGACTAGCAGCTGACTTCTCTATGGAAATGCTCCAAGTCAGAAGGGAATGGCAAGAAATATTCCAATTAATGAAAACCAGAGGCCTGCAACCAAGACTACTTATACAGGAAGGCTCTCAATCAAGATAGAAGGCCAAATAAGGAGCTTCCCAGACAAAAGGAGCCTCAAAGAATATACCTCCCAAAACAACTCTGCAGGAGATATTAAAGGGTTTGCTTTAAGAACAGGAGGAAAAACAGTGAAAGAGTAAAGGAACACAGGTACACAAAAATGGCAATGAATGTGTACCTATCAATAATACCCTTAAATGTAAATGGGTTAAATACCCCAATCAAAAGACACAGAATAGCTGAATGGATAAAAAAATATGACCCACGCACATGTTGCCTATAGGAGACCTGCCTCAGAACAAAAGACCTACACAGAGTAAGGTGAAGGGCTGGAAAGAGATATACCAAGCAAATGGCCAGAAAAAAAAGCCAGGATGGCAATACTCATATTAAACAAAATACACTTCAAAAAAGGGGCCATAAAGAGAGATCCTTCACTTTCTAATACTCAAGGGAAGATTCCACCATGAAGACATAAACATTGTAAATATATATGCACCCAAAAAAGGAGTACCCAAATACAAAAAGAAAATCTTGGAGGACTTCAAGAAAGATATTGACAGCAACACAGTTATGGTAGGAGATTTTAATACCCCACTGTCAAAAATGCACAGATCTTCCAAACAAAATATCAACAAAGATATTGTGTCATTGAACAATGACCTAAATGAAATGTACTTAACTGATATATATAACCTTTCATCCCAAAGAAGCTAAGTACACATTCTTCTCAAATGCACATGGAACATTTCAAAGATAGACCACATAACTGGACACAAAATAAGTCTCAACTAATTCAAGAAAATTGAAATCATATCAAGCATTTTCTGTGACCACAGGGGACTAAAACTACAAAACAGCTTCAAGGAAAAAATCCAAAACACACTGAAACTCATGGAGATTGGATAGTATGCTATTAAACAATGAATGGATCAAGAATCAGGTTAGGGATGAAATGAAAAAGTTTCTGGAAGCAAATGAAAATGAACTCACAACAATCCAAAACTTATGGGACACAGTGAAGGTGGTCCTGATAAAGGGAAGTTCATAGCAATACAGGGTTACCTAAAAAAGATAGAAACATTTCAAACAAATAACCTAACCCTACACCTACAAGAACTTGAGGAACAACAACAAAGACTACCCAGAGCAAGCAGAAGGAAGGAAATAACCAAGATCAGAGAAGAATTAAACAACATAGAGACTAAAAGCACAATTCTAAGGATCAATGAATCCAAGAGATGGTTCTTTGAAAATATAAACACAATTGACAAGCTTTCTTTAAAATTTTTTTTAATCATTATTCAAGTACAGTTTCTATCCTTTACTCCTATTCCAGCCCACCCACCCATCCCTCCCCTCCTCCCTCCCATTTCCAACCCCCCTAGTTTTTGTCCATATGTCCTTTATATTTGTTCCTGTAAACACTTCTCATTCTCCCCTAAAGTTCCCCTAAAATTCCCTCCCCCTCCCCTCTGCCCTCAGTTGACAAGCTTTTAAGCAGACTCACCAAGAAAAAAGAGAGGACCCAAATAAACACAATCAGAAATGAAAGAGGAGAGATTACAGCAGATACCACAGAAATACAGAGTTGTAAGAAATTACTATGAAGAACTATGTGCCAAGAAATTTGAAAGCCTAGGTGAAATGGACAAATTCTAGAGAAATATAATCTTCCAAAACTGAATGAAGACGAAGCAGAAACCCTGAACATACCAATAACACCTGATGATATTAAAACAGTAATCAAAAAGCTTCCGATAAACAAAAGCCCTGAACCAGACGGTTTCACAGGAGAAGTTTACAAAGCATTTAGGGGACAGATAACCGCCACTCGGCACATATTATTCTGATAAATTCAAGAAGAACTCCCAAGCTCTTTTTATGAAGCCAGCATCATCCTAATCCCAAAACTAGATAAAGACAAAACAAAGAAAGAAATCTTCTGGCCATTATAGCTAATGAACATAGATGCTAAAATCCTCAACAAAATACTGACAAACTGCATCCAGCAATATGTTAAAAAGATCATACAACATGATCAAGTGGGATTCCTCCCAGGGATGTAAGGATGGTACAATATTCACAAATTGAAAAACATAATACACCACATAACCAAAACAAAAGACAAAAATTATATGATCATATCAATAGCTGTGAAAAATCATGTAATAAGGTACATGACCCGCTTATGATAAGAACACTCAGCAAAGTGGGAATAGAGGGAGCATTCCCTCTACATAATAAAGGCCATATGTGAGAGACCTACAGCCAACATCATACTCAATGGACAAAAACTTAGAGTTTTCCCACTAAGATCAAGAACAAGACAAAGATGCATGCTTTCACCACTCCTATTCAGCATAGTACTGGTTTACAGGAACAAATATAGAGGACACATGAACAAAACTAGGGGGGTTGGAAATGGGAGGGAGGAGGGGAGGGATGGGTGGTTGCCTGGAATGGGAATAAAGGATAGAAACTGTACTGAATAAACTAAAATAACAAATTTAAAAAAAAAGCATAGTACTGGAAGTCCTAGCCACAGCAATCAGACAAGAAAAAGAAAAAAAAGGCATCCAAACTGGAAAGGAGGAAACAAAATTGTCATTGTTTGCAGATGACATGATAGTGTACATAGAACATCCTATAGACTCCACCAAAAAAATATTCAACCTAACAAATGAATTTGGAAAAACAGCTGAATGCAATGTCAATATCCAGAAATCAAAGGAATGTTTGTACACCAACAACGAAACATCAGAAACAGAAATCAAGATAAAAATCCCATTTGATATAACAACAAGAAAAAGAAAGTACCTAGGAATAAACCTAACCAAGGAGGTAAAAGGCCTGCACTCAGAAAACTATATAACACTGAAGAAATAAATTAAGAATGACAGAAGCAAATGGAAACATGTACCATGCTCATGGATTGGAATAATTAACATCATCAAAATGGCCATACTACGCAAAGTGATTTGTAGATTCAATGCAATCACCATTAAAGTACCCATGACATATTTTACAGGTATAGAACAAACATTTTGGAAATTTATATGAAACCATAAATGACCCCAAAGAGCTGCAGCAATTTTGAGAAAGAAAAACAAAGCAGGAGGGATCACAATACCTGATATCCAACTATATTCCAAGGCCACTGTATTCAAAACAGCCGGGTACTGGCAAAAAACAAAACAAAACAAAACAAAAAAAAACCCAACAACAACAACAAAAAAACACACACGCAAAAAAAACAGGCACATAGAACAATGGAGAGCCCAGGAATAAACTCAAGTCTCTATGGTAAATTAATATTTGACAAAGTGAGAAGAAGCATAAAATGGAGAAAAAATAGCCACTTCAACAAATGGCATTGGGAGAGGTGGACAGCTACATGCAAAAAATGAAACTTGATGACCAACTTACATTATATACAAAAATAAATCAAGGTGGATAAAAGACTTAAATATAACTCATAACACCATAAAAGTTCTAGAGGAAAACTTTGGCAGGAAAATAGACATTCCATGAAGCAACATCTTCATGGATGTGTCCCCTAAAGCAAGGGACTTAAAGAAAATATTAAGTAAATGGGACCTCATCCAATTAAACAGATTCTGCATGGCTAAAGAAAATAACATTAAAATGAAAAGAGAACCAACTATTTGGGAAAACATAGTTGCTAATGATACCTCAGACAAGGGTTTGATCTCCAAAACATATAAGGAACTCACACGACTCCATTCTAGGAAGACAAAAAACCCAGTTAAGAAATGGGCAAAAGACTTCAACAGACATTTCTCCAACGAAGACATACAGAGGGCTCAGAGACATATGAAAAGATGCTCAGCATCACTAGCCATCAGAGAGATGCAAAGTAAAACCACGGTGAGATACCAGTTCACACCAGTCAGAAGGGCCATCATAAACAAAGCAACAAACAACAAGTGTTGGAGAGGATGCAGAGAAAAGGGAACTCTAGTGCACTGTTGGTGGGAATGCAGACTGGTGTAGCCACTGTGGAAAACAGTATGGAATTTCCTCAGAAAACTAAAAATGGAACTGCCTTTTGATCCAGCAATTCCATTGCTGGGATTATACCCTAAGAACCCTGAAACACTAATCCAAAAGAACCTATGCACCCCAATGTTCATAGCAGCACAATTTACAATAGCCAAGTGCAGGAAGCAGCCTAAGTGCCCATCAGCAAATGAGTGGATCAAAAAACAATGGTACATTTACACAATAGAATTTCTATGAAGCATAGAGAAAGAAGTAGTTCCTACCCTTTGTGACAGCATGGATGGAACTGGAGAGCATTATGCTAAGTGAAATAAGCCAGGCAGTGAGGGACAAATACCATATGATCTCACCTTTCACTAGAACATAATCAACAAAAGAAAAAAGCAAACAAAGTATACCCAGAGACATCTAAATTAATAACAGTCTAACAATAGCCAAAGGGGATGGGGGAGTGAACAGTGGGAAGAAGGGTTTCCAGGAACTACTATAAATAACACATGGACAAAACCAAGGGGGAAGGTGGAAGCTAGGGAAGGAGGTGGGTTTGGCTGGGGTTGGGTGAGGGTTGGGGAGAAAATGCAGACAACTGTAATTGAACAAGAATAAAGTAATTTAAAAATAAATTAGTTAATTAAAAAAATAAAATATTCAATTTGTATTCAGTTTTCTTTCCTTACTTTTTTCTCCCCCACAGGTAAATACCAAGTATGTTTGTGAGAAAATTGTATGCAGATAATTAAGTTCTAAAAAGATCTCTTAAGCAAGGAAGTGTCAATTATAACCCTTCTATGGCAAAGCATTTGTTAATGACTTTATATATCATACATTTAATAATGAGTGATGTTTTTTATTAAGAGTTTTGCTAAACAGGAATTGCTGTATTGATTTTCTCCTCTAAGACATACATCTTCAATATGGAAATATTTCCCCTGTGAGGAGATGAATCTTTTTTGGTTTATAATAGCTATGTCAGACAGAACAAAAAAATCAATACACTTGAAGTCACAACCTAAATTGTTTAATTAACAAGAGATACAAACGGGAAGGGTTTAAATGGAGAATATGAATTACGTATTGTGTATATATTTTTCAAATAAATTGACGAGAAATTGTAGATCTTATTTTTAGAAATATACAAAAAGCTAAAACCAAAGTGAGAAAATTAACATCAGGTGGGATCTTTGCAGGCACATTTTTGCTCAACTTTTTTGACTATATATTAAAAGTACATGTTGCTATTTTGTGAAACCTACTTCATATTGAAGCTAGAAATATTGACCATCAAATCTAGAAGGAATTTAATACTCTTTGGTCCAATCTAATTTTATTGATGAGGAAACAGAGATTTCATAAGGTTATAGGAAGAGGAGGATTTATGGTCCATGTCTTTCTGCATACCTCCTATTTCAGAAAATTATTAGTGTTATTATTTGATGGGTCTCCATAATTATGTTAGTGCCTTTGGCCTTAGGTCCTTCCAGTACAGAACCAGCCAGGCTGCACTTGGCTAGGAATGGCCAGAGGACTGTGCAGAGAGTGGGGTCAATGAGACTAGCTTCATGTGGGTGGCTTACACTCACTTATTGGTCAGACACTCCCTAATGTGACCATGACAGAGAGAACTGTTTAACCATCCATCAGAAGTGTGTTCCCTCAGCCAGTCCCTCAGTGATATTCCATTCACTTTTTTTGCTTAATGGCCTTCCTGGCACCTCTCACTATCTGAGGGAATCCATCTTTCTTGTGTATTTCCTTCTTTCTTTGAGAGAATATGAACTCTAATAAGCTGTGAACTCTGGTGGACTATGAGCTCTGTTAGAATATGACTTCTGGTGAAATCTGAGCTTTGATGGGTTTGAGCCCTGATGGACTGTGAGCTTTCATGAACTATGAAATTTGACTATGAAATCTGATTGACTATGAGTTCTGGCATACTATGAATGCTGGTGTACTATGAACTCTGATGAACTAGAGCTCTGATGGAGTATGAGCTCTGATAAACTGTGAACTTAGAATATAAACTCTGACGGACTATAAACTCTGATGAACTATGAACTCTGATGAACTGTGAACTTAGACCATAAACTTTGATAGACTATGAACTTTGATGAACTATGATATTTGGTGGGCTATGAGCTCTGATAGATTATGAACTCTGATGGAATATGAGCAGATGAAGAGTGAACTTAGACTATGAACTCTGATGGATTATGACCTTTGATAGACTATGAATGTAAATGTACTATGAACTATAATGGCCTAGATGCCTGATGGTCTACAAGTTCTGACTGACATTGAATCTGATAAAAAGTGAACTTAGACAATGAATTTTGTGGACAATGAACTCAGATACAGTGTGAGCTCTGGTGGACTAGAGCTCTGAAAACTATTAACTTAGACTATGAACTCCGAAGTACTATGAACTCTTGTGGACTATACACTCTGATGGATGTGAACTCTGATGGACTATTAGCTCTGGTGGACTATGAATTCTGATGTACTATGAACTCTGATGGAGTGTGAGCTCTGATAAACTGTGAACATAGACTATAAACTCTGAAGGACTATAAAATCTGATGAACTATGAACTCTGGTGGATTATGAGCTCTGATGTGCTATAAATTCTGATGACCTATGAACTATGATAGACTATGAGCTCTAACAGACTATGAATTCTGATGACTTATGAACTATGATAGACTATGAGCTCTAACAGACTATGAACTCTGATGAATGGTGAACTCTGATAAAATATGAATCTGATGGATTATGAGTTCTGATGGACTATGAGCTTTTATGGACTATGAACTTTGGTGGTCTGTGATCTGTGATGAACTGTTAACTTAGACTAGGAACACTGATGGGCTATAAGCTCTGATAGATGATGAGCTCTGCTGGACTATGAGCTCTGATGGACTATGAACACAGAAAGACTCTGTACTCTGATGTGCTATGAACTTCTGTTTTATTGTCGTTCAACTACAGTTGTCTTCATTTTCACCCCACACTGTCTCACCCATCCCTGACTCCCACCCTTGAACCTACCCACTTTGGCTTTGTCCATGTGTCCTTTATATGTGTTCCTTGATGGCCCTTCCCCTATTTTCCCCATTATCTATCTCCCTCCTCTTCTCTAGTTACTGTCAGTTTGTTCTTTATTTCAGTGTCTCTGGTTGTATTTTAATTACTTATTTGTTTTGTTGATTAGGTTTCACTTATAGGTGAGATCATATGGTATTTCTCTTTCACCACCTGGCTTATTTCACTTAGCATAATGCCTTCCAGTTCCATCCATGCTTTTGCAAAGGGTAGGAGCTTGAATGAACTACGAATTCTTATGGACTCTGAGCTTTGATGGACTATGGAGTTCTGATGGACTATGTGCTGTGGTGAACTCTGAATATATAGTATGAACTCTGATGGGCTAGTAAGTTCAATGAATACTGAACTATAATGGATTATGAACTCTGATAGAGTATGAGCTCTGATGAACTGTGAATTTAGAGTATGAAGTTTGATGGACTATGAAGTCTAATGAAATATGGACTCTGATGGACTATGAAATCTGATGGACTATGAGGTCTGATGGACTATGAACTCTGGTTGACTATGAATTCTAGTGGACTTTGAGCTCTGATGGACTTTGAGTTCTAATGGACTTTGAACTCTGATGGACTGTGAGCTCTGATGAATTGTGAACTTAGACTATGAACTGATGGATATGGGTCATGATGGACTATGGGCTCTGATGAGTTATGGACTCTAATGCACTATGAACTTTGATGGACTATAAGCTCTGATGAGCTGTGATCTGTGGAAGACTATGAAGTCTGGTGGACTCTGAACTCTGAGAGACTATGAGGTTTTATGGACTATGAATTCTGACAGAATATGGGCATGAGGAAAGATAGTTTATTTTGGTTGCTATTGTGTCTGTAGTGATTGAGAGTTGGCACTTAGGAAGTACTCAGTAAATGTGTTTAAATAAATAAAAATTACATACACTATATTTCATATACTCCATATATGTTTTTAATCTCATACTTTCTACTCAACATCTTATAAACATCAATCAATCAAAAGTTTAATATTTAAAGATTATTCTTATAGCAAAGAGATATTTTGGGAATCACTTCATACATGTGATTTTTAGAGAATGTTACATTTTCTAAAAGCAAGACTTATCCATATACATTCCATTTGTATTTGGATAGAAGGTTTCCACTTTGATTCATGCACCATTGAGGGCAGTGATTACCACTGATGGCTTTAAGATGGGTAAGCATGACTCAGTGGGTAGAAAAAAAGACTTCCATCTTTTTTTTCTGATGACCTTAGAAATAGAAATTGTTGAAGCTCTTACTACGATGAAAAAGAAAGTTTTGTTATTCACACTGGTGCCTCCTATTGAATAACATGATATGAAAACCAGTTACCATGAACCCCATATGACCACTGTATTTGGGAGGGATCCATTTCAGATTAAATACTGTAGCAAAGTTCAATCTTTTTGTAGTTGAATGCCATTTTTCCTATTCATAAAAAGGAAATTATTTTAGAGGTGATATTTTATTATCTACTAATTTTAGCAATGCCAATTGCACTAACAATTCCAGACAGGATGCTGGCCTTTCAAAGTAAAAGATAGGCTAGTTCTCACTTTTCTTCCAAGGAGTTAACAGCTGAATCAATAAAAATAGGTTTTAATGCCAGACCATGGGAAACTAGAAGTCCAGTTCTGGCTTTCTAGTTATAAATTTGTGAACTTGAGGAAAAAATATTTGAGGGTTTTAGTTTGTTATTTTTGAACTTGGGAATAATAATAATCATAAATTCCTGGAATGGCTGAGTCAAAGGAGGTGGTATATAAAAGAACAGTTTCTGAACAATGATGCCTTCTTCTGCAAAGAATTTATAATTTATAGATACTTTCTTTTCCATAATTCCATCAGTATGTGAATTCTGGTGTTCACTATAACTTCCCATATTCCAGGATCCCATTCTCTACAACAGAATCCCAGGTATCTTGGAACTGAATGGGGCCATAGTCACATTCCCAGTCTTCTCAAGCACTCAGCTGAGCTTGTCTGTAAAAGAGGTTTTCATAAGTGTAACCAGCTCAGATACCTTTAGACCTATGCCTTGCTCATATTTATATTAAATTAGACTAATCTCTCTCTCTCTATTAAATACACATCCCTAAATAGTAGTTTTGTCTTCTGTCACCATTCAGAATCCTTCCTTTTCATGAGAAAGTGAAGTCTTTTTTTGAAACCCTAATATTGCCTGTTCTTCACCCTGCTGCATATGTGGCATAATAGCAGGTGTGTCTCTTGTCCACTACAACCTCCTGATGAACAGTGAAAGCCAGTGTGTGGTTTTCCATTTGAGCCTACAGTGGCTGATTCAGGATATTTGAATTGAACCCAAAGTGATCCCCCAGAACAAGGCTATGCTGTGAGGGGAGGTGACAGCCATAAAAAAATCTCACCTTAAACAAACAGAAGTGAGCCCCACATTCTCTGTTTATGAAAATGCCCAGGTTTTCAGTGTCTGCTGTCTTCTGTGACCTCCCTCATCATCCCATACAGATCAGTGTTTTGCCCTTACATTGGTTGCTCTGTGAACTCACACTTCCATTACAGTCACCCCCTCCATCCTGGCAAGGACCTGCATCCATCTCTACACTGTCCCTGTGGTCCTAGCAGGATGCCCCACCACTGATTGCACACAAAACATATCAATACCTACAGGTACACAGTCATGGCCCATTTCTTTGCTTGTCTTCAAAACATAATTTTTCAATGAAATATCATTGTTACAGTCTTGTCTCACCTCACATTCCTTCAGTAAGACTTAGTTTAATTCCCACATGTCCTCTGATGGCCCCTTCCAGGATCAATAGGGACATGCATAGGTCCAAATGGGTGGTGAAGTGTTTCTTTTTTGTGTCTCCTTACTTTGCTTCTCATCAGCATATGGCACAGATGACGACTACCTTTCTCGGGAAACAATCTCTAGTGGCTTCTGGAAACCTTCCCTGCTCATTTTCCTAGCAGATGACTTTCAGTGTGCCTCTTCCACCCAAAATCTGCCTCAATTTTGAGCTCACATACAGTGCTGATCCCTCATATACTCTTAGAGATCCAGGCTCTGTCTCTGATCCGAAAGTCCACCTTCCATCATCCCCCAGTTCCAGCCTTCTCTGTGTCACTCTGGGCATGGCCATCAAACCTGATACTCAAGCCCACATCCTAGAAATTTCTGTGACTTCCTCTACAGCTCTCATGATGGGTCTCAGGCCTGTGTACATCTCCTGGTTTCTCCACATCTCCACCTGGTACCCTTTCTCAAAAGTGACTTGGAATGCTCTCCTCCTGACTGTGGTCTCTGACCCACCCATCTTACTCTGAGACTCACCATCTGCAGGGTGCTCCGGGTAATATTAGAAAATGTAAAGCAAGTGAAGAATCTAGCAAAGTCGGTATCTTCCACTGGAATATACAGGCCAGAGCAGGATTTCCCTATCTGGGGTCATGGCTGGTTTTTTCACTTAGAGGGAGCAACAGGTTAGACTTGACAGTTCTCAGAAATGTCGTTCAGATCCATGACTGATGACATTGCCACAAAGAATGCTGCTGGGCAGAGACAGAGGGGCTCCTACTGGAAGATGGATAAGAACCAAAAGTCAGGACTGCTCCCTGGTCAGCACCCCTCCCTCCAGGTCATTCTTTATTGTGTTTCTGCATCCCTTCCATCTTTCTTGTGCTTTCCTGTCACTCGGTTGGTGCTCTGTTGTTGCTTTCATTTTTTTTATCTTCACATGCCACTTATCATTGAGGAAAGAGCTTGTGTGTGGTGATCACCATAGGATGGGCTCCAGGGGAACTAGCATGTGTCCTCCTAATTTTTATAATGAGCGTATTGCTAGCGAGCTGAGCACAGGCTACCCCACCAACCACTGCTTATTTCCCATGTAATGTGGATGTGGATATGGATGCCATGTCAGCCAGCGACTCCTGTGGCCCATCTTTCAGAGATCTCATGAACACAAGAAACCCGCATTGCAATTCAGTCTTCCAGGGAGCAGAGAAAAAAAATTCTCCAGTTAGAGTTTCCCCCTCATATCTTATTCTTGACAGTTCACCACATTCTTGACTCATATGCAGAAGTCCCCTTTTCCACAGACACTGTCATTAAATGAGGTTAGATACAAACTGCTCAGAAGAGTGTGTGACACAGCAGACACGTGAAATATACTTAATAGGCAATTTAGTTAGTTACTAATAAAACAAGGAATAAACAACTCTCTTTGGGGGCTGTTTACAGACTCAGAGACTGCTCTTCAGTCTGTTTCTGCATTGAACTCACACAGATAAGTGTCTGTTAAGAGCCTTTCTGAAATCCAGACTTACTATATTTGTACTGTTCCCTAACAAGGAAGCTAATAGAAAGATCTTCCAAGTCTCCTACATATATCATCTTCCAGGAATTAGCTCCAGTCCTAGAATAAGAACTCATGTCACATAGAGCACAGCCATTCAAGGACACTCTAGAGTTCCAACTAGATCATTGCAGTGATCTCAGAAATTGGTTCATAGGGAAAATACAATCCTGGCTTCCTTACCAAGTAAATCAAATTTCCACAAATTGTATAGACTTACATAAGGATGGGTACTGGGAAGTATTACTCACAGCATCTCTTTAAAAAAAAACGACCTTAAAATAAAGCCCTGGCCAGTGTGACTCAGTGGGTTTGAGTGCCATCCTGTAACCAAAAGGCTATGAGTTCTATACCCAGTCAGGGCACACACCTAGGTTGCAGGTTCAATACCCCATCCAGGTGTGTGTGATCCCTGGTCCTGGCATATTAGTGTCCCAATCTGTGTGCACACAGGAGGCAATCAATCAGTGCTTCTCCCTTGCATCAATGTTTTTCTCTCTCCTTTCCTCTCTCTCTAAAAAGCAATGAAAACAATCCTTGGGTGAGGATAAAAAATAATTAAAAACTACCTTAAAATTGTCCTGTTTTGTAAATTTGTTACAATTCAATTAACAAAATTGTGTTGGTTACTGTGGGCAGTTAATCTATGTTTCCTTTGCATGCTCAAGGAAAATTGATAATGACAATGATGGTTATTTAAAAAATTGTCCTCTACTGGCAGATTTTATGGACATGGACTCTCATAGTGTGTCTCCTTTTGTGATCTGCTTTTTCTTCATAACTGTGTGTGAGGCCTGACCAGAGTGACCCAACAGTGGTAACTGGACCATGGTTGTCCAACTGTGGTGACCAGACAGTGTTAGCCTGACTGTGCTGTTGAAGATGAGACTGGGGATCTCTCATTCTCATGGCTGCATAGCATAAGTGCCATGAACACATCAAATGCCATCATCCATCCTACTTTTAGTTGTGACTTGTGTTGCTAAAAACTGTTTATAGCAAAGATGGACACAGTGAAAATTCCAGCCTGAGTCCGGAATTTTCACTGTGTCCATCTTTGCTATAAACATCTTTGCTGTACAACTAATTGACCTTAAATCTCTTTTTTTTTCCTGGGAAAGATGAAAAACAACTGACTGACAGTCTGCTTTAGTTGGGCACAGACTTAGTATGTTTTGAGGAACAGAATGGTGTTAGAACATGATAGAATGTGAGGAATGTCTCAGAGGTAGATCAGATTGTGAAAAACCTTGTAATGGGTTGGCCAAAAAGTTCATTTATTCCCCTGTAAGATAGCTGTAATAGTGCTTTGTTGTCTTCAACTTCATCCAAAACAATTTTGTTAGATTGTATTGTGACAGATGTCAAATCAGTGTGCACTTAAAAAACTTATCAAAATTGGTGAATTTTTGTGTGGCCATTTTAATATCGAAGATGGAAGAAAATAAGCAACATTTTTCCATATTATTCTTTATTATTTCAAGAAAGGTGAAAACACAACTGAAACACACAAAAATTTGTGCAATGTATGGAGAAGGTGCTGTGACTGATCAAATGTGTCAACAGTTGTTGGCAAAGTTTCATGCTGGAGTTTTCTTGCTGGATGGTGCTCCATGGTTGAGACCAGTTGAAGTTGATAGCAATCAAACCAAAACATTGATTGAAAACAATCAAGGTTTTACTATGTTGGAGGTAGTCAACATACTCAAAATATCCCAATCAATAAACTTATTGTGAAAATGAAAAATGTGCCCTTTATTTTACAAAAAAAACTAAATGGACTTTTTGGCCAACCAGATATTTTGTTTGACCATGCTATGAAGATTGGTTTATATTTAGTAAAGTAATAACATGAGCTTATTTACATGCTTAAAAGACCACTCTGCCTGGTAATAAGGAATGCATGGGAGGATGTAGGCTGAAGATCATTTAGGAAACTATTATGTTAGTATCCATGAAAAAATGACTGGCTTGAACACAGATTTTAGCAGCAGATATGAACAAAAGTGGATTGAATCTGGATATATAGTGGAGGTAAAATGCTAAGATTTGCTTATAGATTTGACAGTTTGCATAAGATAAAGGGTCAACTCAAGAACTACTCTCAATATTTAATTTTAGCATTTGTATAGGTGGTGGTGTGCTCCCTGAGATGGATTGTGCAGGGTATCAAGAAGCAAAAGGCTGTTTTGTTTATGTTGACTTGGATACCTCCACATAGACTCTCTCAGGTTTCTACTTAAATTCTACATAGCAATCAGTTTAGATCTTGATCCTTAGATCATCCACTGTACTTTCAAAGAGGCTGTGTGTCCTTCCCAATGCTCTGGCTTGGCTCAGACCTATGTGGCTTCACCACATTGTGCCTCTTTGAGTATTCCTCTTCTGAGCTGGCTCACTCCATATCTTACTGCAGTGGTGCAGAGATCTCTCAGTTACTCAGGACTCTCTTTTAAATTGCTAGAGAAATGAACCATCCTTCATACCACAATTTATTGTCTCCAAAAATCTTCCTTGTCACTGAAAGACAACAGCATTTCTATCAGTGAAGGTGGTATATTTAATCATTTTCCAGGAACAGATGAGGGGCTGCCTAAGGGAAGCCAGAATGCATGCTTCTTTCAAGACATAAACGGCTTTATTAACAAAGTTAGAATTTCATTCAGCTAAGATTAGGTCTTCAGGTATACCTAGATGTTAGTAAACTTCATCAACCACAGGTTTAAAAAACAATGCAAAGTGGATTTTTATATTACTGTGGAGTTAATCTGTTAATTTCCATAAAAGTTAATTTATGATATGGATTGTCTGACCCCAGGCTACTGCATAAATTGTTATTTCTTTGTGCTGAGAAATAGGTGGCCACCTTATTTCCCTGAGTAGGGCCCATGTCATAGCCTATACTTCTTTCTTTTGTTCTTTCTCTCTCCCTCCTTTGGAACTAACAGACCTTGGCGTAAGGAGCATCATTCTTCATGGTTGGTACTACATAAAATCTATGGGAAATAATGATCTGGCATTGAGTTTTTCTTTATTCCTTGAACCTAAGCTTTCTCATTATTTCAAAACTCTCATAAAGAATTAAAGTGATTTTCTTTTTTCATTTTAATTTGCCTAACTATGCATTTGTATCTGACTCTTTGCGTCTGTTCCTTAATATTCAATCATTTTTTGACCAATCTTAAATTGCTGGTCTAACATGAATACACCTCAAAAAGTGGCCCAGCAAAAACTTCATATGGTAAAATCACTGTAAAATATATTTTTCTGTGTAAAACTCAATATACAATCAGTTTCTTCAACTGCTAGTTTGTTCAGTGTAGTTCAAATCAACCAAAGCTAATTGGCTATTGGTTATTTTATTCTGTGCATTCACTCCTTCAGCAATCTTTTTTAGTAGTTATTTTTGAATATTAAAAGTATTACACTTTATATTTTAGCATATTGTTAGTCATATAATATATATGACAATATATTAGCATATAATTTTATCTTCAGAGAAAACATTCTTTGTGGCAGAGGTAGATAAGTAAGATAAGAATTAAAAGATAGCATGTCCTGACTGTGACTTAGTGGGTCAGGTGTCATCCTGCAAACCAAAAGGTTGCCTGTTTGATTCCCAGTCAGAACACATGCCTGGGTTGCTGGCCAGGTCCCATGTTGGGGGTGTGTGAGAGGCAACCTATTCGTGTTTCTCTTGTATGTTGATGTTTTTCTTCTTCTCATTCTCTCGCCCTTTGCCTATCTCTAAAATAAATAAGTAAAACCTTAAAAAATTTAAAGGTAGCTTGACTCCTGTATTTATTTATGTCTAAAGCATTCCATTAGGCAAGATAGAAGAGGATAGATAAATATTAAACAGACAATGTATAAAAAGCTTTATAGGTTATACTAGTATGAGAGCTTACACACAGACACACACTACACTCATAGAGACACAGACACATACAGAGAGACACACAGACACACAGGCAGACACACACTCACACAGAGACACACAGAGAGACACACATGTGCAGGCACACACATGCACAAATACTTCCTTGGGTGAAAATTTTCCTTTTCTAACCCATTCTGTCAGTCATCTATTTCAGAGTCTGACCAACCAAGAGAAAGAATTAATTAGGGTAGATAAAGAATGCCAGCATGGATTTTGAAGTTGTTGAATAATGTTTTCAGAAAAAGAACTGCTACACTTAAAGAACAGTTGCTGCTGTGCCTAGAAACATAGTCTATTCTGAACTTCAATTACTCATGTCATGCTAAACATAAAACATATTAGGGAAGTCCACTTAGTTAGTTCCTCAAACAATGTAATAAAAACATTTCTAATATGTGATTGTTTTGAACAGGAAAGCTTTCTCCTCTTTCTCTCACATCTTCAGAAATCTTGACTAGTTGGACCACACTCTATGATGCAGTCACCTCTCTCCATCTGTTGACCAGCAGAGTACACAGGAGGGGATGACTACATCCTCTACATCTGTCTTTGAAACATAAACTCACAAAGTCACACTGTACTTCAAGTTATCAGGGTTCATCAGCAGCATACATTGTTTTATTAAAAATTAGGAGGCCAAATGATATATTTTGTTATGGTATCCCAATATCCTGGTTGCTCCTCTGTATCAGATTCCCATAAAGGTACAGAAAATGAAATCATTGGTAACTGTGGAACTTATATTATTTCCAACAGAAAAATTTAGTTTCTGAGAAATGTACTTGAGTAAGTTAGTCTTGACAGATATACAAATTAAAGATAGAAAACAAGCAATATATGGGGTCATTTAATTTATTAATTTGCAAGGTACCTCTGATACATATCAAGGAAAGGAAATTATCTTAATGTGTGTAATGTGATGTCAGTGGGTCCATATATGACTTTGGTAAGACAGAGAGATCCATAGGGGAAAGTAGACTAAAACTTTATGGGTTAAGAACAGAGCTGCAGAAAGAATTATGGGATAGGTTGCATATTTTATTATAGTTAGTGGATACCATAAGTTTATCTTAATCCCTGTTAACCTTTGTCTCTTTGTATGCATTTTTGGCTATATTTCTAATTCAAATTACTTAAATTTTGTTTCTGAGGAGTCATGATTTCAGTTTCTCTCAAAGTAACTATTTTTCCTTTTCTATCAAGCAGTTGAAGAAACCTATGTTAAGTTCAAAATATGCTTTAAATCATAAGAATATATATTGTCATCAGTTTCTACTTTTCTTGAACACAGAAGCTTGTCTTTGTAGGTTCAGGAGCCCAGATTTCTGACTTGGAGATCATGAGATTTAAGACCTCTAAACTTTGTGTCTCAGTGGAGTCATTGGAGTCATTACAGCAAGCAATGATTCAGCTCATGGTGTTCTGGATGGATTCAGCTGGCTAATGGAATGAGTTTGAGGCTGGTTCTTCATATGCAAAATAGGAAGAAAGAAAAAGACCCAAAAAGCAACTACAACATATTTGAAAGGAATGTGATCTGTTTAGATGAAAGTTTCCTAGAGAAAGGAATTTATCTGGCTCAGTTTGGAAATTTTGATTCTTAGAACAATATATGACACAAAGAAAGCAGGTAGCAAATGTTCTGGGAGTGAATTACAGCCTGGTTATTTAAATGAATGAAAGAATGAATGAGTGAATGAGTGAATAATGAACCAGTCAATGCCACAATCAAAAAGAAGTGAAGCATCATCTTTGACCAGGCTTTTCTATTAACCCTTTCTTAGCCTTGTGTTCCCTCAATCCTTCTAGAACTTCATGAATTTATTTAGTTATTACTACTCACTTTTTACAAATGATAAAACTGAAGTTAAAGAACTAGCACTGAGGTATCTGTGGAGAGATAACCAGTAAGCAGTGAAACTGATTAAAGGTCAATATTCTATAGTCTCTTCACTGTCTCCTACTACCCTGAAACTTCATGCCTATAAATTACTCTATTATAATTATTATATATAATATATAATATATGAACATATCTGAATGAATACATACATTCTCTTTTTAGTTACGTAAGTATTATATATGCATGCCTATACATATGTACAGGTATATACTTTAGGGCTGTCACAGGGTGGCAAATGTGTTAATACATAGTAATATACTTTGGGTATTAAAAGCCCTATATTAAAAAGAGAGTTATTATAATTCTTTTTTTAAATTTTTTTATTTTAGTTTATTCAGTACAGTTTCTATCCTTTATCCCATTCCAGCCTATAATTACTTCTCACCTCTGTACTCTGATATGTGAGGACATCCACCTGGATATATTTTTTTCTCTTTATTAGTTTATTAAAGTCTTCAGCATCCTTTAAGAAAATACCAAATGATACCTAGCTTTGATAAATCAACTTCTCTGAGCATACAAAGTCAACTCTAGTCACCCCTTCATCTCCTTTTCAAAGATACATATACAACTAATTCCTTTAATCATATACAGTCAGCCCTCTGTGTCCACGGGGCCAACATCTATGTGCTTTGCATCTGTGTGGTCAAACAAGCCACAATTCAAAAATATTTGAAGAAAATGTTACATTATTGCTCATGTGCATTTGCATTTGTACTAAACACTTAAAGACTTTTTTCTTGTTATTTCCTAAACAATAAAGTATAACCACTGTTTACACAACATTTAAAACATATTAGATGTTATAAGCAATCTAGTGATGATTTAAAGTAGACAGAAGGAGGTGCTTAGGTTGTAGGTGAACACTACACCATTTTATACAAGGGACCTGAGCTTCTGCAGATTTTGGTGTTTGCAGGGGTCCTGGAACCAATCCCACAGGTACCAGAGATAACTGTACTACTTAATTCTTTTTAACTCATCTGTAGGGTCTTGGCAGACAGGGGACACCCTTTTTGCAGATCCACATCCATAACCAACCCAGCCATTCAGATTCTAACTGTCATAAATAGGTGCTTCTCAAGGCAGTTTTAAGACTCAATAATAGAGAGGAAGATGGCAGCGTGGTAGGAGGGAGCAGATTCTACTTCCCCCTACACAGGGGAGAAAATCCTAGCCCATCTATGGAGGAACAGAACAAACAGCCAACATTATCACAACATATATGAAAATAGGAGATCAAAAATTGTAGCGGACATTGAAAAACCCGATGGTAAGGAGACTACTTTAGGATAATAAGGGCCCAAGGATCAACATGGGGGCCAGGGAGGTTGCAGCTCCAGGCCCAGAGCTCTGGGGTCTGCCTCGGGGTTCCCAGGAGAGAGCTGGGTCAACTGCTCCCTCCCTGGCCAAACAAGGACTGAGCAGCACCGGGGGAGGCCAGTTTACTGGAGGGCTCAGAGAGGGGAGTGAGGATGAAGAGGCACCCACACAGGGGCTGTGAGCACCCACACATAGCCATGGTGAAAGTGTGCACCCCACCCAGTGCATCCAAAGGCGCCCGCCTATACACTAGTGTCCCCAACCCAGAGAGAGCATGGTTTGGTGGCAGTCTCAGAAACCACAGTGGTGCAAAAGGAAAAGGTGCGGGTGCTCCCCGGGACCTATGATGCCCAGGCTGTGAATTTGGGGGAGCTGGGTGCCTCTTGGGATCCACAGAGTGCGTACCTGTGAACCCATAAAAGGTGTGGGTGCTCCGCGGGACACCAGAACACAGGGTAGTGAACTCCCGAGGACGTGCATAGGAGCACCTAGACCCCACACTCAGGACCCTTCAGAGAGGCACCAGACAGGCTGGGGGAGAACATGTGTCCACCCTAGGAACAGTACACCAGAGGCTGACTGAGTTCTGAACAGGAACAGAGAAAAACTGTCCCAGGTCACCCCTCAGTCTGCTGAAGCCAGCTAGAAAAACCGGTTTGGCCAGTCTGAAGCCAAAAATAGGTGTTTCTCTCTCTCTCTCTCTTTTTTTGTTTGTTTTTGTTTTTTTTTTCTTTTAATTATTTTTAAGTAACCTTTTATTTTTAATTCTTACTATTTTTAGATCTATCAATTCTTTATGCTTCTCTTTCTGTCATCCTAGTGTTGACCCTTCTCCCTTGCTTTCCAAATTTATCTCTTCTTCTTCCTTCCATCTTCTGCTTTGTTCCTTCCTTTGTTTTTAAACCTGCCAGTAATTGCATAATTGTATTATCACTATTTTATTATTCTTACACCTTTTATTTTAACAGTATTTTGGTATTCTTCTTCTTTCTGTATAGTCTTCTTTGCTTGGCTGGTTATATTGTATCATTTGATAGGTTTCCCCCGTTATCTCATTCATAGTGTATTGCTAATTTACTGTCCTTCATTTGTGTTCCATTAGTACAATATTGTCTATTCTTGAGTACAAGGCTCAATATTCTCTATTCTTCTTATCTAGCTTTCATAGATTCTGTCATATGATTGTTGCTCTAATATTACTGTAAATAATAGCTATTCCATACAATTGTAAATACTTCATGACACCCATCCCAGATCTTAGCCCACTTCACAGTTTCCTGAACTCTATTATTGCAGTGGTAAACTCTATTCTCTCACACACTACACCTATTTACTACTCTTTACTCTCACCCTACCTCAGAATCTGACTTCCCACATCCTCATTGCTTACTAGAGCCAACTCACAATCCGTTCCTTCCCAAAAAGAGTCTTATCTTTTTTACATCCTTTCTAAAAAGTGGCTAGTGGGGTGGAAGATCGCAATTAACACTATACACAGACAAAGGATCCGCTATCTCCTCTCTGCTGGGTGCTACTGTAAATATCATAGAATACTCCCTTGCTCTCTTAAACCATTTTGCCTTACCCCTCCAACTGATCACAAAAAAGAGTAGGTGGAAACTGTGAACACCTGGATACCCGAAAGAGCCTGCACCACTGAATCTCACAGGTATTCTACCACAGAAGTGCACACCATAAACCCAGGGAGCCAGAAAAGATCAATTTAACAAGCAGAGGCTAAAAAGAAGAGTCTCACAAACAATGAGAAGACAAAGAAACAATCCCCAAATGAAGGGAAAGGAAGAAGCCTCAGAAAGAATGCTACATGAAATAGAGGCAACTCAAATATCAGATATTGAGTTCAAAGCAATGATTCTCAGGAAGTTCAACAACCTCACAATGAACTACCAGTAACTAGAGGGAAGCTACAATGAACTCACTATAAAATATATCAGCATAAAAAAGGAAATAGAAACTATCAACAAGGGTCAAGAGGAAATGAACAATATAATTTCTGAACTGAAGAACACAGTAGAAGGAATCAAAAGCAGGATGGATGAAGCAGAAGATTGGATCAGTGAGCTGGAGCACAAAGTAGAAAAAAGCACCCACAAAGAACAAGAACAGGAAAAGAGGCTCAGAAGGAATGAAGAGGGATTAAGAGAAATGCAAGACAATATGAAATGTAATAATATCCATATAATAGGGATACCTGAAGGAGAAGAAGAGCAAGGGATAGAAAACCTATTTGGAAAAGTAATGACAGAAAACTTCCCTAATTTGATGAGAGAAAAAGTCACACAAATCCAGGAAACACACAGAGTCCCGATCAAGAGGAACCCAAAGAGGCCCACCTCAAAAC
>CM052544.1:61832950-61920738 GCA_028533065.1 Trachops cirrhosus
TGTCCGACCTCCATAAACTTCAATTTTCTGTCAGTTCTGGTTGTTATTTTGTTTCTATATCTTTGTTGTCCCTATCTTGGTTGTGCGAGGAGGCACAGTGCATCTACCTATGCCTCCATCTTGGCCGGAAGTCTAACCTTATGTTTTTTAAGAGCTTCTATTTATTGGGCATTTATTGTGTTCAATTCTGTGGTTCATAGACTACAGACTCTTTTTCTTTTTTTCATATTTTTTATTGTTCAAGTACAGTTGTCTCCATTTTCTCCCCTACAACTCCCCCCACCCCAGCCATCCCCACTTCCCACCCTTGATTCTATCCATGTTTAATTTTGTCTGTGTCTCTTATATTTTCATTCAGGAGGTACTGGCATGTCTACCTACAAACAGACTTAAAATCACTCCTAAGATAAGCTAAAGTCATTCTCACCTGTAATAAATCTCGACTGGTGGTGCACACTTCTGTTCTGATCCTACCAAAATCATTCTTCATCCATTAGTCATGTTAACATTATAATGGAGAAAACCATGTAAACATTTCAAAAGGTGCTTGGGAACCATTTAACAAAATTCATCATGTATTATTCATGAAACTGCAGAGAAATTATGATAGCGGAAATTTCTTCAACCTATTAAAGAAAATACAGGAAGAACCTACAGCTAAAATCATATCTGATGTTGAGAGACAATGGTTTCCTCCCAAAATTAGAAATAAAAGGGGGTTGAGGATGGTGGTGAAGTAGGTGAGAGCAGAGCCCACTTCCCCCTGCACACAGGTGGAACACCTAGCCGATCTTCTGAGGAACAGAGTGAACAGCATGTGGGATCCCAGCTTATGTGAAGTTTGGAGGCCAAAATTCTAGATGAGATTGAAAAACAGTAAGGAGATTGAGTTGGGACAGTAAGGTCTCTGGGACCAGCCCATGGATCAGGCTGCTAGGGCTCCCAGCTGGTGCCTGCCACAGGATCCTTAGAGGAGAGCCAAATCAACAGTTCCTTTCCCTACCAAACAAGGAGGATAGAGCAGCACCAGGATGGACCTGGATGCTTAATGTTTCTACAGGGAATAAAAATGAAGTGGGAGAAGCACAGAGGTGGTGTCCACCCCCTGGAACTGTGGACACTGGCTAGGTCATTACCAGAGAAATTGGAGAGCCAGGTGACACCTGGAGAAGAGAGAAGAGTTGAGTTGTGACAGACCCTGACCTGGATAGTCTCCAGTCTGTTTAGAAAGTTGGGCAGTATGAAGAGCCGGGTGCTTGTTAAGAACAGTGGGCTTAAACAAGAGGATTATATTCAAAAAAAAGCTCTCAGTCTTGGTTTAAAGAAATCTTGCACAGCAGCTTGTTCTTGCCACTGCTAGCTTGTGCCACAGATTGCTCATGAAGAAGAAGGAGGGGGTTCCTTGCACAGACTGTTCTGTGGAGGGTTGCAGGACTCAGGGGGTTACCAGTCTCTAGAAAGACTTAATTCATTGAGGGAGCTGAACTACCCTGAAGAGACTTTGAGAGTGCCCAGCACCTAGGGCAGCAAAGAGGTAGAAGGTGGTATGTGAGTTGCCCCTGATTAGTGCACCTCATAGGGAGCACGACTGGTAGATTAAAGGCACCGGCTTGGCACAGGTGGACAGTGGGGGCTCAGTAGCACATGGAGGACCTGGGTTGGAGGCTGGGCAACTGTGAATATTGCAGCCCAGACCTGGCCCCCATCCTAGCAAAACCATAGGAAGGGAGAAAAGTGAAGCCCAATCCCCCAGCCTGAGGCATCCAGGAACACCAGTAGAACTGGCTTGGTGGGTTTAGGGACAACAACAGGCTTTTTTTTCCCCCAAGTGAGACAATAAGACCTGGAGCTGAGAAAGGTCTAGAGACAGACCCAAAGAGGGAACGCAAGGTTAACTCCAGCAACTAAGAAACTGAGACAAATTTCACTTTGCCATTCTATAGAACTTGCATGTTATTGTTTATTTGTATTATTATTATTTCATTATTTTTACTTTTATTTTATTAGTTTTTGCTTATTTCTCTTCTTTCTGTTTAGTTTTCTTCATTTTATTTGTTTAATTACATTGTTTGACTGTTTTTCCTTGTTGTCTATTTCAAATTGTATTTTAACTTTCTTTCACTTCACTTGTGTACCAATATAACACTACTTTTGGTCATGTACTTCCTAGTCTTATTATTCAGATCATATAGTTCTTGTCATATTATTGTTGTGCCAGTATTATTGTAAATAATTGTTTTTCCATATAATTGCAAATACTACACAGCACCCATTCCTGATCTTAACTCATTTCACTATCTTTCAGAGCTTTATTACTGTTGTGGTTAACTCTATTCTCCTGCATACTACATTTACTTTCTATCCTTTACTCTCATCATCTGACCTCTAACAATCGCTCTGTTTTCTGGATTCAGATCACAGTCTTTCCCCCTCTAACAAGAGTCTTATCCCTTTTTCACCATTTATAAAAAGGGGCTAGATGGATGAAATATCACAGCTAATGCTATATTTACCCAAAGGATCTCCTATCTCTACTCTATGTGTTGGTACTTTAAATCCCATAGAATACTCCCCTGCTGTCTTAATCTAATTTACCTTCTCCTTGTAACTGATCACATACAAGAGTAGGTGGGAGTTGTGAACACCAATATACCCATTGGAAGAGACAACCCACCAATAAAGGAATCACCAACAGGTAAGAACCCAATTAAAACAAGAAAGCCCACAAAAACAAAAGAAAGTGCAACCCTAGAGCATCCAGACAAAGACATCAAAGAGACCAAACCACTGAATCCCATAGAATCCTTACCATAGAAGTTCACCCTACAAAGACAATGAGCAAAGTAGAATATCAAGATACAGAAACAAAGAAAAAGAGTCACCTAAAATCAGGAGACAAAGAAAGAACCTGCAATCACAAAGGAACAGAAGACTCCCCATTAAAAGAGCTAAATGAAATGGAGGTGAACAAACTATCAGATACGGAATTCAAAATAATGGTTTTAAGGATGCTCAAGGAACTTATAGACAACTACCAGGAACTGAGTGAGAACTACAAGAGTATGAAAAGGGATATGGAAACTCTAAACAAAAACTGGGAAGAAATGAAAAAAAATTGGAAAAAAAACTCAATAAAGAATTACAAGCAAGCTGGCTGAAGCAGAACATCAAATTAGTGAGCTGGAAGACAAGGTGGAAAGAAATACCCAGGTAGAGGAGCTGCATGAAAAAAGACTAAAAAAATATTAAGATAGTTTAAGAGAACACCAAGATAACATGAAATGCAACAACATTTGAATCATAGGAACACAAGAAGGAGAAAAAAAGGAACAAGGGATAGAAACCCTGTTTGAACAAATAATGACAAAAAACCTTCCAAACATGGAGAGGAAAAAACCACACAAGTGCAAGAGGCACAGAGAGTCCCAATCAAAAGAAAAGAAAGAGGCATACTTCAAGATGTATCATAATTAAAATACCAAGTTTTAAAGAGAAGGAGAGAATCTTGAAGGCAGCAAAGGAGAAGTAAGAAGTAATATACAAAGGGTCTCCAATAAGGCTAGCAGCTGATTTCTCAAGAGAAACACTCCAATCCAGGAGAAAACGGCAAGAAATATTCCAAGTAAAGAAAAACAATGGCCTGTAAACAAGACTACTCTTCCTAGCAAAGCTCTCAATTTAAATAGAAAGTGAAATAAAGAGTTTCCCAGACAAAAGAAGTCTGAAAGAATATGTAACCTCCAAAGCAGGACTATATGACATACTAAAGGGATAACTATAAGAAGAGGAAGAAAAAGAGTGTGAAAGAGAGGAACAGAGGTACAAATGGGGGAAAATGAATAAGTACCTATCATTAATAACCTTAAATGTTAATGTATTAAATGCTCAAATGAAAAGACATAAGGTAGTATGGATAAGAAAACATGACCCACACATATACTGCCTACAGGAGACCTACCTCAGAACAAAAGACCTACAGAGACTGAAAGCAAAGGGTTGGAAAAAAATATTCCACGTAAATAGGCAGGGGAAAAAAACAGAGTAGCAATACTCATATGAGACAAGATAGATTTCAAATAAGGGTCATAAAAAGAGACCCAGAAGGACACTTCATAACAAGGAAAGAAACAACTATGAAGACACAAACATTATAAATATATATGTACCCAACATAGGAGCACCAAATACATAAAGAAAATCTTGGAGGACTTCAAGAAAGATATGGACAGCAACACACTTACACTAGGGAATTTTAAAACTGCATTGTCAAAAATGAATAGATATTCCAAACAAAATACCAATAAAGATATGGCAGCATTGAAAAATATCCTAAATCACATGGACTTAACTGATATATAAATAGAAACTTTCACCCCAAAGAAGCAAAATCCACATTCTTTTCTAATGCACATGAAACATATTCAAAGGCAGACCATATGATAGGACGCAAAACAAGCCTCAACAAATTCAAGAATGTGGAAATCACATCAAGCATTTTCTCTGACCCCAAGGACCTGAAGTTGGAAACTAACCTCAGGGAAAAAACTCAAAACACTCACATTCAAGGAGATTGAATAGCGTGCTCCTAAATAATGAACGGGTAAAGAATGAGATCAATGAATTCTCTTGTGAGGTTGGGAGTTTCTCCTGCTGCCTCCTAAATCCCCACAGGTGTTTTCAATCTGTGTTTTGAGGCATTATTTCCCTGGGCTGGGGTCCTGGGTTGTGCAGTCTGTCTCACTCCCCACTTTTGCTGAGTTTATCTGCACTCGAATGTGGAACTGCCCTGTCCGCCAGTCGCCTTGTGTGCTGCGCCTTGCTCCACAATGACCACCTTGCTGGGTCTGCCTGCTGCCACCCCCTGCCTGGGGTCTGCCAGCCGCTGCTTTTTTTGCAGAGACCCCTCTCTGCCTGGCCGCCAGACTCTGCCCCTGCTACGTGTCTGGATGAATGTGTCTATTTTAAGTCCTTTGTTGTCAGACTTCCATACAGTTCAATTTTCTGTCAGTTCTGGTTGTTATTTTGTTTCTCAATTGTTGTTGTCCTTATTTTGGTTGTGTGGGGAGGCACAGTGTGTCTACCTATGCCTCCAATAGGGTTCTAGGACATACACAAACACTTCCACATGGGAATCAGCACCAGAAAGGCCCAGTTTGCTTAGGGGAAGCAGGAAAAGTGACTGGAATCCGACAGTATGCAGAGCAAGCACCATTGTTCCTTCTCTGACCCCTGCTCCACATACAGCTTCACAACCCAGAATGAGTTGCCCCACCCTGGTCAACACATAAGGCTCCGCCCCTCACTACAAAACAAGCACCACAAGACAAAAAAAAAAGGCCCAAATGGAAGAACAGATCAAAGCTCCAAAACAAATACATCTAAGCACAAAGACAGAGCCAAACCATCAGATGCACAGTTCAAAGCACTGGTGATCAGGATGCCTATAGAATTGGTTGAATTTTGTTGCAAATTAGATGAAAAATGAAGGCTACACTAAGGGAAATGAAGGAAAATGGACAGGGAACCAATAGTTATGGGAAGGAAACTGGGACTCAAATCAATGGAGTGGATCAGGAGGAAGAAAGAAACATACAATCAGAAAAGAATGAAGAAACAAAAATTTAAAAAAATGAGGAAAGGCTTAGGAACCTCCAGGACATCTTTAAATGTTCCAACATCCAAATCATAGGAATGCCAGAAGGAGAAGACGAACAGCAAGAAATTGAAAACTTATTTGAAAAAATAATGGAGAACTTCCCTAATCTAGCAAAGGAAACAGACTTCCAGGAAGTCCAGGAAGTCCAGAAGGTTCCAAAGGAATTTGACCCAACAAAGCACACACCAACACACATCATAATTACATTAGCCAAAATTAAAATGAAGGAGAGAATCCTAAAAGCAGCAAGAAATAAGAAGACAGTAACCTACAAAGGCATTCCCATCAGACTGTCAGGTGATTTCTGAAAAGAGACCATGAAGGCAAGAAGGGGCTGGAAAGAAGTATTCCAAGTCATGAAAGGCAAGGACCTACATCCAAGATTGCTCTATCCAGCAAAGCTTTCACTTAGAATGGGAGGGTAGATAAAGTGCTTCTCAGATAAGGTCAAGTTAAAGGAGTTCATCATCACCAAGCCCTTATTTTATGAAATGTTAAAGGGGCTTATCTAAGAAAAAAAGATAAAAAACATGTATATATAGCAAAATGACAGCAAACTCACAATTATTAACAACCACACCTAAAACAAAAACAAACTAAGCAAACAACTAGAACAAGAACAGAAACACAAAAATGGAGATCACATGGAAGGTTAACAACAGGGGAATGGGAGGAGGACAGAGGGGAAAATGGTACAGTGAATAAGTAGTATAGATGGTAGGTAGAAAATAGACAGGGAGAGGGCAAGAATAGTATGGGAATGTAGAAGCTAAAGAACTTATGACACATTGACATGAAGTAAAGGAGGGGAATGTGGGTGGGAGAGGGTGTTCAGGGTGGAGGGGAATGAGGGGGGGAAATGGGACAATGGTAATAGCATGATCAATAAAATATATTTTTAAAAAAGAATGAGATGAAGGAAGAAATCAACAAATTGCTGAAACAAATGAAAATGAACTCACAACAATCCAAAACTATGGGACACAGTGAAGGCAGTCCTAATGGGGAAGTTCATAGAGATACAGGCCTACCTAAAAAAGGTATAAACATTTCAAACAAACAACCTAACTCTATGCCTATAAGAACTCAAGGAACAACAACAAAGACAGCCCAGAGCAAGCAGAAGGAAGGAAATAACCAAGATCAGAGCAGAATTAAATGACATAGAGACTAAAAGCACAATTCTAAGGATCAATAAATCCAGGAACTTGTTCTTTGAAAAGATACACAAAATCAACAAGCCTTTAAGCAGGCTCATCATGAAAAAAAGAGAGAGCGCCCAAATAAACACAATCAGAAATGAAAGGGGAGAGATTACAACTGATACCACAGAAATACAAAGGATTGTAAAAAATCACTACAAAGAACTATGTGTCAAGAACTTTAAAAACCTAGGTGAAATGGACAAATTTCTAGAAAAATATAATTTTCCAAAACTCAATGAAGAAGAAGCAGAAAGACTAAACAGACCAATAACAGCTTACAATTTTGAAGCAGTAATTCAAAAACTCTCAGCACACAAAAGTGCTGGATAGGACAGTTTCACAGGAGAATTTTACAAAATATTTAGGGAAAAGCTAACCCCTATCCTTCACAGACTATTCCAAAAAGTCCACAAAGATGGAAGACTGCCAAATTCTTTTATAAATCCAACATCATTCTAATCCCAAAACCAGATAAAGACACAAAAAAGAAAGAAAACTACAGGCCAATATCAGTGATGAACATAGATGCTAAAATCCTCAACAAAATATTGGTAAACCACATCCAGCAGTACATTAACAAGATTATACAGCATGATCAAATGGGATTCATCTCAAGGATGCAAGGATGGTACAATATTCACAAATGAATGTAATACAGCACATAAACAAAAGCAAAGATAAAAATCACATGAGCATGTCAATAGATGCAGAAAAAGCATTTGATAAGATACAGCACACATTTATGATTAAAAGACTCAGCAAAGTGGAAATAGAGGGAACATTCCTCAACATCATAAAAGCCATATATGAGATACCTACAGTCAACATCATACTCAATGGGTAAAAAGTAAAAGCTTTCCCACCAAGATGAGGAATAAGACAAGGATGTCTGCTTTCACCACTTCCATTCAGCATAGAATTAGAAGTCTTAACCATAGCAATCAGAGAAGAAAAATAAGTAAAAGGCATCCAAAGTGGAAAGGATGGAGCAAAATTGTCATTGTTTGCAGATGACATGGTAGTGTGCACAGAAAACTGCTACAGACTCCACCAATAAACTCCTCCACATAATAAGTGAATTTGGCAAAACAGTGGGATAAAAAGTCAATATTCAGAAATCAAAGGCATTTTTGTACACCAACAATGAAATATCAGGAACAGAAATCAGGAAGAAATTCCATTTGATATAGCAACAAGAAATATAAAGTACCTAGGAATAAACCTAATCAAGGAGGTAAACGACCTGTACTCACAAAACTACATGACACTGAAGTAAAAAATCAAGGAAGACACAAACAAGTGGAAACATATATTGTATTCATGGATGGGAAGAATTAACATCATCAAAATGTCCATACTACCCAAAGCAACTTACAGATTCAATGCAATCTTTATTAAAGTACCAATGGCATATTACACAGAGAAGAAACATTTCAAATATTTATATGGAACCCTAAAGGACCCGGAATAGTCACAGCAATTTGGAGAAAGAAGAACAAAGTAGGAGGGATCACAATGTCTGATATCAAACTGTATTACAAAGCCACTGTAACAAAACAACCTGATACTGTCATAAGAACAAACCAATGGAACAAAATAGAGAGGCCAGAATAAAACTCATGTCTCTGTGGTCAATTAATATTCAGTAAAAAGGGGGCAGAGGAATAAAATGGAATAAAAATACCTTCTTCAACAAATGGCGTTGGGAGACCTGGGCAGCTACATGCAAAAAAATGAAACTTGATCACCAACTTACATCATACACAAAAATAAACTCAAGGTTGATAAAAGACTTAAATATAAGTCATAACACCATAAAAGTCCTAGAGGAAAACATAGGCAGGAAATTCTTAGACATTCCATGCAGCAATATTTTCACCTATATATCCCCTAGAGCAAGGTACATAAAGGAAAGAATAAACAAATGGGATCTCATCAAAATAAAAAGCTTCTGCATGGCTAAAGAAAACAGCATTAAAATGAAAAGAGAACCACCTGTATGGAAAAACATATTTTCCAATGATATCTTGGACAAGCATTTGATTTCCAAAATATATAAAGAACTCACATACAACTCCACGGAAGACAAACAATCCAATTCAAAAATGGACAAAAGACCTGAACAGATACTTTTCCAAAGAGGACACACAGAGGGCCCTGAGACATATGAAAAGATGCTCAGTATCACTAGCCATCAGAGAGATGCAAATTAAAACCACAATGAGATACCACTTCACACTGGTGAGAATGGCCATCATAAACAAATCAACAAACAACAAGTGTTGGAGAGGATGTGGAGAAAAGGCAAGCCTAGTGCACTGTTGGGAATGCAAACTGGGGCAGCCAGTGTGGAAAACAGTATGGAATTTCCTCAGGAATCTAAAAATGGGACTGCCTTTTGACCCTATAATGCCACTGTTGGTATTATACTCTAAGAACCCTGAAACAGCAATCCAAAAGAACCTATGCACCCCAATGTTCATAGCAGCACAATTTACAATAGCTAAGTGCTGGAAGCAACCTAGGTGCCCATCAGTAAATGAATGGATAGAAAAAGTATGGCACATTTACACAATGGAATTCTATGCAGCAGAAAGGAGCTCCTACCCTTTGTGACAGCATGGATGGAACTGGAAAGCATTATGCTAAGCAAAATAAGCCAGGCAGTGGAAGACGAATACCATGTTATCTCACCTTTAAAAGGAACCTAATCAACAAAAGAAACAAATGAGCAAATTATAGCCAAAGACAGTGAAATAGAGAACAGGCTGACAGTGACCAGAGGGGAGAGGGGAGGGAATTTCAGGAGGAAAGGGGAAAGGTTTGCAGGAAGAAGTATAAAGGACACGTGGACAAAAACAAAGTATGGGTGGAAATGGGAGGGAGGTGGGGAGGACTGAGGGATGGGCTGGGATGGGATTAAAGGCAGAAAACTGTACTTGAACAACAATTAAAATAGAATAAATAAAAAATATTTTGGCAACAATAGTATGGTTTATTCACAAACTCTATGATCCAATAATTCCACTTTGAGGCACATACCCTGAAGAAATCTTACAATTGTGCACCAGGAGATGTGTACAAAAAAAAAATCAAAGAAGCAACATTCATAGTATTTTATAAATCTAGAAAAATGACAATTACCAGTAAAATGGATGGATAAATTGTAGTATATGCATTGAATCAAACATAGAGCAATAAAAATGAATGAAATACAGCTGCGCAAATCATCAAGAATGAAGTCTAAAACAGTGTTTAACAAAGAATGTAGTAAAATTATATATTATATTTTGCAAAACAGACAAGGATATGAGGTCTGTCCAGAAGGTATCCAATCATGTAATATGAAAAATAGACACATTTTTTGAAGAAGATACAAGAAACATTGTACATAGGACAATGATACCTCAGTCCCCGTTACAATAGGCACGTTGGGACCTCACACAGTTCTCCCAATTGCCATCAGCTACCCCATCATATTTTCTTGAATCTCATAGATGGTCTGAAATCTCTTCCTTTTCAAAGGTGATTTCAGTTTTGGGAAAAGCCAGAAGTAACAGGGCACCAAATCTGGATGTTGTGGGGCTGCATCACCTGGATGATTTGATATTTTGCCAAAATACTGCATGAAACACAATATGTGAGCAGGCGTGTTGTCATGATGAAGCTGTTAGTCACGAGTTGCTGTAACTGCAGACTTCAGAAGCATCCTAATAGTTTCTGCAGAGGTATGTTCAAGCTTAATACAAAATTGGATGCAGATTCATTGTTCTGCTCACTCAGCTATTTTGAATGTGATGGTCACACAGTACACAATGTTCACTCAACATCACCTACCATTCCACTGACTAGCAGAGCGAAAGTATCATTGTTCACACATGCACAGTCCGATCCACACTCCTTGGCTTCCCGGTTACATTGGTGTCACACAAACCTTTCTCATTATATTAACAATTGCTGGACTTTTTCCAGTCAGACCTTACATAAGAAACCATTATCTTGAGAAGGAGAGCAGCATGCAATTAGGATGGAATGCAGAAAGTGTCCAATGTACAAGCAATATTTTAACTTTAAACCATTCTTATGTTATATGTGTTGTTTTTATAATACTGTTTTACATAAATATGGTAATTAATGCCCCAGTTGCTGTGTTGATAACATCTTGGATAGACATCTTGGTACTCATCATGACATTCTGGACATTCTTTTGATGATTGTCATTACATATTTCAGATGCAATTTTTTTAGTTTCCCATTATGAATGTCCACACAATTCTATTGTTGACTATCTTCAGAAATACTGTGACATGTCTTCTGGTTTCTCACTCTGATCATGGATGTCTGTTGTTTACTTAGTGTCATGGTTGCTGCTTGGCTGACTCCTTTGTCTATGCCCAACTGCAGGCTACAAGTTTATGTTTGTACTTTTGAGGTCACAGAGTTATCCTTTGTCCCTACAAGCCAGTGTATCTCTTAGCTGAAATATTTGTTGGTATCTACCTGTGACCAATGGTGTTTCATCCAGCTTTGACTCTTTCTTCATCATATGTCTTCTCTTTCTGCAGTCTTACACCTATGTCAGTTGTAGTCATGAAATTCCCTTAGTGTCAGATCCTCTCATTAAAACTGTGGTTTGAACCTAGAGAACATTTCCAACCCCTAAAAGACTTTTGATTCAAAATGTCATGCAGCTTTTTACTATAAGCCTACTAACTTTAATTGAATTGCCAATGTTATTGCTCTGAGGCCAGTTTAATGATGACTCAATGCATTTCCTCATTGATCTTGTCTGTAGTTCAATACACACAATTTGTAGATCAATGGGAAAAGTTGTTACCTTTTCCAGATAATAAATGAGATTTTCTTGTACCTAATCATCACTTTGAAGGCAATCTAGACTTGCTCTCAGCAGACAGAGGAAGGGCCTTTGATAAAGTCAGAGCAATTTCCTGCTATGTGAGACTGTGGTTGCATCAGAGTGACGGGGGTGGGGTCTCTCCCATTCAAGTTTTCACTTTCCATCAAGAGAGGCTCTGATTTTGGCTCTTCTTAATTGTGTCCCTGTGGAAGTGGTAGCTTTAACAACAAGGTTCTGCTCAGCTTGAGAAACCTTTGGGTTCAATCTGTAGTGCAGCCCTTTAGCAAGGTGGCCCACACATTCCTCAGCATGTGAGCTCTACTATTCACTGTTGATAACTCAAGAACTATGTATGCTAAATATTAGGTCTTTTTTTTGAATTGTTGAAACTATCAATAAAAAATGCCAAGTAAATTAAATATCAAAACTAACACACACACAACCGCACACAACCACACATGCAACTACACAAAGAAGCACACACAACTACATTCACAATCACACACACACAACTGCACTATCATGAGAAACTACCATGATCAACAAAAACGAATAGACCTAAAATTGGTGTAACTGGAAGAGAATACAACTAGAAAGATAAGGTGTTTTCAAAACTGTATAAAAGTGATATTAATTTGACATTTAGATTTCTCTTTCCCAATGTAGCTGGACAGCAACATTGACTTTCATTTTAGTTGAAACTCTGAGAAATATAAATATTTTTGAGTATATTTTATTATTTATTATCAATTTCCACACAGAGAATGTAATAGACTCATATGCACTGAGTAGTTTTTTTTTAATTTGGCGTACTCAGAATAGTTCTCTCTGCTGAGGTTAAAAAAAGCTCACTCAAAGTTGCAAAGGCAGGATTTACAGTGTGTGGACTCAGAGGTGTGACCTTATTTACTTTCCATCACTGAACCAAGTGTATTTGCAATTGACTTTGATGAAAACTGAATTAGAGGAAAACCCTTCATGGCCTCCTGAGGTTCAGGTCAATGTGGACCAGGGTTCTGCTAAATCTACAAAGTACTGATATAATCCAGGCTCAACAAGATACACGGCCTGCATTCTTACCATTTCTAATCTCAAAGCATAAACTTCCAAATCTAGTTGTAAACCCGTTAGTACATATTACAGAAACATGAAGATCTAAAGAGTTTCTTGAAGCTAAATCATTCAAGTAAGAAAAAAATACTACAAAGAACACGGGCTTGGCCTTTAAACAGACTTGTCTTCAAATACATTTTCTGTTTGCCTTAAGGGTTTGATCTCCAAAATATATAAAGAACTCACACAACTCCATGCTAGGAAGACAGACAATCCAATTAAAAAGTGGGGAAAGGAACTGAACAGACACTTCTCTGAGGAGGACATACAGAGGGCCCATAGGCATATGAAAGGATGCTAAGCATCACTATCCATCAGAAAGATGCAAATTAAAACCACAAGGAGATACCCTTCACACCAATCAGAATGGCCATTGTAAGCAAATCAACAAACAAGTGCTAGTGAGGTTGTGGAGAAAAGGGAACCCTAGTGCACTGTTGGTGGAAATGCAGGCTTGTACAGCCATTGTGGAAAACAGTATGGAATTTCCTCACAAAACTGAAAATGGAGCTGCCTTTTGACCTGGCAATTCATTCTGAGACTATATTCTAAGAATCCTGCAACAGCAATTTAAAATAACTTGTGTACCCCAATGTTCAGAGCTACACACTTTACAACATCCAAGTGCTGAAAGTAACCTAAGTTCACATCAGTAAATGAGGGGATCACAAAGCTGTGGTACATTTACATGATGGAATACTATGCAACAGAAAGGAAGGCAGAACTCCTACTCTTTGTGACAGCATGGATGAATCTGAAGAGCATTATGCTAAGCGAAATGAACCAGGCAGTGAAAGACGAATGCCATATGATCTCACCTATAAGTGGAACCTAATCAAGATAACAAACAAGCTAGCAAAATATAACCAGAGACAATGAAATTAAGAACAAACTTACAGTAACCAGAGGGGAGGTGGGAGGGATAATGGAGGGAAAGGGGGGATGGTTCCTTTAAACAAGGAACATGTTTAAAAACCACGTGGAAAAAGCCAAAGTGAGGGTAGGATTAAGGGTGGGAGGTGGGGATGTCTGGGGTAGGGGGAGTGTTGGGGGGAAAATGTAGACAACTGTACTTGAATAACAATAATAAAATAAGGACAATTTGATCTATATTAATGCTTTGCAGACTTTTCTACATGTAACTCACAGGACTAAATGAGACATAATTTGTAGGTGTGTCTATAGGGCATGGTAAAAAATCATTTTGTATTCATTTCAATAATACAATAAAATATTTGGTAAAATACAGATATTAATGTATCAATGATCTCCTAGTAGTTTCATAATCAACTTGATCCATTAATAAAAGTTTTTTTAAGTTCAGCTTTTTATTGACTATTACAAAAGAGGTTTAGTCAAATATCCCAAAACCCATGCCATCATCAGACTCCTCATATTCTTCTTTCTTTGCTTCCACTCTCTTTTCCTCAGCTGAGGTAGCAGCAGTTGAGGGGGCAGGACCTCCTGCTGGTGCAGCACTAGCTGCTGGCGGCAGGTCTACCAGCCCCTACATTGCAGATAAGGCTCCCAATGTTGACATTGGCCAGAGCCTTAGCAAACAAGCTTGGCCAGAAAGGTTCAACATTTACACCAGCTGCTTTAATGAGGGCATTGATCTTATGCTCCATCACTGTCACCTCATCGTCATGCAGGATAAGAGCCTAGTAGATGTAGGTGAGCTCCGGGACTGAGGCCATGGTGTGGGGAAATACTGGGCAAGCACTGCCTGGAGTAGTGCTAGTTGCCAGATGACGTGAGGGCCTCACCCCAGCGCTGAATTAGCTTCCTTGGTAGGACCGAGCCCCTTAGTGGCAGCTGAGGAAAGGGGTTTTTTCAAGTTTAATGATTGATTAACTTCTTATGACAATTTCTCCAAAATATTATTAGCCATCATCGACATGGAACTTTGTACAACTAGGTGAAACATAAAAATGCTTCAGAACCATTTAAAATGTGCAATTGAATTATGTTTACAGTCACATAACTCTACTTTTACTGAGGAATACAAGTTTATAGTTATAAAATAAGCTTATATGAGTATAACTGAAATTTTCATAAATAATTTTAAAGTAAGGTAAAGCTTTCATTTGCAGAATTTTGTGCACTTTCTGAGCAATTAATTATTTGGGGGCAGGTTTAGATGGCACTATTGTTTCCAGTGATCTGTTGCTACATAACAAACCACCTTTGAATTTTATAGTTTAAAGCAAGGATATTTGGTTAGTTTTCTCAGGAATCTGCCCTTTGGGCAGGGCTTTGCAGGGATGGTCCATCTGTTCTCAAAGTAACATCAGCTGAGTAGCCTGACTGATGTAGGAGGCTGGGCCTTCCTGGAGTTCTTCTCATTGACTAGACAGGCCCAGGGGTCCTGGCCATCTGGGTGGGTCCCTTCATGTTTGTCAGAGAGTAAAGTGTTTACAGCTTCTTGTTGTTAACTGAAACTATGATTTCCCTCCATAGCAGTATTACTCATGATTCACAGATACTGTCTATAGATCATAGAAGATATATAAATAGTGATCAAATATATGGGCTCTGTTTCCAGACCATCAGAATTCAAATTCAGGTTTTATCTTTTTCTAGCTGTGTGATTCCATGAGCAACAGAGAGTAGCATAGATTTTATTCATAGTTGCTATAGGATAGATAAGGCAAAAAAGTGTAGCACTATGCCCAGCAGACAGTCCAAGTAAAAGAAATACATGTTTATTAGTCCAATGGTAATAAAATTGTAGATCCACCCTGGCTGGTGTGGCTTAGTGGACTGACTGCCTGACTGTGAACCAAAGAATTGCCAGTTCGATTGTCAGTCAGGGCACATGTTTGGGTTGCAGGCCAGGTATCCAGCAGGGGTTGCATGAGTGGCAAGCACACATTGATGTTTCTCTCCTTCTCTTCCTCCCTCCCTTCTCCTCTCTCTAAAACTAAATAAATAAAATATGAAAAAAAGTATTAAAAATAAATAAATAAATAAAATTATAGATCTGACCACATACCTGTCTGTAAGCTACATCTCATCCCATGCTGTACAGTAGTACTCACTTTTATAGTCTTCTTAAAGCAATAGTTTTATGCCCCTTCACCCAATTTTATCAGTTTTTTACTTAGACCCATGGTGCTTCACACCTCGTGCCCCATTTTCCTCCCATTACCTTGTTTGAAATGCTTCCTCCATCATTCTCCCCTGCACTGTGACAATGTGCTACAGACCTCATACTAAAACACTAACAAAGAGGCTCAGGAAAAACTATGGATTTGCTAGACCTGTAACTGAGGGTTCAACTGCATTCTTACCTATTTTTTTATAGTCTTGATGTAACTTTTAAGTCTATAGAACTCAATTTTTATGAAGATCTAACTTTTTTGTATTTAGGAAACTGTAGCAACAGAGAATTAATTTCACAATATAAAATTTAATTCATTTGTAATTGTGTAAATTAAGCTTTCCTAAGGCATTTTTTTATTTCAGTATAGTTGATATGTTGGTATTGGTATTACTAGTTTCAGGTTTGCAATATAGTGACTTGACATTTTTATACCTTACAATATGATCACCACACTATGCCTAGTAATCACCTGTCATCAAGTAAAAGTATCACAATATTATTGACTATACTCCCCGTCCCCTTTTTCACTCATTCCCCCCAACCTCATCCCCTCTGGTAACCATCACTTTGGTCTATTGTTTCTATGAGTTGTTTTCTTCTGTTGTTCATTTGTTTTGTTCTTTTTTTTAGATTTCACATATAAGTGAGATCACGTGGTCTTTCTCTTCTGACTTATTTAGCACAATACTCCCTAGGTTCATCTTTGATGTCACAATTGGCAAGATTCCATTCCTTTTTATAGCTGAATAGTATTCCAGAGTGTGTAGAATGTATGTGTGAATACACAGGCATGAACACACACTACATCTTTTAAGTCAAAACTTGTAATTCAGGGAGCAAAGGTAGTAGGTTAAGCTGTGACTTTCCCTGCCTTTCCCCATATTCTGTTGCTAAGACTGGCATCCAGCAGGACTGGCATGAGAGCAGAGTATGCAGTGACATCTGCCTCTTGGTATTCTGGGTGTCATCCAGGGACAAAGCTATGAAGAGTAGAGAATAGAAGGGTCGGAACAGAGGATTATCCTCAGGACACAAAGGAGGAGTTCAAACAGGGGCCATAGATACAGGCAACCTCCTGAGTCCAGGTAATGTTCAACATACAAAGGGCATTTTTTCCAGTGTATGGAAATAGATTATAAATATACAGAATAGATTGAATATCTGTAGAGGTCAAAGCATCATCAGAGAATCACAACAACCCAGTCATTTTAGGGTTTTGCCAAGGAAAACAATGGAGACAGGAGAAAAGGTCAATTCTCTGGAAGTGGGGCTAGCAGGAAGAGAATGAAGCAGACTTGGACCATATGGCCAAGGTCAATGTTTCATTCTCATGGTGTCAGTGCTTTGGGGTAGGTGGTGGGTGGGGTAATCTAACCAGCCCCAGATGTCCAAGGGCCCATGCCAAAAGTGAATCTGAGAGTGACCCTGAGGTCTGACCAAAGAATGCAAGTGACTTGTCTCAAGGGGTCACTTAAGGCATTTTGGGTAATCAAAAAAGTTTCTGAATGGTGATTTTACGGAATAAGCTGCCCACTGGGTTTATTTTCTGCTCCAATTAGTCTCTGAGCTAAAAATGTTAATTCCTCTTCAAGGTGACAGGGAAACTGAGGATCTGACTGCTATCCCTGCTCTACCTCTAACAAATCTTCATTAAACAAAGGAAAGTAATTACCCAAGTGGAAGATTACAAACTATTGATATTACAGAATGACTGGATGGAAGGTAGACAAAATATGTCAGTATCTACAATACCATATAAAACCTTGCCCCAGGATTTAATTATTAGGTACTTACTAGTTCATATTTCTTCTAGATTCTTCAGTCTTCCAAGAGGATTTTCTACCTAAATACTCTTTTCATAAAAAGCTTTTGGTTTCATTGATTGATCTTTGGCTCAGATTTTGCTTTTGATAAAAAATATGTAATGGTTAAATTTTTATATCCTTACCCATTTTCCTGGATTTCCTTTACCACCTGCAAGATAGGTGTGAATATTGTCCAAGTTGATTACAGGTTTGTCAGTTTTTCCTCATGCATTACAAAGTTTTGTTGTACTGAAATTTCCTGTAAAGCTTGAAGTCTTTCCTTTCATCATTGTCTTACAATACCAGTCTAGTCTCACAGCTGTGCTTTCTCATTCCTTGAGCAGGTGGAAATCCTTTTCTTCCAGAATCAGATAGGCACTCTTTTTGGCTTTGGGAACTACCAGGTCTCTGCTGCAGCTACTCAGCTCTGCCTTAGTGTGAGAAGGGACTAAATAGTATGCAAAAGATGGGTGTGCCTGTGTCCATGTGAAATGTTATTTGCAAATAGGCAGCCTGTAGGCCACAGTTAGAGTGTGTTGATGCTTGGATTTTGAAGATAAACTCTCCGAGTCCTTCAGAAAGAATTTAAGAATTTTTTAGTTTTATTTTAATCTTTAGTTTTACATTTATGATATAGCCTCATATGAATAATTATTTTTTCTTTCATTAATCCAGAATGTCACTCAATGACACTTTTTAATACTCTTAAGACATGAGCTTTCATTCTGGAAATTTTCCTTTTATTAGACCATACTAATTAGTTTCTCCATCTTCTCTCAATTTTATTTTTTGTTATTCTATTAAATAATGTTTGGATAATTTTTTTAATCCTCACCCAAAGATATGTTTACTGATTTTAGAGAGAGAGGAAGGGGGAGAGAGAGAGAGATGAGAGAAACATTGATCAGAAGACCCCTCCACATGTGCCCCAACCGGGGATCTAACCTGTAACCTAGGTATGTGCCCTGACTGGGAATCAAATCCACAGTCTTTTGGTGTATGGGAAGATGCTTTAATCAACTGAGCTACATAGCCAGAGAAAATGTTTGGAATTGTTTGTTCATTTTTTGAGAGAGAGGGAAAGGGAGGGAAACAGAGAGAGAGCAGAGAAACATCTATGTGAGAGAGAAGTATTGATTGGTTGCCTCTTGAACACACACCAACTGGGGACTGAACCCACAACTTAGGTATATGCCCTTACCAGAAAATGAACCAGTGACATTTCACTTTGAGGGATGATGCCCAAAGAACACCAGTTAAGGTGAGAATGGTTGGAATTCTTCTTCTTTTTTTTAAACACCTTCTATTCTTTTTTTTTTTTTTTTAAAAAAGACTTTATTCATTTAATTTTTGGAGAGGGGAAAGGAGGAAGAAAGTGAGGGAGAGAAATATCTATGTGTGGTTGTCTCTTGCATGCCCCCTACTGTGGACCTGGCCGGCAACCCAAGCATGTGCCCTAGACTGGGAATAAAACAGACAGCTCTTTGATTCTCAGGCGGGCACTCAACGACTGAGCCACACCAGCCAGGGTTGGTTGGAATTCTTGAAGCTAGTCATTATATTGTATAACTTTTGCTATTCATACTCTTACATTTTTTTTCATTTATGATTTATTGGTGTTTCTTTTTCACTGTAACAGATTCAAAATAATTGTTTTCTCCATTTTTTTCTTAGGGTAGTTTGGTTTTCTAGTTTATTGTGTTTGGTGAATTGCTTTCTTTGTGATGGTTATACTAAAATATTTATTATTATCTCATATCTGTAAATTACTGTATAGAAAGAACAGTATTTGTAGTGGAATGTGTGAATAAGAATCAGAATGAGTAGGAATCCATACTTACCATCAGTGAAGGTTAGGAATTTGGGACAGAAGTCTTGAACTTACAACAAGAAGGGCAAGTGTTGTGAGGCAAGGTAATTTTTATTTTGGGTGATGGGATTCCCCTCACCCTGACTTGTCAGTTCTAAATACTTGATATTCTATCATGTGTGTCTTTCCCAAGTGACCTGTGTGTATCCTCACTTCAGAGAACCATACTTAAAGTTTAATTTCAAATCCCATTAAAATAAAATAAGCATATACTAACACTGTACTTTTCATATTCCCAGTAGCATTCTAAACATTTTACATACAGGGCCTGGCAGAAATAATGTCTGCTTTAGTGTGGTTGGTAGGATAATTATATGGGTGTATTAATTTATAGTTTTAATCTGAACATTTCATCTAAAATGTCATGTGGTGTGCATGACTATGATATGGTTATGTTATAGAATTACATGCTTATGATTTTATAGTGAAATATTTTGTAATAAAGAAGGGGCATTATTTGTGTCAGAACCTGTATATTATCACATTCAATTCCCACAACTACTCTAAAAGAGCATATATTATCCCTGATGCCAAAGGGGAAACTGAGGCTTGTGAAGGGTAAAAACTTGCCCAAGTTTACATGGTTAACAACTAGGGCATTTGGCTGTGGACTCATTCTTCACTCTCACACTATTCCTATTTACTTGGTGATAATCCCCACGTCATCTTTTCACAAGGTTCAGAAATCGTAGCCTCATTCCACCTACCACAATGGCCTATTTCTTCCTTCACTGTACTTTGTGGACTTAATCTTGGAATTTCGGGATTGTGGAAAATTTTAGTCGCTTTATGTCTCTGTCTTATGGCCTATGTAAGATTTATTTCTCAGTATTGAAAAGCTTTACTGTCAATTCATATGAATCACATTTAGCCAAATTTTTTCCCACATTTTATTCTGCTTCTATCTTCTTTTTACATTTTATGTTTATTTTAAAGTATTTATTCCCTTATTGTAATGAGATTTGGGGGAAAAGGAGAAGTAAGTTTAAACAGTCTTCTTGAACTAGAAAACTTCGCTTGAGCTTTACAATAAGATAAAGTCCCAGAGAAGTTATGCTAGATTTTGACTGAAGTTGCCATTGATCACAACTTTTCTTCAAAGAAATGTGTGTGTGCATGTGCACACATTGACAATATTGTCTTCTTATTCATGAACACAAAGGTCTTTCCATTTATTTAGATCGTCTTGAATTTCTTTCAGCAATATTTTTATTTTCCAGCAGACAATTCTTTCACTGATTTGATTAAATTTATTCCTAACTATTTAATATTTTTTATGCTATTTAAAATGAAATAGCTTTTTTATTCTCCTCTTTGGATTGTGTACAGTGGTATATAGACATGACTTATTTTTGTTAATCTTTTATGTGGCAATTTTTCTGATTATGTTCATTAGTCCTAGTAGCTTTCTTCTGAAGTATTTGTGGTTTTCTATGTATAGGATCATAAACTCTGTGGGAAAAAATGTTTCTAACTTTTCAAACTGAATACTTTCATTTATGTATTTATTTTAAAGAACTGACATGAACATTTAGGACCTCATTGGATGGCAACAGTGCTGAGGGAAGGCATTCTGTTCCCACTTGTAGAAGGACATTTCCAGGCTTTCACCATTGAACATGTCTGCTGTGGGATTTTTCTAATTACACTTTTTCAGATAAAGGAACTTTCCCTATAGTTTTCTGAAAGTATTTATGATAAAACGGTGTTGGATTTTGTCAAGTGCCTTTTCTGTATCAATCAAGACATTCTGTTTTTTATTCCTCCTTTGTGCTATTGTATTTTGTGATATATTACTTGAATTAATTATATTGAACCACCCTTTCATTCTTGGTATTGTAAAAATCCCATTGGTCACATTGAATAATCCTTTTAATATGGTATTCGATTTTATTAGCTAATTTTTTAAAAGATTTTTACACTTACATTGAAAAGAGATATTGGTGTATAATTTTATTTTATTGTGGTTTTATATGACTGGTATCATAGAAGGAATTAGAAAGTGTTTCCTCCCTTTTTACTTTTTGGGAGAGTTTGAGACAGATTTGTGGTGACTCTTTTTTTAAATGAGTGGTAGAATTCCCTTATGAAGCCATCTGGTTTAGGATTTTTTTATTGAGAGTTTCTTTACATATTATAGGTCTGTTGAGATTTTCTTAAGGCAGTTTAGGTAATTTGTCTATTTCAAGAAATATATCCATTACTGTATATTATCTAACTTGTCATTTCTTGGTTTATAGTTGTTCAGGTGTAACTGTACTTAACTTATAGTTGTTTAGTAGTTATATCCCTGGTTTGATTTCTGATTTTAGTTATTTTTTCTCATGTCTTTTGCTTTGTTGCTTTGTCTAAAAAATGCCAATTTTGTTGAATTTTTTAAAGAAGTGAGTAAGTTTTATGGATTTTTCTATTCTCTTTTTGTTTATTTCTACACTAATTTTTATTACTTCTTTCCTGTGCTAACTTTTGTCTATTCTATCTTTTTTTGTAGTTCTTTAAGATGTAAAGTTATATTACTGAATTAAGATTATTTTTATTTTAACATAGGCAACACAGTATGTCAATCTTCTATTTGTAGGCTGCCATGGCAGAAATAAACAAATGACAAGATTTTGAGAATTTTAAAGAAAAATTTTTGGAGAAGTTCCACAAAAAACATTGACAATATTAAGCTATATGTTATAAGATATTCTGAAAACTTTTTTCCTACTTGAATTTTCTAGAAATATGTAATTTTTGTTTACTTTTATAATTCATGATGTTTTGAAAATAAAAAGATTTAGATTATTCTAAAGCAACTGAAGAATGTATCATCATGATCACTGCCACTGTCATCATTATCATTACCACTTTGGTCAGAGTATCAAAACATATACCCCCTTTGGTCTGGGTGTGTTGTAGCAATTAATGAAATGAGTGAATAAAAATTAAGGCATGAAAGTGCAATTAGAATTATAGAAGTTAAAATTTGAATAGATTAGTTGTATGATGGTACTGTGGAATAGTACTGATGAAGGGATGAGATTTGGTTGTTGAAGAATGACAACTTAGATACTAAGTGGCCAATAGGGACACCCATATACTGGAAGTCATCTCAAGATAAACTTGAATATATTTACTTTTGGAACCATAATTAGTTCCATAAACAGTTGCTTGTGTTAAAAAGTTTGTAGTCAGATGCACTTTTCTGAAAGAACTATGATGTCATATTGAAAAAAATGGCTTTGGGGTCCTGTCAGAGATTGGCCATGTGGCTTCATACAGAAAAGAAATAATAAAATTAATGCCTAGATTTTATCCTCTATGACTACAGTCACTCATCTCATTTGTCTCCTTTCTCTTTGTCAGTGACTACATTCTCTCCAAGTTATTCAAAGACTCAAAGTCATGGGACATTTATCACACAGTAAAAAAGCCAGTTGTTCAAGGAACTTTTACCTTAGTTTTCAAGATTAATGGCAATGTGTCTAGTTAAGATGACTTGAGATAGACTGTGTCATTACCCAGGATTCTGACATCTAGACAGCACGCTGAGGAAAAAAAATAAACAAAGCAACACCATCAACATTACCCTATTACATTCTATGACCACCCAGTGACATCAGATCTTGAAGAGTGGGTGTTTAAAGTCACTACTCATTCTTTCCAGTTGCCAAGTACCTGTCTACAGAGAAATGTATTTTGTAAACCAGCCATCTGTTCATGATTTTTGTATTCAATATGACAAAGTGCTATGCTCACTCAGCTTTTTCAGCAGCTGAAGCTTCAGAAAGCCACTTGACATGGAAACATGTTCAAATCCTCTAATCTTTGAAAATTATATTTTCAGGGGCAACTTTTTATACTTCTGCTACTTTGTGACCTACAAGAGCCCCTATGGTGACTCAGTTTCCTCTTCTAGAAAACAAAGTCTTTAGATGATTTAACATGCTAGAGCCTTTATGGCCTGCACATGGATGATTCTTCTCATGCCCAGTTTCACTGAAGTTTTATTGCTAACTTTGGCAACTGAGGAAAGTCACCAGAGATCTAGATGACACCTGCAGTGATTTATGGTCATTGATGAAATAGATTCCTGAGGTACATTTCATAGAGCTTGGACATTTGCTTTTCCAATGTCAGTTGAAAAACAATGAATACTTCAATGTAGTATGTGCCCCAGGCATCAATCTTACCAATAATGGCATTCTTTTGGTAACAAAAAGAGTATAACATGATTATTTAAAATGAAAATGCTAACTGATCAGTTTAACAACTTAATAGTTTAACAACTAAGATGAAAATACAAAGCAGCAGTCAAAATGGGAAGACAAAGAAACAGAACTCAAATGAAAGAACAAGAGAATTCTCCAGAATTAGATGAAAAAAGAAAAACAATTTATCAGACAGAGAGTTTAGAGTAATGATTATGAAGATACTCAACAGCATGAAAAAAGACATAGAAACCATTAAAAAAGAGCAGACAGAAATACAGAATGCAATATCTGAAATAAATAATACACTAGAAGGAATAAACAGTAGGTTAGATGAAGCAGCAGATCACATAAGTGATTTGGAAGACAATGTAAAAAAAAACACTGGTCTCAAAAGGGGCACAGAGCTACTGTGCAGGGACCTCGCATGCACAGTGGCTGGGCCATCGAAGAGGAAGGAGTGTGGGTGAAATTTGCTACCACTCAGGGTGTCTCACAGATTGACCAAAGTGGGCCTCAGGGGCTCAGAGAGAGCCTTTTTCAATAGGGGGACTAAGTTGCAATGCCAGGAATTGAGCACCCACAAATGCCAGGCCAACAAAGAGGGTGGAGGGTGGGCACGATTGGCTCCCACTCAGTGCACCTCAGGACTGATCAAAGGGTTGCAGACTCAGGTGGATTATTGGTGCCGACCTGGTGTGAATGCACAGAGTGGACAGTGTGGTCTGCACAGTTGTCTGAGGGCATGGGCTGGAAAACTGGGCACCTGTGATTATTGTAAATCAAACTAAGCTCCCATCCTTTCTGAACCACAGGAAAAGAAAACAACAGAGCCAACCCCTCTCTACCTGCAGAATCTGGGAAGACCTTCTAAACAGGTTTAAAATCAACAAGAGGCTTTTTTACCCCCCAAAATAAAACAATAAGACCTTGAGCTGTGAAAAGACCTGAGATGAATCCAGAAAGAAGTCAGAAGGAAAACACCTACAGCTGAGACAAATTTCACTTTGCTATCTTTCAGAACTTGTATGTTTTTTTATCTTCTTTCTGCTTATTTAGTGTTTTTGTTTTTATTGTTTGATTTTTTATTTTCCCTTTCATACCACATATTAATTTTTCTACCTTCACTGCACTTGTATTCCAAATAAACATGACTTTTTGTCTTTTACTTTTTATTCTTTTAATACAGATTGCATATTTCTTATCATACTATGTTATTCCAAATCCCATACAACACCCTTCCCTGGTCTTTATCCATTTCACCATCTTCCTGAGCTTTATTACTATTGGTGTAAACTTTATTTTCTCTCACACTATGCCAGGTTTTGTCCCCTACTCTCACTATTTCTTCTCCATCTAACGTTGTATAAGCACTCTTCTTTCTTAAGTCAGCTCATATTCTTTTTCCCTTCTAATAAGGGTCTTAATTCTTTTTCACCTTTTATAAACAGTGGCTAATTGGGTGAAATATCATGGTTATTTCTCTGCTCCTCCAAAGGAACTCCTATTTGTTCATTACTTGTTTAAACTTTAAATGCCATAGAAAACTCTCCCACTGTTTTATTCCACTTAGCCTTCATCATGCCCCTGATAGGTTGAATGAGGAATTTCATTTCATTATTTTATCTCCCATTTCTTTTTCCTTTTCCCCACTTTCCTCAACCTGGGCTTTACTCCTTACTCTTATGGTTTGCCTCCTCCATCCTCTCAAAATCATTTTTTCTTTACTGTAGACATCTCATATTCACTTTATGCTTTTTCTACAATATTCTTATTCTCATCTCACCTTTATTAAACTTCATTCACTTGTCATTGCTATTGACCCTGCTATAGTTTTTCTGCAATTTTGCTCCCATTAATCCAGTACCTTTTCAATTTTACTTCAAACACCATAGTATACTCTTCCCTTTCCTTACCTGATTGTTTCCATCACACTTTCATGTTTTACTTATGTCATAAATTTTGCTCTCTACCTTTCCTTGCCTTTGTTCTATCCCAACTGTAATGAATTCTCTTCCCTCTTACAACAAAACATTTTCCCCACTTTTAGTCAACTCATATTCTCTTTGTCATATCTTATAATATCCACTAAGTCTCTTTACTTGTATTAATCTTAATTCAAATTCAGTTGAGATTGCTCATGTGTTAGGGGGCTCTTTTTGCTGGCATAGGCTTGGTTGTCTGGTAATACTGTTTTGTTAAATAAAAACTGTAAAATAGCACACAAGACAACATGGAAATTGTGAATACCAGTAGCTGCTGGAGGGGAGGACCCACTAAAAGGAGCCACAAACAAGAAAAGCCAAGTACAACAAGAAAGCCTACACAAATGGAAGAAAGGGGAACCCTAGAGCTTCCTGACAAGGAAATCCAAGAGACTGCACCACTGAGTACCACAAAACCCCTACCACAGAAGTTCTCCTATGAAGGCAGCTAGTAAAACAGAGCACCTTCAATTGCAGAAACAAACAAAAAGAGTCATCCAAAATGAGGAGACAAAGAAATAACATGCAATGGAAAGGAATAGAAATTTCCCCAGTAAAAGAGCTAAATGAAATGAATGCAAGCAAACTATCAGATATAAGATTCAAAAAATAATTATAAGGATGCTCAAGGGACTCACTGACAACTATGAGGAACTGAGCAGGAAATAAAACAGTGTGAAAAAGGAAATAGAAGCTATAAATAAGAACAAAAAAGAAATAAAGAATACAGTATCTGAAATAAAAAGCACACTAGAAGGAATTACAAGCAGGCTATATGAAATAGAAGGCTTGATAAGTGAGCAGGAAGAAAGAAATACTCAGGTAGAGCAGCTGCATGAAAAAAGACTAAAAAATTATGAAGCCTTAAGGGAACTGCAGGACAACATGAAATGCAACAACATTTAAATCAGGAATATAAAAAGGAGAAGAAATGGAACCAGGGGTAGAAAATTTGTTTGAAAAAATAATGATAGAAAACTTGTTTAAACTAGAGAGGGGGGAAAGGGAAAGCCAAACAAGTGCAGGAAGCACAGAGGGTCCCAGTCAAGATGAACCCAAAGAGGCCTAATCCAAGACTTATCATAATTAAAATGCCAAGTTTTAAAAACAAAGAGAGAATCTTAAAGATAGCATGGGGCAAACAGGAAGTAACATAGAAGGGAGCTCTGATAGGCTAGCAGCTGAGTTCTCAACAGAAGAACTACACCCCAGAAGGGAATGGCAAGTAATATTCCAAGTAATAAAAAACAAAGGTCTACAGCCAAGACCACTCAACCCAACAAGGCTCTCAACTAAAATGGAAGGTAAAATAAAGAGTTTCCCAGACAAAAGAAGACTAAAAGAATACATCTCCACCAAACTACCACTGCAAGATATGTTAAAGGGTCTGCTTTAAGAATGGAAGAAAAAGATTGAGATAGAGAGAGAGACACACACAGATACAAAGGAGGAAAAATGCATAAGTATCTTGTAATAACAACCTTAAATGTAAATGGAATAAATGCTGTAATCAAAATACATAAGGCACCTGAATGGATAAGAAAACATGATCCACACATATGCTGCCTACAAAAGACCCAACTCAGAACTAAGGACCTGCACAAACTAAACCTGAAGTGTTAAAGAAAATGTTTCATGTAAAAGTACAGGAAGAAAAAGCTGGGGTAGCAATGCTTATATCACACAAAAGAGACTTCAAAATAAAAGCCATACAAAGAGACCCAGAAGGACAATTCATAATACTCAAGGGAAGAATCCATTGAGAAGACATAAACATTATAAGTATATATGTACACAACATAGGAGCACCCAAATACATAAAGAAAATCTTGGATGACTTCAACAAAGATATAGACAGCAACACACAAAGTGTAGGGGATTTTAACACCTCACTGTCAATAATGGATATATTTTCCAAACAAAATATCAACAAGGATATTGCATCATTAAACAATGCCCTAGATCAAATGGACTTAACTGATATAAAGAGAGCCTCTCATCACAAAGAAGCAAAATACACATTCTTTTCAAATGCATATGGAACATTTTCAAATATAGACCACATGATAGGACACAAAACAAGCCTGAACAAATTCAAGAATATTGAAATTATATCAAGCATTTTCTTGGATCACAAGGGCCTGAAACTAAAAAGCAACCTCAAGGAAAAAACTCAAAGTCATCCAAATTCATGGAGATTGAATAGCATGCTATTAAAGAATGGATGAGTTAATAATGAGATCAAGGAAGAAATTGAAAGCTTACTGGAAACATTAAAAATTAACATACTATAGTCCAATACCTATGAGACACAGCTAAGGCAGTCCTGAGAGGAAAGTTCATAGCAATACAGCACTACCTAAAAACATAGAACTATTTCAAATACACAGCCTGACCCTACATATACAAAAACTGGAGAAACAACAATAAAAAAAAGCCCAGAGTAAGTAAAAGGATGAAAATTACCAAAATCAGAGTAGAATTAAATGACATAAAGAGAGAAAGAACAATTCTAAGGATCAATAAATCCAGGAGCTGGTTCTTTGTAAAGATAAATATGATTGACAAATCTTTAACCAGACTCATGAAGAAAAAAAAGAGAGGACCCCAATATGTAAAATCAGAAAGGAAAGAGAAGAGATTACAACTGAAACCACAGAAATACAAAAGATTGTAAGAAATTACTATGAACAACTATATGCCAAGAAATTGAATTCTGGGTGAAATGGACAAATTTCTAGAAAAATATAATCTTTTTTTGTTGTTGTTCAGTAAACATTTATTGAATACCCACTATAAAATAGGTATTATTTCTGGTTCTGTAAGAGATTTTTACTTTTTTATTTATTTTATTTTAATTGTTGTTCAAATATGATTCTCTGCCTTTTATTCCCAACCCAGCCCACCCCCCAGCCCTCTCCACTTCCCTCCCATTTCTGTTCCCCTTGTTTTTGTCCACGTGTCCTTTATATTTGTTCCTGTAAACACTTCCCCTTTTCCCTTGAAATCCTCTCCCCTCTCCCCTCTGGTCACTGTCAGCCTGTTCTGTATTTCAGTGTCTTTGGTTATGGAATTTTCTCAGAAAACTAAAAATGGATCTGTCTTTTGACTCAGCAATTCCACTGCTAGGATTATATCCTAAGAACGTTGAAACAGCAATCCAAAAGAACCTATGCACCCCAATGTTCATAGAAGAACAAGTTACAATAGCCAAGTGTTGGAGGCAACCTAGGTGCCCATCAGTAAATGAATGGATAGAAAAAGTATGGCACATTTACACAATGGAATTCTATGCAGCAGAAAGAAAGAAGGAGCTCCTACCCTTTGCGACAGCATGGATGGAACTGGAAAGCATTATGCTAAGCAAAATAAGCCTGGCAGTGAAAGACGAATACCATGTGATCTCACCTTTAACAGGAACCTGATCAATAAAACAAACAAGCAAGCAAAATAATAGAAAAATGCAATCTTTGAAAGAGAATAAAGAAGAAGTAGAAAACCTGAACAGACCAATAACAGCTGATGAAATTGAAGCAGTAATCAAAAAATTTCCATCACACAAAAGTCCTGGACTGGACAGTTTCACAGAATTCTACAAAGCATTTAAGGAAGAGCTAACCCTTATCATTCAAAGACTATTACAAAAAATCCAAGCAGACTGAAGACTCCCAAATTCTTTTTATGAAGCAAGCTTCATCCTAACCCTAAAACCAGATAGACACAACAATGAAAGAAAACTACAGGCCAGTATCACTGGTGAACATAGATGCTAAATACTCAACAAAATATTGGCAAACTGCATCTAGCAATACATTAAAAAGATCACATACCATGATCAAGTTGAATTCATCCCAGGTATGCTTCAATGGTACAGTATTCATAAATCAATTAACTTAATGTATCACATAAAAAAGAAAGACAAAAATCACATGATCATATCCATAGATGTGGATAAAACATTTGATAAGGTAGAATATCTATTTATGATAAAAATAAAAGACAAAGTGGAAGTAGAGAGAGCACACCTCAACATAATAAAGGCCATATACAACAAACCTACAGCCAACAACATAGTCATCAGGGAAAAATCAAAAGCTTTCCACTAAGGTCAGTAACAAGAAAAGGGTGTCCATTTTCAGCCCTTCTATTCATCATATTATTGGAAGTGCTAGCCACAGAGATCAGACAAGAAATAGAAATAAAATTCATCAAAGTTGTAAAGGAAGAAGTAAAACTGTCATTTTGTGCAGAAGACATGACAGTGTACATAGAAAACCTTCATAGACTCCACCAAAAATCTACTTGATCTAATAAGTGAATTTGTCAAAACAGCGAGATACAAAGTCAATTCAGAAAACAAAGGCATTTTTGTACACCAACAATGAAATATCAGAAAGAGAAATAAGAAAAAAATCCCATTTGCTATAGAAACATGAATAATAATGTACCTAGGAATAAATGTAACCAAGGAGATAAGAGAATTTTACTCAGAAAACTACACAACACTGAAGAAAGGAATTAAGGAAGACACAAATAAATGGAAATGTATATTGTGTTCATGGACTGGAAAAATTAACATCATCAAAATACACCACTACCCAAAATAATTTATAGATTCAATGCAATCCCTATTATAATACCAATGATATATTTCACACATAGAGAACAAACATTTCAAAAATGTGTATGGAAACAGAAATGATGTTGAATAGCTACATCAATTTTGAGAAAGAAGAACAATGTGGAAAGGATCACAATGCCTGACACCAAATTATATTACAAGGCCACGGTAATCGAAAGAGTTGGTCCTGGTATAAGAACAGACACATAGATTAATGGAACAGAATAGAGGGCTGAGAAATAAAACCAAGGCTCATTGTCAATTATTATTCAACAAAGGTGGTAGAAGCATAAAATGTAGTAAAAATAGCATCTTCAACAAATTGTGTTGGGATAGCTACATGAAAAAAAATTAAATTCAACCACCAATCTACACCATACACAAAAATAAGCTCAAGGTGGATAAAATATTTAAATATAAGCCATGACACCATAAAAGTCCTAGAAGAGAACATAGGCAGAAAGTATCAGATATTCCATGGAGCAATATTTTCACTGATATGTCCACAAGAGCAAGGGACATAAAGGGAAGAGTAAACAAATGGGACTTCATTAAAATAAAAAGCTTCTGGGGTGAAGTGATATCTCAGTCTGGTTTTAATTTGCATCTCTCTGATGGTTAGAGATGCTGTGCATCCTTTCATATGTGTCTGGGCCCTCTGTATGTCCTCCTTTGAGAAATATCTGTTCATGTTCTCTGCCCATTTTTTAATTGGGTTGTCTTCCTGAAGTGGAGTTGTGTAAGTTCTTTATATATTTTTGAGGCCAAACATTTGTGCTAGTATCATTTGCAAGTATATTGTCCCATGCAGTTGGTTCTCTTTTCAGTTTTTTGATGTTTCACTAGCTGTGCAGAAGCTTTTAATTTTGATTAGGTCCAATATGTTTATTTTTTCTTTTATATCCTGTCCTTTGTGACAGCATGGATGGGTCTGGAGTGTACATGCTAAGTAAAATAAACTAGATCATGAAAAACAAATACCATATGATATCAGCTATAAACTAGAACCTAATCAATAAAATAAACCAGCTAGCAAAATATATCCAGAGATATTGAAATAAAAAACAAACTGACAGGAACCATAGGGGATATGTGAGAGGCATAATGGGGGAAAAGGAGACGGAACATCAAGGATCATTTATAAAGAACATATGGAAAAAGTCAAAGTGGGTAAGTTCCAAGGTGGGATGTGGGGATGTGTGGGATAGTGGGCATGGTGTGGTGAAAATGAACACTACTATACTTGAACAACAATAGAAAATAAATAAGTAAGTAAATAAATAAGAAGCTTCTGCATGGTTAAAGAAAACATCACGAAAATGAAAAGGGAACGAACTATATGGGAAAATATAATTGCCAATGATACCTCAGACAAGAGTTTAATCTCTAAAATATATAAAGAGCTCACACAACTCCATGCCAGGAAGACAAACAATCCAGTTAAGAAAAGGGCAAAGGACCTGAATAGACACTTCTCTAATGAGGACAAAGAGAGGACTCATAGACATATGATACGATTATCAGCATCACTAGCCATCAGAGAGATGGAAATTAAAACCACAATGATGTACCACTTCACACTGGTCAAAGCGGCCATCATAACAAATCAACAAACAACAAATGCTTGTGAGGTTGTGGAGAAAAATGAACACTAGTGCACTATCGGTGGGAATGCACACTGGTGCAACCACTGTGGAAAACAGTATAGAATTTCCTCACAAAACTAAAGATGGAACTAACAGTGGAACTTCTGGGATTATATTCTAAGAACACTGAAACACCAATTCAAAAGAACTTAGGCACCCCAATGTTCACAGCAGCGTTATTTACAATAGCCACATTTTGGAAGTAACCTAAGTGCCCATCAGTAAATGAATGGTTCAAAAATCTGTGGTACATTTACAAGATGCAATACTAAGCAGCAGAATGAAAGAAGGAGCTCCTACCCTTTATGACATCATGGATGGATCTGGAGAGCATTGTGCTATGTTAATTAAGCCAGGCAGTGAAAGACAAATAGTATATGATCTCACCTACAAGACATTTATGTAGATATTAACTTTAAAAGTGCCAAAATAGTTTTGTAACAGATAAAATTATTTATTGTCTTTGTAAGCAGTGAAACATTAACTTTTGAGATCATCTCTTCTATTGAAATCCAAACTTGAACATATGACTTGGCACAGAATCTGGATCCTGATAATAATTGATAATGTAACAAAAATGGCACAGCCTTAGACAACTGAACCATCTATGGGTGGGTATGTTGGATACTTCAGTATTAGAAAGATCTGCAGTCATGTTTTGATGATTTCAAAGTTTCAAATAATTTCTCTTAACATTCCTCAAGCTCTCTAAGGACTGTAGAATCATAACATTTTCTGGGTTCTCCCCATGCTATATGTAGGAAATGAAGTATCTAATGGACACTTTCCCAAACTCATTTCCCAGCTCCCTGACCTGCTGTTGCAGCTATAAGTGTTTGTGTGCAGTGTTTCTCCAAAAATGTTATAGCCTTCCTCTTTCAGACCTTATCGTGCATATAATTAACCTCATTTTTATCCCTGAGTCCCACTGTATCCATCTTCATGCTTTTACCATGCTTTGTATACTTTGCAGTATATACTTAATTGGGAGGGAGGATGAGGAAGAAAACTCATTTTAACCTCTCCATTTTCCTCTGTGCTGAGGCCAAGATGACACAGCTTCCAGGTACCTCTTCCTTTCCAGGTAGGGTGTTGTCTCTGAAATCTATGATGAAGCACACTGGACTTGGCAATTGGTATATCAGTGAAGGAGATTTCGAAATAGTATTCCTTGATTCTCATTTCCTTCCCAATCTCTGCCTTTCAAGAATTTGTCCTATGAAATAGAATAGAAATCAAGCATAAATTATAAATATTTATTTGTTTGGGGCATATATACATTCTATAAAAGTTTAAACCACTGCCATATTTTTAACACCATTATGATAAATCCGTAGCTTCTAATCTAGAAAAACTTCTGGTCTCTTCAGACAGAGGTCTTACTGCTTTCCTCATCATACATATCCTATGGCCTAATCCAAATGAGATATTTATTTCTCTCTGTGCTTCTCAATTTAGCATGTGGATCTTTTTGCCTGAAACACTCTTCTTCTAGTTACTGTGGCTAAATCTTAATCATCTTTCTTGTCTCACTGTTGGACTTTCCAAACATTTCTTTCATGATGCTGCAGCCCTCTGTGCTGCAATGTAGGCAGCTACCATTCTTCTGGTTGTCTCTATGTAACAGACCACCCTAAAATGTAGTGCCTTAAAACAACAAAAGTCATCTGTATGGCATACGCATCTACAGTCTGCTGACAACTCAGTAATACTGGTTTAGGTGGTATTGGTGGGTTTGATTAGTTGGGGCTGGAGTATCCACTTCCAAGAAAACCCCATTATGTCAGGTGAGTTCATCCTGGATGTAGCCTGGGAGCTTAGCCTGGGTTATTGTGTGGGGACATTAGTTTCTCTTTACATGAGTCTTGTCATGGAGCTGCTTGAACTTCCTCATTAAATGGCAGCAATATTTTAAGGTTAAAATTCCAAGAGACAATAAATGTAAGCCTCTTATTTCTTAATATATAGGTATAAATACTAGAAAAGTACAACTTCTACCTTAATCAGTAGATCAGATAGTCACATAGGTCACCAAGATTCAACAGGAGGGGGCATAGACTCAATCTCTAGATAGGAGGGATGTAAAAAGTTTGTAGCCATCTCTAATCAACCACAATCATATTATATGTCAATTGCTCATTGACTCTTTTTTACCTCTCACCAGACTATTCACTGTCTTAGAACTCATCATACTTCAGATTGAGAAGTTTCTGTTGATCTATCTTGAAGTTCACTGATTCTTCCTTTGTTTATGTCCAGACTGCTGATAAACCCATTAAAGCTATTCTGTATTTGTTACAATCATTTTTATTTCTTGCATTTCCTTTTGATTCTTTCTTTGAGTTTTCATCTTTGTTTTTATATTACCCATTTGTTTTTTGTATTTTGCTTACTTTTTCCATAAGAGCCCTTTAATATATTAATCATAGTCATTTAAAATTCTCTAATAAATTCCTTCAGTTGTGTATATCTGAATCTTGTTGGGATTTACTTACAGGAACCCTACCATATTTCAAGGTAAAGATCCAGGAAAAGTTCTTATGTGGGAGGAATGTCCTTTTCTCACAGCTCTAAATCAGGCAGGCAGTACCTCCCATGGAGAGCAGGTTACTGTTGGGACGATTCTCTGTGTGTTTTATGAGTATTTCTGTTGTCCTCCTGTAACAGGGTGCAGCCAATAGGGGAGCCCCAAATAGGAATTTGTAATAGGGTCCAGAAGAGCTTGGTGATAATTGACTCCACACCAGAGGGCCACACCTGTCCAGAATGCTGGCAGGTATGGCCAAGTGTGAGAAGAGCCAGAAATGGGCCTGCAGAGGAAGATTGGTACTGGGATTTAAACGGAGGCATGGCAGCCATTGGGTGTCTCTTTTTGGGACCACACATCTGTTTAGGACCATTCGGCCTTGGTGTCTTGGTTGGGACCATGCGGCTTGGGTGAGAGTCAGGACCATAAGGCTTTGGAAGTGCTCCCTTTGCCACGTGGAGGGTTCCAGGAGGACTGTGCATTTGTGGGGAACTTTAGTTTGTGTTATTTCAAGTAAATAAGAAATTCCTTTCCTTTTCACTGGTATTAAGAGACATCTTTCCTCAGGTGGCAGGCAAAATGAACCCAGCAGCTGGGGAGGAACCCCTGGAGAAAAAGGGGGGGTCTTTTATATCATTCAGCCCCTCCCCCCCACTCTGTTCTGTAACAGTTTTTGGCGACCACAAAGGGACTATAATTGTCTGTGGCAGACTGACCCCCTCAGGTGCGAGAGAGTGAGACTTCGGAATTTTCCCAGTCTTGAGAATTTCTCTGCACTCCTCCTGAGGGCATCAGCCACCTATCATGCCTGGAAAAGTGCAAAGGAAATGAAACAGGGAGGGAGCAGAGATGTGGAAGTGTTTTGGTTGAAAACTTTCTGTTGTCCCAGTATTCTGTTGTATCCCACTATTATCTCACTATTCTAATAGTATCCCACTATTCTGTTGTCTCAGTCCAGGGCACAGCAGAGGCTACTGGGTACTTAATTGTAGGCAGATGGTTACTTCCCAAGGTCTAGTAGGAAGGTTGAGAGGAGATGCTTGTCCTACCCTAGGCCATTCATTCAAAGCTTGTAGGCAGTCAGGAAGATAGTTTGTCCATCCTTAAAAGGATCCAGAGTTGGTCTTCAGAGCATATTTCAAGAGGCCATTGTATCCCTTGATGAGGGTGGCTTCAGTAGGTTTGTATGGCAGATGGAATCTTCAATCTATGCTGAGGGCATCTGCCCACTCTTGTACTTTATAAGCTGTCAAATGAGTACCTTGGTCACTTTCAACAATGTCTGGGGTCCCATAGGCAGCACATAGCTCTTTTAAGCCTCAGGTGGTGGCTCATTGTGTGGCCTTCTTGCATAGGTATGCTTGTAGCAAGCTTGTAGCCATATCCATGCAGGTCACAGCATAGCATGAGCCTTTGGATAGTAGTAGAGTGCCAATGTAATTGACCTGCCAGTGAGTCAGTAAGTTGTCATTTAGTCACAGGCCACCCATATCTTGGGGTAGCCAGCTGCGGTGCTTCTCCACACAGACAGTGCATAGCTGATAGGTCATGATGACATCAGAGTAACAGAACAGTAGGCTCTAAGCTTTTATCACTTTCTCTAAAGTCTTCTGCCCTGCATGATGTAACTTTCTGTGGAGCTACTCAGACATGTCTTCTGGAGCTTCTTCTTAGCAGCAGATGCATCAGGTTGTTGGCTTCCTCATTGCCCGGGCTACAGAGAGGTTGCTGTTCATTGATATGGTAAAGAGTTATTACCTTTTCCAGATTATGTTCACAAGGTCCTTTCATAAGTCCTGTCCCCCTTAGGGTTCTTGAGACACTTGCAAGTCTTCTTGCTGCCAACAGGGCTGCTATAGGGGCAGAATTCTGTATACTGTCCAGCTATATTTGCAAATTGTCACTGGCCCAGGTTCTCAGGTTATGACCTGACAGTTCTCAACTCAGCCTGTTGACAACTTTGTAATGAACCATTAATTTTTGTGTATGGTGTAAAATAGTAGTTTATTTTCATTCTTTTGAATGTAAATTTTCAATTTTTCAGACACCGTTTAATGAAGAAACTGTTGATTTGGCATGGTATATTCTTGGCTTCTTTGTCATAAGTTAACGAACCATGTAAGTGTGGGTTTATTTATAACCTTTCTATTTTATGCCATTAACCTAGGTGTCTGGTTTTATGCTAATATCATACTTTTTTAATTACTATAGCTTTGTAATATAGTTTATAGTCTGGAAGCACAATAACTCCAGCTTAGTTCATCTTTGTCAAGACTGCTTCAGCATTCAGGTGTTTTATTCTGAGGTCCCATACAAATTTTAAGATGGTTTGTTTTATTTCTATGAAAAATACCATTGGAATTTTGATAGGGATTTCATTGAACTGCATATTACCTTGGATAGTATGGACATTTTAACAATATTCTTCCTCTTCATGCATGTGAAATAATTTGTATTTACTGGTATCTCTTTCAATAGAGGGTGGAGCAAAAGTTGGTGTACTGTTATGAGCAAGCAGAAAACAGAGCCTATTTTTTTTTATTATTAGGTATTAATTATGATATTTTCCACTAGAAAAACTGTAAACTTACTTTCTTTTTGCCCCACTCTGTATTCCAATTCTACCTCAAGCCACAGAGCTTTTACTTGTCTCTTCTCTTATTTCATTTGCATAACTTTTTATATACTGGGAATACTGGTTCTCAAGGAAATAGACATTGATAGAAACAGAATACCCCATAATTACTCCAGGAAATTCTATAAACACAGCCATCATCTCAACTGAACTAATAAAAGCACAAGAGAGGAAAGAAAGAATTGATATATAAAGAGGATTTTTCCATATACATCCACGACATATTTAAATTTCACTAATGTATTCAAAGTCTCTGAATATTTTCTGATCAGGAAATTTCAGAAATATTTTATGGAAAGGTTATCTGGGTAAAAAATACCCTGATAAATGTAGAATGACCTTTCAAAAAGAAATATGCTGCTGTTAAGTTTCTCTCCTTACCTTTAATCTTGGATAATGTTACAAAGGAGTGCCCATAAGACTATCAGCTTATCTCTCAAAAGAAACCTTAAGGCAAGAAGGGGCTGGAAAGAAGAATTCAAAGTCATGAAAGGCAAGGACCTACATCCAGCAAAGTTATCATTTAGAATGGAAGGGCAGATAAAGTGCTTCCCAAATAAGGTCAGGTTAAAGGAGTTCATCATCAGCCAGCCTTTATTATATGAAATGTTAAAGGGACTTATCTAAGAAAAAGAAGAAGATCAAAACTATGAACAGAAAAATGACAACAAACTCACAGCTATCAACAACTGAACCTAAAAACAAACTAAGCAAACAATGAAAACAGGAACAGAATCACAGAAATGGAGATCATCTGGAGGCTTATCAGTGGGGAGGTAGAGGGGGGAAATGGGGGAAAAGATACAGGGAATAAGAAGAATGAATGGTAGGTACAAAATAGATGTGGGAAGTTAAAAATAGTATAAGAAATGAAGAAGCCAAAACAATTATATGTATGACCCATGGACATGAACTAAGGGTGGGGGGAATGCTGGAGGGAGGAGGGTGCATGATAGAGGGGAATAAATGGGACAACTGTAATAGCATAATCAATAAAATATACTTAAAAAGAAAAAATATCAATGTTTTATAGCATTTATATAAAAATCCATTTTCATTTGCTGTGCTTTGATACCTGCAATACAGAGCAAAGAGGTTTTTTTTTTTTAATTTCTTAATTATTTCATTGTTGTTCAAGTACAGTTGTCTGCATAATGCATGTCAACATTGTCCCTAACTGAGGAATAGAAATAGCTGGAAAAAGCACTGTGGTATCATGTAATGTCAAAAACATCCCATTTCAAAAAACAACTTCTTTCTACCACTTAATTTACCTCATTCTAGGTGTGACAACACTTTTAAGTTTGGAGTTGTGCCTTTGAAGTCGATAAGTTACAATGCTGTGGTAGGAACACTTGAGCTATCTTGTTACTAATTAGACAGGGACCAAGGAAATTCCCCAAAAGGAACACAGATATTTGCATAGGATTTGACCCAAATACACGGAAAACATCTAGAGGGGCTACTCCTAGAATTGCTAAAAAAGTTGTGAGTGTGAACTGTAGAATCATGTGTGATGTGATCAGAAATGGGGTAAAAATACAGTGAGTACAAAGGATCCTACATACAATGATGCCTCAATATTAAGAAAAACATCAACTTATTGTTATACTGACGCAGACAATGGCCTGGGTCAGTATAACAATTCTGTGGCATTATGAATGAGACCAGACATTCACATGGACTATGGAGTCCTGTGGAGGAAAAGGGACGGCACAGCTACTATCTCAAGGAGAGAGCACCTCAGAGAGGCCTGGCCACTCTCTCAAGAGCAGAGCGCCCTGACCCTTGCCTTGACAGGCTTTTTATTGGGTTTATTATTTGATTTGCCCAGGAATAAAGTTCATCAATCATTGTCAGGCAGAAATGATTAAACAATAGATAACATTCAAAGAACAGCTGAGGGCTTATTCTAAGTCAGGGTCAGATAGTAAAAGGGTCATAAAACTTTGGGGAAACAAACTCATTTCAGGCTTGGACCCTTATTATTTAAATTAAGGGTATTAGCAAAGTAGGTTTCATAGGATTTTATGCATTCTTTCTTAGGACTGATTGCCCTCAGAAACCCCACCCTTTCCAACACAGGGAGGCACCCACCACTAGCATTGTTTCAGGCTTAACGCATTGTTTCAGGCTTAAATCAGGCAGGGGATGTAAGGCAGCCAAGAGATTAGGAAACTTCTTACAGACAGAATGAGGACTCAGGCTATGTCAAAGCCGAGGGGTAAGGGTCCATCACCCCCTTTTTCTGTAGCCCCCAAGTCCTTCCCTGGGGCCCCTGTGATCATGCCTGCCTTAGGTCATCCCTCCCTTGAGGAATCTTACCTGCCATTGGCTAACTGGTCAAGCATTGGGGGCCAGGCAGGGTGAAGTAAAAGGAGCAGAGGTGGTGCCCCTGCCAGGGAGATAAGCTTTGTCTCTTTAGTGGCTTATGGTCCCAAGGTCACTCACTCAGCCTTAGCCATGGGGTGGTTACAGCTCCTGAAACCAAGAAGGGCAGTTCCCAACATTATCCCATCATATCAGTAAACCCAAAGAGTTAAGTCAAGATTATCTTAGTAGACATCAAGAACTCATTGGGTCAACACAACATTTTTCTAAGGTAAAACAAAACATAAAACCTAAGTGAAATAGAAAAAAGTCACTTATTTAATTTGGTTGGAAATATTTTTTTCAAAACAATAGCTAGTGAGGGATAGCATAATATCCTGCCCCAAAATATGTCTGTCTGTTTTATGGATTATTTTGAGAAAAACGTCATTGACAGCTAGCCAGTAAAGCTCTAAAAAGAGGGCAGACATTATCTTTTTGTAAAGGAAATTTATATTTATTAAAACTTTACATTTTCAAAGGTGTCTTCATGTCCAATATGAAGGAAAGAGACTCTTGACAACTCTTACTAGTGGAGAGGGCACAGACTTGAATCTGTATAACAAACCCCCATTTACCATACTTGTCCACATCTCTGGTCACCTTTCCACAGTTTACATTGCCATTCAGAAGCTCCTACACTCATTTTCTTTGTTCTAACCTAAGAAGCCCAAGTTCTAACCACCCCTTTGCGTTCTTCATCACTGGATGTTCCCATGTGTATGCATGATGCATACGCTAATAGATTTTGGTTTACTTTTCTCTTGTTAATCTTTCATTGGCTGGTGTGGTTACAGGGCCCTTGGAGAACTTAAGATGGGTTTTAGGAGGAAATTTCCCTTCCCTTACACTGGTATCTTAATCAGTAGTGAAATACCACACACTGTCTACATTCTGCATAGTGATTAACTTCACTCTGTAACATTCCCTACTATAACATGCAAACATGCAGGACTGGGGGAAAGAATGTTATACACAGATGTTAAAATTATTTAAATTTGATGTGTTTAGAAGCAGAGAATCACTGGAAAATACTAGGGCTACTAAAAGTATCAGATAAAATTAATACCAAAGAACTCAACAACTTCCACTAACACTACCCCAAACAATAAGAGAATATGATGGACAAATAAGATTGCATATGATATCATAATAAGAAATGTTAGGTGTCTATATAGATCTAAAAATTGAAATGACTGGAATAAATGAGTATTCGGTAAATTTCTTCCTGTATTTACACTTCTCAAAGGGAAGTTTTAATATCTCTCAGAAGTCAGATGGAGATCTAAGGTGACAGAAGAGTGATTGGAAGTTAAACTAACCGCCTCACAGGTCAATCTGTAACTACAGCTAAATTGTGGAAGAATCATCTGGTGTAAACAACTGAACAGCAGCAAGAGAGAAGCCTTATAACCATGGACAGACTGAAGAAACAGCTTCAACATATCATGACTGATTGGGTGTGTAGAGGAGATGCTAAAGTGCTGGCTGGGCATCCACAGGTGGCAGTAGATGTGCCAGAGGAATATTTAAGTGGCGGGTTGCAAACCCCTGAAAAATGTGGGATCTTAACCTGAGATCCCTAACCTAGAGAATCGGAGCCTGAAAAGTATAGAGATAACATCCAACTGTGAAAAGGTAAAAAGTGGGAATGTTTCTCTCTGCTATAGATGGACAGCTGGAGAAGCAGAGAGCTGTTTAAAGGGCCAACACATAAATTTTATTTTGCAGCTACTTACCCTCATCTCTGGCAAACTGGGGCAGCAGAGTGGGCTAAAGACGCTTAAGGAGATAGTGGGGACAGAGGCTTAGGGGAGAAACCTGAGAGAGTAGCTGCTAGGATCCTGTTGCTGAGTTATTCCCCACACTGCAGCAGCCATCTTGTTCAGGTAGACCACTCCCCAGTGAGTGGCAGTAGCCTGACTAGCAGCAATAGTCCCACTCCCAGGAGGCACTCTGCCCCACCTATTGTGATTCAGCCTGACTTTTGAGTGCAGAGGGACTAGATTAAAAACTGAAGGATCAGTCATAGACAGTATATCCCTGGCAGTCTTGAACTGGCTGCTTAAAGCCAGACAGGGCCACCATCTGACATCAGCAGAGGCAGATCCAGAAAGAAAAACACTAGATGCTACCTGCATGAAATATACTGTGGTCTTCTCCATGATTTGCAATATCTTCTTTCCTGCGTAACTTTTTAACCTTTACTTCTTGTCTTTCAAGTTTGTGCATGTTAAGTCACCAGAATTTATATTATAGTTTATTTTGCTTCTCACATTTTGCTCTTCCCTTCTCTTACCTCATTTTACCTTCATCATTCCTCTTATTATTTATGTTTTAAATTTTGTTTTCTCTCTTGCTAAAACTTGTTTCCATTCTACATTTTTATTATTTCTCCCCTGTCCAGCCTCTCAAAACCAATTTTCTTGTCAATGGTCATCTCACATACTTCACACTGCTCTTAAAATACCCACATTCTCTCTCCATCTTTAGCAATCTTTGCTCTTTGGTTATAGATGGGATAGTTGTTGCATTTTTCCAAATTTATCTCTGGATCTTCACTACTTTTGTATTTCAAATCTGAAATTTTCCCATTCCCCTCTGCTAATCTTTATTTGACTTAAATTATTTTCCCCTGTCTTATCTTGGTTTTTGATCCTGACTCATAATATTCCCTCTCCCTCTAACATTTCAAAATCATTTCCCTTTATTCTCAACTTCACTTAAACTTTTCTTTCTTTTTTCCCTCTTATTCCTATTCCACCTATGTTAATTTTAGCTAGTTTGTTTTTAATAGTGTGTCATAGATCTTTTTCCCCCAATTTGGTTCCAATTTTTAATTATTTATTTATTTTCCCTTTTTCTTTCTATCTTTCACTTTATTTTATTTTATTTTTTAAATTTCTGTTTAAATCTGATATTATATGCTTCCCTTCTCTTGCTCTATTCGGCCTTCTTTATTCCTTTTTAAATTCATAATATAAATTTTACTTTCTCTCTTCACATTGCTCAAATTCCTTACTATCAGTAGTGACCCACAATCTGCTCTCTCAAAATAATTTTTGTTTCAGTAAGTCATTTCATCTTTCTTATAATAGTCCTAATCTCTTTACAGCATTACTAATACTGGTGCATTTGCTGTTGATAGTGAGATTGTGAGTGAGACTTAATTTTGCAGGTGTGGGTTTGTTTCCTGGGCTCTGTGGTTTTGTTCTGTCAGCACCTTCACAACAGCACACAGGACATAGTGGGCAGAGGGAACGTGATTCAGCCAGCTGGAAAGAAGGACCTATCAAAGAAAAACCCAACAACAATCAAGCAAATTGCATCCAGAGAGACTACATAAATGTCATAAAGGGCATCTCAAGAGCATCAGGTTCAGGAAATCAAGGAGTCTTTGCCACTGAAACACACAAGTCTCCTACCATGAAAATTTACAAAACAAAGCTAGGGTGACATAGAGGATCAATTTAAGAAGCAGAAGCAAACAAGAAAGTTCTCCAAAAAATGGGAAGACAAGGAAACAAACCCCAAATGAAGGTTAAAGAGGAATCCCCATAAAGAGTGCTAAATGAAAGAGAGGCAAATCAACTATCAGCTATTGAGTTCAAAACAATGGTTGTGAGGAAGCTCAATCAGTTAGTTCACTGAGAATTAGAAAAAACTACATGAAGCTACAAAGAACTTATTTTGAACTATATCAGCATGAAAAAAAACATGTAAACTGTCAATAATAGCAAGAATGAAATGAAGAATAAAATTTGTGAATTGAAGAACACAGTAGAAAGAATTAGAAGAAGGCCAGATGAAACAGAAGATTAAATCAGTGAGCCAGAAAACAGAAAGAAAAAAAAATCTCAGAAAGGGCAGAAAAAGGAAAAAAGATTCAAAAAGAAAGAAGGTGGGGTTAAGGGAACTTTAAGACAACATGAAACATAATAATATTTGAATATAAGGATACCAAAATGAGAAGAGGAGCAAGGGATAGAAAACCTGTTTAAAAAAGTAATGATGAAAAAATTCTCTAATTAGATGAGTGAAAAAGTCATGCAACCACAGGAAGTACAGATGAATCCAAAGAGGCCCACTCCAGGACACATTATAATGAAAATGGCAAAATTCAAAGACAAAGACAGAATCTTAAATGCAGCAAAGGAGAAACAGGGTAGAATATACAAAGGAGCTACTATACAGCTAACAACAACTTCTCAGCAGAAAAACTACAAGCCAGGAGAGAATGGAAAGAAATATACATGTAATGAAAATGATATACCTGCAATGAATACTACTATACACAGTAAGGCAAAATAAGAGTTTCACAGGAAAAAAAAGGTTAAAACAATACACTGCCACCATACCAGCATTGAGAGATATGCTAAAAGAATTGCTTTAAGAAGATGAAGAAAAACAGTGAGAAGGAGAGGAATACAGATACAAAGGGAGAAAGTGTCAATGAATAAGTATCTATCACTAATAACCTTAAATGTGGGTGGATTAAATACTTCATCAAAAGACATGGGTTAGCTCAATGGATAACAAAACATAGCCCACACATATGTTCCCTACAAGTGACTAACTTCAGAACAAAAGACATTCTCAGGTTGAAAGGGAAGGCTGAAAGAAAAATTTCCAAGGAAACTGACAAGAAAAAAAAGCCAGGGTAGCAATACATACATCAGACAAGTTAGACTTTAAAACAAAGGCCATAAAAAGAAATACAGAAGGACAATTCATAATACTCAAGGAAAGAATCTATCAATAAGACATAGACATAGTAAACATATATCCACCCAACATGGGAGCACCCAAATATATGAGGAAAATCTTGGAAAGACTTCAAGAAAGATATAGACAACAACACACTTATACTAGGGGTTTTTAAAAATGCCTCACTGTCAACAATGAATACATCTTCAAAAAAATATCAACAAAGATATTATGGCATTGAACAATGTACTAGATTATATAGATTGACTGATTATATATATATATGTGTGTGTGTGTATAAAACATTGCATCATAAAGAAGAAAATACACATTCTTTTCAAGTGCACTTGGAACATTTTAAAAAATAGACCATATGATAGGACACAAAACAAGCCTCAAAAATTCAAGAAAACTGAAATTATATCAAACATTTTCTTGGATCATAATGGCTTGAATAGAATCTAACTTCAAACAAAAACTCAAAAACATTGAAATTCATGGAAACTGAATCTCATGCTATTAAACAATGAATGGGTTAATAAAGAGATCAAGGAAGAAACAAAAAAGTTTTTGGAAACAAATGAAAATGAACACACAACCTGAAACCTATGGGACACAGAGAAGGCAGTCCTGAGAAGGAAGTTCATAGTGATACAGGCCTACATAAAAGAGATAGAAAAAAATGAAATGAATGATGTAAACTGACATGTACTAAAACCATAGAAACAACAACAAGCAAAGCCCAGAGAAAGTAAAAAGAAGGACATAATCAAAGTCAGAGCAGAATTAAATAATGGAGAGGCTAAAAGACAATTATAAGGATAAATAAATTCAGGAGCTGGTTCTTTGAAAAGATAAACAAAATGGGAAAGTCTTTAACCAGGATCATCAAGAAAAAAAGAGAGGACTCAAATAAATAAAATCAGGAATGAAAGAGCAGAAATTACAACCAATAGCACAGAAATACAAAGGGTAATAACAACTCTGAACAAATATATGCCAAGAAACTTGACAACCTGGTTTGGACAAATTTCTACAAACATACAATCTTCCAAAACTAAATGAAGAAGAATCAGAAAGGTTGAAGACACCAATAAGTGCAAATGAAAATGAATCAGTGAACAAAAACTGCACACAAAAGCCCTGGACCAGACTGTTTCAGAGGAGAATGTTACAAAACATTTAAGGAAGAGCTAACCCTTATCCTTCTCAAACTATTCCATAAGTTCCAAGAAGAGGGACGCCATACAAACTCTTTTTATGAGGCCAGCATCATCCTACTCCCAAAACTAGGTAATGACACAACAAAGAAAGAATACAATAAGCCAATATCACTCATGAACAAAGACAGTAAAATCCTCAAAAAAATATTGGCAAAGCATGTCCAGCAATACATTAAAAAGATCATACACCACGATTAAGTAGGATTCATCCCAGGGATGCAAGGATGGTATAATACTTGCAAACCAGTAAATGTTAATACATCACATAAATATATGGAAAGACAAAAATCACATGATCATTTCGATAGATATGGAAAAAAACATTTGATAAGGTACAGTACACACTTACAATAAAATCACTCAGCAAAGTGGGAATAGAGGGAGCATAGCTCAACATAATAAAGACCATATATGAGAAACCTACATCCAACATCATACTCAACAGTCAAAAACTAAAACCTTTCTCCTTAAGATCAGGAACAAGACAAGGGTGTCTACTTTCACCACTTCTATTCAACATTGTATTAGAAGTTCTAGCCACAGTGGTCAGACAAGATAAAGAAATAAGTCACCAAAATTGGAAAGGAGGAAGTAAAACAGTCATTGTTTACAGATGACATGATAGTGTACAGAAAACCCTATAGATTTCATGAAAAAAGTATTTAACCTAAAAATGCATTTGGCAAAATGGTGGGATAGAAAGCCAATATTCAGAAATCAAAGACATTTTTGTACACTAAAAGTGAGAATAAGAAGCAAAAATTAGGGGAAAAAACCATTTACTAGAGCAACTAGAAAAATAAAATACATAAGAATAAACTTAACCAAGGATGTAAAGATCTGTACTCAGAAAACTATACAGTATATCAAACATCATCAGATCCCTTATAATTAGTTTGGAATACAAAGCCTATTTTCATTTTTGCTTTTGAAGACTTTGTTCTTCAGTATGAGTAGCATGGTGTATTGATACAATGTGTGCTGATGCTTGTTTAGGAGGAAAAGAGCATCCTAAATCAGTCCTGTTCAAAGTGCAAGATTTTTCTGTGTGCTCTATGTATTTTCTATCAGTGGTACTGGGCAATCATAGTCCCTGCCAAGGATCCGTGGTGAAGACTGAGGAACAGATGTCTCCTTGGTGTTCCTGCTTGGGTGTATGGAGACTATGCTCTCATTTATGCATGTTCTCACATCTTTGTTTTCTTGTTGTTCAGCAGAGCAGCCTGCAGAGACCTGGCAAGCACTACCTTTCCTGTGGTTCACCATCTGTGGTCCAAGGTTTCTTCCCCATGATGCATGCAATGCCACCCCTTCCAATGGCAGCCAACATCATGCACCAGTGTTTGCTTCCTCTTTAACATGCAATTTGTTCAGGATACAGGTACAGATAAACACAAACATGATATACAAAGTGTACAGAAAGAAGAACATCATAAGGGCTCAGAATGCATGCTAAAAACATTCAGCTCTTGAAGAAAAATTATCATACAGCTCTCCCCTGTGGGTCAGGTATCTAACAACCAAGGGAGGACTGGACAAAGTAGGTTTGATATGGGCATGCAACAAGTCAGGAAGAGTGTCCTGTTTGTTTTCCAGACTTATGTGAACAGAATGAAGGTTAAGAGATGAAAAGGGACAAAAAAGAGTCTTAAAATCAAATACAAAACAGACAAATCTAAAGGAATCATTGGTTCTGCCACAAGACGCTACCAGGGAGCTTCATTTTAGGCAGCAATTCACAAGACAGACATACACACCCAAATGACTTCTTGTCAAACACTGGAGATCAAATGCAGAGCAAGAGGCAGGTCTGGAAATTTTTTGTAGGAAACCCACTCCTACCTGCTCGTGTGTTTACCTTGTAATGTTTTTCTATATGTGTCATTTTCAAAAATGCCCCATTTTGCAAACTCCTTGTCTTATTCTAACAGCAAAGAACAGCACATTTGAGAAGTCTGCTGCCTACACACAGAAACAGAGTACTTGACTGAGTTAACATTTGATGAATCACTTTTATATCAGATATACAAATGACATTTCAGTCTTACCAATCTAGGCATTTTACTTACTGTGAGCCACCAAGCATGTTTTATAGCTACTTACATGAATCCATGTATAAGGCAATGCTAGAGTTAGAGCAATGTGATACTACACTAATGTTTAATGTTGATGAGTTCTCAAATAAGATGAAATAACTGTAATAAAAAATCTATAAGTATTAAAACATGTTTGAAACTCTGCTATATTTTACTTAATGAATGTGAAATTATGAGAAATTTTTTAATCCATTGAAATTTTAAAATTTAGCAGCTCAGGGTTTATTAAAAACAAATTTGAATTGCCTGAGTTAGTCTGCTTAGATTTTCCTGTGGAATTAGACTACACAGAGCATAGATGGCTCTGAAAAAGTAATTGGTGAATTAGTGATTGAATGAATAAGGATGCGCAAATAAGTCTACTAAAATAAAGGAAAGGAAAAAAGTGTTCAAAACTGCCTTATGTTAGGACTGCACTGGCAAGAATTGAAAAATGTAGAAAGTTCCAAGATACTTAGCACATATTTCATGTAGATACTAGATTTCTAGTAATTAGAGTTTACATATGTGTATGCACAAACACACACATGAACAAAACATGACTAAATTGAATATTTGTAAGAGCCAAAGTGATTTTCATAGAATTCATTAGGCAATTTTATTTCCACTTCAAAGTACACTCATAAATAATCTTCCAATGTGAAACACCCACATCAACATCAGTTTTTACAAATAGTAAGCTCATAAGAGAGAAATCCTTGGTGTTGAGAAGAGACCACAGTGTGGTAACGCAGTTAGGCTATCACCACACCTGCATCTTCACAGATCCTTCTAACCAAGGGTCATATACATTCACAGATATTCAGAGAGAGAGAACTTGTCTGAGTCTCAGTTCAATTAGTACTAAAAATATGGTAAAGGGGAAGCCCTAGCTGAAAAAGGGACCTGTCTTGACCCTTGTCCAAAGACCCGGACAGAGTGAAAGTATATTACCACAGAAAGATGCTCCCCCTTGAGCTAGAAATTTTAAGGGGGAAAGAAGGAGGAGGGCCAAGTCAGAGAACATGTATAAAGGACCCATGGACAAGGAAAATGGGGGGAGGAGAATTGAATGTGGTAGGTAGGGGATGGGTAGGGCAGAGTAGAGTAATGGGGGCAAATGGGGACAACTATAATTGAACAATAAAAAATAACTTTGAGCCCATGCTGGTGTAGCCCAGTGGATTGAGCCTGACCCTGCAAACCAAAGGTCGCAGGTTTGATTCCGAGTCAGGGCACATGCCTGGGTCAGGTCCCCAATGGAGGACATGCAAGAGGCAACCACATATTGATTTTTCTCTTCCTTTCTTTCTCCTTCCCTTTCCCTCTCTCTAAAAACAAATAAAATCTTTAAAAATTAACTGTGGAAAAAACTCTGTCAATTATAAGTTTGTAACTCAAAATTACAAAATACACAGGAATAAGGCAGCATAACATGACAACTAGAAAAACAGTCAGCAGAATTAAATTTATCCTCAACTTCAGTCATATAGGACCTCTTAATTATGGAACATAAAATAACCATGTTTACATTATTTAAAAGATAAAAGAGACTGTATAGAATTTATGGAAGTAAACATACTATTGCCTCAAGAGAGCACGCAAATCTGAAAGAGAACCAAAGAAACATTCTCTAAGTATAAACAATGAAATTGAGATGTCAATGTTAAATAATGCATAAATAAGTAATTAGAAACTGAAGATGAATCTCAAGCTATTCCTCAGGGAACAATCACTGAGAGATTTTCTGTCAAGAGGTATGAACTCTGTCAGAGATGTTAAGAAGGGTGTGATGTGAATAAGAGGCGTTTTTTGTTGTTCACAATGGGAATTTTCCTGTTTATTTTGCTGATTTCCTTTTTTTGTATTTTTTACTATTGTTCAAGCACAGTGGTCTTCACTTTCCCCTCACTACTGACCCACACCCCACCCACTCCTATATCCCACCCTCAGTCCTACCTACCTTTGGAGTTATCGGTAGGTCCTTTATACTTGCTCCTTGAAAAATCTTCCTTTTATTTCCCTCATTATACCTCTCCCCACTCTCCTCTGGTTACTGTCAGTTTGCTCTTAATCTCCATGTCTCTGATTCTACTTCATTTGCTTGTTTGTTTGTCAATTAGTTTCCGCTTGTAGGCAAGATCATTTGTCTTTTATTGCCTAGTTTATTTCACTTAGCATAATGCTCTCCAGTTCCACCCATGCTGTCCCAAAGTATAGGAGCACCTCTTTCCTTTCTGCTGTGTAGTATTCCACTGTGTAAATGTACCACAGTTTTTGATCCACTCATTTACTGATGGGCACTTAAGTTGTTCCCAGTACTTGGCTATTGTAAACTGTGCTGCTATGAACATTGGGGTGCATAGGTTCTTTTGCATTGGTGTTTCAGGGCTCTTAGGGTATAATCCCAGTAGTAGAATGCTGAGTCAAAAGGCAATTTCATTCTTAGTTTTCTGAGGAAATTCTATAGTGTTTTCCACAGGGACTGCAGTAGTCTGCATTCTCACCAACAGTGCACTAGGGTTCCCTTTTCTCCACATCTTCTCCAACACTTTTTTGTTGATTTGTTTATGATGGTCATTCTGACCACTGTGAAGTGGTATCTCATTGTGGCTTTAATTTGCATCTGTCTGATGACTAGTGATGCTGAGCATCCTTTCATATGTTTCTGGGCCCTCTGTATGTCCTCCTTGGAGATGTGTCCAAGTCTTTTTTCTACTTTTTAATCAGATTGTTTGTCTTCCTGGTGTGGAGTTGTGTGTGCTCTTTATATGTTTTGGAGAACAAACCCTTGTCTGAATTATCTTTAACAAATATATTTTCCCATATAGTTGGTTCCATTTTCACTTTGCTGATGTTTTCTTTAGCTGTGCAGAAGATTTTTATTTTGATGAAGCCCCCTTTGTTTATTTTGTCCTTTATGTCCCTTGTTCTACAGGACTTATCGGTAAAAATATTGCCTCATGGAATATCTGAGATTTTCCTGATATGTGTGTAGAACAATTAACATCATCAAAATGTCTATACTACCCAAAGCAATTTATAGTTTAATGCAATCCTTATTAACATGCCAATGGTATACTTCACAGATGTAGAACAAACACTGCAAAAATGTATGTGGAACCATAAATGACCCCTAATACCCTCAGGAATATTGAGAAAGAAGAACAATGTAGGAAGGATCAAAATACCTGTTATCAAAGTATAATACAAAGGCCACTGTAATTGAAACAATCTGGTATAGCATAAGAACAGACACATAGATCAACTGAAAAAATAGAGAGCAAGGAAGGAAACCCATGCCTCCATGGTTAATTAATATTTGACAGAGGGGGCAGGAGCATAAAATGGAGTAAAAATAATCTCTGCAACAAATGATGTTGAGAAAACTGGACATCTACATTATGCAGAAAAAGGAAACTCAACCACCAACTTACCCCATACACAAAACTAAACTCAAGATGGATAAAAGACTTAAATATAATTAATGACACCATAACAGTCCTAGAGGAGAACATAGGCTGAATAAGAAGCTTAATGTATACTCTTATCTCATACTTTTCAGAGGATTACAGAAAATAAAAGAGAGAGAATTATTTTTAATGGCCAAGAAATTTCTAGACTTAAGGAAATACAAACTCCTTAGATTCAGGGATCACAGCAAATCCCAAGCATAATGTATGAAAAAGAAAAAGAAACCAAGTGGAAGCCTGTTATTGATATTTAAACTCCAAAATATTGGTACAGTAAATTAGCCCAAACTAGATTCTTATTCTACAAATTTGCCTTTCTAGTGTGTTTGACATTATCATTCTCAGGATTTAAGTGACTCAGTTGTCTCCATCCCAACCAGTAACAAAGAGGAAAAGTGAAGAAGCATGCACCTTCTGTGAAGGGCCTGGAAATTGCATACACAGGTGTTGCATCCTGTTAGCCAACGTCCACATACCTGGGCACAACCAAATCAAGGAAGGCAAAGGACATCTGGAAACAGGAATTTCTCAATAAGGCATCACATGCCCAGGAAAACAAAATCTATTATTGCAAGATTGTGCTGTCCAAGAGAATAGCTACTACTCATATTTACTTGAAATTAAATGAAATGAAAAGTTCAGTTTCTCATCCTCACTGGCCACACTCTAAGGATTCAAGAGCCACATGTGATTAATGTTGGAAAACACAGCCGAGGTTCAGTGTTATATCCCAATGCCCTTCTGCCTCTCCTGTCCCCCAACTCTAGAAGCTGGGTACATCACACATGGAAGAGGGTGAGCATGATGTCATTGGCCTCTCCTTTTGCCATACAAATACACAAACTCTATTTCCATACCCAACACCCACTCTCACTTGAAGGGACATGACCCCTTATTCTGAGATCTCCATAATGGAAGGTTGATGGTCTATATGGCCACCCCATACCCAGTGCTAGTACAGTGGCAGGAGGAAAACAGGCACTAAGGAACTCATCCCAGCAAGAAGATGAAGGGACTTGAACAGCAGTCATTGACCCTAGTAACCACAAAGCATCCTGGGCAGGACATGCTAAGTAATCAGGCTGGATGTAGATTTGTGAGCCCTCCTATCACCTCCAGTTCTGGTGCCTGGCAGTGACTCACTATTGTCCCTACATCTGAAAGTGTCTTCATGGATGATATTTCAGTGACCATTGAAAAGAATTCTTTATGAATATTCTAGTGCAATTTGTGGGATACCTGAAAAGTTGAACAATTGCAGTTTTTCCATTCTTTCAGGTCATCTGAAAAATGGTTTTGTGTGGGATGAGAAGATTCTTACTTAATTCATTGCCCTTGTGCTGATTCCTAGTTTTCTTTTTCTTTAACATTTTTGTTATTGTTCAAGTATAGTTCTGCCTTTCCCCCCAACCCCTCCCTACCACTCCAGCCCTCCCCACCTCCTTCCCCTGCTTCTACTCCCCTTTGTGATTGTCCATGTGTCCTTTATAATAGTTCCTACAAACCCTTCACCCTTTCCCCCTATAACCCTCTCCCCTCTCCACTCTGGTCACTGTCAACCTGTTCTCAATTTCAGTGTCTTTGGTTATATTTTGCTTGCTTGTTCATTTTGTTGATTAGGTTCCTGTTAAAGGTGAGAACATATGATATTTGTCTCTCACCACCTGGCTTCAGATTCCTATTTTTCTGATGTAAAACTCTTAATGGAAAATATTGAAAATAATGTGAAGTAGAGCTGACTCTCCTGCTGAGACTGTCTCTTCAAAGATACTTGTTCAAATTGCTTCTGTCTGGGGAACAGAAATAAGTAGATTTCTAAAACTCTTCATCAACTTATACTGCAGCCGTAGGCAGAATGTCAGGACTTTCTAATTTTCATTTGGCAACAGCAGTATGAGTATGTAAAATACATTGCACTGTCCACCTCAAATCTTGCCGGCCAGCATGTGTTACAGAAATGGGAGGGACTAGGAAAACAAAGTGTTGAGACACAGATGAAAAACTCAGGATCATTTCCCTCATGTGTGTATAAGTGAGAGGGGAGTCTAAAGTTGGAGAAGACAAACTATTCTTGTGTCCTCTGATAATTCTGTAAGATTTTATTCAAGTTGCTCAAGTACCATAAATATTGTAAAGTATAGGGAATCAGTTTGTTTGAAACTGGTGATTGTGACTCAACCCTGTATCGAAAGCTGACAGAAATGAAGTGGTGGGCAGGAGCCAGACCTTCAAACTGGTTTTCCCATGGGAACCAGGCCTAGAAAAGCATCCAGACTGTTTTGGCTTGCTCTTGCTAAAAACTCCCTCACCCTGGTCTGAAACAGTAGTATGAATTTTCCCAAGGATGGAGTGTAATCAGCTTGCCACCTTTCCCTTCTGCATTTGTTATTTTCATTGCCTTGACTGTTCCTAAAATGTAGACAATAACATTCCATGTAATAGATAATAAGACCTGAGAGAAACAATAAAAGCTTGTCCAGGCAAGGGTCAGGGCACTCTCCCCTTGAGAGAAGTGGCTATAGGACTCTCATTTTAAGAAAGTACCTGTACTGCTCGTTTTTCTCCACAGAACTGATGTAGTCTGTAGTCTGTGCATTTGTTCTTGTTTTCAGCCACAACATGTAGACTCTGCAGGCCGGAGTCTGAAACTTCTGGTGCCCAGGAACAGGGACCCAGGGCTACAAGCCGTAGTTGTGGACAACATACCAACTTGGTTGGAATGTGTGCATCACCCCAGAGAAGGGTATACAACACCAAGTGCTTTTCGGTAAGGTCATAGGGTGTGTTAGATATCAGAGAAAAAGGGGATTTTTTCCAAGGTCATGCTCTCTTGTGATCACACTCTCTTTAGTAAGCAGAAGCCTTGCCCTCTCTCTCTGGCAATCACCACACTTCACTAGCACAGGTCGGGTAGTTAAGAACCACAAGGGCACTTGCCCCTGAAAGACACCCATGAGAGGATAAGCTGGGACGTGGATCAGGACAGAAGACTAGGTTTCCTGCCAGCTGCAAGCAAAAGTCCACACAATGAGAGGCACACTGTAAAAACACTCACAAGCCCATCCCCATGACACAACCCCTAATCAGGTTTTAGTCTTGGGAGAGAGAGCAACAAATTTTCCTTTGAATTAGCTTTAACAATAACAGGTAATTACAGGGTTATTTACAGGGGCCTCAGTGCATTCTTTCTTTAAAAGCTGCTTCTTGCAGCCTTTTTGATTTTGCCTTTTCCCTCTGACCACCTATAAACAGAAAAACAGATAGTAAATGAGTGTTTCGGTTTCAACTTGACTCTGAAGATTGCTTTTAGGACTCAGTGTTAGTTACAGGGTTATTTATGAGTGTCTCAGATTCTTGCTGAGCACCAAAGACAAGAGGCATTCCTCCTTCCGGCTTGAGATCGCAGGCATTCCTATATGAGTAGGGACCTTGAGGAGGTGTCTGGGGTCAATCCCCAAGATGTGCAGGGGCCTCACAGGGTATTCCAATCATGGTAATATGACTCTCAGCTCAGTCAGGGAGCACAATATAAAGGTTGTTCACCTAGCACTTTGAGCCCCTCCCTTGCAGTCTTAAATACATGGGGGGAAAACCTGAAACATATAAGAGGGGTTAGGGTACCCTGGATGCCAGGCAGCCCTCCTCAACTGTCTTCCATCAACAGCACATTTCGACCCACCGCGCTACACTCACCAATAGCTAATTAGCTAGGGTTCAGTATGGGTGGCAGAATCTGAAAGGACAGAAATCAAAAGCAAAAAAGGAGCCTTTTAACAACAAGAATGTGTTCTAATTTATTATCTAAAGAGCAGGAAGTTTACCTGCGTGTGTTACAGCAGCTCCTCCAGGCAGTGGGATGTGAAGTAAAAGAACAGCATCTCATTCAGCTTTTACAAACTATAAAGGAATATTACCTTGCTTTTCCTGACAAGGGAATCTTAGATATTGAGGTTTGGGAAAAGGCAGGCGACAAATTAAAATCTTTACAGGGTTTCCTATCAGAGTTCAGAACTTATTAACTTGGAGACTAGTCAGGACTGCTCTCATGCCCATATGGGCTAAAAAAAAGGAGCTAATTACAGAGGAGGATATGGAGTCTAGTTCATAGGAGGAAGTTATATATGATGTAGCAGAAGAACTAGCCACAAGAGTTCTGTCTGCAACCCCAGTGGAGAACCTGCCTCATAGCCGTCACTCCTTATTTCAATTCTGGGAGCGCTCCTCCTCACAAGATCAGTCACCACCAAGAAAGCCAAGTGTAAAACGTGGGACATGTGGGATCCACTGAGAGATGGCTTTATGTGCAAATGCTTAAATCTATACTTACAGCAAAGGGAACCAAGAGCTTTTTGGTTATGCCGCCAGTGTGTCTAAGATAAGGGAAAGGGAATTTTTTCCTGGGCTGCTTCTCTTGTGGCTGCTTTGCTTTCAGTTTCTTCTTCTCTCCCTCCCTCCTCCTTCCACTTCCAGACATACTAGGCAGGAGAGGTTTCCAAAACTAGATAAGCAGAGCCAGGGTTTCTTACTTTCTTGTATTTTGGGAAACTGGGTTTGATTTTTGTTGTTCTGTATAACCGTAGAATCTTCTGCTTCTTCTGTTTGGGCTGTGCCATTTGAGCTTTAAAAGTTATTGACTGTTCTGGTTAGTGTAAGGTGGTCTCTCTGCTGCTTGGGCTTCATGCCATTTAAATCTTGTCAAGGTCATTTATAGCATCAGGTAGTATGAGATAAAATTGTAAGGCTAGTGCCTTCCTCCCTCCTCTTAGAGGATTTAATTTGAAAATACTGGTTTGTTTGAATTTTGTCTTTGCTTCAGGTTTTGTTTTCATTTTTGTTTTGAAAGGAGCAGCTCAGTCTTTAAAATTTCAATATGCCTTAGCTGACTTTATAAGAAGAATAGAAATTAATCTACCCCCAGAAAGACTGCTTCAAAATATTCCATTCCTTCAGATAAGACTAGCAAAAAAATTCAGCCCAATACCAATAACAGGAGCAAGAACTGTATTTCTTGATGGGTCCAGAAAAAACTGGATGGGCTGCTGTTGCCTGGAAAGAAGGCAATAGCTTGAAAAACTTGGTATCCTCAGGACATTCCTCTACTCAGAGGGCCGAACTTTTCACTGCAATTATGGCCTTGCAACAATGGCCTAAAGAAGCTTTGAATATAGTTTGTGACTCTGGATATACAGTTTATAATATTCAGCATTTAGATCAGGCATTAATTAAGACTTCAATTGACCCAAATCTGCTTAATTTATTTCTGACTTTACAGTCTCTCCTTGGGAAGCAAGAACACCCCCTCTTCATTACTCATATTTAATCTCACTCAGGCCTGCCTGGGCCCCCTGGTGGATGGTAACAATAAGACAGATGCCTTAGTTATGTCCTTACTGCCTTTCAGCAGGCAGCAGCTTCACATCAGTCCTTTTATCAAAACAGCCAGACACTTCAAAGACAATTTGATATTCCCCATTCCCAAGCTAAGCAAATTATTACAGAATGCCCTGACTGTCAAGCCCTTACTAAGGCACCTCCATCTATAGGAGTTCCTCAAGGACTAAGTTCTCAAATGATTTGGCAAACGGATGTCACTCATTACTCTCCTTTTGGAAAATTCAAATACATTCATATTTCTATTAATACTTACTCTGGTGCCCTACATGCATCTGTGTTAACAGGGGAATCTACTAAAAATATACAAGTCCATTGGCTTGAGGCCTTTAGTCATTTAGGACAGCCTCAGCAAATTAAAACTGATAATGGCCCAGGATAACTTGCCCATTCTACTCAAGCTTTCCTTCAGCATTGGAATATCCAACATAAAACAGGAATACCTTATAATTCAACTGGTCAGGCAATTGTTGAACAGGCACATCATACCTTTAAAAATCTTCTTAAAAAACAAAAAAGGGGGAGTCATGAGTCCACCCCCCCAAAATTGATTATGTTAGCTATGTTCAGCTATAATTTTCTAAATTGTGATGAATCACGCCATACTCCAATTGAGAAACATTTTCAGAAGAAAGAGTCAAAGTCATCTTATCCTCAGCTTTTATATGGAGATCCGCTGGGAGATGATTCCTAGCAGGGCCCGGTAGACCTCTTAACATGGGGAAGAGGGTATGCATGTGTTTCCATTCCTACAGGTCCTGTCTGGGTAGCAGCTAAAGGGTGAAAGCTTATCATGAACAAAACAGACATCAAGCTGGAGATGAAAACTGATCTGATAACAGACCAGATAGCCCATTAGAAGAAAATAAGCACTGGATGCCAGTGCCAAAAAATACAGTTTATGTTGCTGAGTATTTACCAGTTTGTTTTTCTGTTCTTACTGACATTTTGTGCTTTCCTTTAAAGGAGCAACTTGACGCTGCAAACAAAGAGCAGTACAGTGATTACTATCAGCTTTCCATGGTAACTACGGTGGGCCTGCATACCCATGAGACGCTTATCATACTCTCAATCCCCCTCCAGTTCCTCCTTGTACTTTAGACACTAGCCGTAAAGACTCAGTCTCTTGGTCTTTGTGCAGAGGACCAAATGCCACCATTGCTTTTCTCCCCAAAAGCTGGTTTGTAGTTGAGAACTGGGGAGCTAATTAGAAAGTACTGGCTAAGCATGGCATAACAAGAGGTTCAGCTCAGCCTCTATATCTATATACTAATATGTGGTAAGAGGGGCCCAGTACCAGAGCACCTATTATCAGAATTGTTTCTCCCAACAACACTAGCCCTTGGCATTATAACTCTTGGAAAATGGGCTTGCCTTTTATCACTAGAAAACACCTTTATAAAAAACTTGAATGTAACCCTAAAAATGTTTTAGGATGTTTCTACCAGGATAGCCCTCCAAAACAGAATTGAGTCATAGTTTGTACCTCTCACCCCTACTTGTTTTTAGCACCCCAGGGACAACTCAGGTCTTTTATAATTAATTGGCAAAAATTTATTCTCTGCCTGTCCCTGCAGGCTCTCTCTATATGCCAGCTGCCTTACCCATCTCAGTATTACTCAGTTAAGCCCCACCATAGTCTATACAGTTAAAAGACAAAGTCAAGTATAGGTGCCAGTTAATGTAACCAGAAAATGGGGAGATGCCAATGGCATAGCAGTGCTTAACAATGCACTGGCCTCCTTAAGAGTTCAATGGTTTGTTGGCACTCTAATTTCATTCATTGTCTCTGCTATGGTTGTTACTACTACTGCTACTGCTACTGTTGCCATGGCAACCACTGCCCTCATTGAGTCAGTTCAAATTGCTCATGCTGTTGATATTCTCTTAACTAATTCCACCTTAGAAATGCTTCCACAGGCCCAGATTGATCAAGAGATCCTGACTTGAGTTTCTGAGATTGAATTAGCCCTCAGCTGGACTGGTGAACACCAGGACATGCTAGTGACCTGTCAGCAGCTGACCTGTAATCCTGGTTTCTTCAAACTGTGTATCACCCCACTCCAGTGGGACTCCAGGCAATACTCCTAGAGCAATATTCAACATTGCCTAAGAGGAGCTTTTTCTACCAATTTAAAGGGACAAATTAAAAAATTACAACTAGAATTACATCAGCAGTTGCAGGACATTCAGTGCTTGGCTAAGCAAGAGATTTTTCACACACTGTGATAATCTTGTCTGTCTAATCCCAAAAAATTAGTATGATGGACTCAACCTGAGACTATGGGTCCTTGGAGCCAACAGCTAGTTACTGATTCTAATAATGCTTTGTGTATTTTGATACATTTGCAAATTATTTGCCCAGGGTCATAGAAGAGACCAGAAAGTAGCAAGTCTTGTAGGATCCACCACCACAATAGTCCTAACAAAAAAAAAAAAAAAAAAAAAGGAGGGGGCGAATTGTAGGGAACTGATTTGTTTGAAGCTGGCAATTGTGACTCAGCTGTGTATCGAAAGCTGACAGGAGTGAAGTGGTGGGCAGGAGTCAGACCCTCAAACCAGTTTTCCTGTGGGAATCAGGCCTAGAAAAGCATATGAACTGTTTTGTGTTTTGGCTTGTTCTTGCTAAAATTCCCTCACCCTTGTGGTGAGGGTTCCAAAACCCTTGTGGTTTGAAACAGTAGATGTTTATTGACTGTCTTCAAGGTAATTTCCAAAGCCGGTATGAATTTGCCCATGGATGGAGTGTAATCAGCTTGCCACCTTTCCCTTCTGCATTTGTTATTTTCATTGCCTTGATTGTACCTAAAATGTAGACAACAACATTCCATGTAATAGATAATAAGACCTGAGAGAAACAATAAAAGCTTGTCCAGGCAAGGGTCAGGGCACTCTCCCCTTGAGAGAAGCAGCTGTAGGACTCTCATCTTAAGGGAGTACCTGTACGGTCCATTTTTCTCCACAGGACTGCTGTAGTTTATATACATTTGTTCTTGTCTTGCAGACCCTACAGGCCAGAGTCTACAACAGTAAAGTGAAGGGTACCCTTATGTAGACTCTGATTTATGGCAGAAAGGAAGACTTTCACTATCTGGCCTATTCATAAGTCATTTGTCTTGCAAACATTTCAGCTAAGTTTCTCAAACACAATAACTCACATTGTCTTACAGGTGTCAAACAGCCAGAGTTCAGTCACAGGTTGGCTGCTGTCATGGCTGGGTCAGTGCTTGTCTTTTCCTGTCTCCTGATTGACAGCAGGTACACTTCAGATCCATAATGACACACCTCTGTCGCATACTCTTAGTAGCAAGTCTCAAATCAATATAGAGTTTTCTTCCTTAAGCCTCAGAAAATGATTTCCTTCAGGTCAGAGGAGAGAACCCTAGCCAGATGTAATCAAGTCAGAAGAAGTAAACAGAAAAAGTCTCCTAATGAGTATAAATGCCACCCACTGTCTCATTTCACTGATGTAGAGGTAACAGTCACAGTATTATGATGTCCTACCAACAAAACTGGGCTTTCATGTTAAATAATCTGAAAGGTCCTCAGCAGGAGGCTTCACCTCAGACACTTGTCTAAGCAAACATCCAAAAAAATAGAGAACACTTCTACATTTTCAAGGTTTATAAAAAGTCTTTAAAAATGTAATTTTTTTATTGTTGTTCAGTTACAGTTCTGCCTTATTCCGCCTTGCTCTCCCTTGCCTGTCCTCTTCTGCTACACAGTCAACTGCCCCCATTCACTGTGCCCATGGGTCTTCTATTCATTTTCCTTGACTTGTGCCTTCCCCTTCTTTCCCCTATTATCCTTCTCTAACCCCATGGTCACTGTCAGTTTGTTCTTTATTTCCATGTCTTTGGATCTATTTTTTATCTGTTTTTTTTGTTGTTGTTGTTGTTGATTATGTTCCAGTTAAAGGTGAGATCATATGGTATTTGTCTTTCACTGCCTGGCATATTTCACTTACCATAAAACTCTGCAGTTCTATCCATGTTGTTGTGAAGGGTAAGAGTTCCTTCTTCCTTTCTGCTGTGTAGTATTGAATTGTGTTAATGTACCAGTTTTTTTATCCACTAAATTACTGATGGGCACTTAGGTTGTTTCCAGCACGTGGCTATTGTAAATAATGCTGCTATGAGCATTGTGCATAGGTTCTTTTGAATTGGTGATTCAGGATTCTTAGGTGATAACCCCAGCAATTAGATCACTGGATCAAAAGACAGTTCCATCTTTAGTTTTGAGAGGAAACTGCATGATGTTTTCTCCAGTGGCTGCACCAGTCTTTACTCCACCAGCAGTGTACTAGGGTTCCCTTTTCACCACAACCTCGCCAGCACATGTTGCTTGTTGATTTGCTTATGATGGCCATTCTGACTGGTGTGAAGTGGTATCTCATTGTGGTTTTAATTTGCATCTCTCTGATGGCTAGTGATATTGAGCATTTCTTCATTTGTCTATGGGCCCTCTGTAAATCCTCTTTGGAGAAGTATCTGTTCAGGTCCTTTGCCCATTGTTTTATTGGATTGTTTATCTTCCTGGTGTGGAGTAATGTGAGTTCTTTATGTATTTTGGAGATCTAAACTTTGTCAAAGGTATCATTGTCAAATATGTTTTCCCAAACAGTTGTTTCCTTTTTCATTTTGCTGATGTCTTCTTTAGCTTTCCAGAAGATTTTTATGTGCTGTAGTTTCTTTTGTTTATTCTTTCCTTTATATCCTTTGTCATAGGGAATGTATTGGTGAAAATATTGTTACATGGGATAGCTGAAATTTTCCTGCCTATGTTCCCCTCTAGGACTTTTATGGTGTCATAACTTCTATTTAAGTCTTTTATCCTCTTGGGTTTATTTTAGCGTATGATGTAAGTTGCTGGTCTCATTTTTTTGAGTTTCATTTTTTTCATGTACTTGTCCAGATCTCCCAAGACCATTTATAAAGAGGCTGTCTTTATTTCACTTTATGCTTCTGCCACTTTTGTCAAATATTAATTGATCATAGAAACTTGGGTTCATTTCTGGGCTTTCGATTCTTATTCTGTTCCATTGGTTTATGTGTCTGTTCTTATACCAGTACCAGACTGTTTTGACCACAGTAGCCTTGCAATATAGTTTGATATAAGGTATTGTGATCCCTCTTACTTTGTTCTTCTTTCTCAGAATTGCTGAGCCTAATCAGGGTTACTTATGGATCACATTTACATATAAATTTTTGTAATGTGTGTTCTATATCTGCAAAATTTGTCATTGGTATTTTGATAAGATTGTGTTGAATCTATAAATTGCTTTGGGTAGTATGGATATTTTAATAATATTAATCTTCCAATCCATGAATACAGTATATGCTTTTATTTATTTGTGTCTCCCTTAATTTCTTTCTTTAATGTTGTGTAGTTTTCTGAGTATAGGTCTTTTACATCCTTGGTTAAGTTTATTACTAAGCATTTTAATTTTCTTTTTGGTCGAGTAAATGGGATTTTCCCTAATTTCTGTTTCTTATATTTCATTATCAGTGTTCAAAAATGCCTTTAATTTCTTAATATTGTCTCTGTATCCCACTGTTTTGTCAAATTCATTTATTGGGTAGAGTAGTTTTTTGTGGAGTCTATATGGTTTTCTATGTATACTATCAGGTCATCTGCAAAGAGAGACAATTAGGATGCCTTTTATTTCTTTTTCTTGTCTTACGCTAGAATTTGCAATACTATGATTAATAGAAGTGGTGAAAGGCAACACTCTTGTCTTATGCCTAATCTTAGTGGGAAAGCTTTATGTTTTTACCCATCGAGTATGATGGGTACTGTAGGTGTCTTGTATATGGCCTTTATTATGTTGAGGTGTACTCTCTCTATCCCCACTCTGCTAAGTGTTTTTTATCATAAATGGGTGGTTTACCTTATCAAATGCTTCTTCAGCATGTATTGATAGGATTATGTAGTTTTTTTCTTTCATATTTCTATGGGATGTTATATTATTGACTTGCATATATTTTACCATCCTTGCATCCTGGGGATGAATTACATACACTTGATCATGATGTATGATCTTTTTAATGTATTGCTAGATACAGTTTGCCAATATTTTTGACGATTTTTAGCTTCTTTGTTCATCAGCAATATTGTCCTATAGATTTATTTCTTTGCTGAGTCTTTATCTGGTGTTGAAGTTAGGATAATACTGGCCTCATAAAAAGAGTTTGGCAGTCTTAACTCTTGGATTTTTTGGAATAGTTTGAGAAGAATTGAGGTTGGCTCTTCCTTAAATTATTCATAAAATTCTTCTGTGAAAACCTCTGGCCCAGGGCTTTTGTGTGCTGGTAGTTGTTCATTACTGCTTCAGTTTCACTTGCTGTTATCAGTCTTTTCAGGCTTTCTGCTTCTTCTTGATTCAGTTTTAGAAAATTATAAGTTTCTAGACATTGGTCCATTTCACCCACATTGTCAAATTTCTTGGCATGTATTTGTTCATAGTAATTTCTTATGATCCTTTGCATTTCTGTGGTATTGGTTGTAATTTCTGCTCTTTGATTTCTTATTTTATTTATTTGGGTCCTCTCTCTTTTTTTCTTTTTCAAGATTTTATGTATTTATTTTTTTAGACAAGGGAAAGGGAGAGAAACATCAATGTGTGGTTGCCTGCCACACACCACCTACTGAGGACCTGGTCTGTAATCTGGGAATGTGCCCTGACTGGGAATAGAACCAGTGACCCTTAAGTTCACAGGCCAGCAGTCAATCCACTGAGTCACATAAGGCAGGGCTCCTTTTTTCTTGATGAGTCTGATTAAAGGCTTTTCTTATTTGTTTATCTTTTCAAAGAACCAGCTCCTGGATTTATTGATCTTTTGAATTGTTTTAGTCCCTAATTTAAATCTGCTCTAATCTTGATTATTTCCTTCCTTCTACTTGCTCTGGGCTTTCTTGTTGTTCCTGTAGTTTTTCTACATTCTGGTTAGGTCATTTATTTGAATTTGTTTCCTTTTTAAGTAAGTCTGTATGGTTCTGAACTTCCCTCTGAGATGTGCTTTCTTTGGGTCCCATAGGTTTTGGGCTGTTGTGTGTTCATTTTCATTTGTTTCCAGAAATTTTTTGATTTCTTCCTTGAACTCATTGTTTATCCATTAATTGTTTAATAACATGTTATTCAGTCTCCATGTATTGGACTGTTTTTGAGTTTTTTCCTAAAGGTTGATTTCTAGTTTCAAGACATTGTAATCCAAGAAAATGTTTGATATGATTTCAATTTTCTTAAATTTGTTGAGGCTTGTTTTCTTTGTTTTTTTGCCCCAACATGTGACCTATCTTTGAAATTGTTCAAGGTGTAGTTGAAAAGCATGTATTTTTTTTTTTGCTTTTTTGGGATTAGAGGTTATATATATATATATATCAGTTAAACTCATTAGATCTAGTGTGTCATTCAGTGCCACATTTTTTTGTTGATTTTTTATTTGGAAGTTCTGTCTATTGTAAATAGTGAGGTGTCAAAATCCTGTAGTATAAGTGTGTTGCTGTCTATATCTTTGTTGAAGTCCTCCAAGATTTTCCTTTTATATTTGGGTGTTCCTATGTTATGTGCATATATGTTTACAATTTTTATATCTTCCTGAAGGAATCTTCCCTTTAGAATTATTAAATGATCTTTTTTGTCTCCTTTTATGACCTTTCTTTTGAAAGATATATTGTCTAATGTAAGTATTACTACCTCTTGCTGTTCTTTTTTCCTGTCCATTTGCTTGGAATATTTTTTCCAACTCTTCACTTTCAGTTTGTGTAGGTGTTTTGTTCTGAGGTGGGTCTGTTGTGGACAGCATATATGTGAGTCATGTCTTCTTATCAATTCAGCTACCCTATGTCTTTTGATTGAGGCAGTTAATCCATTTACACTTAAGGTTATTATTGATAGGTACTTACTCATTTCCATTGTTTCCTTTTATACCTGTATTCCTGTCTCTCTCACCCTATACCTTAATCTTCTTAAAGCACCCCTTTTAGCATGTCTTTCAATGCCAATTTGTAGAGGTGTATTCTTTTAACCTTCTTTCTAGCAAAGTCCATATTTTGTCTTCCATTTTAAAGGATAGCCTTACTGGGTAGAGTAGTTTTGGTTGCAGGCTTTTGTTTTCTTCATTAATTGGAAATTTCTTGCTATTTTCTTTTCCTCTGTAGTGTTTCTTTTGAGAAATACTCTGTTAGCCTTATTGGAGTTCCCTTGTATGTTATTTTCTGTTTCTCCCTTGATGCCTTTAAGATTCTTTCTTTGCCTTTAAAATTTGGAATTTTAATTATGATGTGTCTTGGAATAGGCCTCTCTGGGTTCATCTTTATTGTGACTTTCTGTGCTTCTTGAAATTTTGTGGCTTTTCCCTTCTCCAAGTTGCAGAGGTTTTCTGTCATTATTTTTCAAATAGGTTTTCTATCCATTGCCCTTTTCTTCTCCTTCTGGTGTTTCTATGACGAGAATGTTGTTACATTTCATGTTGTCCTGAAGTTTCCTTGAACTATCCATATATTTTTTGACTCCTTTTTTCTTTTTGTTGCTCTTCCTAGGTGTTTCTTTCCACCTTGTCTTACAGTTCACTAATTCAGTCATCTGCTTCATCCATTTGATAGTGATTCTTTCTAGTATGCTTTTTTAATTTCAGATATTGTATTCTTCATTTCTTCCTGGTTCTTGTTTATAGTTTCTATTTCCTTTTTCATGCTGTTTTAGTTCCCACTCAGTTCCTTGTAGTTGTCTGTGAGTTTCTTGAGCATCCTTATAACTATTTTTTGAATTCTATGTCTGAGAGCTTGCTTGCCTCTGTTTCATTTAGCTTTTTTATTGAGGATTCCTCCATTACTTTCAGCTGGGTGTTCTTTTTTTGTCTCACCATTTTAGGTGAGTCTTTTTGTTTGTTTCTGCTTTCAGAGTGCTCTGCTTTGCCTGCCTCTTTTCATGGGTTGAATTCCTGTGGTAAAAGTTCTGTATGACTCAGTGGTGCAGTGTCTTTGATCTCCTTGTCTGAATGTTATACAATTGCTCTTTCTACCATTTGTGTGGGTTCTCTTATTGTATCTGGGATTTACTTGTTTGTGGCTTCTTTGTTTGGGGGTTCTCCCCTCCAGCAGGCTTGCTGGTAGTCACAACTCCCACATTTTCTTGTATGCTGTTGTACAGGTATTATTTAACAAAGCACTAGTACCAAACAACCAAACCTATGCCAGCAACCCCCGCCCTCGCCACCAACACATCAGCAATCTCAACTGCCATTGAGCAAGGAGCAATAAAGGTGAAGAGAGATTACAAATATTATAAATAGGACAAAGGGAATATGAGATGACTAAAGCAGGGGAAAATGTTTTTGAGTGGGAAGAGAAAGGAGAATTGTTAAGAGTAGAGATAAAACCAAGGGGAAGAAAGGGAGAGAACAAAATATAAACATACATAAAATGCAGGGGGACAAGTGCAAAAATGAGAGAAAAAGGAAGAATATACTATGAGGTTTAAAGTAAAATTAATAAGGTATTGAGCTAACAGTAGCAAAATTGCAGAAAAAAACCACAGCAGGGTCTATAAAAATGACAACTGAATGAAATTTAATAAAGTTGGAAAAGTAATAAGAATATTGCGCAAAAGAGAGAAGTAGATACGAGATGTCTACAGTAAAGAAAAAGTATTTTGAGAAGTTGGGGAAAACAAACTAATAAGAGTAAGGAGTAAAGCCCTGTTTGAGAGAGGGGGAAAATTAAAATAAAATTCCTCACTCAACTAATTTGGGCAGGGGGAAGGGAAAATGGAATAAGATGGGGGAGAATATCCTATGGAATTTAAAGTACAATTAGTGAACAAATAGGAGTTACATTGGATAAGTACAGATTGGATAAATAACTGTGTTATTTTGCCCAACTAGCCACAATTTATAAAGGGGACTAATACTTTTATTAGAGGGGGAAAAGAATGGGAGCTGACTTAGGAAAGAAAAGTGCTTATGTGAGGTTAGATGAAGTAGACATATAGTGAGAGTAAAGGGTAGGAACATGGTGTAGTGTGAGAGAAAATAAAGTTTACAACAACAGTAAGAAAGGTCAGGAAGATGGCAAAATGGAGTAAGACCAGGGAAGGTGCTCTGTGGGATTTGGAATAACAATAATATGATAAAAATATATAACCTGAATAAATAGGATAAAAATAAAAGGCCATAAATAGTGAGTTATTGGAATATGAGTGAAGTGAAAGAAGAAAAAAATAAAATGCTATGTGAAAGAAAGAAAAAAGCAAGCAAAAAAGAAAGAAAAATCATTCAAGTTCTGATGAAGAATAAGGTGAAATTTTTCTCAGCAGTTGGGGTTGCCTTCTGACTTATTTCTGGATCTGTCTCTGGTTTTCTCTCAGCTCCAGGTCCAGGGTGGGTTGTCCAACTTCTGGCAACACTGCCTGTACCTCCTTCCCTCATCTCTAGAGGGAGCTTCTGTTGTGAAGGATAGGGTGAGTTCTCTGTGTCATCTGTGGGATGCACTATCCCATCTTCTAGGTAAATTGTGAGTACATTTCCCCTGCCTGTACACCTCCAGCCTTAGTCTTTCCCTGTTTATTTCCAATAATGTATAGTTTCTGCTTAAATAGCTGTCTGTTTTACAGGAAGCAGGGGACAATCTGTGTAAGAGTATCAGCTCTCTCCTCCTTGGTGTAGTCTGTAGCTGTGTGTGAGCCTAGTCTGGGTGGCGCCCTGAGTCCTTCTTGTTCTACCCTTTCTTAACTTCCTGTTTTGATGACCTCCATGAGATAGGGTCCTAGGACTCGGTGTACTTTGTCTCCCTGTGGGAATTTCAGAATAGGCCCTTTTATGTATTAATCTTGCTGTCTTACTCTTGTGGATAAATCCTCTGGTGGTTATTAAGTCTGCCCAGCCAGTTTTGTAGATCTTCCCTTGCTCTTGAAGGAGGAGGGGGGCTGGGCTCAATTTTCCCTTCCCAGTGGTTCTGCCAAGAAAGGGAGCTCAGTCTGGCTTACAATAGTCACAGGTGCACAGTTTACAGCCCATTGCTTTCACTGCATTCTCTACTATGCACTGTTGCACTAGGCTGAGGCCAAGAAACCACCTCACTTTGCACCCCTTTGGTCAATCTGCAAGGTACACTGAGTGTGAGCACGTTGTGCCTACAATACTCTCTCCTGTTGTTAGACAGCTGTGCATTCATGTGATCCCAGTCTAACATGCTTCCGTTCCTCTTTTTAAAAAAGTCTCTGGGTACTGCTGCTGCTCCAAGCTATTGCCTGGCTTTCCACACACTCCAACTCTCTGGCAAGTCAAGAGTCCATCTCAGTCATAGCTAGTCATGACCCTGCCCTTCCCCTGGCTCCTGGTGCAGTCAGAATTCCCCCACACTGTCTGGCACTGTCCCAGCCAGTGACCTCAGCCCCAGCTAGGTTGTGCCACCAGCTGTGTGTGTGTGCAGTCTGTTTCTCATCAGCAACTTTGTGAATCCAGGTCACTCCTGGCGCAGGTCTGTTGTTTCTCTGCCCTGGCTTGGGAGGAGACACTAGCCTGCTATTCCTGACTGGGCTCTCCTCCAATGTCCCCATTGCAGCCACGGTTTCTAATGCCATGCCTGGAGACTTTCCCCATTCACCTATAAAACCTCCTTACCACCCATTTTGAAGCATCTTCTGCACACTTTGGCTTGCAAACTTTGTATCAGCTAAGATTCTGTTGACTGCTCACTTTGTTTTTTGGAAGATCAGATAAATGTCCCAGTTGGGCGTGTGAGCAAGTGGGCTCAGCTCCCATCTACTTCACCACCATCTTCTTCCATAGAGAATTTTTATTATTCTTTCTTCTACTGAATTTGGGCTTCATTTGTTTTTTTTCTAGCTCTTTAAGGTAAAGTGCTAGGTTGTTCATTTCAGATTTTTCTTGTTTCTTGAGTAAAGCCCGTAATAAACTTTCTTCTTATTACCACTTTTGCTGTATTCTCAAAATTCTGATATATCATATTGTTATTCTATTTTGTCTCTATGCATCTTTTGATCTCTATTTTTATTTCTTTTTTTCACCTGGTCATTGTTTTGTAGCACATTGTTTAATAATTCTAATAATCTTAAGAGCAGTATTTGGAGACAAACTACTAAGTAAATTAAGGTATCTAGAGGGCTGGACATGTAGTGATTCTATATGTGACAGGCCAGAGCAGAGTTAGCCAGTTATGAGTCAGAAAGCACATTATACAAGAGACCAGGCTCCACACAAGACCAGGCTCACATGTGACACCAATGTAAAGTCTCAAAACCACCAGTTTTGATAATTTTGTAGGAGGATGACAGAACATAGTGAATGCTATTATATTCCTGGTTATGATTTATTCCCGGGAACAGATACAGAATGAAATCATCCAGGAGAGAACATGCACAGCTTGACTCCAGGGTACTACCACTGCCACCCCTGTGGGGTCAGAGTGCATTTTTCATGGATCAATATGGGACAACACCCAGGAAGTACTGCCAAGTAGGGAAACTCACTCAGCCCTGGTGCTTGGAGCGCCCACTGGGCCACAGTCACAGGGTATGTTTAATTAGCTCATTGCCCATGTGTTTGGACTCTGTCCTCAGGTCTACTGATACATGGGACTCAAAGGTCCCATGCTGAACTATGTCCTTTGTGTAGCCATCCCCAGTTTAAGTCACATTGTTACTTACCAGAAGAGGTCACCCCTAAAGCCCAGGACAGGGGGAAGACTTCTTTATAGGCAAGTTTCCATTCTTCATTCCATAGAGCTGTCATAACAAAGCACCACAGAGCAGGAGGCTTAAACATAAATGTATTTCCTCACATTTCTGGGGTTACCAGGTTCTAGTGGGGGTGCTTTCCTGTGGTACTTCCATCCTTGACTTGCACTTGATAGATTTCTGGCTGCCTCTTTATATGGTCTTTACTCTGCATCTAGATCACTGGTGTCTCTGTGTCCTCATATCCTCCTCTTAAAGGGATACCAGTAAGATTAGATCAGGGCCCTCCCTAAAGGCCTCATTTTAGCTTTTTCACCTCCTTAAAGGCCCTGTTTCCATATACAGTCACATCTTCAGGTATTTGGAGTCAAAGTTTCAACATACAGATTCTGGAGGGACACAGTTCAGCCTCTAAGGACATCTACAGTTTGAGGCAAGGACAGTTCTTACCTTGTCATCTTCACATAACTTAGAATAATAAAAGCCAGGTATTAAATAATTAAGTCAGCAAATGATTATTAATTTACTGATAAAAATCACTCTACTTTCCTGAAATTCATATCTCAATTAAGTGGAAAGAAAAAGCTTGTATGTCTTTTTGCTTCAGAAGTTTTATAATTCAATGCCAGGGGCAAAATGAAACAGTAAAAAGAAAAGATGTCTTCTACATGCTCTTCTATAAGGACAAATAATCATGTCAGCTTTTACTTAGCTCTGTACAATAATATGAGTAAACCCTCTTACATTTTGCTGGAACTCATAAATGTTTGATTGGCATGAGTTTAGTGACATTGGCGGATAGTCTTATTGGGGAAAGGCAATAATAAATGTGACGTTGACATCTCAGGCTTATGTTTCCATTGAGTCATGAAAGTGAACATGGTTTCTGAAGACAAAATACTTCCATATACATACAGTCTTTCATGGGAATTTAGAATAAGTCCATGGACATGTGCATGTTTGAAGAACTACCTTTGTAACATCAACTTCTTTCCCCACATGGGCAATTCACACTACACACTGCTGAGCCTTTAAAAAACCAATAAATGAACAACTTATGACATCTTAGTTGTTAAAATAAAAAGGGTAAGCCTTAAAAGTAAGGTTTTTCCCCACTGTGTAATAGAAGAATTAAATCAGTGACTTTTCCATTTTGAGTTTTACATGAGTCTCTTAACTTGGAAGATTTTCTATTCTTTGTCCTAATTTCCCTATTTTGCTTAGTCAGGGTTCAATGATGTTTTATTAATCATTAGTTGCATATTCAATTACTTTTTGAGTTAGCCAGCAATAATAAGATTTATTGTGGATATTCTTAAAGGTATTTCTTTGGTTGAATGTTAACATGAAATGCGCCATTTTAGCAGAACCTAATATGTATTAACACCTTAATTTTATTCATATATTTAAATGTATATGAGTTAACAATCCAATTTCATTTATTCTATGTGTTTAATTCATACCTAGCATCTCTTGTTATGGTGTTTTTAGAGGTTTCCACATTGACTGTAGCATGTTGGTCATTCCTGACTAGAACTTCTATTTGACATGTCCTGTAGTATTTCCACTTGTCATTTCCAGGTTTTTCTCTTTCCCTTATGTCCATCTGTATTGCAGATGAATTTCTTTCTGTCCCTTCTACTTAATTACTCTAAAGTTTCATGAGCATTCTTCTAAAGTTTCTTCAAGTTCCAATACTTTAGTCATATTTATATGTTTAACAACTTTTAAACATGATCTAAAACAAGTTTTTAGGGCCTAGATGGTGGTGTAGGCAGACATGACTTGTCTCTTTGCACAACCTCACAAAATTACCACTAAAATATAGAACAACCATCACTTAGAACCATCAGAACTTGAGTTGAAATGAGGTCTGACAACTATGGACTTAAAGTCACCACATTCATTAAGACTGGTAGGAGGGGCACAGATACAGAATGGGCTGGTCTCTCACTCACATGTAATGGATATAAATTCAGGAGGGATGCTATGGAAGCTAGGAGTCCTAGTCCCACACCAGTTCCCACCACCTCAGGGTTCCAGTGCCAAGAAGATAAGTCTCCACAACTTCTGGCTGCAAAAACCAGCAGGGGTTGCATTGGTGGAAGAAACTTCTTGAGCCCCAAGCAGTTTCTCTTAAAAAAAAAAAAAAAAAACAGACTCGCCTAAGCAGACTCACTTCCTCTGGGCTCCAGCACTGGGGTGGAAGCTTGAACAGAACCAGTGGCATATTGGGAGAGGCTGAAGTGCCTGGCATCTGCGTGAGCAGTAGCCATTGTCCTTTTTCTGAGCCCTCCCTCCCACAGAGCCATACAACCAGCAGGCTGGTGCCATATTTGAGACTCCATAAGCTTGGATAACTATATGACCCACCTTGGTGGTCCCCAAAGACTTCCTCATCCAACTCAGGAGCCCACCTAAGCCGCTTTTCCATATGCATAACTGGTCTTGGCTCCTTCTTCACAACTTCCTAAATCCTATCAAACAAACACCAGCTGGCCTCTGTAAGCTCCAGGCCAGGTACTAGCAGCAGCCAGATTTGTTTCACAGCTTGTTTTGCCTGGGAATCTCTAAACCAAGCACAAGTAGTAGGCTTATAATACTGCTGTATAGCTCATGCAGGGTGGCCACTGGCAAAACCCAGGTGGGGCTGATCTTGGCCTCCACCAATGATGAAATTACAGGGCTATTAGATAGCTAGAGACCACTTTGGAGCATTGCCACCTTTCCCCTGCACAGCTGATCCTCCACGGAGGGCAGAGGTTGTGGTAAGTGGTCAAAGCAAAACCTTGCAGCTCACTGGTCTGGGTAAATCCCTCCTATTGATCTGCCAACAGCAACCAAAGCTCAACTATAAGAGGAAGGTATACTCAACCCCCCAGAAAGGGCATACCTCTAATACCCAGCTTGGGTGATAGGGGAGGCTGTGCCACTGGACCCTACAGGATATCTACTACATCAGAGCACACTACCAAGACATGGAGTCAAAGCAGTCTTATTTAATACATAGAAATAAACATAGGGAGGCTGCCAAAATGAGGATAAAAAGAAACATGGCCCAAATGAAAGAACAGATCAACATCCCAGAAAAAGAGCTAAATGGAATAGAGATAAGCAATCCATCAGATGCAAGGTTCAAAACATTGGTTACAAAGATGCTCGAGAAAGTTAGTGAGGAGTTTAGCAGCATAAAAATAATCCAGTCTGAAACAAAGGATTCACTAATTGAAATAAAGAACAATTTACAGGGAAACAAGAGTAGAGTAGATGAAACTAAGAATCAAATCAATGATCTGGAACATAAAGAAACAATAAACAACCAATCCAAACAACAAGAAAAAGTAATCTAAAGAAATGAAGGTAGTATAAGCAGCATCTGGGACAACTTCAAGCCATTCAACATTCACATCATAGGGTTGCCAGAAGGAGAAGAAAAAGAGAAAGAAGTTGAAAATCTATTTGAAAAAATGATTAAGGAAAATTTCATTAATTTGGCAAAGGAAATGTACATGCAGGTCCAGGAAGCACAGAGTCCCAATCAAGTTGGACCCAAAGAGAACCACACCAAGATGCATCACAATTAAAATACTAAGGGATAAAGATAAAAAGAGAATCTTACAAGCAACAAGAGAAAATCAGAAGTACCTATAAAGGAGTTCCCATAAGACTTTCCAGTGATTTCTCAAACAAAACTTCGCAGGCAAGAAGGAGTTGGCAAGGAGTATTCAAAGTAGTGAAAAGCCAGGACCTACAACGAAGATTACTTTACCAACAAACCTATCATTTAGAATGGAAGGTAAATATAAAAAAAAATTCATCATCACCAAGTCATTGTTATATGAACAATTTTAAAAGATTTTATTTATTTACTTCTTAGTAAGGGAAGGAGAGGAACATTCGTGTGTGAGAGATACATCAATTGGTTGTCTCTCGCATGGCCCTAGCTGAGGAACCTGGCCCAAAACCCAGGCATGTGCCCTGACTGGGAATTAAACCTGTGACCTTTTGGTTTGTAGGCTGGCACTCAATCCACTGAGCCACACCAGCCAGGGCTATTATCTGAAATGTTAAGGGGACTTATTTAAGAAAAAGAAGATCAAAACTGTGATCATTAAAATGACAATGAATTCATAATTATCAACAACTGAATCTAAAAAATAAAACAAAACAAAACAAAAACTAAGCAAATAACCATAATGGGAACAGAATCATAGGTATGGGGATCATTTGGAAAATTATTAGCTGGGAGGGGAAGGGGAGGAAGGGGGTAATGGTACAGGGATCAAGAAGCATAATATCTAGGAACAAAATAGACAGGAGGATGTTAAGAATGGTATAGGAAAGGGAGAAGCTGAAGAACTTACACACACAACCCCAGGACATGAACTAAGGGGGGAATTGCTGGAGGGAAGAAGGGTACTTGACAGAGTGGGGAAAAAATTGACAACATAATCAATAAAACATACTTAAAAATAAAAGAAGTTTTTGTATTAAATGAGTGGTAAAAACACATAATTCTCATAACAACTCTTATGAACAAGGTTAACACCTATCAGAATAGCTATTTATTCAGAAATGTAAGTAACTCTTACACCCAATACCTCCCAGTCCACTTTTGGGATCAAATTTAGAAATTTAAGTGTATTGCTTTCTTTTGGTCACTGTACTCTTTCAGGATCTCTAAAAGTGAAAAAGTGACGTGCCTTCCTGGGCCTTGAGATATCACACTGTGTTTTTAAAAAATTATTTTATTGTTGCTCAGTTAGAGCTGTCTGCATTTTCTCCCCACCCCTCCCCCAACCCCCTCCAAACCCATTTCCTCCCTTGCTTCCACCCTCCCCCTTGGTTTTGTCCTTGTGTCCTTTAAAGCAGTTCCTGAGAACCCTTCTCCCCACTGTCCCCTCCCCGCTGCCCTCTGGCTATTGTTAGATTGTTGTTATTTTCAATGACTGTTTATATGTTGTTTGCCTTTTTCTTTTGTTGATTATGTTCCAGTTAAAGGTGAGTTTATATGGTATTTGTCTCTCATTGCCTGGCTTATTTCACTTAGCATAATGTTCCTCAGTTCCATCCATGCTGTTGCAAAGGGTAAGAGCTCCTCCTTTATCTCTGCTGTGTAGTATTCCACTGTGCAAATGTACCATGGTTTTTTGATCCACTCATTTGCTGATGGGCACTTAGGTTGCTTCTAGCACTTGGCTATTGTAAATTGTGCTGCTATGAACATTGGGGTGCATGGGTTGTTTTGGATTGGCGTTTCTGGGTTCTTAGGATATAATCCCAGAGGCGGAATTGCTGAATCAAAAGGCAGTTCCATTTTTAGTTTTCTGAGGAAATTCTATAGTGTTTTCCACAGGGACTGCAGTAGTCTGCATTCTCACCAACAGTGCACTAGGGTTCCCTTTTCTCCACATCTTCTCCAACACTTTTTTGTTGATTTGTTTATGTCGGCCATTCAGATGGGTATGAGGTGATATCTCATTGTGGTTTTAATTTGCATCTGTCTGATGGCTAGTGATACTGAGCATCTTTTCATGTGTCTCTGGGCTCTCTGTATGTGCTCCTTGGAGAAGTGTCTGCTCAAGTCTTTTGCCCATTTTTTAATTGGGCTTATTTTTCCTGGAGTGTAGTCATGTGAGTTCTTTATATATTTTGGAGATCAAAACCTTGTCTGCCATATCATTGGCAGATATGTTTTTCCATATGATTGGCTCTCTTTTCATATTAGTGCTGTTTTCTTAAACCATGCAGAAGCTTTTAAATTTCATGAGGTCCCATTTGTTTATTCTCTCTTTTATGTCCTTTGCTTTAGAGGACATATTCATGGAAGTGTTGCTGCATAGAATGTCTGATGTTTTCCTACCAATGTTTTCCTCTAGGATTTTATGCTGTTACAACTTATATTTAAGTCTTTTATCTACCTTGAATTTATTTTTGTGTATGGTGTAAGTTGGTGATCAAGTTTCATTATTTTGTGTGTGTATAGTTGCCCAGTTCTCCCAACACTGTTGGTTGAAGAGGCTATTTTTGCTCCATTTTATGCTTTCTCCCCCGCTTGTCAAATGTTAACTCACTGTAGAGCCTTGGGTTCATTTCTGGGCTCTCTGTTCTGCTCCATTGGTCTTTGTGCCTGTTTTCATGCCAGTATCAGGCTGTTATGATTATAGTGGCCTTGTAATACAGTTAGATATCAGGTATTGTGATCCCTCCTACTTTGTTCTTCTTTCTCAAAGTTGCTACAGCTATTTGGGGTCATTTATGGTCCCATATAAATATATGAAATGTTTGTTCTATATCTGTGAATTATATCACAGGGATTGCATTGAATCTATAAATTGCTTTGGGTAGTATGGGCATTTTGATGATGTTAATTCCTCCAATCTGTGAGCATGGTACATGTTTCCATTTGTTTGTGTCTCCCTTAATTTCTTTCTTTCGCGTTGTATAGCTTCCTGAATACAGGTCTTTTACCTCCTTGGTTAGGTTTATTCATATGTACTTTATTTTTCTTATTGCTATATCAAATGGATTTTTTCCTGATTTCTGTTTCTGATGTTTCATTGTTGGTATACAAAAATGCCTTTGATTTCTGAATATTGACTTTGTATCTCACTGTTTTGCCAAATTCATTTATTAGGTCAAGAATATTTTTGGTGGAGTCTATAGGATTTTCTATGTACACTATTTTGTCATAAGCAAACAGTGACAGTTTTGTTTCCTCCTTTCCAATTTGGATGTATTTCATTTCTTTTTCTTGTATGATTTCTGTGGCTAGGACCTCCAGTGCAATGTTGAAAAGGAGTGGCTAAAGTGGGCATCCTTGTCTTGTTCCTGATCTTAGTGGGAAAGCTCTAATTTTGTCCATTGGGTATGATAGTAGCTGCAGGCCTCTCATCTATGGCCTTTATAATGTTGAAGAATACTCCCTCTATTCCCACCTTGCAGAGTGTTTCTATCATAAATGGGTGCTGTACCTTATCAAATGCTTTTTCTCCATCTATTGATATGATCATATGATTTTTGTGTTTGCTTTCATTTATGTGATGTATTATGTTTATTGATTTGCAAATATTGTGCCATCCTTGAATCCCTGGGATGAGTCCCACTTTGTCATGGTGTATGATCTTTTTAACTGATTGTTGGATGCAGATTGCCAGTATTTTGTGAGGATTTTAGCATCCAAGTTCATCAGCGATATTGGCCTGAAGTTTTCTTTCTTTGTTGTGTCTTTATCTGGGTTTGGGGTTAGGATGACGATGGCTTCACAAAAAGAGTTTGGGAGTCTTCTGTTTTCTTGGGTTTTTTGGAATAGTCTTTGAAAGATAAGGGTTAGCTCTTGAAGGATAAGGGTTAGAATTCCCCTGTGAATCATCTGGTCCAGGGCATTTGCGTGCTGGGAGTTTTTTGATTACTGCTTCAGTTTTGTCATCTATTATTGGTCTGTTCAGGCTTTCTGCTTCTTTATTGAGTTTTGGAAAAATATATTTTTCTAGAAATTTGTGCATTTCACCTAGGTTTTCAAATGCATTTGCATACAGTTCTTTGGAGTTATTTCTTACAATCCTTTGTATTTCTGGGGTGTCTGTTGTAATCTCTCCTCTTTCATCTCTGATTGTGTTTATTTGGGTCCTCTCTGTTTTTTTCTTGATGAGTCTGCTTAAAGGCTTGTCGGTTTTATTTACCTCTTCAAATAACCGGCTCCTGGATTTATTGGTCCTTAGAATTGTGTTTTGAGTCTCTATGTTATTTAATTCTGCTCTGATCTTGGTTATTTCCTTCCTTCTACTTGCTCTTGGCTGTCTTGGTTGTTTTTCCTCAACTTCTTGTAGGCATAGGGTTAGGTTGTTTATTTGAAATGTTTCTATCTTTTTTAGGTAGGCCTGTATTGCTATGAACTTCCCTCTCAGGACTGCCTTCACTGTGTCCCATAAGTTTTGGATTGTTGTGAGTTCATTTTTATTCATTTCCAGAAAAATTTTTTATTTCTTCCTTTGTTTCATTCTTGACCCATTCATTATTTAAGAGCATGCTATTCAATCTCCATGAGTTTGATTGTTTTTGAGTTTTTTTCTTGAGGTTTGATTGTACATTCAGCTCCTTGCAGTCAAAGAAAATGCTTGACATATTTCAATTTTCTTGAATTTGCTGAGGCTTGTTTTGTTTCCTATCATGTGGTGTATCTTTGAAAATGCTCCATGTGCATTTGAAAAGAATGTGTATTTTGCTTCTTTGGGATTAAAGCTTCTATTTATATCAGTTATGTTCATTTGATCTAGGACATTGTTCAATGCCACATTACCTTTGTTGATTTTTGCTTGGAAGATCTATCCATTTCTGACAATGGGGTGTTGAAATCCCCTACTATAATTGTGTTTCTGTCAATATCTTTCTTGAAGTCCTCCAAGATTTTCTTTATGTATTTGGGGGCTCTTATGTTAGTTGCATGGTGCATATATATTTACAATATTTATTTCTTGATGGATTCTTCCCTTGAGTATTATGAAGTGACCTTCTGGGTCTCTTTTTGTGGCTGGTTTTTGAAGTCTATTTTGTCTGATATGAATATTCCTACCTTGGCTTTTTGTCCTGTCCATTTTCTTGGAATATTTTTGCCAGCCCTTCACTTTCAGTCTGTGTTGGTATTTTGTTCTGAGGTAGGTCTTTTGTAGGCAGCATATGTGTGTATCATGCTTTCTTATCCATTCAGCTCTTCTATGTCTTTTGACTGGAGCCTTTAATTCATTTAAGTTTAAGTTTATTATTGATAGGTATTTATTCATTTCCAATTTTTCATACCTGTCCCCCCCACTTTCTCTAACTCTTTTCCTCCCTTTTCTTAAAGCAGTCCCTTTAGCATCTCTTGCAGAGCTGATTTGGTGGAGGTGTATTCTTTTACACTTCTTTTGTCTGGGAGACTTTTTATTTGGCCTTCCATTTTAATTGAGAGCCTTGTCTTTGTTTCAGGCCTTTGGTTTTCATTACTTAGAATATTTCTTGCCATTTTCTTCTGGCTTGAAGTGTTTCCATTGAGAAATCAACTGCTAGCCTTATTGGGGCTCCCTTGTATGTTACTTCCTGTTTCTCCCTTTTTGCCTTAAGATTCTCTCTTTGTCTTGGAATTTTGTCATTTTAATTATGATGTGTCTTGAAGTGGGCTTCTTTGGGTTCTTCTTGATTGAGACTCTCTGTGTTTCCTTGATTTGTGTGACTTTTTCTCTCATCAAATTTGGGAAGTTTTCCATCATTACTTTCTCAAACAGGTTTTCCATCCCTTGATCTTCTTCTTCTCCTTGTCATATCCCTATTATATGGAGATTATTATGTTTCATTTTGTCTTGCAGCTACCTTACCACCTCTTTGTTCTTTCTGAGTCTCTTTTCCTTTTCTTGCTCTTTTGGGTGTGTTTTTTCTACCTTGTTCTCCAGCATGCTGATTCAATCCTCTGCTTCATCTAGCCTGCTTTTAATTCCTTCTAGTGTGTTCTTTATTTCTGACATTTTGTTGTTAACTTCTTCCTGGTTTTTCATTATACTTTCTATTTCCTTTTTCATGCTGATGTAGTTCTCACTCAGTTCCTTGTAGTTGTCTGTGAGTTCCTTGAGCATCTTTATAACCATTATTTTGAATTCTATATCTAATAGTTTGGTTACCACCATTCCATTTAGCTCTTTTAGTGAGAGTCTTCCATTCCTTTTGATTGCATATTCTTTTTTTGTCTTCCCATTTTAGGTGACTTATTTTGTTTGTTTCTGCACTTTCTAATGTTTCGCTTTGCTAAGTGACTTTGTAGGGTGAATGTCTATGGTAGGAATTCTATGTTGTTCAGTGGTTTGGTCTCTTTGGTCTCCTTGTCTGTATGCTTTAGGTTTGTCTTTTCTTTTGTTTTTGTGGGCTCTCTTGTTGTACTTGAGGCTTTACCATTTGTGTTTCCTTTGTTGGTGGTTTTTCTCTTGCAAGAAGTACAGTGATGTTTGCAGCTCCCACCTATTCTTGTATGTGATCAGTGGTAGGGGGTAGGCAAAATAGATTAAGATAGTGGGAGAGTATTTTATGGGATTTAAACTACCAGGTAGTAGAGAAGAGATAGGAGATTCTTTAGATAAGTATAGTGTTCACTGTGATATTTCACATAACTAACCACTTTTTATAAAAGGTGAGAGATAAGACTTGTTAGAGGGGAGGGTGATTGTGAGCTGAATCCAGAAAACAGAGTACTTGTGCAAGGTGAGATGATGAGATATAGTGAGAGTAAAGGATAGAAAGTAGGCATAGTGTGAGAGAAAATAGAGTTAATCACAACAATAATTATGCTCAGAAATAAAGGGAAGTGGTCTAAGATCAGGGAGTGTTGCCGGAACAACAATTATTTACAATAGTACTGGAACAATAATGATATAATAAATATATGATTTGGATAACCAGAGTAGAAAGTACACGATCAAGAGTAGTGTGTTATTGGTACATGAGTGAAATGAAAGAAGGAAAATTTAAATACAATAAAGAGAGAATAAATAAAACCAGTTAAACAATGCAATTAAACATAGAGATAAAACAAGGAAAACTAAACATAAGAGAGAAATAAAAACATACTAATAATATAAAAGTAGTAAAAATAATAATGAAATCGTGAAAAATAACAATAATACACATAATGAATAAAATGCCAACTCTATGGGATAGCAAAGTGACATTTGTCTCAGTTTCTCAATTTTGGGGGTTAGCCTTGTGCTCCCCCTTTCAATCTGTCTCTGGACCGTTCATAATACTAGGTCTTATTGTCTCATTTGGTGGAAGACAAAAAAAAGGAAAGAGAGAGGAATGAAAAAAAAAAGCATCCTGATGACTTTAAACCTGTTCAGTGAGTTCTGTTGGTCTTCCTAGATGCCACAGAAAGAGTGGGGCTGGACTTCACATTTCTTTGTTTCTATGATTTTGAGAGGATGTGGACCCACTCTGAACCACAATATTTACAGTTGCCTATCCTCGGGCCCAGGTCCTCTGTGAGCAGCCAGACTCAAAGCAGCCACTCAGTCTCTGGGCACACAACACAAGTTGATCTTGGTTGTCCTGTTTCACTCAACCACTCAACCTTTGGGTGTATAATGCACATCAAGCTCAGGCTCATGGTTCCACTTAACCACTCAGTCTCTGGGTGCACGCAGCTCAAATCACCCTGGGAGTGAGCCAGCTGCTCTTTAAGAGTTCTTTACAAAGCAGCTATCTGGTGTTATGAACTAGCATAGGGCTTTTCACACAGTCCAACTTTCCAACCAGTCTGGAGACTATCTGAGTCAGGGTCTGACATGCCCAACTCCTCCCTTCTCCAGGTGCCACCTGGCACCTCAATATCTCTGGTGCCAGCATCCACAGTCCCAGTGATTGTATACTGTCTCTGTGTGTCTCCCAGTTCATCTCTATTCCCCGGCAGTGACTTTCAGTATCCAGGTCCCTCATGGTGCCAGGCTGCTCTCCCTGCTCTGGTAGGGGAGGGAGCTGGTGATCTAACTCTCCTCCCTGAACCCTGAGGCAGGCTCTAGGCCATGGGTCACAGCGTCCTAGGTCCCTGTACAGATCCCAGGGACCTTACTGTCCAGTGCAATCTCCTCACCATCTGTTTTTCAATGTCCTCTGAAATTTTTTGTCTCCAAACTTCACATAACCTGGGATTTCATTGGCTATTCACTCTGTTCTTCAGAAGATCAGCTAGGTGTTCCAGCTGGGCACAGGGAGAACTAAGTTCCGCTCCCAACCACCTCACTGCCATCTTCTCAGAACCCTAGATTTGTCTTTGTCCATGTTCCTGGCAGAGCTTCTAAAATTGTTTCTTTTTAAATTTCTTGCTCTCACTGTTGCTCTTTCTCTAACACAAGCACGTGGCACACACACATGCACACACACATTCCTTTTTTTCTTCTTTTTCCCCAACCACAACCTCATCTAGTCTGGCTGCATAGGTCCTCATAAGCCATCCTTTACATCAAGCAAAAACACTTATGAAGGTGAATTTGTAAGAGTTTCCTCCCTCAGGTCGTAACTTGGAGAAATGATATCACACAGGAGTACTAGATAGAGTTTGATGGCTCAATATTTTTTTTTTGGTATTTGGCAGATGGAGAGTGTGACCAATATGAGGGATATGAGGAGGCAGGAAGAAATGTAAGAATATTCCAGATTCTCAACTCTGTGTGTGAGTCCATTGTGCCTGAAGAGAAATGATTTAACCTCTAGTTTGTTAAAAATATATTTTAAAAATATGTACTACTTTGACAGATTATAATATTTCAAATACAAATTTTCATCATAACCTTATTTAGTAACTCAATACTTTTAAACTTATCTTAACTTATGTGGTTCAAATTTTTAAAAAGTAATGAAAGAAAAAGGAAAAAAGAAAGGTCGTAAGTCACAATGCTGTATTTCTTAGTATGCTCTTCAATTTTTTGTAAGATAGTGATTAATGGTCCCTGGATTTGACTTTGGCTTTCTCTTATCCAGTTCCTCCAGGTCCTGATTTAGAAAGTAAAGCTTAAACTTCACTGTTGATCAAGGGTATGGGGTCCCTCCAGGAAAATGACAAGCTACAAATGAAGACTCTTTTAATGGGAAAGATAGAAGCTGTGGAGTAAGATAAAGACTTTTAAATTCATGAAGCATATGGATAGGGTGGACATAAAATTATTAGTAAAATGTAGTCTGCTGAAATCAGGGGTGTTTCTTGAGATTTACTTAAAATTAATATTAGTGCTATTTTGAACACCATCTATTCATAAGGAAGGTCATGCATGTAAATACATTCAAGGCACTTTTATATTTAATTGTCAAGGTAAAATAAGAGTATTTAGAAATATATGTCTAAATGGAGAGATTAGTAAATTAAGGGAATTTTTATTTTGTCTAATTCAATAGAACATTTTCATTATCCTAAGAGGCATACATATATCTTGTAAAAAATACCTATTTTTGAAAATATTATCTTTGTTTTCTGGACATTCCTATGCAGTCATTATACAACCTGAACACTTGCCCCAGGGCCACCAGGTTAATCTTTTTAGGATATCATCAAAAAGTAAGACTCTCAGAGCTATTTAAAAAAAAAAAACAAAAACAAAAAAACACCAAATCTCAAAGCAGAGTTCACTTGTCAGCCAAGTGAAACCAAAGTAGAAGAAGAAATGCACTGAGCAGTTCACTGAGGGAAACATGTTTTTTCATGCTAGAAGGTGGGGAGGAAACTAACACTGGGAGAGGAAACTATGTTAAAGGTCTCATTTTTTATTGGTATTAAAAAAAGTCCTTCATTACATCCGCAGAATCTGACAAAGTTGAAATGATTCAATTGAGTCTTTTAACAATTTTACCTGGGTCTAACCAGTTGTGACAAACACATATCCCTTTGATGTCTCTTCAGCAAGTTTACTGTGAGTCCAACAATTTCATTTTACACATTTAGCCATCTTATGAGTTGCAGAGTAAACCTCAAACCCCAGGTTTCCCTTTATAACTTAACCTCTGATTTCTCATGCTGATATCTCACTTCTTATATCTCACTCTCAACTCCCAGTCTCCTTTGGAAATTGCTATCATTCCTTATCCTCAACAACTTTTCCAACAATTTGGAAACCTTCTCTTTCTTCTCTAACTGAAAACTGAGTTTTCATACAACCTTAGGTCATACGGTGGTAGCTGTCTTCTGTACTCATGTGGTCTCTTTAGGCTGATTTTTCTTGTCCCTCTGAGACTCCCAGCTTTTAATTTGTGTCTGTAGATTATATGGATTAAGGTCACCTCACACTGGCTCTGGATTTGCCCATGTAATTTTCTTTAGCCAGGAGGAAAACTACAAACAAAGTCCAAGCAGAGAATTGCAGTGTTTTTGTACATGGGACTTGCTCTATATTGGTGCTATGGGACCCCTGAAACCACTAGAGTGTACCTCAAGACAATCACATTGTGTAACAACAGACCCTGGGCATCCATCTGCATTGCCATGTGCCTCTATCCAACTCATATCCATGTGAGGATCCATCTTACACAACCCTCCTCTAGCCTAGCCAACCCACAGAATCCATGAAAAATGGTATCTATTTATGATCTCCAGAAACTAATGGTGGAGTGTATTGTTATGTGACAAAATTGGGCCTACACACAGTATATTGCCTGGTTCTGTTTCCAGACTGTGAACTCTGTGTAGACAGAATAATTTTTCCAGTGCTGTTGCCTCAGTGCCTGGAAAGTTTTAGATTTTCAAAAATATCTTCTCAAACAAATAATGGTAGATATATTTTTTGAAAAATATTGCCCTGAACTAAATATAAGGAGAAAGCACAAGTTTCCTTTTCATGACTGACACTTCCTTAGAATTTGAATGTACATATTGTTTAGACAATCATTACAATAAGTTATTTTAAAGACTCTCTATTTTAAAATTAAGGTACTAAATGATGATGATATGGTAATAGTTAATAATGACTGTAATATTATCATAATACTATAATTATTATTATTTATTAAAAAGCTCTCAATTCCTGGCACGATACCACTCAACCTTCAAGTGAAACCATCCCTGTTTCATTAAAAAGACCTGTGAAATTAGTCATTTATCTAAAGTCTCATAGATAGTGATAGATTTTATGTTCAAATCCAGAACTGTATTATTCTAGGACATTAGTTATATTCCTTCTCTAATGTGGATCTTCTTTATGTTCCTCTTTTAAATAAGTTTTTGAGATAGAAGGAAACTTAAAATGTATTTTATTCAGTTTCTTGGTAGGTGAGAAAACAGAGGGCAAAGGGGTCAACTAACATAAGTAATAGGACTTAAAAATAATTTTTTCAATAAATGTGCCAGGAATTCAAAGACTAAAAGCAAGTAGAACCACAGTGGAAGAAGAAAACACATTTCATGTACTGAGATTTTGTCCCACACTGGGCAATGGGTAGGTAGGTACACACATAACCTGGTTATTTCTGACAATAAACAAGTGAGATAAGCTTATCATTTCCACTGGTGAATAATCTGAGGATCAGAATTGAGTAGAAGCTAAATGACATGTCTAAAACCTAAACTCACTTCCTGGATTCAAAGAACATGCTTTTTCCATAAGTATTCAGCAGTGTAGGGGCCTATTCTCTTATAAGACCTTACAACAGTATCTTAGGAAGAAAGCCTGTTTTTTCCCCCCATTTTAAAAATTTTATTGTTGTTCAAGTACCTGAATGGATCAAAAAAACTATGGTACATTTGCACAATGGAATACTACGCAGCAGAAAGAAAGAAGGAGCTCCTACCCTTTGTGACAGCATGGATGGAGCTGGAGAGCATTATGCTAAGTGAAAGAAAGCTTTTTTTTCTAAGAAAGAATATTGTCTCTTCCAACAAAGAAATTTCCAAGTAAGAAAATGAGTATTCTTTAATGTTTTGAGTTTGCCTTGTGAGCATGAGAACCAGTACTTAATGTCCATGTCAGGTCAGAGGAAATAAGATATTATTCTAAAAAATGATTCAAAAAGCAAATTGTGTTTCTGAATTTGAGTATCAGTGAGCTTTACACAGCTAATAAATATAATAATAGTATATAAAAATCATGACATAGTAAGAACTTAGTAATTAAACTATCATTCTATTCATACTACCAGTCAAATGCTTAATGATGTCTTCTGGATCATGAGGAAGTACTTGCCCTTTGGAGTGTTAAGTAAGGGTTGGTTCACCTATTATAACCTGGCTTCCCAGGTCAGGCAGCACTGCAGGCTGGTGGTGGTCAGTTTACAGTGAGGAACATGTAAGCCAGGCAAGCCCTTCAGAAGATATTTCTATCCAATTGTCCACCTCCAGAATCATGACTGAATTGTTCAAGTGACACATTAATGATGAATGAATGAAGCAAGAGATGATATAAGGTTATCAAGCAGAAAGTCTATTCTACTAGAAAGATATGACATACCTCAGTCAAAGATAGGTCAGGATGATACATTACAAATGAAACTTACAGAGATGCATTAACATCAAACATTAAAACACATATTTTACACCCAGTGAATCTTTGCTTTTGGTACTTTGAATAACAAAGAAGATCACAAATAAAAAACTCATGTATTAAAATATTCTCAAAGTTCAGAATTCCACCCATTTATATGGATTTAGTGAAACATTAAAATGCATTTTAATAATGAATGAAAACAGTCAAAGTAGGTGACAGTTATCATTTTACATTAACATAACATCAACATAATTTCAAATTAAATAAATTTCCATATTTTTAAGCAAAATTTTTAGGATTTCTTAAAAAAATTATTTATTTATTTATTTATTTTAGAGAGGAAGGGAGGGAGAAAGAGAGAAAGAGAAACACCAATGTGTGGTTGTGTCTTGTGTGCACCCTACTGGGGAACTGAGCTGCAACCCAGGCATGTGCCTTAACTGGGAATTGATCTGGTGACCCTTTGGCTCATAGGCCGGCACTCAATCCGCTGAGCCACACCAGTCAGGGTAAATTTCTGTATCTTTTTATAACAACCTTGTTAATATACAAGTTCGTTACTTCTTGCTAAAGACTGACTTATTTAGAGGTCATATGAATATGTCACTTGTTATGACATTTCTTAATTATAAATTTTATTTTATTTTCTTGTAATTATGAAAATATCTTTTGATACATTTATTTAACAAAGAAACATCAGAAAATGAGAATCATCTTTATATTTCTTCAATACCATTATAGTTCCTTTTTAAAAAAGATTTTATTTATTTACTTTTAGAAAGAGGGGGAGGGAAGGAGAAAGAGAGGGAAAGAAACTTCAATGTGTGGTTGCCTCTCTTGTGCCCCCTACTGGGGACCTGGCCTGCAACCCAGGCACGTGACTTAACCGGGAATAGAACCAGCACCACTTTGGTTCACAGGATGGCACTCAATCCACTGAGCCACATCAGTCAGGCCCCATTATAATCCTTAAGGTATGCAGTGTGGACCCAATATAAGTATATAGTCAATGACTGAAATTTTCTCTTATCCCAAACACGCTAGTATGCTAATAAGTAGTGCTTGCAAAGAATTTGAAGACAAGTATTATTCAGCAGCTTTTTGGTTTAAACTGATTGCCAATAATGACTAGCAGCTTCCACAATGTAGTAGGAAGAATCCTTCAACACCTAATAATGCTACAGACTGTTGCTGAGTGGCTTTATTAGTTGTTAGGAGTCCCATGTTTTAATGATAATACTGCATTGATTGTAAAGGAATATGCAGCAATATTGGGGGAGGGATTTCTATTTTCTTTTTTGGAAGGGGCAGTTCAGAAAAATAGTGAAGAAATAAAAGTTATATATTAGTGTCTTTCGAGTCTCAAAATTTAAACTTCAATTAAAAAGCCTCACATAGTTTTCAGTTATTAGCCTACTTGTAAGCAAATGTCTGTGTGTGGGTTGGGAGCTTTTGCTTTGGAGTGGCTATTGTAACTTTGTTTAATAAAGGACAATGAGTGTGTTGCATTGACAAGGTCCCATTCTTTCCTTCAAGCATAGTACTTGCAGTCCACGAGTCTCTTCAGTTCTATGTCTGTCTTACTAACTTTGCTGGTTCGTGAGCAGGAGAGGTGATATTTCTCTAGTCCTCCCAGATGAGGGACTAATTTTTGCTGGTTTTTTAGCAGGTGAGGTGGTATTTTTCCAGTCCTTGTAGATGAGGGGCTCACAATGTTACAACCCCTCATTTCTCTCTTAAGACAGGATGGTTTAGAATGCTGAATAGGACTTCTGGCCAAGATGGAGTCATAGGTAGACACACTGTGCCTCCTCACACAACCAAGATAGGGACAACAATAATATAGAAACAAAATAACAACCAGAACTGACAGAAAATTGAAGTGTATGGAAGTCGGACACCCAAGGATTAAAAAATAGACACATTCATCCAGACCGATAGGAGGGGCGGAGTCCAGCTGTGCCAGGGAGAGGGATGCAGAGCAGAGAGCTGAGCAACCCGGGCAGCATGCACATCTGCATCAGGCAGACCCTGGATGCAAAATCAGCAGTGGCTGGTGGGCCCCGGCCAGGGGGTGGCGACGGGCAGACCCAGCGAGGTAGCCATTGTGAAGCAAGGCACAGCACGCAACTCAGGGTCCCAGCACCGGGGAATAGAGCTTTGGGTCACTGACTGAAAAGGAACTTCCCTCGGGGTACACAGGCCCACCCACACAGGAATTGGTGCCAGAGGGGCCCAGTTAGCTTTCAGAAAGCAGCAGAAGGGTCTGAGGCCCTACAGAGAGCAGAGCAAGCACTATTGTTCCTTCTTGGACCCCGCCCCCACATACAGCTCACAAGGCAGCAACTGGGGTGCCCCACCCTGGTGAACTCCTAAGGCCCTGCCCTTCACTACAGGAGCTCGAGGAGACCAAAAAAAAAAAAAAAAAAACAGCGAAGAGATAGCTCAAACAGAAGAAGAATTGAAAGCCCCAGAACCCATCCTTTTAAGCAACCAAGAGATAGCCAACCTATCAGATACACAGTTCAAAGCACTGGTGATCAGGATACTCACAGAATTGGTTGATTTTGGTCACAAATTAGCTGAAAAAATGCAGGCTACAATAAGTTTAATGAAGAAAAATGCACAGGGAACCAATAATGATGGAATGGA
>CM052544.1:61921238-62010375 GCA_028533065.1 Trachops cirrhosus
TATAGAGGACACATGGACAAAACTACGGGGCTGGGAAATGGAAGGGAGGTTGGGAGGGATGGGTGGGTGGGCTGGAATGGGAGTAAAAGATTGAAACTATACTGAATAATCTAAAATAAAAAAAAAAGAATTTTTAAAGAGACATTTCATCATACTGTATAAATGTTAGGTGCTCAATACTGAGTAATTAGCAATACTTAGTCTCAAAAGGACAAATATAATAAGCATATATCCAATTTAATTCATTTGTAACATTTATTCTCTAACACCCACTTAAATCCTTTAAAATGTCTTATTGGATGCAGGCACTGAAAGAAAAATGAGACTTTTAAAATAGAAATAAAGGAAATGGACTTAAATTTGTGCTCAGAAACACAGTTCATGGACTTCTCCATACGCCTATTCACATTATGGAAATAACAAAAAGATGCATTTTATTATCAAGTCCTAGACTAGGGTCAACTCATATCTCTCTCCAGAAAATCAGAGTTTCTAAAGGACCCATAATGCCTGCAGAAGGCTTGGTCACCTTCCCAAATAATGATGGACATTTCAGACAAACTGGGAACTCTCTTCTGCTTACAGATTTTTGCCAAGATAAAAGGTGGAAAATCACATTCAGAAACTCCAAGTGCTCAGAAGAAAGGCCTGAACTTATGGAATAAGCCTAGGGCTTTAAGAATTAAGTTCTCAGTGAATAGTAACCCCAGCAGAGACATTTCTTGCCCTAAATTACACAAGACTCTGTGGGTGACACCATTTCTGAAACAGAACAAAATCTTCTCTCATACTGCTGGACCTGGCTTAATGCTTGTCATCTTCTAAGAACAGTCTCTATCTACAGCACACATCCTCTCATCTCCCTCAGAGTCATCCAGCTAAATAAGCTTGACTCAGTAATTTTTAATGCCATTTCATAGGCCCTGGATACTTAGGAATAAATAAAGAATGACTACTTGCTTTAAAGCCATCAGGCAAATTGAGGGAATAGGTGTGATTTTAAATAAGTCTAATATTATGCAAAATGGGCAAAGTGCTAGATCTAAAGTGATTGTAGAGGAGGAGCCAGGAGTTTGAGTCACCTGTCATTTGTTCTAATGTGTACAAAGCTTCATTGCCACCCTTTGACCCCCCGCCACCACTCCAACAGTGCTCTGGATACGTTAGAAATATTAATTCCTACATAGAAAATTCTTTAAAATGATAAATCAGAGGACCTTGGTGAAAGTATATTTTATGGTTTAAACACTTTATTGAGTCTGAAAGCCTTCATATAAATACTTAACAGAAATGAAAAAATTGAGTGACCATGGGCCAAATGTGGGAAGTTATGTAAGACAGAGAATACTTTACATCAATTTGCTTTTTATTTTCTGCTGCAGTTCACAGGTGCATCATTATATAATCACTCAGTTTTCTGGAATAACAAGTAATCTTTCTACTTAATCATTTTGGTGCTTTCTATACCTAGATCTAGAACTTCTGTGGCCCATTATTCCTCTTAAGCCTCCCCTCACTTTGTGTTTGAAATGTAATTGATTTTCTGTGAGGGAGCATGGGCAAAACTTGTTCATAATCTGCATTTGTCTCCTATATTTGAATGAATCATATTCTACTATATCATCTCACACTGAATTTAATTTGGACAAGCCATCTAAGTGCAATCACAATGTTTTATGCACACTCACCCTTCCTGTTGTATTACTATCGTTTCATGTTTAACCCCACAATCACATCTGGCTCATTCCTCAATATTGTACTACCGGTCATTTCTATAGCATTCTTAGAGATTTCCAAACTAGTATGTGTCTTTTCCTGACAGGAAGAACAACTATCCATTCAATACACTGAGGCACCAGCAGATTCAGTGTCTGGTGAGAGCTTGTTGGCTGGTTCAGACACTGTCTTTTTGCCCCTTTGGTGGAAAAGGTGAGGGTCTCTGTGAGGTCTCCACCAGTTCCATCCATAGAAAAAGAGTCCTAATGACTAATTACTTCCCAAAGATTCTGGCTCCAAATGTCAGCACATCAGAGATTTGGTTTCAATACATGAGTTTGCGGGAACTTAAGGCTCATGCATGAGCTTAAGGCTCAACCCATGGCTCGTGCAAACTGACATCCATACAATCACACTGATCAGTGTATGTGAGGACACTCAGTGGGTTGTGCTGATATCTGTTTCCAGTTCTGACACTGCACTGTGGTTGTGCAAGAAGTTAACACAAGGGCAGGCTGGAAAGGGATATGGGATCTCCCTATGTAGCCTGGTAATGTCCTGTAAATCCATAATTATTTCCAAATGAATCATTTAAAAAGAAGAGAAAATACATGTCACATCTAGGGTAACAATACTACCTGCTGTCTAAGTGCAAGAATGGTGCTTGGAATGTATAGCACACAAGAAATAATGTGCTTAAATTAATTGAATTAATTACAAAAAAGTCTATCAACATTAGAAGCAGACAATGTATCTTTAAATTCACTCAAACAATGATATGTATCGAACATGTTAAAATGGTGTTCATATTTACTGTCCATTTCTTACCTTACATAGATGTAAAATCAATGCTAGTTTCAAGCAATGAATAGGACTGACATTGAATTTTTGATTCTTAGAATAACTGAAGCAAAGCATATGGGAGGATCTAAAGGTGAATAAAGTAACTGCTGTACCAGAAGAAAATCCTGATTACATTAATACAGAGTAAAAGACTCACATCCCTCATGTTGCCCTAATTTTCAAACTTAGATGTGATATTGATTTTTGTGCCTTATTATGCTAAAATTTACTGTCAGAGACCATTTTTTAAAAATTTGGGGCAACATTTTAAGATAAGAAAATTGAACTTCATTTTATCTTAATTCACCTGATGAAAGCTTTCTCATTCTCTCACTCTCCTCCCCTACCAACACCTCTTTACTGGTTAATAGACAAAGCTTTTCTCCAGGCACAGAGGAAATAGTACAAAACTAAATATAGTTTTGATGAATCATGTATTCAATAGAACTAAATTAAGAAATATATGAGAACTCTTATACTTGGAGAAAATTAGTGAAACCTGCTTGTTTGTTACTTAAACTTAAGCTGTTATCCAGTCAAAGTTCATTTTATTAAAAATAAGAATACTGGATAAACTTTCTCAGGGGCTGACTCAGATATTAAAGTAATAAAGACCACCCCAAATTAAAAACAGGGCAGGGTAAGAGATCCTACCCTTTGCGACAGCATGGATGGAACTGGAAAGCATTATGCTAAGTGAAATAAGACAGGTGGTAAGGGTCAAATACCATATGATCTCACCTTTAACTGGAACATAATCAACAAAAGAAAAAAGCAAGCAAAATATAACCAGAGACATTGAAATTAAGGACAATCTGACAGTAACCAGAGGAGAGGTAAGAGGGGATAATGGGGGGAAGGGTTTTCAGGAACTACTATAAATGATACATGGACAAAACCAAAGGGGAGGGTGGAGCAAGCGAGGGAAGTGGGTTTGTCTGGGGTGGGGGGAAATGCAGACATTTGAAATTGAACAAAAGTAAATAAATAAATAAATACAAAATAAAAAAAGAGGGCATAAATATGAGTGAAATTTCTTTCTCAGGTGAAGTAGATTAGTAAGCTATGAAGGCTGTTTTGGCATTTCCAAGTAGATACCAAAGACTAGGCTTCCTTTCAGTTAGTCTCTTTGCAAACCCTAGGGTGTGGCATTGGTTCTTATAGCATAAGAGGGCTGCCAGAGTTCCAGTTATCTTAACTGCATTCCAGGAAGCAGAATAGCAGAGAAGAAATCATATCATTTTTAAGAACCCTCAAAAGTCTTACACAGGTATTTCATGTCTCAATGGCACAACTTAGTCAATTAACTATTGCAAAAGAAGCTGGAAATATTTCATTTTGGAAGGGAAGCAATCTGTCTACTAAAAAATGTAATTTTTCTGAATTTCAGACAAGAAAACAAAGAATGGCCCCTAGAAGGCAAATAAGTGCCCCTGCCATAGGTGCCATATGATTTATCTTGGTTTATGAATTCCTTACTGAATAAGGAATGTATTTCATATTAATTCAAAAATATAATTATTATAGATCTGCTATGTGCTTATGTATTAAATGCTAAATGCACATACAAATGTGGATAAAATATTTTCAAACCAAATATTGTATAAGGCACTTGTATCCAAAATATATAGAAAACTATTACAACTCAACAATTAAAGCACAAATAACCCAATTTAAAACATGGGCAAAAAATATAAATAGACATTTCCCCAGAGAAGATATATAAACAGTCAAGACCACATGAAAAAATATTTAGCAATATGAACCATCAGGAAGATGGAAATTGAAGCCACAAGGTGACCCCACTTCATATACAATAGGATGACTATAATTAAGATAGACAACAATACAGTTGGTGAGATTGTGGAGAAATTAGAGACCTCACACATTGCTCCGAGATTGTAAAATGAGGCAGCCACTTTGAAAACCAGTCTGAAAGTTCCTCTAAAAGTTAAACATAGAGTTACTGCACAACTCAGCAAATCCACTCCCAAGTATATACCCAAGAGAAACCAAAACATACATTCATACAAAAACTTGCACATGAATATTCACACTAACATTATTCATAATAGCCAAGAAATTAAGACAACTCAAGTGGTCATCAACTGATAAAGAAATAAACCCAAAATGGTATATTCATACAATGGAATATAATTTGGCCATAAAAAGGAGTGAAATAGTAATATGTGCTACAACTTAAAAAACCTCAAAAACATTATGCTGAGAGGAAGAGGAATTCACAAAAATTCATAGCATATTATTAGAATTATATAAAAGGATCAGAAGAGGTCAAGCTATAGATACCAAAAAGATTTCCAGAAGCTGAGTGGTGGGAGAAACAAGGAGTGACTGCTAAAAGTATGGGGTTTCCTTTTGAAATGAAATCAATTTTCTCAAATTACAGAACCCTGATAATTGTACAACATTGTAATTATACTAACTTGTACAATCTAAATAGTTGGTTTTTATGGTATGGAAATTATATCTTACTGGTACAAATATGATAGTAACAATGCTTGGTAGAAAAATAGGCAATAACACAAACCATCATTCCATGTCTTTAAGAACACTGCAATCCAACATGAACTTGGTAGGCAAATATAAAAATAATTGGTTTTGCCATAAAAATATTATTGCAAATATTATCACATGTGACCATCCATAATATCACATGCAAACATTTTGAAGAAATGTGAAATTATGTCAGTGACAAATTTAGTTGTTAATAGCTTGCATGTATTAACTACATAAAATAGAATGTGTAGTTTATGTCCCTTCCTGTCACCCAAACTCAGACACACTATTCCATGGTCCATTTTAATAATGAGAAATCTCCTTATCTCAAATATTTTCTTTTACCCTCCAGTAAATTGTTCATCCAGCACTTTAACCCAAATAACTTTTGTAGTTTTCTGAGACTACAGAGAACACTTGGTCAGCACCATTCACAGAAAAAATTTTCATATATGAATAGATGATAGAGTCCAACTTGTATTTCTTTTTTCTTTTTGAAGATTTTGCTTGTTTATTTCTAGAGAGAGGGAAAAGGAGAGAGAAAGTGAAGGAGAAAAACATTGATGTGCAAGAGAAATATGGATCAATTGCCACTTGCACCTTCCCCAACCAGGGACTGTCTCACAACCCTGGCATATGCCCTGACCAGGAATCAAACAAATGACCTTTCACCTTACAAAATGATGCTCAACCAACTGATTCACTCTATTTGGGGTAATATTTCTATCTTTATAGAGAGAAGTCCTTCCCCTGTTGCTAATGTTATATTCCTGAAGAAAACAAAACAAACAAGGAAAGAAATTAAAGACAAGCTTTCAGATACTTTTTAAACAAAACCAAACAAAAAATCCTTGAAAAATAGCTAGGTTCAAAGCCAATCTATCAAAACACTAATAAATACTTTATATTCATTAGAATAAAGTAGCCTAAAATATTGTTGTTTTGATTTTTACTAATGCTTACTAAGATCAACACTTGGCTAAATTCTTCAGGTGTATTGTGCCATTAGACCAAGCAAATACTAATATTTATTGCTCCCATTTTACAGTTGAGGAAAATAAGATTATGAGTTATGAGTAATTTTTTCAAAGTTACAGCCAGGCTTCATATACCAATGAGTAAGAATCCTAGGCTCTAAATCACTTCCTATTCCATTTCTACTAAAGCATATATGCTGTTAGATTTACTTTAACATACTATTCAAAAAAAGAACAAAAATGGAAAAATAAAGGTAGATATTTATTTTAAATCTACATAGTAATAGACACAATACTAATAAGGTTACAGTATCACTGAATTGAATAAAGACATTGAGTTTTCTAAAATGAATTCTAGCCCTGATGATGTGAGGACCATGGTAGCAAACCTGAAGGAAAGAATATGTATACATCGTTATGGGAAGAGGGCAGAGGTCTGATCTCAAAAGTTCAATTGCTACTTTAAAGACTTATTGGGAAACTCACTGCCTATCAAGTAGTCTCAATGGAAATGCAGTGTGAGCACTTTCTCTAACCACTGGTAGAAAGATAAAGTAGAGGCTGAGTATTCTTTTTAAAAAAGTTTCTTCAGATGTTGTATAAAATCATTCAACACTTATCTGAAAACCAAACTCTATTAGAGAGATCATTTCCATTTCTTCTAAGTTATCACAGAGATTTCAGAGTAAACTAGGAAACTGCTTGGTTAAGTCAGATGCATTGAAGGCCCTGTATTCTCCTGTTTCTGTCATTACTCAATATAATCATGAAATTTAAGATCCAGTTTGGATATCTCACTAAGGTGAAACCATCTAATGACTTTACTTAGGTCAGTGATATTGGATTCCACTCTCAAATATTTTATAGATGTTATAGTTTTGTTTGTTTTTTGTATAGTCAGAACCAAGAAAGGATGTCATGGGAGACAGAGGTGAGAGGGAGGGCCTGTTCTCCTTAAGAGTATAAACATTTATTTTTTTTTGTCAAACTTATTTCACTTAGCATGATACTCTCAAGATCCATCCATGTTCTTGCAAGTGGCAATATTTCATCATTTTTAATGGCTGATGTGTGGAATGTAAAACAGAAAGCATACAAGAACAACAACAAATCCTTACCCTGGCTGGTGTGGCTCAGTGGATTGAGTCACAGCCTGTGAACCAAAGGGTCACCCATTTGATTCCCAGTCAGGGCACATGCTTGGGCTGCTGGCCAGGTTGGGCCCCCAGTAGGGGGTACAGGAGAGGCGACCACACATTGTGTTTCTCTCCCTATCTTTCTCCTTCCCTTCCCCTCTCTCTAAAAATAAATGAATAAAATATATTAAAAAAAACCTTCATAGATACAGACAACAGTATGGTGGTTACCAGTGGTGAAGGGAAGGGGGGAAAGGGTGAAAAGGGTAAAAAGGTTCAATTATATAGTGACTAACAGAAACTAGGCTTAGGGTGGTGAACACACAATATCATATACAGATGATGTATTATAGAATTGCATACCTGAAATTTACATAATGTTATTAACCATGTCATCCTCCAAAATTTATATTTTATAAAAAGAGTATAAAGGTTCACAGCACCAGAGTCTATCAGGGATGTCTCCATAAACTCATCTGTACTTGGTCAATCACTTCCTTTTGGAACAACAGCAACTCAAATACAATTGCCTTAAGCAGAAAAGTACTCAGCCTCTATTTCACGTCCAGCACAGCTGGATCTCACAGGTCATGTTATGTCAGCCCACAAACTGAGCCTTTTTGGTTCTGAATCACATTATGAAGTCTCCCACCATGTTTGGTCTAGTTTATGGCTAAAAGAATGAAATGTTCTAATTAGCCAGGCCTGGATCCTGTGACTATCCCTGACACCAACGTCATCTAAACCTCTTGGACTAAGAGTTGATGAGGTCTGGATCCCCAAAGAAAAATCAGAGTGTACTTATCAGGATGATGAGTGGAGGCTGGGCAGACAGAATCATAGGGGCCTACTGAACCATAAGGAAAATAAGAGCCATCATGTATGCCAAGTTTCCTTAAACATTGCACTTTTCTTTTTAGGTAGAGAGAGAGGACAAGACATACTATTGCATATCTAGCTAGTGTCATGTGAGTTAAAATGTATTCAGGTGGATAAACTTTTTATTGTCTACTAAGACACCATACAACAGGTCCTGATTCCTCATCTCCTGACACATATATCACACGCACAGTATCAGGAACTTCGCCAATGGATCAAACTATTTGTCCATCTTACTGCTGCAAATGATTTTGTTAGCTATCCTATATTAAAATAACCTTGCTAACTTAGTGCTTTTCAGTGAGTTTTATTTCCTTTACTTAACACTTGGAAAGCAAAAGAGGAACACAAGGATTGTGGTTCTCATACAGCATTTACTAATTTTTCTATGGAGTCAATTATTTTAATTTCAAATGGAATATAATTTAAAAGATGATTTAGAAGCCTTACTAAAACTAATTACTAAATATTAGTGCAGGCCATAGCAACTGAGCATGGACAAAAGAGGAAATAGTGAAGCATCAGGAACTACTATCCATCAAAGTTGGTTTTCAGCACATAATTTGCTCACCTGCACCCAACCAACCAAGTATGAATTTCACCTCAAATCCCCTATTCAGGCTTTTTAGGCACAGCTAGTGGGAGTGCTGGGCTAATATTCAGTGTGCATGTCTCATTCTACCATTTTCTGAATTTGTTCCATTTACAAAGGAAATCTGCAAACAGACCTTTTAAATAAGTAACTACTCAAAAATGGCTTGAAACAATAAGCCTGTAAAATTGCCTCCCTTTCTCCCTTTTCTTTCTCTTGGTCAACTGGTAAAATTTGTTCTAATTCCCCAGTGTTCCCTGTCATCAACATGTCCCTTCTATTCATTCACTATTCTTAGGATATGTGTCAAGTGAGTTTATGAATAGCTGGAAGTTTAAAAAAATAATATCTCTTTGTGAAAGGCATATATGATGAAAGCTTCAACTTAAAATCTGCTGTTTGCCTCCATCTCAACCTTTCAGCCTTTTTTCTGGCCACGAGTGAAGCATGTTCTAGTCAGATATTATTTTTCTGTCATTTCTGTTAGCACATCCTCCCCAAGCACTACGCTCAGCCAGCACTTCTTCAGGTAAGCCCTCCTTGAATTCTTGTTGAATCTCTTTTCTAAGGCTTCTTGTTTTAGGAAGTTCAGTGGGTTTTACTCCTGGAGATAGTGTTTTTCATGAGGGAGAAAAGAAGTTGGAAAATAAAGTGATGGGGGGCAGTGTGAGAGAGGTGGGAATTAACACTTTGGGGAATGAGAGAGGAAGCTAGCCCAAATCTCAGAATACGTTTGATTGTCCAGGGTCAGGAAGAATGCTGGCTAAGCCAGTTTAAGAACATGAGTTTGTGCTGTTCTCCTTTTATAAGCTATTATAATTTCCACAAGCAGTATTTATCTGAAGTGATGATTTGAGAAATTAACCAGAGAAATATATCCACTTTTTTATTTTGGATCTTAAGAGTGAAAAAATGAGAGCCTCCTGTGCCTCTAAATCTAAGGTGTGTGAATGAAGTGGTTGCTGAGTGGAGTCTGGGCACAGCCTCATGTGAGACCAAGTTGGTCTCTACAGCTGTGATGATGGCATTTCCATAGGGCCATTGGGCTATTTGCTTGATCGTGGTGGAAAATCACATCATAAGTTTGTAGAGGAGACTTGTTTCACTCTCCAACACATATGAAAAACTAATCAGATGATTAGACATGATGGTAAAGGAAGTTTTAGAATTCAGTAAATTTGTATTTCATGAATCCCAGTAAAGGGTGCCTTTTTCATAAAAATAAATGGTATTGGCATAATGCAGCTACACCCTGTGGCACAGAGTGGGACCCTGACCACTTCCACTAGAGGGTCTGAGCTAATGGCACATGTGGCAGAGAGCTGGTCTTGGTGGAGGAAAAAGATGAAGGGAATAATTTAATTAGAGCCTGAATATTCAAAAGTGTTTGCTCACAACTGGAAGATTTGAGCACAATCAGGAACCCAGTCAGAGGGCAGAGTGCTGGAGGTAAAATGGGGATGTGCATGAGGAGAGACGCAGTCAGATCAGCACATATCTCCACCATGCACCACAGGTAGCACAGGTGGAAAACTGATAGCATGAGAAGGCTAAAGATTTTGCTGGCTTTCAAGATGTATATTGCCAAGAATTTTTTCTTGTATCTCTGAAGACATCTCTCCCAAAAAATTAGTTGAAAAGACAATTTAGTTTGCAATCTGCCCATCTTTTGATGGAAAAAGTTAGTTAAGACTCTTAAGAAGACCCAGGTGTCATAAGATGGTAAAAATGCAAATAGTTGTGAATGGATAGAAAGTTTTTCAGGTGATTTTTATGCTCATTCCCTGACTTTCCAATGGAAACACAGTCTCTCTCAATGGCTAGAAAAGCTATGTAGTCACTGGGGATGTGGCTGTTACCTGGAATTCTCCCCAGGCTGGAAGAAATAACATAGGTCCACAGCTTTTATCTACCAGGTCTACTGTGAAGATAGTCACAGCAGTGCATTTGACCCACACATGGTAGTTTATTTCATTTTCACCTGACCCTGCTGTATGTCACTTATTCAATCATCTCTTATGACTTAAACTGCTGCTTTTGGGATTGAGTTTTTTCAATATTGGTATAGCACACCTGCTTATATAAACATTTTCCACATTCAGGATTTCCAAACTCTAATAATGCATTTATCTTGTTGGAAATAAAATGACTTAGAAGTTTCATTTCAGTAAGAATATGCTGGTTTGGGGAAATATCTAATGTTATAGTGTAGTTCTTCTTATTGTTATGGTTTTGTGTTGTGTTTTCAACTGAATGTGAATTCCATGGTGTGTAGCTGGCATTTTACTTTTTGAGTTGTCATCATTGACAACTTCAGTTGGCTCATTGGACTTTATGGATGCAGATAAATAAAATAACTGATACAAGAAAACAGACAGGATGCTGAAAGGAACATGTGTTTTAGTTGCCAGGCTAATGACTGCAGAGTTCTTTCATATATGGTTGCTCTGAGGGTCCAAGAATTACAGACATGGAGGGTCTGACTGCAGGCAGGCACCTGACAGGTTAGCCTGGCTAATCTCCTTTCTAATAAATGAGATTTTCCTATGATAATCCCGCCATACAGGAATCTATCTAAATATTTCTAGTGAAGAGATTACTATTATTTGTATTTTCTTTTTTAAGTTATATAATTATTTAAGCCTATAGATTTCCCTTTAAAGAAAGTATTAGTAATACCCATCATTATAAATTATGAAGATTTTTAAAATTATTAAATTTAAAATTTAACATTAGTCATCATTTAACACAACTGCTATTTCTTTTGTTTTGAGTTAAGCACCCATTTGAAAAACATGCCTCTTATGTCTCCAGCCTGTCTCTCCAACCAGGAAATCTATGTAGCAAACCCCTCTGGTACCAAGGTAAACCCAGCTATGCAGACTCCTAACTTTATTGTTACTAAGCCCACATTTGCCCAGATAACTCAGCTCTTACAACAGTATTCAAAAAATATTTTATAATATCAGATAACTATGGTGGAAGATAATTTAATAGTTCGGGTAGATTGAGCACTAAAGTCAAGTAGGTTCAATAATCAATGTCAAGGACAGGAATGCTAGGTGAGTGGTAGATTCAGACAGTAATGCAGTAATACTTAGCAATCCCAGCAATTATATCTATAATAATAGTATATTTAAATGGGACAATTTAGCATTATATATCTAAATTGTGGAAGAAAAATTTAGGAGCCAGAATTCGGGAGAAGGAGTACTATACTTGTAGAAGTCTAGAAAGAAGAAATCTTTGGAATTTCAAGGTGAGTATTAGAACCAAGCAGAAAGTTTGTCAGAAAACAGGTTCACTATAAATGTTGACTGAAATGAATTAGTAAATAAGAACACAGTAATTTCACTGGAGTATAATAAGGTCAGAGTCGAAACAAGACTAAAGTTATAATTGTGCTAAATTTTTATATTGCTGAATTTTCTGGGTTGTGTTTATTCCTTTGTATGAGAAATTATATTGAGTCTACATCCTGGGCTAGGTCTGCTGGTACAAGCATTCAGTTTATAGATTTAGGAGCAAGAAACCAGACAGGTCATTGTACCAGAATTTAATTTACTGAGTTTGAAGAGGTTGTTTATAAAATCTTTCTTTGGATTACTAAAGAATTTATTTACAGAAAAAATTTTCTTTCAGTTACCTCCCTATGTGATTCAATGCACAAAACAGCAGGTGATCAACACAGGCCATGATATACACTTAACAGGAGAGAATTCTGGTTCTCTATCACCAGTGTTCTAGTGAATGCTAATTTATTTCCTCTCTACAGTAGCAACTGCCTGGTAATCCTCAAAATGCTTTGTAATTATACTTCACATTTAAATCTCTTATATCCAGCATTTAGTCTTTTGATAAAGTACACTGTACCGTGAGGTTTAGACATGGCTTTGAAATCTAATTTTACCAAGAAGTAGCCATCAGACATAATTTACAGTCTTAGTTATGTATTAAAAGAGGTACAATCACTAGTCTACCTCAGGCACATAACCTTATAAGACTTACAGTAAATTACATATATGGAAATGAGCCATGCAGGACATGTAGAGACTTTTGCTCAGTCTCTAGGCCATGCAAACATTGATACTGAGATGTAGCCACAGAGCACAAGAATGTGACTATGAATGTGGCTAGGTCCATTCAGCTCAGGAATTTCTCAATAATACTTGGTGATTTACTTTTTATTTCCCCTGAATTCACAAAGACAATGTAAGTTATTACTTGAGTAGAACACAGCGTACACTAGGAATTAACTACTATACAGAACACTAAATATTTAACCCATTAAAAACTGTAATAGAGCATAGATTCTTTATGAATTTATTTTCTACAACACTACGCATGAGGCATTCCAAACATTTGACTGATTTACTACTGTAGTTCAAAGTTAAGTATGACATTCAAAACAGAAAAATTGGGAAACAGATTCAGGCCAACCTGTCTTTAAACCATTACTAGCCATGATGTGTGGGCCTGAATGTGGGGAGCAGGCTGGATAGATGGCATATTTCTGTTATACATCATATAGGCCTTCAGAACAAAGGGTAAGAATTGTGAGTTGTTCCTGTCTGAATCCTTACTATTTGCCACAGATCTCACAATGTGGATGAATCCTATTTTTGTATAAAAGACCACCTCTCTTCTTTAAGACATTTAGATAAACCCAGACAGATACAGTTAAAGGAATAGCTTTGTGCAAGCTTTCTAGGAATTTTAGCAATTCATAACAGATTAATGTTTTTTTCTAATACTGTCCAGTAAAATAAAGATATAACTTTAGAAGAATGAAGAATAATACTTTCTCTACTTCACATGAGCCAAACTTTTCCCACTCTCATTTATTGTATTATTCTTGGCCTCTGTGCCTTTTCATTAACATGTATTTCTTCCATAACATCTATCTATATCCTGTCCATTGATATTCTCAGTACCCTTGGAGAACAGCATTCCTCATTTCTTAGGCCATTACTACTTTTTGTTTCCTTCCCAGATTGTATGTCACCCACTCTAGTTTTAGCAGGTTTTTTGAGGGAAGGGACTCTTTCAATACATTTGTCCATACATACTTACCACAAAAGCATTTCTAATCTACAAATATAGAGGGGTTGGCAAATATAGAGTATCATAGAATTGCAAGTGCTTTACTAGCTTAAAAACTGAACTATCTGGATACAATTGTACACAAGCTTTAATGGAAATTGAATTTCATAAATACCCAAAATTCACCCCATATCAGCATTACTGATAGCATACTATAAAATCCTTTACTGAGATACAGTTTCACAAACAGAAATAAAAAATGAGGGTCTACTAGGAAACACATACAAGATTCCAGAAATGACACAATTCAGACTGTGACATCTGATGTAATGGATGAAAACAAAGTGTTGTGGGAAATAAAGAAGGTGAGCAATCACTACCAACTGAGTGGGTTAGTAGGCTTCCTGGAGTAGAGGGCACCTGGCCTGGATAGAAGGTGAAGAGAGAGGTACGTAAGACATGATGGCAGGTGTGACCAGCATTCTAGGAGCTCAGGAGCTCCATACCCACATGTGAAGCATTTTCAGAGGCAGATGCAACATCATCATATTGCAGGGTTCTGCTCCACAGCTGCCAAATATCTAAATGCTGACACATGCTCAGAGCATTTTGCATGTATGAACATTGTGCTTCAGGTGTCTGGGTTACACTCTAGAGACGTGTGAATGGGGCCTAGTGTCTGTTTTACACCACAGACATTTAAATTTTCCAACCAAAATATACCATTCCAACAGTGTAAATAATTCTAGGATCTAAAAACATGAGATGAAAGCAGCCTGAGTAACCCAGACTTTTAGAAGAGTGTCCTCACACACCTGGAAACAAAGTAGGCCCTACTTACTCAGCACCTTTCAGATAATGGGGTCACTCAGCATTTGTGTTAATGAATGACCAGTGACTTGTCACAGTCTCACCCCCCATTGAAGCTGAACAGGAATGCATAAAGGCACCAGCTGCTCACCTGTTTCCTGCAGCCCCACCTCCAGGTCTAGGTCTGTTCAGAACCCAGCTGCTGATTATTCTGTGCTGTCCTTAAAAGCAAGGGAGAAATTTCCCAATTAAGGCAGAACATGTGCGGCTATGCCTGCAAAGATGTCACATTAACTAGGAAGCAAGTGCAAGTTAGGAAACCCTTCATCAACCATAAGCACAGATGCAGGTCAGGGCTGTTCCAGCTGAACAGACCAGTAGTCCCTATGGGGAGCGAATACCTAAGAGCTGGGTTAGAACACCACTCCCTCTGAACCGAGAATGTGTGCAGGGGCAGGAAAAGTGTCCTTTTCAATGTGGATATTCCTGGTTAATTATCCACGTTTAACTGTTTCTAAGGAAAGGTTACAACCTATTGTCCTGCATAATTTTTTCTATGTTAGTTTCATGTTTTTCTTTCATTCTGTGGGATGCAGATGATATTACAGCCACTTAAATTAATAATCACCCTCATTAACTTAGTTGATTAACAGAAAAATTGTAATAAAAAGAACATATATTTTACATTAGACAAATCAATTGAATGAGGCTATATTCTGAATGTTTCAGATATAATCTGAAAATTATGTTTTATTTAATATGTATTTTATGTATATACATATGTAAATCTAAAATATCTAAAATGCCATTATTTTATGTGAACATATATTTTTTCAAATAAATGAATATGCTCATAGTAATAAACAAAATTATAATCTTGGATTGTGCATAAAATTAATGTTAATGTATTTTAAAGATATTGTATTATTGAAAAGAAAACCTTTATGATAGTTCATTTAAATAATTTTCTCAATTACACTTTGAGATAAAGGAAATTTATTTTAAAGAAATACTGTATTCCATAACTCCATCTTTAACAGCTGTATGTACCAAATGCATTAATATAAAGGAAATTTTAATGTATATACAAAGATCTGACTGTATTTTTGCTCTTAGGTATCTAGTATGGAACTATCCTACACATTTCACAAGTTATTAACATTGTTAAGTCACATGGTTCCTTTATCCAGCTATTCAAATTTTCAATGGCTTAAAGAATTTTGGAAGATATTTATGTTTATGATTTTCTTCATTAGCACTCAAGTAAACCAATATCAACACTGGTCAGTTTCTGAACAATTATGACTTTTACATATAAGTATCTTACATATATAATATAGATATGTTTAGTGCCAGTTTTTTAGAAGTTATATCATTTAAAATGGCACAGTTACCTTTTTGAATTCTCTATTTAACATAGAAATTGCCATATGAAGAATGAGAGGGTTTGGGGGATTAAAAATAAAGTTTTATTTTGCAGTGAATAAAAGGATGTTAACTACAAAGGCTGCTCATTGTGGAATTTTCCTATTCTATCTTGAATATTTAAATACTTTTAAAAATGTTTAAGAAAAGGTAGAATGAATCTATTTAGAAATTCAACATTTATTATGAGGGCAAAACAAGGTGCTTGTATTAATCTAAAAGGTGTCCTTTAAAATGAGACTGTATAATTTTCAAGGAATTTCAACTTTCAGACATATTTACACTAGTTGGCTGAAACAATCATAACTGTTTTGGTTATATTCAAATTTGACATATTTATAATTACCTGTTAAATTAGAGAGATTGTCCTTAAAACTATCCTCAGTTGAATAATTTATCTATTATACTGAGAGAATGGAAGTGGAGAAGTGTTGTTAAATAAAGAATTCTATTAAATTAAGAAGTATTCATTACCCAATGTTCTATTAAAAGTGCTTATTAAGTAAGGATATATGCCAGAAATACAAAGATTTCTAGGACTCATTGTCTGTTCACAGATAGCTCACAATATAATGGGAGCTGCACAGATAAACCTAGTGAAACTTGGGAACGAGGCAGACAGCACAACCCAGGGCTACAATTCTGGGAAATAAAGACTCAAAACACTGATTGAAAACACCTGTGGAGATAAAAACACTCAGCAAAGTGGGAATAGAGGGAGCATTCATCAACAGGAGAAAGGCCACATATGAGAGACCTATAGCCAACATCATACTCAATGCGCAAAAAATAAAATCTTTTCAAATAAGATCAGGAACAAGACAAGGTTGTCCACTTTCAACACTTCTATTCAATACGGTATTAGAAGTTTTAGCCACAGCAATCAAACAGGAAAAGGAAATAAAAGGCATCCAAATCAGAAAGGATGAAACAAAACTGTCACTGTTCCCAGATGACATGATAGTGTACATAGAAAATCCCATAGACTACACCAAAAAACTGCTTGACCTAGTAAATAAATTTGGCAGAACAGCGGGATACAAAGTCAATATCCAGAAATCAAAGACATTTTGTACACCAACAATGAAACAGCAGAAGCAGAAATCAAGAAAAAAATCCAACTTGATATAGCAAAAAGAAAAATAAAATACTGAGGAATAAACCTAACCAAGGAGGTAAAAGACCTGTACTCAGAAAACCACACAACACTGAAGAAAGAAATTGAGGAAGACATGAGCAAATGGAAATGTATACCATGTACATGGATCAGAAGAATTAACATCATCAAAATGTCCATACTACCCAAAGCAATTTACAGATTCAATATAATACCTATTAAAATACCACTGGCATATTTCACAAACATAGAACAAACACTTCAAAAATGTATATGGAACCATAAACAACCCTGAATAGCTGCTGCAATTTTGAGAAAGAAGAGTAAGGTAGGAGGGATCACAATACCTGATACTAAACTATATTACAAGGCCACTGTAATCAAAACAGCTTGGTACTGGCATAAAAACAGGCACATGGACCAATGGAACAGAACAGAGAGCCCAGAAATAAATCCAAATCTCTACAGTAAATTTCTGATGAAAGGGACAGCAACATAAAATGGAGTAAAAATAGTCCTTTCAACAAATGGTATTGGGAGAACTGGACAGCTACCTGCAAAAAAATGAAACTGGAGCACCAACTCACAACCTACACAAAAATAAATTCAAGGTGGATAAAAATTTTGAATATAAGCCATGACACCATTAAAGTCCTAGAGCAGAACATAGGCAGGAAAATCTCAGATATTTCACACAGAACCATTTTTACTGATATGTCCCTTAGAGCAAGAGACATAAAGGAAAGAATAAACAAATGAGATCTCATCAAAATAAAAAGCTTCTGCACAGCTAAAAAAAACAGTATTAAAATAAAAAGAGAACCAACTATATGGGAAAACATATTTGCCAATGATACCTCAGACAAGGGTTTAAGCTCCAAAATATATAAAGAACTTACATGACTCCACTCAAAGAAGACAAGAAACCCAATTAAAAAATGGGCAAAGGACTTGAACAGACATTTCTCCAAGGAGAACACACAGAGGATCCAGAGACACATGAAAAGATGCTCAGTATTGCTAGCTATCAGAGAGATGCAAATTAAAACCACAATGAGATACCACTTCACACCAGTCACAATGGCCATCATAAACAAAGCAACAAACAACAAATGTTGGGGAGGTTGTGGAGAAAAGGCGACCCTAGTGGACTGTTGGTGGGACTGCAGATTAGTACAACCACTATGGAAAACAGTATGGAACTTCCTCAGAAAAATAAAAATAGAACTGCCTTTTGATCCAGCAATTCCACTGCTGGGACATCCTAAGAACCCTGAAACACCAATCCAAAAGAACCTATGCACTCCAATGTTCATAGCAGCACAATTTACAATAGCCAAGTGTTGGAAGCAACCTAGGTGCCCATCAGTAAGTGAATGGATCAAAAAACTATGGTACATTTACACAATGGAATTCTGTGCAGCAGAAAGAAAGAAGGATCTCCTACCCTTTGCAACAGCATAGATGGAGCTGGAAAGCATCATGCTAAGTGAAATAAGCCAAGCAGTGAAAGACAAATACCATATGATCTCACCTTTAACAGGAACCTAAACAACAAAAGAAACAAACAAGCAAAATATAGCCAAAAACACTGAAGTAGAGAACAGGCTGGCAGTAACAGTGAGGGGAGAGGGGAAGGAATTTCAGGGGAAAAAAGGAAGGATTTACAGGAACAAGTATAAAAGACACATGGACAAAAACTAGGGGGCTGGGATGGGAGTAAAAGACAGAAAAATATACTTGAACAACAATTAAAATTAAAAAATAATAAATAATAATAAAAAAGAAAACACCTGTGGTGGTTGAAGTGATGGGAGAGACTCCCAGTCTCACAGAAGAGTTAGTTGCGAGAGACCCACAGGATCCTAGAACATACACAAGCCCCCACATGGGAATCAGCACCAGAAGGGCCTAGTTTGCTTGGGGGAAGCAGCGGGAGTGACTGAAATCCTGCAAAGAGCAGAGCAAGAACCATTGTTCCCACTCAGATCCCTCCCCCACAAACAGGGTAAAAAAATAGCATTGTGGGTTGCCACATCCTGGTGAATACCTAGGGCTCCACCCCTCACTAACAGATACATCAAGACAAGAAAGAATGGCCCAAATGACAGAACAGATCAAAGTTCCAGAACAAATACAACTAAGCACGAAAACATAGCCAACCCATCAGATGCACAGTTCAAAGCACTGATGATCAGGATGTTCACAGAATTGGTTGGATTTAGTCGCAAATTACATGAAAAAATGAAGGCTATGCTAAGTGAAATGAAGGAAAATGAACAGGGAACCAATAGTTATGGGAAGGAAACTGGGACTCAAATCAATGGAGGGAACCAGAAGGAAGAGAGAAACAACCAAACAGAAAAAAAAAATGAAGAAACAAGAATTAAAAAAAATGAGGAGAGGCTTAGGAACCTCCAGAACATCTATCTTTAAACATTCCAACATCCGAATTATAGGGCTGCCAGAAGGAGAAGAGGAAGAGCAACAAGTGGAACACTTTATTTGAATAAATAATAAAGGAGAACTTCCCCAATCTGGCAAAGGAAATAGAATTCCAGGAAGTCCAGAGAGTCCCAAGGAATTTGGACCAAAGGAAGCACACACCAAGGCTCATCATAATTACATCACCCAAGATTAAAGAGAAGGAGAAAATCTTAAAAGCAACAAGATAAAAGGAGACAGTTACCTACAAAGGAGTTCCCATCAGACTGTCAGCTGATTTCTCAAAAGAGACCTTACAGGCAAGAAGGGGCTGGAAAGAAGTATTCCAAGTCATGAAAGACAAGGACCTACATCCAAGATTGCTCTAGCCAGCAAAGCTTTCATTTAGAATGAAAGGGCAGATAAATTGCTTGTCAGATATGGTCAAATTAAAGGAGTTCATCATCACCAAGACCTTATTATAGCAAATGTTAAAGGGACTTGTCTAAGAAAAAGAACAAAACTACGAAGAGTCAAGTGACAGCAACTTCACAACTATCAACAACTGAACCTAAAACAAACAAACAAACAACACTAAGCAAAGAACTAGAAGAGAAACAGAATCAGAGGAATGGAGGTCACATGTAGGGTTATTAGCAGGGAGGAGGAGTGAGGAGAATGAGGAAAAAGGTAAAGGTAATAAGCATAATCGGTAGGTTCAAAATAGAGAGGGGGAGGTAAAGAAGAGTATATGAAATGGGTAAACCAAATAACTTATATGTACAACCCATGGGCATGAACTAAGTTGGGGGGCAGGGGAATGCTGGAGGCAGGGGGTTGCAGGGCAGAGAGTGGTAAAGGGGAGGAAAAATGGGACACGTGTAATTGCATAATCAATAGAATATACTTGAAAAAGAAATTTCTGAGCCTCAATATTTTCCAGTAAAGCCTTATGCTAATAGTAATCTCGTTGATTTTTCCCCATGATTCATTGATGAGTTAATATCATTTCTTTTTTCCCCCATCTTTTTCAGTTTTTTATCCCCCTCCAAGGAAATTTTTTTTTCATTGCTGAGAGAGACAGAGGGAGAGGGGAAAAGAGAGAATAAGGCATCTTTGCCGAGAGAAATATGGGTTTTTTGTCTCCCATAAATGCTTCGACTGGGGATCCCACAGGCCATACAAAACAGCAACCTAGATATGAGCCTGACTGGAATGAACCTTTAACTCTTCCAGTGTGTGGACATGCTCCAACCAAGCCACACCAGCCAGGGCCCTGTTATTTTTGTTTTAAACTTAGACAGGTTTACCTGACAATTTTCTAACTACTTGAGATACAACACAGAACATTTATTATAATTGTGTTTACAAAAATAAAATAATCTATGGCTATGGATTTTCCAGTTAGTTTGATTTCAGGCACTTCTCATAAAATTTGGTAAGATATTCATTATAGCACAAGTACCAGTATATATTTTACGCCCTTTATCCAATATGAGGGCACTCTTATTTTCTAATTGGTATTTTTTTCTAGAAATGTGTTACTTATTTTTATTTTTATTTCATAATTGTCAAAAATAAAGCTGAAGAAGTTAAAAATTTTATGATGTCTTCTTTGTGTCCAGGCTTTAGATAAGATGTACTTTGATGTTTTAGGTAAAATTTCAATATAGATTTATTAATGCAACCTTGATAATTAAAGAATTTTCATTCTCTCTGGCCTATTCCTAAGTGAAGTGGTATAAAATCTACAGTGTTCTACTTTGGTGTATTACTCTTACATTTAATCATAATGGGAAAATATTCTTACAATTGCTTTTTGTTTCTTTGTATAAGGATATATTTGACTTCTAGTGTCTTGGTTTATGCTTTCTTTCTTTCCCTGCTAGTTTGCCACTTTTCCAAAACTGTTTTTCTGTAATAGAAATTATGTGTTTGTATAGATTGATGTTTAGTCTTCTGTTCATAGATTCTTCATATACATGTTCTCTGTAATTTGGCATAGTGGAAATCAGACTACATGCTATATATTCCATTTTACCAGAACTCCTGGAGAGACTGTGCTGACTCGTTGAGAATCTGGAAAAAACATATATTGCTCCTATTTCCACTTGTGGTTATATTTATCTGTAGTTGGCTTCTCTACTTCTCAGTGTTCATAATGAAATAATGTCTACCATCTCATTAACAGAGAAGAGGAACTTAACATTATTCCTTCTTCACTTTCATTTCTCCTATGAAGTATTTTTAAATGTAATCCAAATGTGTAATATCTTCTTAGTGAGGCCTATTTTTCAATATATCCCAACTGTTATGAAAACACTGGCATTTGTCTTTTATCACACACTGTTAAAAGAGGTGTTCAGGACCTCAGCTTCCAATTCAGATGTGAGGAGGGCTTGGAAGGTTTCACTCTTGTCCTTACAAGAAAAAAGTGGTAATGAAAATCAATGACCTTTCTTGGACCCATCAGAAAATTTGGGTTACAGAGCCAAAATGCCACCATGAAGTTGGGAGAGACAGGTATGTAGAGAATCAGAGCTGAAAACCAGCTTACCTGAACAGGGTGCCTTGTGTGTAAACAGGAGGACACTTGAATGTTAACTGATCAGTTGAGAGAGGTTGTCATTGACAGTGAGACATTTCTGGGGGCACAGTCTTAGCTCCGCCTCCACTCCTCACTGTGAAACAAATTATGTTTCTGGCAGGATAGGAAAAAATAACTAATATGAAATATGCTCAAAGCATTTTCCATAACAAAGGCCAACCTTCCTGAAAAAAAAATGGCTTTCTCAGAACTCTACCTGACCTGGGAAAGGGAGATACAGGAATACCTTCCTTTATTGTGCTTCATAGATGTTTCACTTTTTTAATAAATTGAAGGCAAGACCCTCCACCAGTACAAAGATTACTGACCATGTTCTTTATTGTTATAGTTGCTTTTTTAGCAGTTGGTCTGGAACAAAACTAGCAATACCTCTGAAGTGTGCCTGCATGCTTTTTCTCCTTAGTCAGGGGAAAACTAGAAACACTTGTGAATGTCAGAGACCAGAGACACAGGCCCAATAATCCTAGGATTTAATCCTAGGATTATAGAAGTTTCTCCACACCCCTACCATATCACCACAGCATCAACAACACATCAATGAATTAGAGCTGAAAGAGTGACATCCTGCAGACTCTATTTAAAAGAAATTCTTAAGGAAAATTAAAAACAAAACAAAACAATAGAGCAAAGAGAAAAACTCCAGAGTAAATGTCACCTCTGACCCCTACAGCTGTATAACCATTAAACACAGCCCAACGCCTCACCAGATTAATTTACAATCTTGTTACAGAATCCCTCCAATGCTGTTCTTGAATAACTGTGGGGTTCAATTGCCTGCCGCCAAGAAGCGTGACTCCCAGTGCAAGAGTTTGTTGAAAAAGGAAATAGGGTTGTTTATTTAAAGGTTATACAGATTTAGAATAATGGCGGATTTCTGACATTAAGTCCCACTCCCTTGAAAACACCCCAAAATGCATAGTCCTGCCTCCCTTTGCCAAACCAGGCTGATTTCAGAATATGCCAGGCTGAGAGGTACCATCTTTCAGACAAGCAGAAGTCTGCAGCTCAGCATTCCCAGTCACAGTTCAGTTCAGCTCTAGGCATCTCCCAGGAAACTTGGTTAGGCAGTTCCCTGCAGCTCCATCAGTTCTCCAGCCATAGTCTCTAGGCAGGTTTCCCAGCATGTCTCCTCCTTCTTACTCCAGCTCTTATTGCAAACCATGTAGCATCTCTTTACACACAGGACCTCATGGTAGAGTGGGGGCCCTTCTATACCCTTTCAAACTGTGTGAGAGCTCTTTCAGCCCACTCATATTTTAAACGCTTGGCCCGAACTTCCTATGTGATTTCATGTCCAACCCCTCTTATGATTTGCTACTTTTGCCAGCTCTCCAGTATGTTTTACCTTGTTTTGGCTGCCGACTTTAGTCAGGACAAGAGTTCTCAGTGATGCAGTGGTATCTGGCTCCTGCCTCTCACACAGTCTCTGTATAAGCTCTCTTGGCTATGTCATGAGTCCCTGAAAGCTCCCAAAGTCAGGAAAGCCTTTGTCCAGGGTGGCAGCACAATTTTGAACTTGCCGTTGTTATGTAAAGTAACTTAACAGCCATATTGTCCACTTTCCCCTTCCCCACAACCCACATTTGTGAGGGTTTTCTTCCTCACACTGTTCACCTTACTCCTATTGTTTGGTACACCATGCTCATGCTTTTAAAATTAATAAAATAGTTGTCATCTGACATATAAAGAGTTTAGATGGCACCATTACCAATCTCAGAAGAAAAGCTGAACAAACTGAAAATCAACAGCCACAGGGCAAGTCCCTGGGTGGCAAACTGGATATGTGGCTGCAACAACCAAAGAGTGCTGGGAGCCAGACTCTCCTGGTCTACGCTGAGCACTAAAATAATAGTCAGCTAGTTTATGAAGACTGAGTGTGGATTAGCTGAAGATTAAAAACTCCTGGGGTTTCACTGGAGAGGGGGAGTTTCCCATAATTCTAGGAGACCCATAAGGTGTTCAGGGTGAGCTCCTCTTACTGCTTGTGGGTGTTCTCTTCTTGGTGATGAAGGCCTGACCCAAGGGTAACTATTTATCAGAGCCTAAGGGACCTAGGAAATACCCAGCCTACCTAACCCCTGCCCCCTGTAGCCTTCCTGTCTCACCTAAGGGAGGAAAGCTAAGGGCTTGTGAAGGTCACAGTCTGAGATTACTAACCCAGTGAAGACTGAGACATGCAGGAATACAGAATTTTCCCACCCCAAAGCCTCACCACCATCTCCACAGGCACCTCTGTAATAATGGGATTAAAGCCAAAAGAAAATGCAAGGCCCAGACTCTAAGAAATCTCTGAGGAAGCCACCAAACCACAGTAATGACAAAAATTAGAATATGCAAAGACACTTTAACCTCTGGTAGCTACCACTACAGCACATAGTAAATGTAGCATGACTCCTAACCAGATACATGTAAATCCTCCCACTAAACACCTTGTTCACTTAACTGTATGCATTTAAAGTCCATCTATGCATGTTTCTGGCTACCAGACCATCTCTCTCTCATTGCTGGAGACTATTGCCTTGTTTGGGTACACTGTTGTTATCTACTGTTACATACTGTACTGAAGAACATCCTGGTTGCTTCCAGTTTTTAGTGACTGAATAAAGCTATTGAAAACAGCAGTTTTGGGGCATAAGTTGTCAAATCAGTTATGTAATTACATAGAAGTGCAACAGTGAAGTTTTAGGGTAAAACTATGTTTTGTTTTATGAGACGGTACCAAGCTGTCTTCCAATGAAGCTGCACAGTTGTGAGTCTGCCACATGAGAAAGTGTCCCTGTAGCTTCCCGGCATCGCTAGCATTTGCTGTGGTCAGTTTTGTTTGATAATGGCCATTCTAATATAAGTGTAGTGGTGTCTTGTTATTAATTAAATTTGTAACTCCCTAATGACATTAGATGTTGAATATATTTTCCTATGCATTTTGTCATCTGCATATATTCTAGGTGAGGTTTCTCTTCAGATCTTTTGCCTGTTTTCTAATTACATTGTTTGTTTTCTCACTGCAGAGTTTTAAGGTTTTTGTACCTGTTGAATCCATATCAGATGTGTTTTTCAATTTTTTTCCCTTTCTGTGGTTTGTCTTTTTTCATTTTTGTACCATGTTTTCACAGAGCAGAAATTTAAATTTGAATAAAAACTAAAATTTTGTCTTCGTGAGTTTTACTTGGGGTATTATATCTAAAAATTCAATGCCAAGTGCAAGATCACCTAGATTTTGTCCTATATTTCCTACTAGATTTGTAGTTTTGCTTTTAACTTAGGTCTATAATCCATTCTGACCCAATTGGATAAGATACGGTTTCTACTAGGTATATTCTGCGTACGGACATCTGTTTGTCCAACACCATTTGTTGGAATGGTTATCATTTTACTATGCCTTTGTTTTGTCAAAAGCTATATATTTTGGTTACACTTATGTGAGTTTACTCTGTCCCATTGATATCTTTGTCTATTCTTGAACCAATACCACACTGGCTTGATTATGGTAGACTTATTACAGGAGTCTTGAAGGTAGATGTGCATGTTCAGCTTGGTTCTATTCCTTAAGTTTTATGTTTGTGTGTGTTTCATCTTTTGGCATGCCTTGTAATTTTTTCCTGTATTCAATATTATATTGGGTAAAAGGAACTGCTATAAGTAGACCCTTAGTACTGTAGTGGTGGCGGCAATATGTGTGTGTGCATGTGTGTGTGAGGCTATGTGAGTCTGTGTGTCTGAGTCTGTGTGTGTCTGTGTCTGTGCATATGTCTGTGGGTACATTTGTGTGTGTGTAGGAGAGAATGAGGGCAGTGATGTACTGTCCTATGACTAGTTCTTAGTCTTTACTGAGCCTGTGCCCTTCTGGACTGTGAAATTTGCTAGAGTTTCATGTTTTCTTCCAGCTAGGTGGGAAAGGATGCCCAGAGAGGGATGGGGCTGGGTATTGTTTTCCCCAGGACACCTAGATTCTGACGATACACCAGTGTCTGATTAATTAGTTTTCTCTGAGACAGACGTTGTTAAGAACAGTGTGCTCTGGCATATTCTAAAATGATTTCTCTCCCCTCCCCTGGCCAGAAGCACAAAGGTGTTTTTCTCTATATCCTGGTGGAGTTCCTATAAGTCAATCTTAAATACTCTTTGTGGGGAAACCCCATGCCTGGGTCTCTGGGAACTTTTAACTTTTGGTACTGTCCACTCTGAGCCTCCTAGGGTTAATATAAAACAGTCAATCAGAGCACCGAAGGAGTCTCTGACTATTGGCCAAGATGTTGGCAGGGAGAGGTTCTTACACTGAGCATGCCAAAAGCTAGAGATATGAACAGATAGGGCCTGAGCATGTGCAAAAAGCTCAAAAGATAAATGGATAGGGTCTAAGCATATTAAAACCTAGAAAAATGAATGGATAGGACTCCAAATATGCCAAAACTAGAAGGGTAATTGGATTAGGAAGAAAGCACTCCCCTCCTTAACTCTATAAAAAGAGCAGGTTGAGCAGGGAAATTAATATGGCCTTTGAGACAGGAGTCTACCATACTCCCAGGTAGTGTGGCACCTGAATAAACCTCTTTCTTTTTGCACCAGTGCCTGCCTCATGAATTTGCCTTTTTGTGGTGGCAGGCAGCCTAACTCAGTTTTTGTTTGGTGATGGATTTGGCAATCCCAGATGAGACCACATGGACCTTGGTAAGTCCTGGAGGGCTCAAGCTCAGGTCCCTGCTGCCTGTGGCAGGCTGACCTTGAAAGGTAGACTCTGGAGATTTCCCAGTCTCAGGCGATTTTCTTGCACTTTTTTTCCCTTAATTTTATTTTAATTGTTGTTCAAGTACAATTTTCTGTCTTTTATTCCCATCCCAGCCCACCCACCCAGCCCTCCCCACCTCCCTCCCATTTCCATCCCCCCTCCCCCAGTTTTTGTGAGGAGAGAGAATTTCAGGGGAATTTCATGGGGAAAGGGGAAGGGTTTACAGAAACAAGTATAAAAAAATTTTCTTGCACTCTTGCTCGAGGCATCAACTATCTGAAATGCAGCCTGGTCAAAAAAAGGTCTGGGAAGGAGAGGGATGCCAAGACTGGGTGAGTCAAATCAGTATGCACACTGGCAGTCCTCTATCTCTATTGTTTGTACCTTTGCATCACTGGGGTCCATTTGGGACCATTTGGGCCTTTGCATCACTGGGATATGGTTAGGATCTTTTGCAATATTGGTTGGCAGGGGATAAGATGCTAAGACTTGTATGTGAGAACTCATTTGGAATGGTAGAAATGTGGATTCAAGTTGTGTTTATATGTTCCCACTTTTTCTAGTGTCTTTTCATGGTTATGATACTGGGTTTGTATTTTCATGCCATCAGGGGTTGCTCTGTTTCAAATCCTGCAGGGATCTCACTGGGCCAAATTTTCGCAGATTGGTCCGTGTACAACTATTATCCACTGTCTAAGAAGAAATTGGTTTTCTAATGTAACATGGCTTGGTCTATTTATATTTTAGACTATGGGGAAAGTGGTTCTCTAAATTATTAAACCATCATGCAACTGGAATTATTTTGCCAACAGTCAGTGAAATCAGACAAAATCTCTATGTCCAAGCATTTATGTCTTTACCCAATAAGGATTCAGCAAGGAAAGAGAACCACTTAATGAAGCAGAGAAGAGAAGTGGCTTCAAAAACCCTCCCTAATAGTAAGACATAGGAAGAAAAGGAAAGTGAAATGAGTCTCTTTAATGCCCTGTTCCCAGGAGATGCAGGATTAGCAGCAGGAAGACTTCCCCTATCACCACTCCTGCTGCTAGATACCCCTGAAATAGAACTCAGAGAAGTAATGGCCCCACCAATTTAAGAAGAAAAAAATGTCCTCCTCCTCAAATACCTGGTAAGGCACCCAATTTGGCCAGTGATCATATCTGGAGGACAATACTCTATAGGCAGAATAAACCAGGAAGGCCAGCCCAGAGGCTACAGTTGGGCCCATATTCCATTTTACACTTCATATTTACTGAATTAGAAGAATTCCAACACCTCATATAGGGAGAACACTCAGAAAATGGCCAATCTTATCACCTTCATTTTATCCCACTGATCATCCAAACTGGGCAGATGTATTAGGTTGGCCAAAAGTTTGTTTGATTTTTTTCCATAAGATGGTTCTAGTAGCACTTAGTTGCCTTTAACATCATTCGAAACAATTATGTTAGATTTTAGTGTGACAGCTATCATATCAGCATGCATTTTAAAAATACTTATCAAATAGGTGAATTTCTGTGTAGCAATTTTAATATTGAAGATGGAAGAAAAGATGTGATATTTCACCATGCTATGTTTTATTATTTCAAGAAAGGTAAAAATGCAATGGAAAAACAAACAAAAAAGACTTGTGCAGTGTATGGAGAAGATACTGTGACTGATTGAATGTGTCAAAAGTGGTTTGCCACGTTTCTTGGTACTATTGACATTTTGGCCAAATATTTCTTTGCTCTGAGACTGTCTTACACATTGGAAGATGTCTAGCAGCACCCCTGGCCTCTACTTACTAGAAGCCAATAACGGAAGATAGCTGACATGCTCAAAATATCAAAATCAAAAGTTATTGGTGCAAATAAAAATGTGCCTTATGTTTTATGGAGAAAACTAAATAAACTTTTTAGCAAACCCAATGCAAGCTCTCTGTAACATCCTACTAACAGCAGGTGAAAGGCAACTGGTTATAAATAAGGCTAATAAAGAGGCTCATCACCTTGGTCTAGAAAGTACCAATGGGACTTGTAACCCAGATGGTATTCCCTTGGCAGAGTTTAACTGAGACTTAAATAGTGGATAACTAGCTTTCCTAGAGCATTACAAAAGGTGCAGAGCAGAAGGGCTTAAGAAATGAGTGCTTAAACAAAAAAAGCCTGAATATGATGCAAGCTGTTCAAAAGAAACCTAACAAAAATCCTTCTCAGGTTTTAGAAAAGATCTCTCAGGCCTACTGAAAGCACAATGATGCTGATGACCCACAGGCATCAGAAAATGTCCAGATGGTAAACATGACTTTTATGGAAAGTGCCCTGGATATCAAAAGAAAGCTCCAAAATTTAGACAAGACATTGGAAATGAATCTCTCCCAGCGGTGGTGTGGGGTCATGCTGACTATGGCCCTCTTGTGACTAAAGGCTGGTCAGACAGCTGCTGCTCCTAGCCATAAGTTATGTGTATTTTTGGGAGAAAGGATTGTAACTCCCTCCTTATCTCCTTTTGGGAGTGGCTTCTTGTTCTGTGACTGCTTCTAGACTTTTTCTTTTTGCAAATACACATTGAGGTAATGTAGTTTAGACTCACATGCAAGACTCACACCTCTTTTGTCTGGGATTCCTTAAAATGAGTCTTGGACTCAAGGAGATTCAGTCCTGCTTCTCTGATCCACCACCATTGGTGCTTTCCTGTAATGTGAGTAATACAAGCCATCTTGGCTTCATCTGGTCTGCCTTGTGGTGTTTTCAGCTTATCCAGCTGAGTAGTCAAGAACCCCAGGCTCAGCCTCCTGCATTACAATTGGAGTAGTCATCAATGGGATTTGGATATCCTGAAAAATTCCCAAATTGAGTTGAATGTGGAAGACTTTATGCTGAATGTGAGATTGCCAGGAGGAATCCTGGAGAGGCTAGCATATTCTATGTGACTGAGGTGGCAAAACTTCTTGGTTAATGGGGACCACCAAAGGACTTCAGGGATGACCCCCATACTCCCACTGGCATCCTACATGCTTTGCAGCATGTAAGAGAGTCTTGGGCCCTAGGAAAAATGAAAGGCCTCCACCATGTGGCCACTGTTGTTGGTTGGCTGATGTTGATGGCACTGTATATGTGACTGAGAAACAGAGGTAGTAAAATGCATAGCAGAAAGAAAGAAGGAGCTCTTACCCTTCTCAATAGCATGTATGGATCTGGAGAGTATTATGCTAAATGAAATAAGCCAGGCTGTGAAAGACAAATACCATATGATCTCACCTGTAAGTGGAACCTAATCAACAAAACAAGCAAGCAAAATATAACCAGGGACACTGAAATAAAGAACAAACTGACAGTAACCAGAGGGGATAGGGGAAGCGGATTATGGGGGAAATGAGGGAAATGTTCATCAAGGAACATATATAAAGGACGCATGGACAAAGCCAAAGAGGGTAAGATCAAGGGGAGGAGGTGGGGGAGGGATGAGGTGGAGGGAAGTGGTGGTGGGGAAATGGAGACAACTGTACTTGAACAACAATAAAAAAAAAGAAACAGAGAGGTGGAGGTATGCACTGCACTTTTAGAAGAGGAACTGAAACTAGATAGGGACATGCACTTCCTATAGGGAGATAATAAGGAAGCCTTAGGAAGACAATTAGAACAAACCAATGAGCAATTATGGAATTTAGCATGCTGTTTTGCCAGGGTGGGGATGGGAATATGGCAACTGGCATTCACTTGTATACAACCAATTGTGATATAGTCTGAATGGAATCCCCACAATTGGGATGCTATGACCAAAAGCAAAAGTGACTTGGATGTAGGGATCAAAGTAGATGTGGGCACGGAGGTAGAAAAGGTAGAAAAGGTATAAAGGTAGAAAAAAGGAAGCTTATCATTTGTCCTGTTACTACCCAGAAGATTAAGGTCCAATAGTCCTGGGTGCTGTGGGGTATTTTTTTCATAGTGGTTGATTTGAAGAAGATGTCAATGGGGTAAGTCTTACCAGCAGCTGACAAACAACAGTCAGTGGGATCCCACAGAAAGGTAATGTAAGTTGCTACATGAAGAATGAAACAGGTCCCAAAGGGGACGATCTCAGTCAGCACTGAGTTTCAAGCTGGTAAGGAACTACTTGTAAGGTGCAAATAGATGCAGTCCTGTGGGACCACTAAAGCCCAGTAACCTAGGAGTGTTCCCTGAGAGGCAGTCAAAAGGTCATGTGCCTGATAAGCACACAGCTCCTTCTGGGAGATAATGGTGACCTGTAGTGCAGCAGATAGAGTCACACAGAGCATCCACAGCCTGCATCCCAGTCAGACCCTATCTACAGCTGTCCGCAGGCCAAAACTCCAGGACAAACCAATGGCCTCTGTCATAGGAGGACTGAGGCTATGTCTCAGTCTACTATCTGTGCAAGTACCCTGGCTGGTGGCCTGTCAAGGAGTGTGTGACTGTTACAGTTCCATGCAACAAAGATTAGGGGTGTGCCTGGGTAGCAGACATGAACACCCAGATACCCAGCATAAATATGGTGGAACTGCATTCGGGAGATGCTGGCTCAGGAATGTGGCATTGGGTTAGCACTGAGGTGGTCCCTGGCAGCCATGGAGAGGCACAGGGTGGCTGTGAGAGGGCGCCTTCAGCTTCTGTCTCAAGGGAGGACCCCAGGTGTGTGCAGTCAGATGCCTGTCCCTCGGCTAACATTTAGGATAAACACACACACACCTCTTTCATGGAGATTCGGGATGTTTTCCAAATAGCTGCTTCAGGACTGGGCTTGGGGAGGGTGATTTGAGAGGGGGAACCCTTTAATTCCTTCCTCAGGGATTGTAGCTGTGGATAAGAGTAACTTGTCAGTTTTCAAAGCCAGGTGTCTTAGGGGCTCCCCTCTCAGGTGCAGGTCTTTAAAAGCTGGGATGCCCAGTGTGGGGATCAAACCCTTTGCTCCTGGGGAGGAGCTCTGGGTTTGTGTTTTCTCCTGATGGAAGTTTGCTGACTGGAGTGTATTTGCTGTCATATTGTTTCAATGTCTCCTACTGTTACATGTCAGATTTTTCTTGTTTATCAAATGTGTAGGAATGGCTCAACTAGGTCAGGGGTTCTTTTAATAGGAAAGTTGTTCCATATGTAGCTGCAGGTTTGGTGTGTCTGTGGTAGGAGATGAGTTGGGAACCTTCATTCAACCCCTTCACAATTCATTTGTGTGTGTGTGTGTTTATTCTCCTCACCAATAGAACTTGCCTATTGAATTTAGATAGAGATGAAGGAGGGAGGGTGGGAGGGAGAGAGAGAGACATCAATGTGAAAGAGAAACATTGATCGGTTGCTTCCCATACACACCCCGACTGGGATTGAACCTGCAACCTAGGTATGTGTCCTGACAGAAGATCAAACCTGGTGTAAGGGACAACACTCCAACCAACTGAACCACCCATCCAAGACTATCCATACTTTTTTTAGTTTCAATTTTTTTAAGTCAAGTTCAGAATTTATAATTTTAGATTCTTCAAAGGTGGTGAATTTACCGAGAAGGATTTATTGATATTCAATATCTATAAATGTTCTTATGCTGTGGTCTCCTTGGAGGGTGAGCAGTTATATGGAGTAAAGATCTATCACTGTAAATGACTGTCAAACCCAGTGTGACTTTCTGCGGCGTGGGGGGTGATTAACCCAGAGCTGAGACCATCCAAGTCTGGTGGCAAGTTGTTCTCATCCCAGTTTCCTTGTGTCCATTCAGTACTGGCATCACTGGGCCCAGTGTTAGAGTTGTAGTATCAGTTGATAGATCAGTATCATGTGGTGACATCCATAGTTGAATCCAGGCGTCACTTCAGCTCTGCCACATGGCCACTAGTTCCTTAGTCTTTCGAGCAAACACTAGTGGGTGGCCCTCTTATCCCCCTTACTGGAGAGAAACTCCTCCACAGTGGGGGCCCTTACTCACATGACATATGAGTAGCCATGTTCTGGATTTTAGTAGTTCATCCATTTAACCTCCTCTTAACCTCCTTGGTGCCAGTTTTCTGGTGTGTGCCTTCCCAGAAGCTGACCACTGACCACACTGTCAGCCACTGCTCATGGTCATGACTGATTGATACTTTAGTGCCAGCTTCCAGATATAAAGCAGACAACCAGATATAAAATGTTAATGTTCCTTATTTCCTCGTGGCCTCAGGGCCTTGCATGAGTGGTAGAAAAGGAAGCACTCATGAGAATATTAACAAAATGTATACTAAGGTACATAAACTGGCAGAACTGGTCCACAAGGTTGTCCTTTTTGCAGTGGATGAAGAAATTACAGGCAACAGACTCAAGCATATGGAGTGTGAGCATTCAGTAGCTACTCTAGTGTAACTCATGTCCATACTCACATAGACTCTTCCACTAGATACTGATGTGCTGCATGCACCCAAACATAAAAATGAGTAGATTTGTACAGGGATAGCTCATTTTATTGCACTTCACCATTAAAAAGATTAACATCTCTTTACTGCTCTCCTACGCTCACTTTCCTGTGCTGGTCTGGAACACACAGTGTTTCCCATGGTGACTATATGCCCTTTTTTTTTTACTAGGAACTCAGGCATTTTGGTCACATGTACTCCTGGGTCACTTTTTCACGTTCAATCACTACCCAAAAGCAAAGCAAGAGTAGTTTCTTTTTTTCTTTTTTAACATTTTTTATTGTTGTTCAAGTACAGTTTTCTACCTTTCTCCCAATTGCTCCCCACTACCCCAGCCCTCCCCACCTCCTTCCCCTCTTTCTACCCCCACCTTGTTATTGTCTATGTGTCCTTTATAATTGTTCCTGGAAATGCTTCACCCTTTCCCCCATTATCCCCCGCTCCCCTCTGGTCCCTGTCAGCCTGCTCTCAATTTCAATCTTTGATTATATTTTGCTTGCTTGCTTATTTTGTTGATTAGGTTCCAGTTAAAGGAGAGATCATATGGTATTTGTCTTTCATCAACTGACTTATTTCAATTAGCATAATGCTCTCCAGATTCATCCATGCTGCCGCAAAGTGTGGGAGCTCTGTCTTTCTTTCTGTGGCATAAAATTCCATTGTGTAAATGTACCATAGTTTTTGATCCATTCATTTACTGATGGGCACTTAGGTTGCTTCCAGCACTTGGCTATTGTAAATTGTGCTGCCATGAACACTGGGGTGCATATGCTCTTTTGGATTGGTGTTTCTGGGTTCTTAGGATATAATCCCACCAATGGAATTGCTGGGTAAAATGGTAGTTCTATTTTTAGTTTTCTGAGGAAATTTCAGTCTTTTTCAGAGTGGTTGCACGAGTCTGCAATCCCACCAAAATTGTACTAGGGTTCCCTTTTATCCACAGGCTCGCCAACACTTGTTCTTTGTTGCTTTGTTTATGATGGCCATTCTCAATGGTTTAAAGGAGTATCTCATTGTGGTTTTAATTTGCATCTATCTGATTGCTACTGATACTGAGCATCTTTTCATAAGTCTCTGGGCCCTCCATATGTCCTCCTTAGAGAAGTGTCTGCTGAAGTCCTTTGCCCATTTTTTTATTGAGTTGGTAGTCTTCTTGGAGTGGAGTCATGTGAGTTATTTATATATTTTGGAGACCAAACCTGTGTCTTAGGTATCATTGGCAAATATGTTTTCCCATATAGTTATTCTCTTTTCATTTTAATACTGTTTTCTTTAGGCATGTAGAAGCTTTTTATTTTGATAAGAATCCTTTTTTTAATATATTTTATTGATTATGCTATTACAGTTGTCCTATTATCCCCCCTTCATTCCCCTCCACCCCAAACACCCTCTCCCACCCACATTCCCCCCCTTTACTTCAGTCCATGTGTCATAAGTTCTTTGCTTCTACATTCCCCATACTATTCTTGCCCTCCCCGTCTATTTTCTATCTACATTCATTGCAACTTATTCTTCGTATCTTTCCCCCACTCTCCTTCTCCCACTCCCCTATTGCTGACCCTCCATGTGTTCTCCATTTCTGTGGTTCTGTTCCTGTTCTAGTTGTTTGCTTAGTTTCTTCTTGTTTTTGTTTCAGGTGTGGTTGTTAATAACTGTGAGTTTGCTGTCATTTTACTACACCTGTTTTTTATCTTCTTTTTCTTAGATAAGTCCCTTTAACATTTCATACACTAAGGCTTTTTTTATTCTTTCCTTTATGCCCCTTGCTCTAAGGGACATATTGGTGAAAATATTGCTGCATGGAAAATCTGAGATTTTCCTGCCTGTGTTCTCTTCTATAACTTTTATGGTGTCATGACTTACATTTAAATCTCTTACCCACCTTGAATTTATTTTTGTGTATGGTATAATTTGGTGATTGAGTTTCACTTTTTTGCATAGCTTTCCCAACACCATTTGTTGAAGGGGCTATTGTTTCTCCATTTTATGCTGCTGCCCCCTTTGTCAAACATTAATTGACTGTAGAGACTTGCATCTATTTCTGGGCTCTCTATTCTGTCTGGTTGGTCCATGTGTCTGTTCTTATGCAAGTACAAGGCGGTTTTGATTACAGTGGCCTTGTAATACAGTTGGATATCAGGTATTATGCTCCTTTCTATTTTTTCTTCTTTCTCAAAATTGCTGCAGCTATATGGGGTCATTAATAGTGCCATATACATTTTTAAAATCTTTGTTTTATATGTGTGAAATATGTCATTGATATTTTAATAGGTAGTGCACTGAGTCTACAGATTGCTTTGGGTAGTAAGGACATTTTGATGATGTTAATTCTTCCAATCCATGAACATGGTATATGTTTCTATTTCTTTGTGTCTTCCTTAGTGTCTTTCTTCAGTGTTGTGTAGTTTTCTGAGTATAGGTCTTTTACCTCCTTGGTTAAGTTTATTCCTAGGTATTTTATTTTTCTTGTTACTATAAGTAATGGGATTTTTGCCTGATTTCTGTTTCTGATATTTCATTGTTGGTATACAAAAATACCTTTTATTTCTGAATATTGACTTTCTGTCCTGCTGTTTTGTCAAATTTACTTATTAAGATGAGCAGTTTCTTGGTGGAGCCTATAGAATTTTCTATGTACACTATTATGCCATCTGCAAAAATGACCATTTTGTTTCCTCTTTTCCAATTTGGATTTCTTTTATTTCCTTTTCTTGTCTGATTGCTGTGGCTAGAACTTCCAATAATATGTTGAATAGAAGTGTTGAAAGTGGACAACCTTGTCTTGTTCCTGGTCTTAGTGGGAAAGTTGTAAGTTTTTGCCCATTGACTATGATGTTGGCTGTAAGTCTCTCATATGTGTCCTTTATTATGTTGAGGAATGTTCCATCTATTACCACTTTGCTGAGTGTTTCTTTCATAAATGAGTGTGGTACCTTATCAACTGCTTTTTCCACTTATATAGATATGATCATGTGATTTTAATCTTTGCTTTGTTTATGGGATGTTACATTTATGGATTTGTGAATATTGTACCATCCTTGTATCCCTGGGATGAATACCACTTGATCATGGTGTATGATCTACTTAATATATTGCAGGATGCATTTTGCCAATATTTTATTGAGGATTCTATGTTCATCATCTATGTTCATCATCTATGTTCATCAATGTTATTACTCTGAAGTTTTCTTTCTTTGTTATATCTTTATCTGGTTTTGGGATTAGGATGATGCTAGCTTCATAAAAAGAGTTTTTGATTCTTCCATCTTCTTGATTTTTTGGAATAGTCTATGAAGAATAGGAGTTAACTCTTTCTTGAATGCTTTGTAGAATTCTCCTGTGAAACCATCTGGTCCAGGGCTTTTGTGTGTCAGGAGTTTTTTGATTACTGCTTCAATTTCATCAGTTGTTATTTGTCTGTTCAGGCTTTCTGCTTCTTATTTATTTAGTTTTGGAAGATTATATTTTTCTAGAAATTTGTCCATTTCACATAGGTTTACAAATTTCTTGACATATACTTCTTCACAGTAATTTCTTAGAATCTGCTGTATTTCTGTGGTATCAGTTGTAATCTCTCTTCTTTCATTTCTGATTGTGTTTATTTGGGTCCTCTCTCTTTTTCCTGATGAGTCTTCTTAAAGGTTTATTGATTTTGTTTGTGTTTTCAAAGAACCATCTCCTGGATTTATGGATCCTTAGAATTGTGCTTTTAGTCTCTATGTTGTTTAATTCTGTTCTGATCTTGGTTATTTTCTTCCTTTTACTTGCTTAGAAGCATTATATAAGGTCTGTCTGGAAAAAGTACAGCCATTGTTAATATATTGAGAATGGTTTATGTGACATTAATGTAAACTGGCAGAGAAGGAGAGTGGTCTGGAATGTGTATGTGTAAGTAATGACTACTTCACTGTATTAGTCAATGATGTCATTATACTCCAGTTGAGTGAGCATGTATACTGTGTGGCTGTTGCATTCAAAATGACTGAGAAAGTAGAGGAATAAATCTGCGTCAAATTTAGCACTAAATTTATGCATTTTCCCATGGAAACCATTCAGCTGCTTAGTAAGGCCACAGATATGGGCAAATGGTGATTGCCAGCTTCATCATTACAATGTGTCTGCTCACACATCATATTTTGTGCAGAGTTTTTTTGGAAAAACATTGTATCTCCCAGGTAACTCAGCCCTTCTACAGCCAAGATTTGCTGCCCTGTGATTTCTGGAGTTTCCCAAAATTAAAATCACCTGAAATGGAAGATATTTCAGGCCATCAGTGATATTCAGGAAAATATGACAGGGAAGCTGATGGCAGTTGAATGTGTGAGCTTCCAAGCTGCCTACTTTTAAGTGGACTGAGGCATATTATCCTATGTACACTGATTCTGTATCTTCTATCTACTTCCATAAATTTCTTATCTATTTTTCATATTACAATGCTGGATACCTTTTGGGTAGACGTCATATGTAGATGACTCACTGATGAATAACAACCCTTACAAGAACTATTTCATCAACAACATCACAGTCTTGAATCACTTTGCAAACAATGGATATAAAGTATTGCATCACAAGGCCCACATTTGCAAAGAGTTGGCATACATGGGATTCCAACTGAAAGAATGCACTAAGAGCTTGGAGGCTTTTTGAAAACAAGCCATTGTTATAACAAAAATCCCAGAAAACCATAGGAAGCTTTGTGGATTCTCAGGGATTACAAGGTTCTGCCAAATTTGAATTACAAACTTTGGACTTATAGCAAAACCATTGTATAATTCTATAAAAGGACTAGATTCTGTACCTTTTTAAAAAATTATTTTATTATTGTTCAATTAGAGTTGTCTGTATTTACCCACCACCACTCTCCTCCCTACCCCAGCTAAACCCACTTTTCTTCCTTGCTTCCACCCCTCCTTGGTTTTGTCCATGTGTCTTTTGTAGTTGTTCCTGAAAGCCCTTCCTCCCATTATCTCCTTCCACTCCCCTATGGTCAATCTCAGAAAGTTCTTAATTTCTATGTCTCTGGTTATATTTTGCCTTTTTTTTTCTTTTGTTGATTAGGTTCCAGTTAAAGTGAGTTCATATGGTATTTGTCCCTTACCGCCTGGCTTATTTCACTTAGCATAATGTTTCTCAGTTCCATCCATGCTGTTGCAAAGGGTAGGAGCTCCTTCTTTCTCTCTGCTGTGTAGTATTCCATCCTGTAAGTGTACCATAGTTTTTTGATCCACTCATCTACTGATGGGCACTTAGGTTGCTTCCAGTACTTGGCTAGTGTAAATTGTACTTCTATAAACATTGGGGTGCATAGGTCCTTTTGGATTGGTGTTTCAGAGTTCTTAGGATATAATCTTAGGAATGGAATTGTCAGGTCAAAAGGCAGTTCCATTTTTAGTTTTCTGAGGAAATTCATACTGTTTTCCACAGTGGCTGCACCTAGATTCTGTACCTTTGAATGGACAAAAGACTGTCAGGTGGCATTAGACTCCTGGAAGGAAAATCTTATTTTGGCTCCCACACTAGGATTACCAATTTACAAAAGCATTTCAAATTATACATTCATGGAAGACACATAGTCAGACAGGGGGTACTAACTCAGACTTCAATAAATACTCCTCAACCCATAGCCTAGCTCTCAAAGAAATTTGATCACACAGCAAAAGGATCACTTCCACTCCTCTGGAGAGTAGCAGCTACCTATGAAATCTTATACGAATCAGAGAAATTCACTCTGGGTAGCCTACACTGGTATTTATACCACACCAAGACCCTACTCCATTGGAATGAAGAAGAATATTGGCTGATGACAAGGCACATGAGAAAATGTCAGGCCATTTTAATAGACCACCAGAGTGTTACCTTACAGTTACTACCACTACTTTAAATCCAGTTACCCTACTCCTGTACTCAGAGGGAGGCTTAGATCTCCAGCATGATTTCTTAGAAATCACTGACAAAGTTTATTCCAACAGACCATATCTATTGAACCAGCCACTGACAGAACCTGACTGGGAATTATATGCAGATCGGAGCAGCTTCATGGAGAATTATCAGTGATGAGCCAGGGATGCAGTAGTCACTATAGACAAGGGAATACAAGCTCAAGCCCCTGCCGTAGGAATCCCAGCACCAAAGGTTGAAATGATAGCCCTCATGAGAGCCTTAGAATTGTCTCAGAGAATGAATGTTAATATCTACAGTGACACTAAATATGCCTTTATTTTAGTCCATGTTGACAGGGCAATATGGAAAGAAAGAAGACTCTTGACCTTGGGTAATAAGGACATCAAACGTGCAAAAGAAATTTTACAATTAGTAGAGGCAGTGAATCTATGGAACCACACTGCCATAATGCACTGCCCAGGACAACAGAAGAATAGTTACCAAACAAGCCAGGGAAACCAAACTTCCAGTAAATCAGCAAGAGAAGCCAACCAAGGGCTGGCACTTTTTGTAGCTTTGATTCCCCTCCTAGACTTGTCAGAATTTTAACCCCCTTATACAGAATGAATGAGGAATGGGACAATGAATGGGAATTTTTCTAATATGGACCCAAATTCTATATGAAAGATCTACATTTATGGTATGATTTTACTCCCTGAAGCTCTAGCATACCCCATGCTCAAACACCTACTTGAAGGGACCCATTATGGAAAGGATGCTTTAATAGACTTCATTAGATCACACTGGAAGGACCCTTATTTATAAAGGACTACCCAGAGAATTATCCAAACCTGTCATATATGCACCAAGAACAATCCAAAGACGGAATGTAAAGCAACAGAAAAGAGAGTACAATATAAACGGTTAGCCCTATTTCAAGACTGGGAAGTTGACTTTACATAGATGGCCAAAACCAGAGGAAACTTTAATTTTTTATTAGTTATTATGAATATTTTTTTTCTGGAGAGGTAGAGGCATACTCCACTAGAACTGAGAAAGCAACTGAGATAGCAAATTTTTAACTTAAAGAAATAATCCCTAGGTTTGGATTTTGTTATAACATTAAAAGTGACAATGGACCATTGTTCACTTCAGAATTCTCCCTGAAGATAGGACAGCCACTAGAGACTCAATGGAAAGTATATTCATCTTGGAGACCTCAATTTATGGCAGAGGCTGAGAAAATGAACCACACAATAAAGAAAACTCTAGTGAAAATATGACAGGAAGCACACTTGAAATGAGACCATGTTCTCCCTGTTGCCTTGTTCCAAATTAGGATAGTGCCCTTAAGTGAGCTTATATTAAGCCCTTTTTAAAACACAAGATCTGACACAAATAATGTCCCTTTTTTATTACAAAATCATAAGCCTGTAATTCTGTAACATAACAATATCACACACACAATACCATATGACATTGTAAGTGAAATGTTCAAATTAAAACTATAAACTATAATATTCATATTATTACCCTACCAACCACATTCAAGCAATCCTTACTTCTGCCAGACCCTGTAGTTTATGGAAAACCTTTAGAAGTCTCTCTTTTAGTGTAGGAGGCCATTCTGCATGGCGTGGTCCCAGCTCCCACTTGGAGATGCACAGGACCCACGCCCACGGATAGGTTCTCCTGTGGGGAATAAGGCCTGCAATGTACCTAGGCCACTATGAGTCTTGCTTTTTGCTAAAACTCCTTCACCCTGAATTGAGGACATTTACTGCAAAGCAACTTGCTAAAATCCATGCTACACCTTCCAAGGATGAGTGTAACTGGTTGAATCACTTTTGCCTTTTCATTTGCAAATATCCCTCTTCTGTGATGTGATTAGCAGCATTGGCTCTTTTGTTTTCTATACAATGTAACCACATAAAGTGAACCTGTGCATCGTAAATGAGGACCATCATGTAATGGGTGGAGAAACCCAATAAAGGCCTGTCATGGCAGAGGTCAAGGCTTTTGCTCCCCTTGAGAGGAAAGCCATGCTGTCCCTTTTCCTCCACCGGACTCAGTAGTCCATGTGACTGTCTCATTTTATCCATAATGACATGGACACTGCAGGCCAGTGTCTGCATCATTTTAGGAACACCCCTTTGGATTTAGAGTATGAATCAAAATAATGTGTTTAACACCTAGGGCAAAAACTAACAATTTTGAAGAAGTTTTCTTATTGCAGATCCATCAACCCATTTGACGAGCCCTTACACCCATTCCAGCTGGGAGACTGAGTCTTACTAAAGACCTGGAAGACTCAAGACCCTGAACAGCAGTTAGCCAAGCACTGGACTGCTCCATATGATGTCCTGCTGGCAACACATTCTTCTATAAAGCTCACAGGAATCATGCCTTAGATGAACCACACGTGGGTAAAACAGGAACTTCCTGAGGAAGGCTCAGATCTTGCTGCTGCTGTTGATAGTGCAAGTAAAAGCTGGACCTGCACTCCTGAAGGAGACTTAAAATTCCTCTTTCAAAAAGGGACTGAATTTTTTTTATTTTAAAACATTTTATTTTATTTTATTTTATTTTATTTTATTATTTCTTTTCTCTCTTTTCCTTCAATTTTCTGCATTTCCCAGACAGTGACTTCCTTGGCAAATGTATTCTGCTCTGGGGAGTTTCCACCCAAAGCCCTGTTCAGGATTACATCATGGGAATCCTTTAGTCTCTCTAGCATCTGACCCCTCACTAAACACTTAAATGTTTGTCTGCACAATAGGTCTAACTTTGAAAGCCCTTGTTCAACACTGACTTTTGAAACATGAAGCAGACTACCAGCTTCACTTGTTCAGCAGTGCCATCCTCTAGACACTTCAAATGCTGCCCTCCAAAGATGACAATTATTTCCCTTGTGTAAAGGGTAAAGACCTTCCTCCATTCCTGGCCCCCATCCTTTGTTAGATAGTAGGAATCTCTGGACCTGGAAATAGATAAGGCTATTTTCTTTGGCAGCAGGTAGTAACTACAGAAGAATGAGTCCTTCATCCCTTTACCCTTATAAAAGCATCCAGAGCTTTGAAGGGAGAATTGTTACCGTAAAACAGCCAGTCAGAATGCCAGGGAATCTCCATGCATTGGCCAAGACCTTGTCGGGGGGAGGTTTTTACACTGAAAACACTGAAAGCTAGAGATATGAAAGGATAGAGCCTGAGCACACGTGCAAAGCTAAAAAGATAAATGGATAGGGCCTTGAGCATGCCAAACAATAGAAAGATAATTGGATAGGATAAAATTGCTCCCTCCATATCTCTATAAGAACTATGTGCTTGAGCAGATGGATTGAAATGGTCTTTGAAATGGGACTCCACCATTCTCTCAGGTTGTACAACACCTAAATAAATCTCTTTCTTTTTTGCAGCCATACCTGCCTCACAAGTTTGGCTTTTTGTGGCAACAGACAGCCTAAACTCCATGTTTTGTTTGGTAATACTAGGATTCACCAGTTATGGGTCAGCTTTCCCAGTCCTGGTGCTGTTAGGACAGAGGGACAACTGCTAAGTTCCTTTATGCAGAACTGGAAACCAGAAGTCTCACATTAAATTTTTAAGCAAATTTAACCAATAACTGAGGGGTTTTTTATACAAGTTTTGTTCCCAAACAGAAAATTGTCTTTTAAAGTTATCAAATTCTGCAAAGAATAAACTGGTGAAAGCACACACAAATTAACCAATGAGTGCAACTTGTAATCTTTGTTAATCATCTTGCTGAGGGGAGAACAGAATTTTCCACCCCAAAATATGCTTTTTGGGATATTGACTATATTAAACTGTTTATTTGTTTAAAAACAAAAGGCTCAGGGAGAAACTTTAACTTCCTCTGTAACTATCTGAAAAAATTTAGAGGGCCTGCTTCAAGAAGGGAGCTGTCATCATAGGTAATTATAATTTAATATGAAGCAAGTGTGATAGACAGGGGTCATTTGTCTATTTATTCAAAGTCCTCTCTGTGTCCCAACCTTCACTTACCAAACATTTGCTTTTCCACATCCATGTGAACTGCCTTCCTGTCCTTTGAAGTTTCCATCTCTATCCTTGCTTCTCCTCAGCTCCAGATGGCAGATAAGCATCAAGGGTCCCATGTGTCTTTGGGTCTCATATTTCTATGGTGCCATGTATGCACATACATGTTAAATTTGCTAACTTTATCCTGTTAATCTCTCATGTTAATTTGATTATTAGCCCAGCTGGAAAAACTAGAAAGGTAGAAATAATTATTATTTTGTGCTCCATTCTTTTTTTGTTTTGCCCCATCCTTACAAATCTTTAAAATGATTTTTTTACATTGAAATTTTACTGTCTTGGGTAAAAACTATGATTCTCCTGCTCTAGAATTATTGCTCTTGACTTGAAATATAGTTATACAAGGTCCAGCAAAAGTAACCCCTGCTTGAGTGTGGTTGGTAGAATAATAATATGGATGTAATAATTTATAGTTTTAATTTGAACATTTCACCTAAAATGTCATAGAATGTGCTTGAGTGTGATATTGTTATGTTACAGAATTACATGCTTATGATTTTGTAATAAAAAAGGGCATTCTTTCTGCTGGGCCCTATATTCAAGTTATCTTGTATTCAATCATTGAGATTCAGTGTTTGCTGATATTCACTGTAAAGGCAGGTTTATCATTTCTACCATATATTTTCACCTGATATGGGTTAATGATAAAAATGTAATACATAATCAACTAATCTGAGCATTTAACTTTTATGTGAAATAAGGAGAAACTCCTGAAAAGAAACATATGTGGTCATTCTTTATATAATTTAACATTAAAAAGGACCTGTATTTTCTTCGAAAGTATATGTGAACCTCTTATAGAGATGCAAATTTTCAATTATTTGAACTCAATTAATATGTAGAACAAAAGAAAAGATTCAATTTTGTGTCAATAATCAAATTTAATAGTTAACCAAATAATGTGAAAAGTATGGTAACCAAGAAAAATTGTCCATTCTCAGAATTGTATTTTATTTCCTGAAAGGAAAATCAATATTTACATGAGCCCCTCAGTTTGATTAACAAAGTATTTATCCAAGGATTCTCATTAAAACAGATACTGACAGTGTTAGAGGAAGGGAACAGAGATAAATTTTAACTCAATTATAATGATAAACTCAATGGTTTCACCTTTCAAAAATATTCCATGTTTCAGTATTGGGTGTTTGAAAACTTGATACTTAATGTAAAGAAACATATTTTATGCCTAATTACTAGAGAGAAACCTGTTTTACTAAAAGCATTGCCTTTAATTTCTTCTAATTAGTGTGAATAAAGGGGCCACATACCAAAACTGACAACCTGAAAGGAGGCCTGCATGGTGGCCTTACATACTCTGAGACAAAAATTAACCATATAAGATGGTCTGAAATTAAAACTTTCAAACTAGACACTTATGGCCAAGATTGAGGCATAGATAGAAATGCTTCACTTCCTTGCACAACCAAAAGAAGGATAGCTATCAATTTAATAACAATAAACAACCAGAAGTGCCAGAAAATTAAGCTGCATTGAACTGCAATGACCAAGGAGTTAAAGAAACCTTCACCCAGACTGGTAGGAGGGGTGGAGATGGAGAAGAATAGGGGCAGCCTAAAGGAGAGGACGTTTGGCAAGGGGGCAGGTTGTGCGGACAAAGCAGGGTTGGCTGAAGGGGAAACTAAAAACTTAAAACTGGCTGTAAAATGCTGCAGGGCTTGTGATGGCAGGCAAGTACTTTCCAACAAACTCTCCAACCTCACAGGAGAGTTCTTTGGAAAATAGGGCTAGAGTGGAGCAAGCTAGCGACATTGTTCTCTCTTTGACCCCTCCCCCACAGACAGCACCACAACGCCACAATGCAGCAAAGAGTGTTGCCCCATCCTGGTGAATACCTAAGGCTCTGCCCCATTAATACATAACAGGTGTGCCAAGACAGAGAAATATTGCCCAAGTGAAAGCACAGATCAAAACTCCAGAAAAAGAGCTAAGCAACAAGGAAATAGGCAACCTATCTGATGCAAAGTTCAAAACACTGGTAATCAGGATGCTCACAGAACTGATTGAGCTCAGTCACAAAATGAAGGTAAAAATGAAGGCTACCCAAAGTGAAATAAGGAAAAATATACAGGGAACCAATATTGAAGGGAAGGAAACCAGGACTCAAATCAATGATTTGGAAAAAAGGAAGAAATGAACATCCATCCAGATCAGAATGAAGAAACAAGAATTCAAAAAAATGAAGAGAGGCTTAGGAACCTATGGGACAGTTTTAAATGCTCTAAAATCTTAATTGTAAGGATGCCACAAGGAGAAGAGGAAGAACAAGAAATTGAAAACTTATTTCCACAAATAATGAAGGAAAACTTCCCCAATCTGGCAAAGGAAATAGACTTCCAGGAAGTCCAGGAAGCCCAGAGAGTCCCAAAGAAATTGAACTCAGGAAGGAACACACCAAGGCAAATCATAATTAAGTTACCCAAGATTAAAGATAAAGAGAGAATCTTAAAAGCTGCAAGAGGAAAAGGAGAGAGTTATCTGCAAAGGAGTGCCCATAAGACTATCAGCTGATTTCTCAAAGGAAACCTTACAGGCAAGAAGGGGTTGGAAAGAAGTATTTGAAGTCATGAAAGGCAAGGACCTACATCCAAGATTGCTCTATCCAGCAAAGCTTTCATTTGGAATGGAAGGGCAGATAAAGTGCTTCTCAGATAAAGTGAAGTTAAAGGAGTTCATCACCATGGAGCCCTTATTATATGAAATGTTAAAGGGACTTATCAAAGAAATAGAAGAAGACAAAAAAAAACTATGAACAGTGAAATGACAAGAAACTCATAGTTACCAACTACTGAACCCAAAAAAGAAAAACAAAAACTAAGCAAACAACTAGAACAGGATATCACAGGTTATCAGTGGAGAAGGGGAAAGGAAGAATAGGGGGAAGGTACAAAGAATAAGAAGCATAACTGGTAGGCATAAAACAGATGGAGGAGGTTAAAAATAGTATAGGAAACAGATAAGTCAAAGAACTTATATGTACAACCCATGGACATGAACTGAGGTGAGATGAATGCTGGCGGCCTGGTGGTGCAGGATGAAGTGGGGATGAAGGGCAGAAAAAAATTGGGAAAACTATAATAGCATAATAAATAAAATATACTTTAAAAATCTTTCTAACTAAAAGCAGTTCATGGTGGGTAGTCATGTCCGAGGGCAATATTTTTTCCTAACAAAGGTCAGTCTTTACCTTAACTGAGCCTATCTGTTGTCTCTTTCTATCTAGGATAACATACCTGCAAAGACATTAACAAAGTAATTTCCCCTTTTCAGGACCCATCAAAGCACAGGCATGGAACCAGTGTAGAGAACACAAATCCCCTCATTGCTATTGTTATCATGTTACTTGTTAACTGTTAATTATCATGTACCCACCTATGTAAAAGACATGTCTATCATTTTACTTTTTATCCAATCCCAGAGTTCCCCCCATTCCACTTTTTTTCTTTAGCCTTCTTAATCTATCACCAATGGATTTCATGTAACCTTGTTAGGTACTCTCCTTTGATTGTAATGTATAAAATAAGGTGCAAAATAGCCTTTTCTTAATTGTTGAGATTTTGCTTCCCAGCTATTGTTGTCAATTTGGCCCATTTAGACTCAAAAATTCCCTACAGGTTTGAATGTTTCTTACATTAACATTAGGCATTGGTGAAATGCAAGTACAGCACTCATTTTTGGTAATTTAAAAATTTTAAAATCTGTGTTCACAAAACTTACTTTTTTAAAGATTTTTATTTTTTAATTTATTTTTAGAAAGAGAGAGAGGAAGAGAGAGAGACAGAGACAAAGAGACACACACACACAGAGAAAGAGAAACTTCAATCTGATGTTCTACCTATCCGTGAACTTATTTGTTGACTCTTGCATGTGCCTACAACCTTGGCACATTGGGACAAAACTCCAACTGAGCTACCAGACCAGGGAAAAACCTTATTTTTTGAAATATATTTTCTATTTTACCTAATCACATTAGGAAATGTAATAGAATTTAATTTATTTTATGCAATGAATAAATGTGTTGTAATAATAAAAAGAGAGCACTTCATTATATAATTTTAGTGTATTAAATAACTGTCTTCTAGAGTATCATATTAATATAGATGAAATAACATAAAATATTATTTTAAAAGTACTTATCTTTATTGTTTGAATGTAACAGGGATATAGGGGTCCCTAGAATGGGAGCCCCTCACTAATGTTGCTTGGGGGAGGGAGAAGTGGAGGGGGACAGCCATTGAGAGTTACTTTGTATATCAACAACAGCTAGATAGCTTCATACCTATTATAAGTAGCTGTGGCAGATGCTTAGAGCCAGGGAGATGAGCTTGACTTTAACCTGTGATGTGATGTATCTGGGAGGTGATTCCCTGGTTGCTGTGCCTGCCTGAGAGGCTTGGAGGTGGTTCCTATATCACAGGCCCATGTTTTCCGGGACTAACAATGGCAGCCAGAGAAAGGCAGAAGAGACCAGAGTACTGGCAGGTGTAACCCTTTGTGGGAGGAGTTGTAAATGGGGTTATGGAGGAGGAGCAGGGTAAGGGTTTAAACTCAAGCATGGAGCAGCCATGCTCTCTTAGCCATATGGGGGCTATGTGGTTTTTGACCATGTGGCTTGGGAGCCAACTCTGCCCACAGGTTAGAAAGGAACAGAAAGGCAGGATGTAGCATCTATGTGAGTCTTAACCATGCAGTTTGAAAGGATGCAGAAGGACCCCCACTGGCCTACCATGGGGAGGGACCATGTGGTTTTGGATTAAAAGTGGAAGGCTGGCCAAGTATGGATAACTGGGAGAAGCCAGAATGTTAAAACAGGAATTTGCCTAGCTAAGCTACAGATTTCTAATTTTTTTTTCCTGAGAGATGGTACCGCTAACTGGCTTGGTTTGGCAAAAGGAGGCAACACTGTGTGTGTATGGTGTTTAATTCTAAGAGACTTTGGGACTTAAAAACAGAATTCTGCTATTGTTCTGAACCTGTATAATTTTTGAAAACATAGTACCTTTCTTTTTCTTAAGTCTCTGGCATTGGGAATCATGGTTTTTGGTGGCAGTCAACAGAACCCAATGGTACTGTTGCATGAATCCTTAAATAGAAAGTCCATTCTTCATAAATAATAATACAGGATCTTACCATGACTGGTGTGGCTCAGTGGATTGAGTGCTGGCCTGCAAACCAAAGGGTCGCTGGTTCAATTCCCAGACAGGACACATGCCTGGGTTGTGGACCAGGTCCCCAGTAGGGGGTGCGTGAGAAGCAACCACACATTGATGTTTCTTTGCCTCTTTCTCTCCCTCCCTTCCCCCCTCTCTAAAAGTAATTAAAATATTTAATAATAAAAATAAAAATATATTAAAAATAAAATAAACATTAATCATATAGCTACCATATGACACATCAATTCCATTCCACCCACTAGTATTTATCCAAGAGAAATGAGAGAGTGTATGCATACAAAGACTTGTACATGGGTATTTTCACAGCTTTATTTATAATAGCCAAAAATTGGTGGGGTTGCCATCAATTGGTGAATAGATCCATGTGGTATAGCCATACAATGGAATACTACCCAAAGACACAAAGTAGTGATAAATGAAATAACATGAATGAATCTGAAATAATTATGTAAAATAAAGAGGGCAAAAAATAGTACATATTGTGTGAAACTGGTCAAAGAAATTTCTATAAAAGCAAAGTATTTATTGTGACGGAAAGTAAGTTGTTTCAAGAAAAATGAGGAGGCAGAAGGAGAGCATTATCAAGAGGCACAAAGAACCTCATGGAAAAGAGGACAATGTTCACATCGATGGTGATGGTTTCCTGGATGAATACATGTCACAAGTTATTGAATTGTGCTCTATAAATATCTAAAGTTCATTGTATGCCAATTATATATACATATGTATTAATTAAATAAACAAACTAGAATCCATCTATTATACCTTGTCTTTTGCCTAGTCTTAGTTCACAGAAATTTTTTTCATAGAAAGCCTCATATAGTCAAATTACATGAAATGATCATTATGTTATGATATAATTTCATGAGAAAAAAAGGATAAAAATTGCCATCAGTTCTTTGGAGAGAGAAACAAATAGGGGGTACAAAGGAGAAACCAAAAGGAAAATGTTATTAAAATTGGGATTTGAGTGGAGCAAGAACTAAAAATGAATTTTGTTATATGAGAAATTGTGCCTTTTGGGTATATATTTGAATATTCATACCCTGGAAGGAAAAGATGAAATAAGGCATGGGAGATTAAAAAAAAATAAAACTGATTCCAGCCTATAGGTGACACAAGTTAACTGTTCCACATTAAGACCATTAATTTTATCCTGTCCTTAAAATCAGATTAATTCTGGTGCTCACAGAATTTTGTTTTGGGTCTGGGGTGCCCTTCTTATTCTAGACTATGTAATCTTGATTCTGGAATAGAATTTGTAATGGCCAGGAATTCAAAAATAATGCCATGATCCCTGTAAATAAACATTGTATTTATGTCCAGCCAGTTAAATTGCTAAAACTTTATGAACACTATGTTGATGAAACCAACTGACAGGCCCATTATAATGAATAACAATTTATCATAAAAAAGTCCTAATAAAAATAAAATAAACATTGTAAAACAATGATACATTTCAGTTGTTAGAAATTGTGAATAGAAAATCTTTCATTAAACATAATACTCTTAGCTCAAATTGGTCATATTAAGTATATATTCATATATGTGAAAGGAAAATAATCAATTTCTGCTTGTAATAAATATCATAAATCATAAAAGATTAATTTATCTTGAAGTAGATCTCTATATTTCTAACTTTACAATACTGCTATAAAATAAAATGAAATATGGATTTTGTACATTGAAAAGATCACATGGAAAACTTAACATAAGTATTGTGAAGAGGGAAGAAAACTTTCCATCACCCTTTTAGGTTGTTCCTCTGGTCTCACAATTAAATCAACATGAGACATATGAACAAGGGAAAATGACCAAATTTAATTGCATAAGTACATAGGGTAACCTTCATACATGAGAGGTTCTGAGACAGAAAGGGAAATTGAGGGATTTATGACTTTCTGTGCTAAGGATTAGGTTAAGTAGCCTGGAGCTTCAGAGGGTAAGAAGGTCATTGCAGGATGATAAGGAGAGCTGAGGTTGAGTAATTAGATGCTTTCCCTGACCTATGGAAAGGTCATAAAAAGTTATTTGTTGTGATAACTTATTATAGACAAGGCCCCACTTAAAATTCTTTAAGGGAGAGGTAAATGTTTCTTATGAGCCCAAAGGGTCTTGATTATCTTCAGTTCAAAATAATCCACCTGCCAAACTGGCACTTCCTGGGATGCCTGTTCTGAACCCCTTCAGTGCCTTTGTTTCTTTCACTAGGAATTGTACTGTGAAGAAAAGACCCTATTGTGCAAGTATGTGTCAAAATATACTGAGATCAAACCTAGAGAAACATCTCTAAAGCTAATAATCTCTTAGCTATGGAAATGCTACCAGAATGACAACTTTAACAATATTTTGTGGTATCATTTTGAAACACCTAGGTTTAATTTAGAAAATGATTTGTTATTATTATTTTCAAAATAAAAAGTCTTCAAAATGAGACCACATTTAAACAGCTCAGAGGTAAACATTGCACACAGGCTGTGCACAAATTGCACTTTGGAAGTTAGTAAGAATTAAATGCTAGACTGTTCAACTATTTCCAAAAATCAATGTGAGGGGAGTCAGAGGAGAGTACAGCAATGCTTGTGCATGGATGAGCAGTTATGAACGAAGGCAATGCTCCAATATTACACTCTTCTTAGGGAAATCTCTGCTTCAGAATTCTTATCATTTTTTCATTTCCATGTGTTCCAGGGAACACATTCAGAATGTCAGGACTGATCCAGCTGCAGAAGGACCTAGCTTAATTCTCAGTATTTGCATAATACTTACCACATAATAAACATGGTGAAGTAGGAAGTGGGGAAGGGAGGAAGAGATAAGGAAGAGACCATCAATCAAAAAGGAAAACAAAATGGAACAACAACAACAAAAAGAATAAGTCAGGCTTTAAAGAACTATTATTCTTGCTTCACACATTTTTGAAATGTAAATGATTCAATAACAACTGTTTTATTTTACAATATCCAGCTGTCTTCAACTGATAATTATGTACTTCATAGACGAAACAGAATCTAAGGTGGTAATATAAAAAAACACAAGAATGAAGAGTAAATCAATTAGATATTTTATATAAACTTTGTCAAATCCAGTGAGAGCATTCTTTCCCAAGAATGGGCTCAATTAATTGATTAACTCATAAATGCCTCAAAGGAAATTGTTATCATTCTGCTGTCAAAAATTTTAGCTATTTTAGAGCCTCTCAGAATGTTTGCCAAATAGGGGAAACTAAAATAAAAACTCAAGTTATTCATTTCTATTTCATTTAGCAACTCTTACCAAAATGGCATAGAAGATGGAGGAAGAATATGGATTAAATTGCACTTTCTTAAGTTTTTCTAGATTTTAGAAACATACCATCTTTTTACTCCATAACTAAATATACTCTGTAGTTAAATTGCTCTCAATAACAATGTTCAACATGCATGTGTTATGTTATTTATATAATGAATCAAGATAAATCTACATAATACAATTGTGTTCATAAAATATGTGGCACACATTACTGTCTATAAACTCTGAAACCATTTATTGAGTTTTGGAATAATGTCTTATAATCACTATTAGTCTAGATGAGATCCAAAATGAAAACAACATTAATCTATTTCTTCAGGCCCATTATGAAGTTCTGCTGCTTTTCACAATCACTGCACACTGCACTATATGCACCCCCATGCATTTTTGGATGACCTGACTTTTCTAAGTTCAAGACAACAATCAGTCATCCTCACAACCCCAATAAAGCATCTCAGCAGTTTCTCCTCTTATCAAATTGCAGAGTATGTCTGTGATGTTATAGGTATTCGTCTGCAAAATGTTTATAGCACACCCACCCACTGTGTTGACAACTGCTTGTTCCTGTACTTAAACAGCTGGAATTGGGTGAAAGGAAGAGCACAGCATTGGAAAGGAATCTTCTTTGTGGATAGTTATATCCTCTCTTTTAGTGGATAGTGAATTCCTCTCTTCTTTTTCTAGAGCAGTAGTGCAGTTTACTCATAAGAAAGGCAATTTCCCCTCACTAAATGTGACACAGATATGTGTCAGTTATTTAAAGTTTACCTTATATAATTGTTCTCTATTTCTCCTGTGAAATATTTCCTAGACATTGAATAAGATCTCAGAAATGGTTGATCTTACAGTAGACAGTCAGTGGGGATTTGCCACCTAAAGCCTTGCTCAAGTTTAGATTTTGGAGATCCTTTAGTCTCTCCAGTTTCTGATTTCACTAGAATTTCCTTGCACTAGTAGACATACCCCTTACTAAACATTTGATTGTTAGTGTGCACAATAGGTCTCACTTCAGAAGCCCATCTGCAACACTGTCTCTTGAAACATAAAGCAGTCTATTGGTTTCAATTGTTAAAGAGTCCCATCCTCTAGACAGCACATATGCCACTCTCTGAAGAGAAAAATCCTTCTCCCTTATGTAAAGGTTTTCCTCCATTCCTGACCACCACTACTTACTTTAGTAGATAGTAAGAATCTCAGCACCTGGAGATAGGTAAGACTATGGCCTTTGATAGGAAAAAAACTACAGAAGATGAGACCTTCATCCATTTACCTTGTAAGAGTACAGGTTCTAGAGTTTAAAAGGGGGTAGCTTTTTACCATAGACTGTCATGTCAGTTGGAGTACCCAGGAATCCCCCACATTGGCCAAGATGGCGGTAGGGAGAGGTTCTGAAACTGAGCACTCCGAAAGCCAGAAAGATGAATGGATAGGGCCATGAGAGTGCAACAAGCTAGTGAGATTATTGGATAGGAAAAATAAAAGCACTCCCCTCACTATCCCTATAAGACTGAGAGCTTGAGGGGGAAGATAAGATGGTCTTGAGACAGGAGTCCAGCATTCTCTCAGATCATGTGGCACCTGAGTAAAATCTCTTACCTTTTGCAACAGCACCTGCCTCACAAGGTTGGCTTTTGTTGCAACAGGCAGTCGAACATCCATTTTGTTTGGTTACAATCCCACTACAAGGAAGAATTTTTTACTTTAGTTCTGGTTTTTCTGTTTTATCTCATGAGCATTCAAAAATGTGGGATAACAAGACAGCAGATGTCTGTAACTGTGATCCAAAGTAAATGACACTGAACTATAGTGGATAGAGACTTGAATGGAAACAAAGCTTTTATATATGGATGCCCTGCTTCAAGTAAGCAAGTGATACTCAACATCTATTCTTATAACAAGGAGATAGGCTTTCAATTAAAACTAATAATCTCTTAAGACTTTATTATAACTGCACAAAATAATAAGTGGTATATATATATATACACATGCATAGCAGTTTGGGGTGTGTGTGTGTTGTATACACCAAACTATATATATATATAGTTTATCCTGATGGTATCCAGCCAAGTAATATGAAAAATAAAAAATAATAAAGACATTTATTGAAGAAGACACAGGATAAAAGCAACATTTAACATATAGGGCAATCACGCCTCAGTCCCCTTCAAAGTAGGGACCTTGGGACCTCACACAGTTTTCCCAATTGCCATCAGCTGCCCATCATATTTTCCTGAATCTCACTGATGGTCTGAAATCTCTTCCCTTTCAAAGGTGATTTTTAGTTTGGGAAAAAGCCAGAAGTCATAGTGTACCAAATCTGGAATGTAAAGGGGCTGAGTTACCTGGGTGATTTGATGTTTTGCCAAAAAACCCTGTAGAAGACGTGATGATGCATGAGTGGGTATGTTTTTGTGATAAAGCTGACAATCATCAGTAGCCTATATTGTGGTCTTCTGAATTATCTAAATGCTTTCCATGGAAGGATGTTCAAACCTAATACAAAATTAGATGCAGATTCATTGCTCAACTCGTTCAGTCATTATGAATGTAACAGCCACACAGTACACACATTCGCTCAACTACATCTACCACCCCTACTGACTAGTAGAGTGAAGTTTCCATCATTCATGCATATGCATTTCAGTCCACTTTCCTTGTCTGCCCAGTTACATTGATGCCACGTAAACTGTTCTCGTATTTAACAATAGCTGGAATTTTTCTGGACAGAACTCAATATACACATTTATACACTTACATTTCCTACGAAGAGAAAAATACAGGAAAATAATTAGGTTACATAGATTTGTGGCAGGTATATCTTTTTCTTAATATGGCCTCAAATTGTCAGAATGTCAGCACTGAGGGCCTTTTAAATATAAAACACAATGTGAAAGTTATTGCTTTTATTACTTAAACATAATCTCATGTTACCCTGGTTGGTGTAGCTCAGTGAACTGAGAATTGGCCTGCAAAGCCAAGGGTCACCAGTTCAATTCCCAGTCAGGGTTCATGCCTGGGTTGCAGGCCAGGTCTACAGTAGGGAGCATGTGACAGGGAACCACACACTGATGTTTCTCTCCTTTCCCCTCTCTCTGAAAATAAATAAAATCTTTAAAAAGTATTCTCATGTTATATTTCACAAATTAAAAAGCAGTCTAGCAAACACTAAAAGGAACACAATACAGGGCAAAGTGAGTGGAACAGAAGGGACTTGTATAGAGCCTTGGCTCTAGGACTGGCTGACAGGCTAGTCAACAGGACCTAGACACTGGCCCACCATTTGGAGTCCTGTTAACCTGACACTCAGCAGGGATTTTTGTGTATGTGCTGATATGTAAAGCACTCAAGGAACCCTAGAGTTAACTGTACAGTTCTACATAATGTGTGCATTGATTTCCTAGAGAAGCAATAACAAGGGCCACAATCTAAGTGGTTTTAACAATAGACATGGACTGTCTCATAGTTCTGGGGGCTTCAAGTTCCAGATGGAGGTGCTGGTAGGTCTTCCTCCCTCTGAAGGAACCAGGATGGATCCCCTCTGTCCTTGCTTTCAGTAGCTCCTTAGTAGTGTATGGCATCGTGACTCCATTCTTTTCATAGTATCCTTCTTGGGTGTATATCTGTGTTCACATTTTCTTTTTGATAAGGACAGCAGACATAGTGGGACCACCTCACTTCAAGGTGACCTCATCTTAACTAACTGCATCCATAATGATCCTACTTCCAAAAAGAGCACATTCTGAGGGACCAAGGGCAAGTATTTCAACTTAGGAACCGTTGAGGGGACCAAATTCAACCCACAACAACCTATAATTGCCTTCCTACAAGCAAATACATAATATATAATCATATATTCTCACATAGACTTTGGAATAGTACCTGTAGCTCATATATTATTCATGCATAAATCATACTGTACTAAAGTCTATGTAGTAAGCAAAATCAGAGCCATTTGTGTGCCTTTAATAAGTTCTACCACAGGAAGAAATAGTCATGACTCATAGATAAGCAGCAAACATGATTTTAAAACTAACTTTTATAAGATTCTCAAGATTTCAAATCCAGAGCCTTATCTTTTAAGAAAAATGTGGGCTTGACCTTGAAATATTCTGTTACTGAGGATGGATGGTATATCTATTTACTGGAAGTTATTTGATTTCTGAGGGAACACAGAGAGCCAGTCTGAAATTAGGTGAAAATTAATTTTTTAGAACAAAAAAGGTAAAATTAATTCATTCTCACTTTATCTGATCATTTTCTAAATGGCAAATCCCTGTGAAACCAATTCTATGAATAAGAAAATAAAAATCTTTTTCTTTTATAAATAATGTTAGTAACAAATTGTGATTAGGCTCTAATGTTTACACCTGTGATGGATATTTCATACCCACTCAACATCCAGGGGTAAAGAAAAGGTTACTGAATTTAAGTCTCATTGTGCCTGGATATATCTTTCTGTTTTTTGTTTCAAAAGGCATAGAGACCAATGATAGCACTTCTGCAGATTTAGAACTGGATGTTTTAAAAGATGCATAATCAGATTTTCAATAAACTTACACTGTCATAGACTCTCAATTCATTTTAATACAATAGATATTTGTGGGTTGCCAACAATGTGAAACATACTTTAGCAAACACTATGGGATAAGAGGAGTCTTTAATTCATTTAGACCAACTGGAAAAATTAACTGAAAAAGAGAACTAGAGATAGACAGTATCAACACAGAATTAATTTTAAAGTATAGTAATTACTAGCCTTAATAATAATAGGATATTTAGCAATGACCTGACGCTTTTTTTGTGCTAGGTGTTATTTTAAGTGTTTTATAAATCCTTATTCCATCTCAACAACATATCATGATGTAGATATTCTATCTCTGTCATACTGGGCAAAAGAAATTGATAGAATTTGGATTATGAGATTGCACACTTAATAGGAGTTGCAGCTATGACCAAGTTCAACAAGCTTCTCCTGAGTCCTTTTCCTTGGCCATATTACTTGTACTGCCTCTCTACTCTCAGCATCCTTGCACCAAATGGCAAATGAGGGAATTTTTCATGTACATACTGCTATATTCCACCAAATGCAATAATAGTAACCAAAACATAAGAATGAGGAAAGATCCTTGTGACCAAATAAAAAATTATAACTATGGCGTTTCACACTTTGTAAACTTGGGATCAGATGAGGAAAATGGGAAAGTATCAGGTGCTACAGACATGGATTTAGGGGGCACTGTCAGGGCAGTTTCCCCTGACAGTGACCCAGGACCTCACTGCAGGGGTAGAGTTCACTCAAATTTAGACAGTCTGAGAGGGGAGTAGGTCACAGGGCGTCTGTAGACAACCAAGTCCCATCTGAAAACAGCAAAGGCACAGAAGGAAATGTCAGACAAGCCTCTCTACTTCCTACAGCCCCTCAGTCCTCCAAACCTGGAGAAAACTCCTGGGAAGCTAGAGTAAAGGGCCAGGGAAGGAGCAGGCATGCAGAGTCAGCTGAGCAGAGCAGGTACCAGCAAAGGAGAGTCAGGGACATGGACTCACACATGGCTTGTCTTCTGAATGAGGAAATGCCAATAACTGTGGGAGATTTGTGTAGAAATTATTTTACTCCAGATTTAAAAATGAAACTCGCTGATTGCCCTGGCTCACTGCCACATCCCATCTCAAAAATGAGTAACAAACAGAAAAGAAACTGCAGTGTCCTTGCCAAGATAGAATTATTTTTCAAATTGGGAAAAGATTAAACAAGCAAAAAATGGACCCAGCACTGTGGCCAACTCTATCTAATCCTGTGAGAGACATGGAGAATGCTACCTATTTTCTGCTTTTTAAACAGCTTTATTAGTCCCACATGGCCACATTTGTGTCATCCAAAGAAGGGAGTAGTCCCTTTCAGAGACAAATGCAAAGGAACCCTTTGGACCAACCTACTCATGAAGCTGTGTCATGAATGCCTCACAGCCTCATGCCTGACTAACCAGAACAGAATATTGGCGTCCACATCTATGCCCAGTCAGCAGCCTTAGGTCCCCAGACATCAATGTCTGTGTCACCCATCACCCAGGTATCTCCCTCTGCAATCTGACTCCACCTCCAGCATTCACTTCCTGCACATGCCCTCAGGTCCACAGGTCTGAGCTAGCAAACTCCATTTTATTGACAATCTTTTATTTGAACTTTCCTGCTCCTCTTATCTAGGCTGAATTGTCTGCCCTAAGGGTACCCCTCTACTCAAGGGAAGGCTCCTATCTGTCACTTCCCAGATACAAGATTGGGCTGACTTTGCCGCCCTCTCTGAACTTTCCTCTCTGGGTAGAGCTGCAAAAGGAGAGTATGCACTTCTTAAAATGCAGTGATGAATGCAAGGTAAAGAAATGTTGGTAATCTGAATTTAAATAATTAAAGCAATAAATTAACTGGGTAAACAGGCCAGTTGAGTGGCTGGCTTTTGGGGACTTACTTCAGGAGCCACCCTCATCCTCCTACTTTCTTCTCTTCCAGAACGAGCTCCTTTATTCCATTGATTTAACTGTTTCCCTACTAACATAAATACTCATGTCTTAAGCCCAAACCATTGCCAATATACTGAAACATAAAATACAGCTGCTTGCTTACTATTTCCACCTGGCACACAAATTTCAAACCACAACTCCTGTGTCCTCCTCACTATGGAATCCGATCCAAAGCCCAGTCCAGAGCTCTCCTCTTAATAAACTGTTTTACTGTTCAACCAGTTACTCCCACCCAATCAAGCTTGCCTGTGATCCCACCCATTCTCTCCTCCTCCTGCCTTGGACCCATCTACAGACTCTGGGTTCGTGCCCCCCATACCTGCCTGTCAAGCATGGCCTCCCGCATGCATTCATGCCACACACATCAGCCCCTTACTCTCCTCTTCCTGCTGTCCTACCTACCCACCAGCAATCCACTGCACATTAGCAGAGTGCTGGACCCTGTTTAGCAGCCTCTAGAATCTTCCCAATAAATGTACCATTAAATCCTTTCTCCCTACTGATCCATAGTGTCATAAGGCATGGTTAGCAGACCACCTTCTCTAAAGAACCAAGTGATGATTAATGTGGGCATTGCAACCCATGGTGGCCTGGCCACCCTAACGCAAAAGCAGCCACAGGTGAAATGTGAGTGTATAGCTGTGCTCTAATAATCTTACTGAAGACACTGAAATTTGAATGCATATAATTTCCACATGTAGTTTTTAGTTTTAGTTTAGTTTTTTCCTAACCATCAAATAATATTTTAAAAAGTGTTTAATTCACAGACACACAAAATCAGATGCTGGATGGTAACCCAACTGGGCCTGTGGGCCATTGTTTGGCAGCCCATCCTAAATAATGATGCCAGATTACCTTTTGGACATCTCCTTATCCCTCAGTTCCTCCAGGTCCTTGTGCCCAGGCACACTGGCCTACCTGCTGTACTAAAATCCTCCAATTGTCTCTCCACCCATAGTCCATGGATCTTTCCTGTCTGACTGAAAATATACTTCCTCTGGTTGTTTACCCTTTAACCCTACACAGCATGACCACCTCATAACTTTTTATTTTCCCTCTAACGTAGTATTTTTACTTCATCTTAATATCATTTTCTTCATAACACATATGACCGCAAGAAATTTCTAAGCATATAGTAGTTACTCAATAAAAGAACAATAATTCTCCATACTCACAATATAAAACAATGGGAACATGAAATTTTTGAAATCAAAGTGATATACCTGGTTAAATATAAATGCTATGAAATGATTGATTTCCCTTCACTCATTGGGAAAGGTAATATACTTTAAGGGAAAGAAAGCAATTAATAAGCATACAAGACATACAAAAGAGAATGTAACAGTTGTAAATTGGTCTCACTTTCATTGCAACTTTCAGATTAGAAAAAAAGTGCAGCAATGTTAAATTCTGAAAGAAAGAAAGCTTAACCCTGGTGGAGTGGCTTAGTTGGTTGGAGCATGTTCCTGTTCACCAAAAGGTTGTGGGTTTGATCCCCTGTCAGAGCACATACCTATGTTGTGGGTTCGATCCTTGTTCAGGGCTTGTCAGATGCCTGACAAGGCAATCAATCAATGTTTATCTCTCTGGCCGTTTCCCTTCCTCTCTCTCTAAAATCAATAAACATATATCCACAAGTATGGATTAAATTTAAAAAAAAGAAAGCTTAAATCAAGGCTCCTGTCACTTTCCATCACCTCATCATAAGATGGGGTTCAACTCTGAGCCAAATGCTACACGCCACCCAGCACCCATCTCATGAAACAGGAAAGTCACTTCAAGACCTAATGGACAACATAGTACTCATTTTAAACTTGCATTGCTATACATTTAAAAGTCAAAGCTATGTCTATCAATTTATAAATCTTAATCATATTTCCAAAGACATATAACTGAGAAAGTATATCTCATTTTATTCCAAGTCTTAAAGGAAGACTTGTAAAGAGGAGAATGTTTCCAATCAAAATAATGATACGTTCTTAATTATCTCGTGCACTGAAGATATATCTGATATTCAAATGTGCTTTTTAATTTTTATTTATTTTTCCACTCATTCTTTTTTCTTTATTTTTATTATTGGTGCTATTACAGATATGCCCATTTTGCCCCTTTTTGGTCCACTTCCACCCAGTCCCCCAGGCCCCCTTTCCCTCTGGCCATCACAACATTATTGTCTGTATCCATAGGTTATACATATATGTTTTTAGCTAATCCCTTCCCCTTCTTTAATTCAGCACCCTTATCCCTCTGACACCTTTCAGTCTGTTCCATGTATCTATGCCTCTGTTTCTATTTTCTTTGTCAGTTTATTTTGTTCATTACTTCCACTATAAGTGAGATCATGTGGTATTTGTCTTTCTCTGACTGGCTTATTTCACTTCAAATGTGCTTTAAAAAAATCATTTCTGCCCTGGCTGGTGTGGCCCAGTGGACTGAGTGCAGGCCTGCAAACCAAAGGGTTAATGGCTTGATTCCTAGTCAGGGCACATGCCTGGGTTGTGGGAAAGGTCCCCAGAGGCAGGGAGCTTGAGAGGCAAATATACATTGGTGTTTCTCTCCTTCTCTTTCTCCCTCTCTTCCCCTCTGTCAAAAATAAATAAATAAAATATTATAAAAAATCATTTCTATGGATAAAGTAAGTGCTTACTCTCAGTGCAGGAGGAGATCAAGAGTTGACTTCCTTGATTTCAACTTACACAGATTTACAACTGTGGCTGAGGCTCTCTGGGCTACAGTGTTAGTTACAGCAATATGGGTGGAGTGTTGTAGGTAGTTAGGTGATTATTGCATAGGGAACTAGCTGGAACTTGTATTACTGCCCCTCTTGTGTATTGTTGCACTAGATTTGCTAATAATTTTAAGTGTTTTTGTGTCTTAATATTAGCCTAGATCTTTTCCTATGTTTTTGTCAGATTTGGCATAGGTATGTTGACTTGCCAAACACATTGGGAAATGTTCATTCCTTTTCCATTTTCAGAAAGAGCTTGTGTGTGTTTGGCATTATTTCCTCCATAAAGGTTTGCAGTAATTCACTTGCAAAACCATATGAACCCAGAATTGTCTTTGTTTAGAGACTCCATTGACAAAATTAACTACTTTGATAGGTATTGGGCTATTCTGAATTTTTATTTCATGTATGCCCTCATGGGTAAGTTATGTATTGTAAGGAATTTGTCCATTCCATCCAAGTTATTGGATTTATTATCATAATGAATAAACATTATCTACTATTATTTTGATGTCTATTGGGTCTGTGGTGATAGCTGCTATGTCATTTCACAAGTTAGCAATTAGTAAATTCTCTCTTATCTCTCTTTTCCTCCTCCTATCCCTCTTTCTCTCTGTCCTCAGAATATCCTCTAAAAATATCATCTCACATGGTTTTGAACTATTTTCCAATATTTAAAATATCTGTGTCTCAGATCTCTCTGTACTGAACTCATTTTCCATTCTTACATCTAAACTTGAATTAGTGGAGTGATTACTCTCAGCCAGTAGTTTACTTAAACTTATTGAGGATCCCAGAAGCTTTTGTTGGTTATATAGATTGGCACAATAGCATTAAACCTAAAGTTGAAGAATTATTAAAGCACAAATGTATACAAGGACACATACCATTAAGCAGCAGAGTGACTATAATCGTAGGGTGGGGGCCTCCAGAGAACACCATAGTAATAGGTAAAAAAAAAAAGCAAATATCATTGGTTTTGGGTGAAAATATTAATTGCATTATTGTGAAGCTAGTTTTGATATTATGTATCTGAAGAGGTCTCAGGAGTAAACCAGAGTTCCCACTGACACTGTAAGAACCACAAACCTGTGCCTCAAGGCTCTTCATAAGACATCCAGACTTTGTTGAGGTTTATCCATGTGGACATCCTTATCCTTAGTCTTCATGTTCTTTATTTCAGTTTGTAACTGCAAGATAGTTTGAAGTGCTTGAATGCTGACCCACCCCCTAGTGATATACTAATCATTCGTCAGTATCTGCTCTATTATTTACTTTTATCACCACTAGATATGTGTAGCTTTTATGATCACAATTCATTGACTATACAAGCACCTCATATCCCTATAATATAACCCTCTGCAGTTCTTATATACTCCAAAATATAACAATATATGAACTGATTTGTATCCTAGGCCATATTCTTAGGGGGCACCTAAAAATCATTTTATTAGCTTTTTCTATAAAGATCCATGAACTTTATAAATGTTTTTGAAAAGAAGCAGTGAAGAATAAAACTATGCTCTCCACTAAGGCCTCTTTTCCTTCCTGCCTATATTACTTAACAACACCATGAACAGTCCTTGTGATGTTATGAAACAAAAAGTTGATGCCGTATGTGGTTTCCTGATGTTTTTAGGAAAACTGGTGGTGTAACTTTTTAAACGTAATAATACCAATATCTTTAATTGGAATATATAAATAGATTTGTACCCAGGACTCAGATCTGGGTTTCTGATACTGTTTCTTCATCAAAGGAACCAGGGTTCAGTAAAGGAAATGCTGAGTGTAACTGGAGTTTGGAAGACCCAGGATAAGGTTGGAGCATCATGTAGTTTCAGAATGGAAAGACATGCTTAGACACATAACTACACACACACACACACAAGCAGCACACTTATATACCACACATACCACATATACACCACATACCACACATAGCACATATATACACATGCGTATATGCAAGTGTACACACAGACACTATACACACAGCATACATAGCACACACTCCACACATGTACACACAATGTAAATACACACACCTACCTATCACACATATATCACACATACCATGCACACACATACAAGGGTCACACATACACATACTGAAAAGAGCTCCCTTTGACAAAAAAGTTGGATCAATTTAAGCACAAAAATGCCCTATTAGCCCTGACTGGTGTGGCTGTGTGTATTGAGTGCTTGCCTGTGAACCAAAGGGTTGCAGGTTCAATTACCAGTCAGGGCACATGCCTGGACTGCTGGCCAGGTCCCCATTTGGGGGTGTGCAAGAGGCAACCACACATCAACGTTTCTGTCCCTCTCTTTCTCCTTCCCTACCCCTCTCTAAAAGTAAAGAAATAAAACCTTAAAAAATGCCCTATTAAATGAAAACCCAAGATATAAAATTAATATCAATGAATCTATCCTTATTAAATAAATGGTGGAATAGATAAGTAAATAGAGAATAGACATCTCTTCTATGCAGAATTTCATATTATTTATGTAGCTACCTCCTCCTCAAAAAGAAAAAGAGAACCCCCCCTTTGTGTGGGCTTTACAAATTGATTTCCTTTCAAAAAGCATAGCATGGAAATGTAGAAACAAGAAACTTTAAATAGAGGAACCCCAACCACTACCTCAGCCAAGCCAGCATGGTAAACATCAAAAGTGATAGGTCATGATAATCCAGGTATCCTTGATCTAATATGAGGAATGGCAGTCCTCTCTGTGGTCTCCCTCTACAAATTCATTATCCCCTTTTGAGAAAACTATCAAACAAACCCAGAATGAAGGACATGTGAAAAATACCTGAGCCATATTGCTAAAATCTGACAGGTCATCAAAATCAAGGGTAGTCTGAGAAACTCACAGTCCCCAGGAGTCCACAGAAACATGATCAGTGTGTGTAAAGTGGTGTCCTGTTGCAGTCTGGAACAGAAAAAGACATTAGGAAACACTATTACAATCTGAATAAAGTATGGGCTTTAGTTAATTATAATGTCTCAATATTGTTTATTAGCCATGGCAAATGAATCATACCAATGTAAGACATTAACAGCAGAGAGACTGGGAGTGGGATATTGAAACTACCATTTTCACAACTTTTCTGCAAATGTAAAATGTTCTGAAAATATTCTGTCCAATTTCAATACCACCTACGTTCTTTATTATGGATTGATTAGCTGTGATTTATTCTGGTTATTTATGAAATTAAATCCTATGCAAGAGATCTGGAACTCTTTCAAAGACATTGAATATTTACTTTAAGGAAACACATCCCCAAAATTTATTGTTATTTCCTCTGCAGAAAAATCATACATAGGGCACTTTTTAAAGGTCAGTATAGGTGAGTGCCAGTCTCCCCTGTGTAAGTGCAAAGCAACATGTGCAGGTTACTCTGGAAGCAGGTTCCTGTCTGCTTGTCCTTTTCAAAAGCATAGAGCAAACAGGTATTGGCCGAGCTCCAGTTCTTGTTTGTCATTTCCATTTCACATCAGATTTATGCATTAGTTGCTAGACTTTAATAGTTTTTCATTATAAAGCAAATTTTACTTTTTATTCATTCTTAGGATCTAAAGACTACAAATACTAATAATTTCTGTATCTTGCCATTGGGGCCGTATGATGAGCAAATATTTTCCGCTACAAACATTTTAAATTTGAGTGAACTCTGACAAATGGCCAATGCGTGTTTACAAAAGTTCCAGTGGGGGAGCCCTCAGAGAGTTTCAGAGTGATGACCAAAAAAACATCGTCACCACAGTAATGCCTCTCGTAGAGCTGTTGTGAGTTACAGCAAACATTTTCATAACATATTTAGAATGTGATAGCACACAGATGTTAGCTAATATCAATTTTAATTCTTCTGACCTAATTTATAGATTTGGCAGTTCAGAAAAATCCTCTGATACATGGATTTTTAGTTTTGTCAGTGAATGCTGAATGTTGCATTCAGCAACCGCGAAAACAAATGCCGGAGACTTTTCAGGGTTTCACAGATGTTACTTTACTGGCCAAGTTTAACCTGCACAGGGGCGAGCTCTCAAGGTGTCCAGAGACACGGTACCCACGAGGGCTGCAGACGAGAGTCGTGCCAAGCACTTACAGCTAAGTCCTTATATATGGGCGGGCAAGCAAGCCTTATACAGAAGCAGATGTGGCAGTTAGATATTCGCTTACAAAGACCGCGTGCAGGAACAGGGATGGGTATTGGCTCAACAGTGGTAGCCTTTCAAACCAAACATGTTAGGTTGCATCTGTTTTACAATCCTTTGTTCTTGCACAAGGCAGGAGGGCAAGATGTTTGTTCAGTAACCTCCTGTACCCTGGGACCTAACCAGTTCCTGTTTTCTCATGGTCTAAGTTTTCCTTGCTCCTTACACTGAACAAGTTTTTTAAACCAAAAAAAGTAAAAATGCATTTATTTGTTTTGGAAAATTCATTAATCTTCTATTAGCAGTTACTCATTCATTGACTTAAGTTGATTATTTTTTTTCTACCATGTATCTGAAATTATTTCAGAAATTGTGTTGTTGCTGACCACTCAAAGTTTAAAAAGACAGACATCCTGTTCTTTGGTTTCTAGTCTAGACTATATTAAAGACCATGAACACTATTTTAGACTTTCAACTATTTCAGTAGAGTCAAAAGTTAATATGTAAGGGAGTTTGACAAAAAATGAATGCTGTGTAAATGAGTAGAAGTCAAATGCCTTAGGTCTTGCACATCTTTGGACAGAGTCTAGATATAATACTGAACCTAATAGGGATCACTGAAGAATGTTAAGAAAAATTACTAAGCAATGTTATTAATAATCATACAGACACCAGATACTCATTATGAGTTTACTCAAACCAACATATAGCTTTTAAGTATACCTCTTTTTGGATTTCCCAGTCTGCTGGCCTTTTCACAGCTCTTTGCAGTGAAAAAGCATATCTGTTGGGCTTTGTTTGACTGCAACTAATAAGACCTAACTCTATATGTCTTTTAAAAATTTTTATTGTATTTTTCCATAACTATTTAACCCCCTTATACTAACTTCTCCCTGCAATAAACATACTGTTGTCTATGCTCATGAGTCCCTTTTCATATTTGCTCAATCACTCCAAACCTCCCTCCCTGTGGGAGAACTCCATCCAGCAGAGATCATCTGGTTACTGCAGATGAGAATAAATGTACCAAGACAGATCTGCTTGGGGAAGAAAGGTGGCCAATCTCTCAGAGGAGAATGGCCTTGAGCCTCTTTCTCAATGGCTTTTATTGAGTTTAGTTTGTATAGAAATACAGGGTGTTTAAATAAAGCTCATCAGTCATTGTCAGGTAGTAATGATCAAGGAATAGATAACATTCAAAGAACTATAAGGGTTTATTCTGAGTCAAGATCGGATAGATTGAGTGATGCCAAAGGGCCTTAAATCTTTGGGAAGCAAACTCACTTTATGCTTGTACTCTTAACATTTAAATTGAGGGCATTTTCAGCAAAGCAGGTTTCACAGGATTTTATGCATTCTTTCTTAGGCCTGATCACCCCCCTGCCAGGAACCACCCATTCTGCCACAGGGCTGTACTCTTCTTCGGCATTGAATCAGGTGGGAGAAGCAAGGTAGCCAAGAGATTAGGAGACTTTTTACAGACAGAATGAAGACTCAGGATGTGACAAAGCCACTGGGTGAGGATCTTTGTCCCCCTCCATAATCCCCTAAATCTTTCCCTGATGGCCCCTTCGAGACTGTGGCTGTCTTAGGTTGTTACTCTTTGAAGAATCTTACCCATCATTGACTCTCCAGCCATCCTCCAGGTGTCAAGCAGGGTGAAGTAAAGGGGGCAGAAGCTGTATCCCTGCTGGGAGGATAAGTTTTGTCTCCTTAGTGCCTTATGGTCCCAATGTCTTTTTACTCAGTTTCAGCCATGGGGGTTCCCACTTCTGAAACCAGGGAGGGCAGTTCCCAACACCTCTGCAATGGCTGTCATCCTGCTCTTTATGAGTCTATCTCTATATTATTTGTTAGTCAGTTTGTTCATTAGTTTCCACATAAAAGTGACATCATATGGTATTCATCTTTCTCTGACTGGCTTATTTTACTTAGCATAGTGTTCTCCAGGTTCATCCATACTGTTGCAGGAGTATGGCAGGAGGTGGTAAATGAGTGTATTGAAAATCAAACTAAAAAGTTTTTGCACAGCAAATACCATCAACAAAATAAAAAGATAACCCATGGAATGGGCAAACATATTCACCAATAAATTTGATAAGGAGTTAATATCCAAAATTTTTAAAGAACTTACAAAACACCAAAAAAAGCAAACAATCCAATTTAAAAATGGGCAAAGGATCTGAACAGACACCTGTCCAAAGAGGACATACAGATGGCCAAAAGACATATGAAAAGATGCTCAATGTCACTAATTGTCAGAGAAATATAAATTAAAACCATAATGAGATATCACCTCACATCTATCTGATTTATTGAATGCCTATAACCAATAAATCAAAAAACAAGTGCTGGTGAATGTGTGGAGAAAAGGGAACTCTTTGCACTGTTGTTTGAAATGCAGACTAGTGAAACCACTGTGGAGAACAGTATGGAGATATCCCAAAAATTTATAAAGGATCTACGTTTTGATCCAGTGAGCACCCTTCTGGGAATGTTTCTGTAGAAACCCAAAACACTAATTTGAAAGAACATAAGCAACCCTATGTTCCCTGCAGCATTATTTATGATCACCAAGATATGGAAACAGCCCATCAGTAGATGAGGGGCTGTAGTGTCCATCAGTAGATGAGGGGATGAAGTAACTATGGGCCATTTACACAATGGAATACTACTTGGCGAAGAAGAAGAAAGGAGGAGGAGGAGGAGAAGGAGAAGGAGAAGAAGGAGGAGGAGGAGGAGAATGACAACAAGAAGAACAAGAAGAACAAGAAGAAAACTTTCAGTATATGTCTCATTCCATAAGAAAAATGTATTATCTCTGATAAGAGAATCATTGAGGTAAGAAGTACCTATTGTGGCTAATTTGGTTCTAGTTCAATTCTGTTAAATGAGTTTGGCAGAAGCCAATTTTCCAAATTTACATTGTTCATAATTATTTGTAAGATTTGGAGGAAGTTTAATAAGATAAGATAGACTTAATAGCTTTTGGAAAAACCATTGTTTTTCCTTTCATTTTTTATCCCCAATATATGAATATGTACTTAGGTCAGTGTCAGCAATCTGTGAAGAGTCAAACTGGAATAGCTAATAATATATGCTTTCTTCATGTGGTAAGTAAAAACTAAGTAATTTAGGATTTCTGAAATTTGCCTGTGAAAGCATGAAATTTTGATGTCTTAATTGAATTTCAGTAAAGCAAGATGCCTCTTCTTTTGCTTTGTGTGTCTACTTCCCCCACTCAGCAAGTTTTTAGAAGAGGGACTGAATTGGGAGACATTGGTGAATGCAGAGTTTGAAAATATTTTTAAAGCTTTTTGCCATCCCTTAGGCATATACAAGGGCAATGTCAGCCCTGTCACACAGGAAGTGTTCAATATTTTAGCCTCCATCTCATTCTAATTTAACACAGGAGATCTCAATGTGCTAATGATTTTGGGGAGAGAATGGGAACCAGGTTGAAGTAGGTGTGTTTAGGTCATAAAACCAATTGAGAGTTTAGTATCATTCATATGAGAACAAGGGTTGAGTGAAGGTAGTATCAGTGAGCCTGGAGAACAGGGGATGGATTTGAAAGATATATAGAAATTGAAATCAAAGGCAGGAGGTGGTAAATGAGTGTATTGGTTTCAGGACTGTGTTTCTTGGTGGATATAGTTATATTCTTAATATAAAGGACATAAAGAATAAAGGAGGAAGAGGAGCATGTGTGTGTAAGAAATATCATGGGACAACTTTGATTGCTGAATTTGAGGTACTTATCCATTCAGCAAATATTTATTGATCTGTTCTCTGTCAGGCACTGGGGTAGAGCATGGGGATATATCTGAAAAAAACTGTTGACACACCTGTGCCCACTGAGAAAGTACATAGGCTACCTCAATGTTGATGTCCATTCTACAGATGTGTAAAGAAAGATAGACCCTGAAACACAGAAAAGAGATTTAGGCTGGGAAAAGCAAGTTCAGGGGTATTTTTGTATAACTAAGAAAAAAGAAAGAGAATACATTGCTCAAAAGATCAAATCCTGGGGCACACCAGTGTAGGGACTATATGAAATAACTTAAAACATAGAAATAAGATGTGATGAGTTAATTAAAACCATATGTTAAATTTTCTTTCTAACTCAATTCACTACAATAGAGATTCTAAATACATAAACTTGGTTAGTTTTCCTCAGTGAAACTGAAATAAATAAAATTGAATAAAAGCACAGTTCTATATTTGCAATGCTCTCATGATTGAACCAGGCAGTTTGTTTGCATATGTAGTTATTTGTTGGTTGGTTTTAAGAAAAATCTAATGCACAAAACTGAGAATATGGTGATATCTATGTTTTTATGTAGTTCTTCACTTTCTTTCTGTCTCTTCCTACCCATGGCAAGCATGATTTAGATTCTGTATTCAGTATTATATCTGTAGGCATTCCTGGTGAGTATAGATATAATGTAAGGATTATAAAACAACATATTACATTTTTAAACAACATATTATTTAATCGCTTTTACAGTTAGAATTTTAAATTTATATATTTAGTTGTTTTTAAACATAAAAAAGGTATGTTTTTATATAATCTTTGGAAAACTTGTTGTTTGTGGAGCTATGTTTTCATTCCTGTTGGATAGATGTTTATGGGTAGATTTCCTGGGTCACACCATTACCAATCCTACCACCCCTCATGGTGTCCCAGACACACAATGCCCATGACCAGTGGCTGCAAGATGCCTTTCATAGCAACCTCTGAAGAAGTGGGGGTGGAGTGGGAGGCATGCACCCATGCAAAAGGCTCAGAAATTCACCACTCAGCAAGTACCAGACTACAGTGCCTGCTTTCCCCCACACTTCCTCACTCACAAGAGGGGAAAGGCCTGGGCCACTCAGAGGCACAACTGTCAACCCCCTCTTTTCTGTCTTGGGTTAACTGGCACTGGGGCAAGCACCTAGGCTACATCCTCTATCCATGACATTGGATGTCCACTTCTTCCACAAGTGCGCACCATAGCTTAGCTAACCTTTTGGCTGGATGTGGGGCCCAAAGCACCTTGCATTCCCCTTGGGGCCTCTGGAATTGGGATGAGTGTCTGGTTCCCATTTCCTTTTCACTTTTTGCTGCTCTTGGCAGTTTCTGGCTCAGCGGCATCCCAACTCTGGTCCCTGCGTTCCACTCCCCTAGACAAGGCTCCAAGACCCGTTCTTGCACCCACCCACAGCTGGAAGGGCCAAGATTCCAGGCTGGATATTTAAGTTTAGGAGTCAGCCTCCTGGGCCCATAGATAAACAAATAACCTCAGCATTCATCATTATATTTATATGCATTCTTGGTGAGTATAGGTGTAGAAACATGTAATCATTACACCTATACATGTTTAACTATATGAGATTGCCAGAGGGGTGGCAACATTTAGAATTAGCTTGTGAGTTTTTATAAATAAACCAACAAAGACTTTGATTGGGATCACATTAAGATTATCAAGAGATTTGACATCTTTATGCTATCATTTTTTAAATTTTAATTATTGTTCAAGTACAGGTTTCTTCCTTTTACTCCCATCACTGCCCACCCTCCCCAGTCCTCCCCACCTCCCTCCCATTTCCACTTCCCCGAGTTTTTGTCCATGTGTCCTTTATACTTGTTCCTGTAAACCCTTCCCCTTTTCCCCTGAAATTCCCTCCCCTCCCCACTCTGGTCACTGTCAGCCTGTTCTCTATTTCAGTGTCTTTGGTTATATTTTGCTTCTTTGTTTGTTTTGTTGTTTAGGTTCCTGTTAAAGGTGAGATCATATGGTATTTGTCTTTCACTGCCTGGCTTATTTCGCTTAGCATGATGCTTTCCAGTTCCATCCATGACGTCACTTTATCTAATCCATGAATATGGTATATCTACTTATTAAGATCTTTAATACATCCAATAATGTTTTATGTTTTCCAGGGTAAGGTCTTGCACATGATTTTAAATTTTACTTTTAAATATTTTATGCTTTAAGTGTTATTGTAAATAGTAATTTTTGAAACTTATTTTTTAATTATTTGTTGCTAATACAGGAAAATATACTGATGTTTGTATATTGATCCTGTATAATGAGAACAAGATACACTTGCTTATCAGTTTTAGTAATTTTGGGGGTATAGTCCCTGGGATTTTCTGTGGGCACAATCATATCCTTTGTAAATAAAATTTTACTTTTTTCATTCCAAACTTTATTATGCCTCTGGGTTGCCTTCATGCACTAGCTAGACCCTCCAGTACAATGTAGAATAGAAATGAAGTTTTTTTTTTAAGCCTGTTTCCAATCTTCGAGGGAATACATATATTTCACCATTAGGTATAATATCACACTCAGATTTGCACATCATAGCTGTGCTGGCCATATGAAATAAAATGGGTAGTCTTTCCCCCTTTGTTTTCTGAAAATTTAAGGTTAATATAATTTCTTAAATGTTTAATATCATTTCCAGTAAAGTCATCTAGGTCTAGATGTTTCTTTGCAAAGAATTTTTAAATTGTACATACATTCATCCTCTTAACTCACTGGAGTCTACTACTATTTTCTATTTTTCTTGTCCTAAATTATGTATTTCAACTAGTATACATTTCATATCTGGTATTTCAGTTTTATGGTTTCTAACTCATATTTTAAAATGGTAATATTGTATCTTCTCTTTTAGTATGTTTTAAGTATATTTTGTTGATCATATTATTACAGTTTTCTCATTTTTTCCTCCCCTTTATTGCCCTCTGCCCTGCAATCCCTCCCTCCAACATTTTCCCCACCCCTTAGTTCATATCCATGGGTCATACACATAAGTTCTTTGATTCTCCATTTCCTATACTATTCTTAACCACCCTCTCTCTGTTTTGTACCTAACAATTATGCTTCTGATTCCCTGTACCTTTTCCCCCATCCTCCCCCTGCTCTCTCCATGCTGATAACCCTCCATGTGATCCATTTCTATGATTTGGCTCTTTTTCTAGTCATTTGCTTGTTTGTTTGTTTGTTTGTTTAATTTGGTTCAGTTGTTAATAGTTGTGAGTTTGTTGTCATTTATACTGTTCACAGTTTTGATCTTGTTCTTTTTCTTAGATAAGTCCCTTTAACATTTCATGTAATAAGAGCTTGGTGATGATGAATGATGAACTCCTTTAACTTTACCTTCTCTGGAAATCACTTTATCTGCCCTCCCATTCTAAATGATAGCTTTGCTGGATAGAGTAAACTTGGATGTAGGTTTTTGCTTTTCATGACTTTGAATACTTCTTTTCAACTCCTTCTTGCCTATAAAATTTCTTTTGAGAAATCAGCTGAAATATTTATGGAAACTCCTTTGTAGGTAACTCTATCTTTTTCTCTGGCTGCTTTTAAGATTCTTTCTTTATCTTTAATCTTGAATAATTTGATTAGGAAGTGTCTTAATGTGTTCCTCCTTAGATCAAATTTCCTTGGGAGTCTCTGATCTTCCTGAATTTGTATGTCTATTTCCTTAATGAGATTGGGGAAGTTCTCATTCATTATTTTTTTCAAATAAGTTTTCAGTTTCTTGTTCTCCCATTTCTTCTTCTGGCATCCCCATAATTCTGATGTTGGAACTTTTAAAATTGCCCCATAAGTTCCTAAGCCTCATCTCATTTTTTAAAATTCTTGTTTCTTCATTCTGTTCTGATTTAATGTTTATTTCTTCCTTCTGTTTCAAATCATTGATTTGAATCCTGATTTGCTTCTCCTCACTGTTGGTTCACTGTATATTTTTCCTTATTTTGCTTTGCCTAGCCTTCACTTCTTCCTTTATTTTACAGCTGTACTCAACCATTTCTGTGAGCATCCTGATTACCAGTCTTAATTTTAAACTCTGTATCTGACAGGTTGGCTATCTCCTCATCATTTAGTTCTAATTTGGGGGCTTTGATTTGTTCTTTCATTTGGACCATATTTTTTTTGTCTTGGCACACCTGTTACGTCGTAAGGGATGGAGCCTTAGTTATTCCCCAGAGTGGCAATCCATTTTGTTGTTTTGTAGCACTGAATGAGGGGGAAGAGTCAGAGAGGGAACAATGCCTCTTGTTCAGCTCTTACCTAGCTTTCAGTCACTTACCCCACTACCCATGAGTGAATTGCACCTTTCTGGTGCTGATTCCTAGGTGGGTGAGTTTGCGTATATTCTAGAATTCCATGGTCTCCTCCAAAAGACCCTTCTGTGAGGCTGGGAGTTTATCCTGATGCTGCAACCCCCACAGGTTTTTACAGCCAGAGGTCTTGAGACTTTCTTTTCCTGCACTAGAACCCTGGGTCCCATGGTGTGTCTCGCTCCCCAGTTTTTCCTCCTAGTGTATCTGCACACAAATGTGGGACTGCCCTGTCCACCAGCTGCTTCCTCCCCTGACAGGTCCACCAGCTGCTGCCTTGCTTCATGTCTTCTCTGCCCCAGCTGCTTGCCTCTGCCCCTCCTACAAATCTGGATGAGTGTTTCTTCTTTAAGTCCTTGGTTGTTGGATTCCTATACAGTTCAATACAGTTTTCTCACAGTTTTTGTTGTTGTTTTTTGTTTGTTTTTAAATTAGTTGTTATCCTTCTTTTGCTTGTGCAAGGAAGAGAAGTGTTTTTACCTATGCCTCCATCTTGGCCAGGAGCCACAGGGCTCTCTTATTATGTTTTTAAAGTCAATTTTAAATTCTTAAGTTTTATCCTTCAATATTTATACTTCTGATAGACTATATAAATCTTTTTTGTGTGTGTTTGATAAAATGGTGCTATTCAAATGTGTTGAGTTTTTTTATTTGTTTGGTATTTTTGATTTTTGTTTGTGTTTTGGCTTATGAGCTCAATTTTCTCCTAGAGGTATCAGCTACTCTGATAGGGCTGTAGAATAACAAAGGTTGCCTTAACTTAATACCAAGAAGTTCAGGGGCTAGGCAATGGATGTTCTACCCAATGAATGGGTTTTCTTGTTCAATTCCCTTGGCTCCAGAAGGTCACAGTCAGCCTCTATTACCCAATCAGAGGAGTCTATGGGTTAAGGTTTCATGATTTCTACCATGCCTTTTGTAACACCCTTGTCTCAGAATTAGGATAAAACAATCCTTGGTGTTTGAAAGTCAAAAACATGAAGCACTTGTATGAGTGAAAAAGAGTCACTATCTCTTTTCTTCACATCCTCTCAAGCGCTGTCATAATGTTTTTCCCTGAGACATGTAAGCACACGCTTTGAGAAGTTCTTGTTGCTTCAAGGCAATGGTTGGTAAAAAGCATAACAGACATTGAAATTGTTTCCTACTTTATCCTTATATATCTGTACTTGGTTTTCTCCTGCCTCAGTGCCAAGGCCACTTTCACAAACAAGTTCAAAGATCTGCCAGCCAAGACTTTCTGAATTGTCTATCTTGATTCTCAACAATTTCAAGATGAAACTTTGGTCAGGAGCCAGTTAGGATCTGCATTTTACAAAACTGAAGGTCTGAGGGAAGATGACAGTGAGATAGGTGGGAGCAAAGTCCACTTCCCCCTGCGTATGGGTGAAACACCTAGCCAAGCTACAGAGGAACACAGCGAAAAGTCAACGGTATCCCAGGGTATATGAAGATTGGAAACCAAAAATTGTACAGGACATTGAAATATCAGACGGTAAGGAGAGTGATTCAGGATAATAATGTCCCTGGGACCAGATCGGGGACCAGGGTGGGGACCAGGGAGGCTGCAGCCCCAGGCCTGGCACCTGCCGAATCTGCTACAAGATTCTTGGGAGAAAGCCAGGTGGGGCTGTGTGAGAGGCCAGGTGTTTGTTTGGAGAGGCAGGCTTGAAGAGGAGGAATTTTTCTAAAAGAAAAAGAAAAAAGAGACACTCAGCAGCTGTTTGGGGAATTCTCTGCAGTAGCCACCCCATCCCTGCTGCCCCTACTCCCACAGCTCCAGGACAATGAAACCCAATTAGCAGCCAGGCATCGGCCCATGTGTGCTCATACCTGAAGCACCAGGGATGGCACATGCCTGACCATGCAGCCTGACAGCTACCCATCCAGGCCTAGTAGCAAGGCAGAGTGCTCAAGAGTGTGACTGACCCTGCCTCCCAGAGGCACCTCCCACCCAGCCCCTGCACCAAGGGCCCAGCAGGGGCCACTGGCTCTCTACAACAAAGGTGGAGATGTCCCACAGTGGAGAACTGCAATGCTCAGGGACTCAGCAATCCCCAGAGAGTCTTAACTCAGTGAAAGGGCTGAACTACTCTGAGGAGACTCTGAGAGTCCCTAGCATCTAGGACAGCAAAGAGTGAGGAGGTGGTGTGTAAGTTGCCCTTAACTGGTGCACCTCAAGGACAGCGCAACTGGTGGACTGAAGTCCTGAGCTGGGCACAGAAGGGCACAGCAAACTGAGGAACTGGGCTGGAGGCTGAGCAACAGCAAAAGGTGCTGCTTAGGAAGGGAGAAAAGTGAAACAAATCCCTCCTCAGCCTGCTGCAGCCTGGAAGACCAGCAGAACTGGCTTGACCAGTTTAAAGCCAGCAGAAGGCTTTTTTTTTTTTAATTTTTTAAATTCCTTCTTCCTTTCCTTCTTTCTTTTTTTATTCCTTATTATTTCCTTCCTTCTTTTCCATTTTTTATTCCTTCTTTCTTCCTTCTTTTTAAAAAAATTACATTCCTTCTTCATTTCTCTCCTTCTTTCCTTTTTTTATTCCTTCTTATTTCCTCCCTTCCATTTCTTTTTCAGTCTTTCATCCTTCCTTCCTCCTTTTCTTTAAATTACTTTATTTTTTAAAAAATTTTATTCCCACAAATGAGACAATAAAACCTGGAGCTGTGAAAAGACCAGAGTTAGACCCAAAGAGGGGTCATCCCAACAACTGAGACAGTAAGACAAATTTCACTTTGCTACTCCAGAGAACTTGAAAATTATTGTATATTTGTATTATTACTTTTTATTATTCCTACATCTTTTATTTCATTAGTACTTTTATATGTCACTTCTTTCTGTTTAGTCTTCTTCACTTGGTTTGCTAAATTGCATTGTTTGACTGTTATGGTTGTTGCTCCATTACTATTGTAAATAATTGCTGTTCCATACAATTGTAAATACTGCACAGCACCCCTCTAAATTCTTACCTCACTTCACTGTTTCCTGAACTCTATACTGTGGTGGTAAACTCTTTTCTCTTGCACACTGCACCTGTTTTCTATCCTTTACTCTCACTTTACCTCATAATATGTCCTTCCACAAGCTCACTGCTTTCTAGAGCCAAGTCACAACACTTACCTGCTCCTAACAAGAGTATTATCTTTTTTCTACCCTTTCTAAACTGTGGCTAGTTGGGTGAAATATCACAGATAACATATACATATCCAAAGAATCTCCTATCTCTTCTATATGGGTTGGTACATTAAATACCATAGAATTCACTCCTGCTATCTTAAAACATTTTGCATTCCCTCTTGAACTCATCACCAAAAACAGTAGGTGGGAGTTGTGAACACCAGTACACCTTCTGGAAGAGGACACCTATCAACAAAGGAATCAGCAACAGATAACAACAGAAGAAGGTGAAGGAAGGAGTGGAAATCACACTAACTTGAATACAGGACCAATCTGGAAATACAACTAAATAGTGGAGAAACTACCAAGAACAAACAACTGAACAAGAGCAAGAGATAATCCTCAAAACCTTGTACACACAGAAGAACCAGCTTCAACACAACCTGCCCACACCTACACAATAGAATACAAGAGGTAGTGGGCAGAGTTAACCTCAGTTAACCAGCTGGAGTAAAGGACCCACCAAAGAAAGACCCAACAATAATGAAAACCCAAAGAAATACACAGAGCCAACATAAATAGCAGCACAAGAACAGTGAGCTCAGGAGTATAAGGAGACTACACCACTGACTCTCACAGATCTTCTACCATAGAGCTTCACACCATAAACCCAGGGAGTCAGAACAGATCAATTGAAGAAGCAGAGGCTACCAAAAAGAGTCTCACAAACAATGGGAAGACAAAGAAACGTTCAAGGAATGGAAGGAAAGCGGGAAACCTGAGAAGAAATGCTAAATGAAATAGAGGCAAGTCAACTATCAGATATTGAGTTCAAAGCAATGATAATCAGGAAGCTCAATGGGCGGACAGAGAATTACCAAAAACTACAGGGAAATTACAATGAACTCATGGCAAACCATATCGGCAAGAAAAAGGAAATAGAAACTATCAACAAAGGCCAAGAGGAACTGAAGAATACAATTTCTGAACTGAAGAACACAGTAGAAGGAATAAAAAACAGGCTTGATGAAGCTGAGGATTGGATCAGTGAGATGCAGGAAAGAGTAGAAAAAAAAAACACCCAGAAACAGCAAGAAAATAAAAAAAAGAGGCTCAGAAACAATGAAGAGGGGTTGAGGGAAATACAGGACAATGTGAAACATAATAATATCTCTATAATAGGGATACCAGAAGGAGAAGAAGAAAAACAAGGGATAGAAAACGTGTTTGAGAAAGTAATGATAGAAAACTTCCCAAATTTGATGAAAGAAAAAGTCACACAAATCCAGGAAACACAGAGCGACCCAATCAAGAGGAACCCAAAGAAGCCCACTTCCAGACACATCATAATTAAAATGGCAAAATCCAAGACAAAGAGAGATTCTTAAAGACAGCAAGAGAGAAAGAGGAAGTAGCATACAAAGGAGCCCCGATAAGGTTAGCAGCTGACTTCTGAATAGAAATGCTCCAAGCCAGAAGGGAATGGCAAGAAATATTCCAAGTAATGAGAACCAGAGGCCTGAAACCAAGGCTACTTTACCTAGCAAGACCTTCAATTAAAATGGAACACCAAATAAAGAGCTTACCAGACAAGAGAAATCTGAAAGAATACTCCTCAACCAAACAGCTCTTCAAGAGATACTAAATGGACTGTTAAAGAAAAAGAAGAAAGAGAGAGAGAGAGGAAACAGGAACAAAAAAAAGGCAATGAATAAGTACGTATCAATAATAACCTTAACCATAAATAGATTAAATGCTCTAATGAAAAGACATAGAATAGCTGAATGGATAAGAAAGCATGACTCACACATATGCTGCCTATGAGAGACCCACCTCAGGACAAAAGACATACACAGACTGAGAGTGAGGGGCTGGAAACAAATACATCAAGCAAACGGACAGGAAAAAAAAAAGCTGGGGCAGCAATACTAATATCAGAAAAAGTAGACTTCAAAAAACGAGCCATAAAGAGAGACCTGAAAGTCACTTCACAATACTCAAGGAAGAATCCATCAAGAAGACATAAACACTGTAAATAAATATGCACACAACATAGGAGCAACCAATACATAAAGAAAATCTTGGATGACTTCAAGAAAGATAATGACAGCAACACAATTATAGTAGGGGATTTCAACACCTCACTGTCAAAAAATGGATAGGTCTGCCAAACAAAATATCAACAAAGATATTTTGGCATTGAACAGTGTCCTTGATCAAATGGACTTAACTGATATACAGATAGCCTTTCATCCCAAAGAAGCAAAATACACATGGAACATTTTCAAAGATATTACATGTAATAGGACACAAAACAAGCCTCAACAAATTCAAGAAAATTGAAATCACATCAAGCGTTCTCTCTAACCACAAGAAACTAAAATTAGAAACCAACCTCAATGACAAAACTCAAAAAAACTGTAACTCATGGAGATTGAATGGCATGCTATTAAACAATAAAAAGGTCAAGAATGAGATCAAGGAAGAAGTCAAAAAGATTCTGGAAACAAATGAAAATGAACTCACAGCAATACAAACGTTATGGGACTCAGCGAAGGCAGTCCTGAGGGAAAAGTTCATAGTGTACAGGCCTACCTAAAAAAATAGAACCATTTCCAGCAAACAACCTAACCCTATACCTACAAGAAGTCAAGGAACAATAACAAAGATAGCCCAGAGCAAGTAGAAGGAAGGAAATAACCAACATGCGAGCAGAATTAAATGGCAGAGTGACTAAAAGCACTATTGTAAGAATCAATAAATCCAGGTGCTGGTTCTTTGAAAAGATAAACAAAATCAATAAGTCTTTAAGCAGACTCATCAAGAAAAAAAGAGAGAGTACCTAAATAAACACAATCAGAAATGAAAGAGGACAGATTACAATTGATGCCATGGAAAAACAAAAGATTGTAACAAATTACTATGAAGAATTATATGCCAAGAAAATTGAAAACCTAAGTGAAATGGACAAATTTCTGGAAAAATATGATATTCCAAAACTCAATGAAGAAAAAGCAGAAAGCCTGAACAGACCAATAACAGCTGATGAAATTGAAGCAGTAATCAAAAAACTCCTCACACACAAAAGCCCAGGACTAGATGGTTTCACAGGAGAATTCTACTAAGCATTTAAGGAAGAGCTAATCCCTATCCTTCACAGACTATTCCAAAAATCCAAGAAGGAAGATTCCAAAACTCTTTTTATGAAGCTAGCATCATCCTAATCCCAAAACCAGATAAAAACACAAGAAAGAAAAGTTCAGCCCGATATCACTGATGAACATAGATGCTAAAATCCTCAACAAAATATTGGCAGACTGCATCCAGCAATACACTAAAAAGATCATACACCATGACCAAGTGAACTTCATGCCAGGGTTGCACTGTGGTAAAATATTTGCAAATCAATACACATAATACATCACATAAACAAAAGCAAAGTCAAAAATCACATGATCATATCAATAGATACAGAAAAACTATATGATAAAGTAGAGCACCCATTTATGATAAAAACACTCAGCAAAATGGGAATAGAGGGAGCATTCCTCAGCATAATAAAGGCCATATATGAGGGACCTATAGCCAACATCATATTCAATGGGCAAAAACTAAAATCTTTCTCACTAAGATAAGGAACAAGACAAGGTTTTCCACTTTCACCACTTCTATTGAACATAGTATTAGAATTCCAAGCCACAGCAATGAGACAAGAAAAGGAAATAAAAGGTACACAAATTGGAAAGGAGGAAACAAAACTGTCATTGTTTGCAGATGACATGATAGTATACAGAAAAAATCCTATAGATTCCACATAAAAATGTTTGACCTAATAAATGAATTTGGCAAGACAGCAGGATACAAAGTCAATATTCAGAAATCAAAGGCACTTTTGTATAACAACAATTAAACATCACAAGCAGAAATCAGGAAAAAAATCCCATTTGATATAGCAAGAGGAAAAATAAAATACCTAGGAATAAACCTAACCAAGAAAGTAAAAGACCTGTGCTCAGAAAACTTCACAACAGTGAAGAAAGAAATTAAGGAAGATACAAACAAATGGAAACACATATTGTGTTCATGTATTGGAAGAATTAACATCATCAAAATATCTGTAGTACCCAAAGCAATTTGTAGATTCAATGCAATACCTCTTAAACTACCAATGGCATATATCACAGATATAAAATAAACACTTCAAAAACTTATATGGAACTATAAACAACCCCGAATAGCTGCCGCAATTTTGTGAAAGAAGAACAAAGTAGGAGGGATCACAATACCTGATATCAAACTTTTTTACAAGTCCATTGTAATCAAAAGAGACTGGTACTTGCATAAAGGCAGACACGTAGACCAATGAAACAGAACAGAGAGCCCATAAATAAACCCAAGACTCTATGGTCAATTAATATTTGACAAAGGGGAAAGAAGCATAAAATGGAGTAAAAATAGCCTGTTCAACAAATGGTGTTGGGGGACCTGGACAGCTACATGCAAAAAAGTGAATCTCAATCACCAACTGACACCATACACATAAATAAATTCAAGACAGATAAAAGATTTAACTGCAAGTCATGACACCATAAAATCCTAGAGGAGAACATAGGCAGGAAAATCTCAGATATTTCATGCAGCAACATTTTCACTGATATGTTCCCTAAAGCAAGGGACATAAAGGAAAAAATGAACAAATGGGATCTCATTAAAATAAAAGTCTTCTGCATGCCTAAAGAAAACAGCATTAAAATGAAAAGATAACCAATTGTATAGGAAAACATATCTGCCAGTGATACCTCAGACAAGGGTTTAATCTCCAAAATGTATAAAGAACTCACACAACTTCACTTTAAGAAGACAAGCAACCCAATTAAAAATGGGCAAAGGAGTTAAACAGACACTTCTCCAAAGAAGACATACAGAGGGTCAGAGACATATGAAAAGATGCTCAGTATTGCTAGCCATCAGAGAGATGCAAATTAAAACCACAGTGAGGTACCACTTCACACTATTGAGAATGGCTGTCATAAACAAAGCAATAAACAAGAAGTCCTGGAGAGGCTGTGGAGAAAAGGAAACCCTAGTGCACTCTTGGTGGGATTGCCAACTGGTGCAATCGCTAAGAAAACAATATGGAGTTCCCTAAAAAAAACTAAAAATGGAACTGCCTTTTGACCCAACAATTCCACTGCTAGGATTATATCCTAAGAACCCTGAACCAACAATCTGAAAGAATCTATGCACCGCAATGTTCATAGCAGCACAATTTACATTAGCTAAGTGCTGAAGCAACTTAAATGCCCATCAGTAAATGAATGGATCAAAAACTCTGGTACATTTATGCAATGGAAGTCTATGCAGCAGAAATAAAGGAGTATAGGAGACCATTCTACATGACGTGGGCCCAGCTCTCACTTGGAGATGCACAGGACCCACACCCATGGAGAGGTTCTCCCATGGGGAATCAGGTCTGCATTGTACCTAGACTGCTATGAGACTTGCTTTTGCTAAAACTTCCTCACCCTGAATTGAGACAGCAAGTGCTTAGTGTAACTTCCTAATATCTATGCTAAATCTTCCAAGGATGAGTGTAACCAGTTCAACCACTTTTCCTCTGAAATCCAACACACCCTACAACCTCACTGAAAAGCACTTGGTGTCATTGGCCCTTACCTGGGCTGATGTGCTTGTACTACAGCCAAGTTGGTGTGTTGTCCACAATGATGACTCGTAGCCCTAGGTCCCTGTTCCTGAGCACCAGCTGATGTGGACCCCAACTCATGGGTTCCACCACATTGTGGATGAGGCAGGAGAAATTCACATGGACTACCGAGTCCTATGTAGGAAATGGGACAGCATGGCTTCTCTCTCAAGAGGAGAAAGAGCCTCGGCCCTTGACAGATTGGCCTTTATTTCTTTTCTGGGCACCTTATATGATGGTCCTCATTTACTATGCACAGGTTCACTTTAGGTAGTTACCTTTTACAGCAAACAAAGGAGAGGATACCGTTAATCACATCACAGAAGAAGGACATTTGCAAATACAAAGGGAAAAGTGGTTGAACTGGTTACACTCCATACTGGGGAGTTTTAACATGGATTTTAGGAAGTAACAGTAAACACTTGCTGTCTCAATTCAAGGTGAGGGAGTTTTAGCAAAAGCAAGTCTCATAGTAGTCTAGGTACAATGCAGACCTGATTCCCCATGGGAGAACCTCTCCATGGGTGTGGGTCCCGTGCATCTCCAAGTGGGAGCTGGGCCCACGCCATGCAGACTGGTCTCCTATAAAGGAGCTCCTACCCTTTATGACATCATGGATGGAACTGGAGAGTTTTATGCTAATTGAAATAAACCAGGTGGTGAAAGACAAATACCATATGATCTATCCTTTAACTGGAAACTAATCAACAAAATGAACAACCAAGCAAAATATAACCAAAAACATTGAAATTGGGAAAAGGCTGACACTGACCAGAGGGGAGAGGGGAGGGGATATTGAGGGGAAGGGTGAAGGATTTACAGGAACAATTATAAAGACACATGGACAATAACAAGGCAGGGTGGAAACCAGGGAGGAAGGAGGGGAGGGCTGGGGTGATGGGGAGGGATGGGAGGAAAAAGCAGGAAACTACTTGAACAATAAAAAAAAGAAAAAAATAACTGAAGAAAAAATAAATTCAAATTCTCATTTGAATTTGGATATTCAACACTTTAAAAAAATATCTGTCTTAGTCTAATGTGTACTTTACACACTGGACATATTTAAACACCATTGATATATGAACACTAAAATAATTTGATATTAAAAGATTAATTTTTGTCAGCAAAGACTGCCAGAATAATATGGTAATTTAAATTACTTTGTGCATTGTTATAGTTCACTGGCTTTAAATTCATTGTTTTTATTTTTTTTATGAGAATATTTTCAGAGATTTCTTATTCATATTTGGAGTAGAAGTGAGTTGTGTTTTCAAAAGTGTTTTACACGAATAGGCTTTGTGGTATTTTAAAGGTATTACACAAAGAGAAATCTCAGAGATCATTTGAGCCCTTTAGTGAGCCACTGCATAAACTTGAGAATAAAGCTGGAAGTTGGCAGCTATATTGATACAAATGATAAAAATATCAATCCTGAAAGCATTTACACCAAGTGACAATACTTGCCTGAGTTAATATATGCCTGAAATGGAACTATCTAGATGGCAGAATACGAGAATCAACAGATTTTCATAACTTAATTGAGTTATGCGTTTAACATTGTGTTCAGCTTTTTCAGGTGCTGTTATGACCATGTTTTCAAGCCCTTTATATCTATCCTGCCAAATCACTAGAACTAGAATTCTTCTAAATTTTAAAATATGGAAATCATCATACTTTTCAATGAAAAACATATCCTAGGCCTCTTTTAGATGTTCATTAATTAATTTATACTTTCATTGGTTTTACCATGCTAGAATCCATTATTCATCTTGATCTTCCTCTCTCAGCTTCCTGAGTGTCCTGGGCTTGCTATCATTCATCATTAGCCATCCATGATTTGGTATATGACATCACTAAAATTCAGGTCTTCTTGACAGAGCCAAAGAATAGCATTTAGAAGAACATGGCAGATTCTAATCATTTTGGTCTTCAGAAAATGAGCAAGTGAACTGTTGTTCTGTGGATGATGTGTTATTATCTACACTTAGTTCTTCCCTGGTCCATGAATCAGAAACAATTCTCTCTAAGAACAACATTCTCTCAGGCTCCAAAAATCTCTGGGTGTTGTATTGGGAGGAAACTACCCACAATGAGCAGACTGGTACATCTTTTCCCTCCTCACTTTTCTCTACTCATTCCTAGAAATGATAGGGGACTCAAGACTTGGAAAATTTTAGCTTAAGGTAAAAAGTTATAAGTCTAGCAAGTAATGTGTATGTTAAGCTTTTGTTTCAGAAACTACAGATAAGGCCCATCCTGGCTCCTGGGAAAAAGCAGCCGACCTCCTAAACCACTGCCTAGAGATTACCGCCTGGGGACAAGTTGGAGGCATCTGAGCCTTTTGTGTGACAACCCACCCCCTTGGGAACATCTTTGTTAATCTTTCTCCAAATTCTCTCTTAATTAGGGTGTATGATTTTTCATCTCTATGTAGATGACTTCAACCTTTTTATCCCAATATCTGTCTGCTGACATTCCATCCTACATCTAGTAAATGTTTTCTACACCTTTCAATGTTAATGTTCTCCCATTATCTCATATTCAAAATGTCAGAAATAAATTCATTAGTATCTACTCAAAATCTGTTGTGTCTCCTGATGTCTCTGCTTTCCCCCAACCACTTAGACCTGAAATATCACATATTTTAGTATTCTAATTTTATGAGTAATTCTTTTTTTACTTTATTTATGAAGTGTTTTTGAAATCTGCCAAAATGAGGCTACCTCTCTAATAGGGGCCAGATTATGAGTATATTTCCTTAATGAGATGAAATATTCAATACCCCATATGGCAGTGCTCCCAAGATTTTCACATTCCCTTTTATCCCAATCAAGACTGCATCCATGAAGGGTAGTTTTTACCCCGACTCTTAGGAAGACAGTTCATTGTTTAAAGGGCTCTAGGCCACAGAACTAGAACAGCTTCTTCTGTGAATGGAGTATACCAAAGAAATGTGACATACAATTTATAGATAACCTTCAGCAAAGAAAAAGCTTACTCACTTGTTATGATTCTGACTGGAGTGGATAATTTGGAATTATAGTGAAATTTACTTCAACTTTTTTGTTTTTTTATTGTAGTGGTAAAAAAGAAATGTGTTCTCTCTAATTGATTTTGGAAGACTTATATATATCCAAAGGTAGATAAAGATTCCTAAACAAAAGAATAAGTGGCTGTTTCTCATTAATCTTACAGATCTCCAGGGAAAAGTCTCAGAGATGTTTGGCTACTTTCTTAACAACCATTATTATATATGAATATCTTCTATTCCCATGATTTAAAAAACATCTTTTAATTGGCCAGTGTCTGAGGTTTCAGGGCCCCTCAGGGTATTTTCTTTCTTTCTTTTTTTGATAATTTCAAATTTTATTTCTCTTTTAAGAAATAACTACATTGGCATTTCTAATTATTAAAATAATAAATGATTATTGTTTTTTAAATTGTTTTATTGTTGTTCAAGTACAGTTGTCTGCATTTCTGCCCCCTCCACTCACCCCTCACTGCAGCCATCCCCACCTCCCTCCCCTGATTCCACAACCCCTTGGTTTTGTCCATCAGTCCTTTAGAATTGTTTCTGAAAAACCATCCCCCATTTCCCCCCATTATCCCCTCCCATCTCCCTTTTGGTTATTATCAGACTGTTCTTAATTTCAGTGTCTCTGGTTATATATTGCTTGCTTGTTTGTTTTGATTAGGTTCTACTTAAATGTGAAATCAGATGGTATTTGTTTTTCACCACCTAGCTTATTTCACTTAGCATAATGCTCTCCAGTTCCATCCAAGCTGTTGCAAAGAGTAGGAGCTCCTTCTTTCTTTCTGCTGCAAAATATTCCATTGTATAAATGTACCATAGTTTTTGGAACATTCATTTACTGATGGGCACTTAGGTTGCTTCCAGCACTTGATTATTATATATTATGCTGCTATGAACATTGGTATTTGTAGGTTCTTATGAATTGGTGCTTCAGGGTTCTTAGGATATAATCCGAGCAGTGGAATTTCCAGGTCAAAAGGCAGCTCCATTTTCAGTTTTCTGAGGAAATTCCCTACTGCTTTCTACAGTGGCTGCACCAGTCTGCATTCCCATCAATAGTGCACTAGGGTTCCCTTTTCTCCACATCCTATCCGACACATGTTTGTTGATTTGTTTATAATGGCCATTCTGACTGGTGTAAAGTGGTATCAGGTATTGTGATCTCTCCTACTTGGTTCTTCTTTCTTAAAATTGCTGCAGCTATTTGGGGTTGTTTCTGGTTCCACATAAGTTTTTGAAATTTTTTTCTATATCTGTGAAATATGTCATTGGTACTTTATTAGGGATTGCACTGAATCTATAAATGGCTTTGGGTAGTATGGACATTTTGATGATGTTAATTCTCCCAATCCATCAACATGGTGCATGCTTGCATTTGTGTGTGTCTTCCTGAACTTCTTTCTTCAGTGTTGTGTAGTTTTCTGAGTACAGACAGGTCTTTTATCTCCTTCATTACGTTTATTCCCAGGTACTTTATTTTTGTTGCTGCTATAGCAAATGGGATTTTTTTCCCTGATTTCTGTGTCTGATATTTCATTGTTGGTGTACAAAAAATGCCTTCGATTTCTGAATATTGACTCTGTATCCTGCTATTTTGCCAAATTCACTTATTAGGTCAGGTAGTTCTTTGGTGAAATCTATAGGATTTTCTACGTACACTGTCATGTCATTTTCAAACAATGACAGTTGTGCTTCCTCCTTTCCAATTTGGATACCTTTTATTTCTTTCTCTTGTCTGATTGTTCTGGCTAGGACTTCCAATACTATGTTGAATAGAAGTGGTGAAAGCAGACATTCTTTTCTTGTTTCTGATCTTAAGGGGAATGCTTTTAGTTTTTGCCCATTGATTATGATGTTGGCTGTAGGTCTCAAATATATGGCCTTTATTATGTTGAGGAATGCTCCCTCTATTCCCACTTTGCTGAGTGTTTTTTATCACAAATGGGTGTGGTACCTTATCAAATGTTTTTTGCATCTATTGTTATGACCATGTGATTTTTGTCTTTCCTTTAGTTTATGTGATGTATTACCTTTCTCTACATTGCTCCTGCCTCTGGAATATTGTCATCTCCAACCTTTTCGCCCCTCCCCTCTACACTCATGTATTCCAGTTGTAGTTTCAAAACATCATTTCAGTACCTGACATCTTCCTACAGTCTCAGATTGACAGGCATAACCCTCTTGATTGTGACCATATCCTTCAAATCTTATATTTTCCTAAACCATCAAGTTTTACAAGTGCAGCCAATTCTCTTTCCCTTCTGTGACTTTATCCATGTTTTTGCTTGTCTTGGAATTTCCTGTCAATGTCTTCAAATTAATCACAGTCTGTCTTCAGGATGTATCCTCAGTGCCACTTTCTCCATGAGGACCTTCTAACCTGACCATCTCACACACACTCTTCCTTCCTCTAATGTGATTGTCTTTATTTCTCATTTTACCCTTAATGTATACAAACATAAAATATATTGTGCAGAGTAAAGTTTTTAAATAACCTTTAAGATCTGGGACAGTAGGAAATTTATACTTTCTGTTTTTTTCTGATATGATGAACATAGCACTTGATTGTAGGTTAATAATTTTTATTATTGATCAGTTTTTGAAAAAAATTACAGATGGCTTTTTCTCAGGAATGGAAAGTTTGAGCACATTTTTTCCTGATGTGTTGATTATATGTTTATCTTTGTAACTATCACAAAAAGAGCAAGAGAAAAGAGAGTTGTTTATATCCTGTAATAAAGTATTATTTTAATGATCAGGTTATTAATATATTTGCATTCTCCCCTGTGGCACTGCCTAGATTTTATCTATTAATTCAAAGATAGTTATAAACAAAAAGATGGCATTATTCTCTTAATATGTACTGCTTTTTTGTCTCTCCTTTTGGAAGCATGTGTTATACCTGTGCTCTTAATTAGCAAGTCTCTTTTTTCCCTACTTTGACCATAACTTGAGTGAAAGAGCCTGCTTCTGACACAGGTCCTAAATAGGCAATATTTAGATTTCCCTTTACCTGTCAACATAACTATAAAATATTTTAAACTTTTATTATAAACTCTCTCTGATTTTGTGTACTAAAAAAAAAGCATTGATAACTTTTTAAGGAGGGAATCACCTAAGATAACAACCTTAATCTAAATTATGTTTGCAGTTGCTATATACTTATTTCTTTTTTAGAGTGTACATTTTCAAGTGTAACCTATTTTACAGATCAGTAATGAGGTCTTCTAGTAGGTCAAATAAAGTCAATGATAGAAAATATGAATTTGACCAAATAAAATAAACAAATTGAGAGCCGAGCGCCGGGGATAAGTGGGAACCAGTTGGGGACTAGGAGCATCCTTTTTCTGTTTTCCAGTCAGGGGCACACATAATACCCAAGATTTCAAGACCAGACTTCTGGCCAAGATGGAGACATAGGTAGACACACTGTGCCTCCTCGCACAACCAAGACAGGGACAACAACAATATAGAAACAAAATAACAACCAGAACTGACAGAAAATTGAAGTGTATGGAAGTTGGACACCCAAGGATTTAAAAATAGACACTTTCATCCAGACCGTTAGGAGGGGCAGAGTTGGGCAGCCAAGCAAGGGACACAGAGTGGAGAGCTGAGCAACCAGGGCGGCACGCAGGCCCACAGCAGGCAGACCCTGGGCGCACAAGCAGCAGTGGCTGGTGGGCCCCAGCCAGGGGGTGGAGACTGGCAGACCCAGCAAGGCGGACATTGTGAAGCAAGGCACTGCACGCAACTCAGGGTCCCAGCACCTGGATATAGAGCTTTGGGTCACTGACTGAAAAGGAAGGTCCCATGGGGTGCACAGGCCCACCCACACCAGAACTGGGGCCAGAGGGGCCCAGTTGGCTTGCAGAAAGTGATGGAAGGGTCTGGCATCATACAGAGAGCAGAGCAAGCACCATTGTTCCTTCTCGGACTCCACCCCCACATACAGTGTCACAACCCAGCCACTGGGGTGCCCTGCCCTGGTGAACTCCTAAGGCCCCACCCCTCACTACAGGAGCTTGACAAGGCCAAAAAACAAAACAAAACAAACAAAAAAAAAACAGCAAAAAGATGGCTCAAACAGAAGAACTGAAAGCCCCAGAACCCATCCTTTTAAGTGACCAAGAGATA
>CM052544.1:62010875-62031601 GCA_028533065.1 Trachops cirrhosus
CAAGAATAGTATGAGAAATGTAGAAGCTAAAGAACTTATGACACATGGACTGAAGTAAAAGCGGGGAATGTGGGTGGGAGAGGGTGTTCAAGGTGGAGGGGAATGAAGGGGGGATAATAGGACAACTGTAATAGCATAATCAATAAAATATATATATAAAAAAAACAAATTGAAAGTATGATGGTTCCTTAGGAGATCTGGGTTCTGTCAATTACGTGGTTACAGATCACCCACACAGCTCACTTTTGAGATTATATGGGAAGACTAGCACCATGCTAGTATTGAGGCTAACAGTTCATTTCCAAGCTTATGTGGTTCTTTTTTTTAATGTAATTTAATTTGAATTTTTGTTCAAGTACAGTTTTCTGCCTTTTACCCCCATCCAAGCTCACCCCCCAGCCCTCCCCACGTCCCTCCTGTTTCCAACCCCCCCTTGTTTTTGTCTATGCGTTCTTTATTATTGTTCCTGCAAACCCTTCCCCCTTTCCCCTGAAATTCCCTCCCCTCTCCTCTCTGGTCACTGTCAGCCTGTTCTCAATTTCAGTGTCTTTGGTTATATTTTGCTTGTTTCTTTGTTTTGTTGATTAGGTTCCTGTTAAAGGTGAGATCGTATGGTATTTGTCTTTCACCACCTGGCTTATTTCTCTTAACATAATGCTTTCCAGTTCCTTTTGTGACAACTTATGTGGTTCTTAAGGCTTTATGGCAATTGCTTAAAAAGAAAGCATGTGATTTTATAAGAGAAGTAATGTTCTTTTTCTAACTTTTTTATTGTTGTTTAAGTACAATTGTATCCACTTACCCCTGACCACTCCCCCTCCACACCAGCCATCCCCACTTCCCACCCTTGATCCTGTCCCCTTTGATTTTGTCCATGGGTCCTTTATAGATGTTCCTGAAAACTCTTCCTCTTTCCCCCCGCCAGTATCCCCGCCTACCTCCCTCTGGTTACCATCTGTTTGTTCTTAATTTCAATATCTCTGGATATATTGTGCTTGTTTGTTTGTTTTGTTGATTATGTTCCACTTATATGTGATACAATATGGTGTTTGTCTTTCACCGCCTGGCTTACTTCACTTAGTATAAAGTTCTCCAGGTCCATCCATGCTGTCTCAAGGGACAGGATCTCCTTCTTTGTTTCTGCTACATAATATTCCATCATGTAAATATGCCACTGTTTTTTGATGCATGTATTTACTGATGAGCACTTAGGTTGCTTCCAGCAATTGTCTTTGTAAATTGTGCAGCTATGAACATTGGGATGCATGGGCTCTTTTGGATTGGTATTTCATGGTTCTTAGGGTATAATCCCAGCAGTGGAATTGCTGGGTCAAAAGGCAGATCCATTTTAAGTTTTCTGAGGAAATTCCATACTGTTTTCCACAGTAAATGTATCAGCCTGCATTCCCACCAACAGTGCACTAGGGTTCTTTTTCATGAGAGAAGTAATGTTCTTGAAAAGTTGATTCTAGTGTTCCTGATGTAGTTAATATAATATTGTTGATATGTCATATATAACATAAGGATGTTTGAAAGAAGTCTTGAAATACTGTTTTAAATTTACACATAATTTTAATTCAAAAGAACTTTATATTTCCAAATTAATTATTTCCTATGTGGTAAATATTTTTAAATTCTTATAATGTGTTTATGTCCAGTGGGTAGTGTTCATTATACAACTTTCATCCAAGAAGGATCATCTTCCCTACTACTCTGGAGCTACTGTCTTCTTGCCAAAGTACAGAGCATGGCATCACCCACGACTTGTGAAGGGTATAGTTGAGTTGCTAATTGGGAATCTGGCTTTATATGAAGTAGTCCAGATGATTCATCTGTACCTTAAAGTTTGAGAATTATCAAGTTAGTGATTAAAAACATGAGTCATTAGAAGTTGATTGGAGTCCCATTTTATTTATAAGTATGTCACCTTTATGATGAAAATTACCCTTTCTATGTTCCAGTTTGTTAGCACACTTAATCTCATTGAGAAAGAAAACAAGATATCCAACTTATATTGTTTTTGTGAAGATAAGGGGACAGCATGTGACATGCTGAACAGAGTTCCTACCATTTTGATACCCATGAGGTACTAAGATCTGGGTTAGTTAGCAAGACTCAGTGGTAAGCCAAATGTACCAGTATTCTTTTATCTGGATTTTAAAATCTATTGGAATTCAATGAATATTACCTCTTCTCTAAATGATAATAATGACTGTAGTATAATAAGAGAAAAAAATAAAAACTAAAATAGAATCAAATGCTGTTAGAAAACTATTTTCTAAAAGAAAAGGACAGAGGCAAAGAGAAAATTTTTCCTACATTCCATTTGTCTTCTCTATGCTCTCCATTTTGTGTGTTTCTGGCAACCTCTTTCTCCATCTAACATGCTGATCATTTGTTTGTTTTGTTTTTTGTTTTTTAGTATTTATAGGCTGCTACATCTTGTCACAGTGACCCAGCAATGATAGATTTGTGTTATACATCCATTGCCCCCCAAAAATGCACACATCCTGAGAATGTTAAATTTAACATAATTGTAAAACTATTATTTTTTTCAGTAGAAATGATGCTCTATCTTTCTTTGTTTATTTTACCTTTCACGGTTTCCCTTTGGTTATCTTTCTTGACCCAACATTTACAAAGAAAGAATCAGGAGGTATTCACTGAATACAATGATTAATAAATAAAACAAGATTTTCACTGTCATAAGTCTTATGTCCCAAAGGCTGGAGATCAGGATGATACAGAGGATAAGAAAATACAGAGACAAATCAATAAGAAAGTAAGCAAGGAGTTTAATTTCAGACAGCAATAAATGCTGTCAAGAACACTGTAAGACAAGTTGACATCATTAAAAGTGATGGGTGAGCTTCTTTAGCATAGAGAATCAGGAAAAGGTTCTGGATCAGTAACCTGTACAGAGGAATTAATTATTTGAAGACATTTGTCATTTAACAAGATGGAAAATGAATTTCAGTCATATGATAAACCCTTAGGTGGAAAAAATCTTGTTTTTTTTTTTCTTTTTTGTGGAGAAAACAAGAGTGACTAGAACAGTGTTTCAAGGATTGGTCCGAGAAGAGCCACTCACCAGGTCATGTTCAGTCTTGAAGGCCACAGAATAAGGAGTTTTCATTTTTTATCCAAGCATAATACACAGCCATTGGGAATTTGAGCCATGGAGTGACAAAATATAATTCATGCTTTTTAAAGAAGAGTCTCGCTGTTCTGTAACTGATGAATATAATGAGGCAGGAATGGAGGTGAAGATGCTACTAGGATATGATAGTGGTGATACAGGTGAAGGATAATGTGTTGTGGATTTTCATTTATCAGATAAGTGGTTGGATAATCCATACAGAAGTATTTTGCAGGTGGAGCGAAGTAAATTTATTGAACAATTGAGTGAATATGTGAGGAGAAAGGAGGACTCAACGATGGTGAAGATTTGGGGAATAAACAGATGGTTTAATTAATTTATTGAATGGTGCAACAAGGAAGGTTGAAAAACAGTTCTGACTATTATAAATCTGAAAAGTTTGGAACTCAGTAATGAGTTCCAGGAAGTGTATATTTAAGTATCATCTATGCATAGGTGTTAGCTAAAGTCATGGGACTCCATGAGATGATCTAGTTGGAGAGTGTGCTAAATGAGAAAGATGTCTGGAGCCCTGTGATGTCTACATGTCTGATAGGGGAGAAGCCACAAAGGAGAAGAGAATAATGAGGTAGGATGGAAATCCGGCATCTTGGGTATTCCAGAGGCAAAGAAAGTGTATGTTTCAAGAAATTGCTGTGACTACTGTCAAATGGTGCTAAAAGTCCAGTAAATTAGAGCAGTGAATGAACTAGCAGTGACCATTTGTGATCTTGAAAAGAGCTTTGTCATTGCAGTTGCGAGGAAAAAACTTCATTCGAGTAAGCTGAAGAGAGAATGGAAAGTTAGGCAAGGGAAGGGACAATAAAAATTGAAGACTCTTTTATGGTAGTTTTGCATGAAACAGGAATTGGAAAAGGGGGCTATGACCAGAAGGAATATGAGACAAGGTGATGATTTTTCAGAAGGATCAGATTAACTCATGTTGGATGTGAGGTGGAGTGATCCAGCTGAGAGAGGAAGAAAACTTGGTGATGCAAAAGGGAAAAAAAAACATAATTTCAGAAGCAATATTCTTGAAAATGGATGGGAATAGAATTCAGGGCACAGGTAGAGTCTGACATTATATGGGACCAGGGACTTACATTCTATCATAATATGAGTGATCTGGGCTGCAAGAAGGCACGGTGATGGAGTTGGTACAAGTCTTATCCAGAAGTTCAGTGCAAGGGTCAGTCAATAACACAGGACAGGGAATCAGGCACAGCAAAGGACCCCTGCCCTTAGAGAGCTAATGGTCAGATAAATGACCATAGTAATCTTTATTTTTGATTGCATTTTATCCTCATGAATATTTTAAGTACAGATTTGGACAATTTTACCTGTTTTCATTATCCAGCAAAATGTTATTTTTTGGCCCTTATGCCCTTATGTGCAGAGACACATTGTGCATCTCTGTCCTGCAGTCCTATGTTTTCAAGCCATTTTCACAGACTGATACAGCCTGTCATTTTCTCTGACACCATTTAAATCACAGTTATGGCTTAATAGTTTCCTAAAACTGATGATATCATTAATTCACTTTCTCAAGTAGCAAGTTCTATTTTAAGTAATATATTGTGTTCAAGGGATATAGGATATTTGCTTATGAATAAGTGAGAGTTGTGCCTCCTTATAGGAGACTCAGTGATCTATTTTGGCTCAAATAAGATTGCATGGAGAAAAATGGCCTGGAGTACCAGTTACCATTGTATTCTCAACACAGGCAAAGCCAAGTCCACATCCCAAAATCCCCAAGCTGACTGAGCAGGGGAGCATTTGTTAACCACTATTTCCTAACTTTCTCATCTAAAAATAAGGATAATCCCTCTCCCTTTTATTAAAGTGATGTTTTATGATTAAATAAGAATATTTGTAAAGTGCCACATGCAGACAGCATCTGATATATCTCATGACACTCCTTTTATTTTTAGTCTTGTGATTATTAACATCACTATGGCTGCTAGAAAATATTTGAGTGTATATTACCTCTGATGTCATAGTTTAAAATTTCGGTATGTAAATTCCTTTAAATTATATATATATATTTTTTAATGAAATATACCAAAGAAATGAAATGATGTTATGAAGGTCACCCAGCTAGTAAATAGCTCGGCACATGGGAATCCAACACTGATGTTCTGACTTGTGTCCCTGTCTTTACTATACTCTGCTGGTCTCACCACTCCTCTTTATGAGTAGAAGATACTCCTTGTCTTTTTTCCTGCTGTTCATGATACAACTGTCACTAAAGATGCCCATAAATATGAACTTTTCCCATTTCTGGGGGAAGAAAGTTTGTTTCCTGGGGTACATCAACATTCCACAGGAAACAGTGATAGGTATAATAATCCCAGTTCTACCAGAAATTGTTCTAAAGATTATTTAAAAGATAAGATATAAAGGACAGATTTTCTTTTCTAGGGAGAATTCCTTAGTCTCCTCATGAAGGAATGTGACCTCAGTAACCAAGAAAGTTCTCATTTTATTGCTGCCTCATCCATCTTGTTCTCAACAAAAGGACCTCTTACTTTTCATGTTACATTATTTTATGTAGGTTATGCATTTTTCTCTATTCTCTTTTTACCACTATAATTGTTGAGTCCCAATGTATCAATAAGAGTCATCTAGATACTTTTTGAAATATTTTTTTTGTGCCTAGGGCACTCCAGCTATCTTAGGAATGTGGCTTACAATAAACTTCAACTCAAAGGGCTCTGAATGAATGTGGCCACCTCGGCATCCAGCGATGAATAGTGTTGCATGGCTTGGTGGCACAGAATTGAGTCCTCATATCAGGTAAAATCGATAAAATACTCTAATCTCTTCCAGACAAGAATGAGTAGGGTGTCCCTGAAATTATACTTCAAAAAGTGTGCACATAAACCCTCTCTTTGAACTTCCTCCAGAGGTGGTAATATTCTGGTCTTGAAAATACTGAGACAAAAATAACTTCATGGACTTTTGGGTAAAAGAGATTTTGGTTCAAATCCTGGCTCTATCACTTAGAATCTATGTGATTCTGGGATGTATATTTAATATTTAACTTATAATAACCCTTACTTTAATATCATTGTGTCAGGCAAGAATCCACATAGAACATATTTGGTTCCTCTTTTAGAATACCACTGTGACCTGTCAATAGTAATAATAGTCCTAGATATCAGTTAAAATACTTTCATCTACAAATAACATAAATCACAAAGTAGCTCTAACTGTAAGTACCCATTTAGAATCATGGACCCAGAGAGCCAAGGGGATGATGGTCTTCAGGAATTGCTAAATCTAATTGCTAAATCTAATGCCTCTATGGGATTTTCTTAGAGTTCTTTGAGGGAGATTTTTGGGAAAAAGGCTCTTGTAATCCACACATCACACCCTCACACACATTTTCCAGAGAAAAAAGGAATGTATCTTTCCTCTCTGTATAAGTCCCAGCAAATATACTGTGCAGCTTCTTAACTTGCTCATATATGAGTTATTCCTGGTGGCTGCAGAGCTGTCATGGACTGGTGGACTCAGGCCTAGAATGTTGGGCCAATCACTGCGTCAATAGCTTGGGAGTGATCCCTAGACTAGTGGGTCAGGGATGGAAATAAACTAATACCACAGTACTTTTGGGGAGGGAGCAAGTCAAGGATAAATGCAGAGCATAAAATAAATAATGCCTGTTTGGCTTCGCTTTCATAAGAAGTGTTCTTGTGGGGTTGTTCCCGCTAAGTAATGTATTATAACCATCATATTTTGAAATATTTCTCTAATTATGTAACCAAAAATATATGCAAATGTTATTGCTCAGCCTAGTGATGGATAGCGTTTTGGAAGTCTTGGAACTTGAGACTTCTTGGAAGCATGAAATTTTAAATACAGTTGTTTGAAAACAAGCGTCTTTCAAAGTATTATAACAGGAGGATCCTTGGCAGTTCTTTCTACCCAAATCTGAATTAATGCATAGTTTTATATTGTAAAAAAACAAACTTGACAGTGATATCTGAAATTCTACATACTACACATTTACTAGTGGCATCTACAATACTCTAAAATTCAAATCAATAAGTATATAACAATAAAAATTACATAGTACATGCAAACAAGGGATAGTATATGTAAACTATGCAGTCAACATTTTTTACATAGTTTCTTTGAGTTATATGAATAATTTTTCCTTTATTTATCAATAAGAATATCAAGTATAACCCAGTTTTCTACATGAATCTAGCTACAAATGCATAATAATTTTAATGTTCAACCTTTTGTGTTAATGACTCAAGTGTTTCCAAGTTCATTTTATTGTACTTTTTGACACATGGTGAGAAGCTCTTGTCTCCTATGTTGCTAAGAAGTCTAACACCCTGATGATAGACAGGATATGTTCATCTTTCAGATTTTGACCCAAATTTCAACATTTACTCTCTCAACATTAGGTGATATATGGATACTCAATTGAATGAAATTTCTTTTTAAGTTGTTTGGACTTTTCCTACATTATTTTGATTCCATTAGTCAGGAAAAATCATAAAAAATAGTAAAAATTGTGAAATTAAATGAGAAGAAGGGGTAAATTTATGTTATTTGGAAATCTTTTTCTGTAATTTAACAGATTTTTGGTGAGCAAGAGAAGTCTGACTTTTTTTAGATAATGTAACATTTGAAGGTAATATTTCAGAATATTTTTATTAATTTGACAGAAGGGACAATGTATGCACTTGTTATGGTTGGATATAATCAGATCTAATGTTTTGTATTCACAGAGGAGGTCATGATTTTCATTCTTCTGAGTTTGTGCAGCAACCCCCAGGCAGTTTTTAGCCAGGCCTCTGTGATTTCCCAAGATTTAAGGGGCAGGTTCACCTTACTCAGGTCTTTCCTTTTGCTGCTTTTTGACACTGCATCTCCTCTACTTTTCCTGGAATTATTCCCAAGACCTCAAGAGCAGCTGATGATACTCCATGTACCTTGCAGCCAGAAGAAGATAAATCTCTTCAGAGGCTGTGGTTCTATTTCACAAACACAAGTTATAACTGGGAAGATGGAAGACCATTCTCCCCAAAATCTGAACCAGGTCCTCACACAGCACCTTCTACTTGAGACTAGCAAGGGAACTTCCAGGTTGGTCTCCCAAGAAGTAGGCAGTGACCTTATCCATGTGGTTCATATAACCAGCCATGCTCCTTTATTCTCAGTCTAAGGAATCAAGACTGCTTGACATGACTGTAGAGTCATTAAAGAAGATCAAAACAATCCATGTCATCTACCCAATTGTTTTAAACAGGAAGCTCCAGGATACCAAATCCCTTTTGCTCATGCAGAGTAGTCATCTTTGGAAGAGCTAGAGAGCTCAGCAAGATAAAAATTTGCTCTCTTGAAAACAGCAGAATAATGATGCTGAGTGTGCTCTAGTACAGTTAAATTGACTACGGCCACAAACACTCATTGTTCACAGATGAAGCACTGACTGTGAGCTGTGAGCCAGATAGCCAGTGACAGATTCAGGAACACAACACAGAATTGACTAGAGTGAGCTTTTCATCATCTATGGTCGTGGTATACTTGGAACCCTTCCTATATCTGCTGGGCAACTATAAATATGCCAAGAGAGCAATAGATTGCTCTAAAACAGAAATGAAAGTGGAGTCAATCAAGCTAAAGCTCTAGCTTCAGTCTGATGGGAGAGGATTCATGGGGAAGCATTGACTTTGGCAATCTGTGTGAAAAGACCATTCAGGATGAAAATATTATGCTAGAAAGATCATTCTTACATGGAGGATTTATAATAAAATAATAATCCATTCTAATATTTGTCCAATTAAACCAGTTATAGGCATTTTGGCTGAAAGTCAACTTTTACATTAGGCAACAATATTTTTTAAAAGGGTTTGGCTGGGAATGGTGACTCCAGTGTTTTATTTTATTTCAACAAGAGGAAGGAATACAGAAAAAGATGAATGGGATGCATAATTGGACAAAATGTAACTTTTTCCACAAAAGGAGATGTTGCCCTTCATTGAACAATCTCTTGATCTCATAACATCCATTTTTGGGGGCCAGGATTACTTGTTCCTTATTTTTTTCATTCATTCATTCATTGAACAAATATATATTATGTGCTTTCTTTGCATACAGTGTCAGTGATGGCACCCTGCAGAAGACAAACGTCCTGGCCTCCAGGAGTTTACACTGTAAGTGAACTAAATGTAAGCAATATATAGAAAAATTGACATGACTACCTTCAGTGGTGTTGCTTTTTCTTTGGTCAGAACAGTCCAGCAAAGAATGGCACCTCATAGGACATAAAACCAACCCACCGAGTAATGTAGTTCTTTCTCTCTCAATTACTACCTCATGTTTCTTCCATGCTTTCCATTTCCCCCTTCACTTTCACATTATTCTCTTGCTTTATATCTTCCATGCAGAATAGAAATCATTCCAAAAGGTGACACTCATCTTCTCATGAACAATCTACAAACCAACCTATTTCTTCAGCATTTTCTTAACAAGTGGGGAAAATGTTCTTTCTCTAGGCAATGGTGGATAATTCCATATATGCTTCCTTCTCTTTGGATTTCCCTCTCTAGTTATTATCTTTCTTCTTCCATAATTAAAATCCATCTATCATCTATCTATCAACCTATTATATATGTCATCTATCTATTTGACCATCTATCTCTATCTGTCTTTGACATTTTTATATTCAAGAGTCCCTACTCTATAACATGTTTCATGTTGTGGCATACTCATAAAAATACTTTTAAATCACACTGGAAAGGCTGGTAAGACTGGTCAGGTACCAAGACAAGTATCTGTCCTGCCTCAGGTCACCTGGAGCATTCCACACATAAGTTTAAGTAATAAGATACAATGCCTTTCATTGTATAATCAAACAAACAAGCAAATGTATAAAACAATCCTTTACCCATACATCCACTCAGCCCTTTCTGGTATCCTTTATTCTTAAAATTCTTATAATAATTTTCTACATTTGCTTTTTCTGACCACTTCTTTAATTTACTCTTTAAAATACATCAATAAATTGCCTTCTCTTTTTGCCTTCATCATCACAAATCAACAAATCTAATGCAGACCTCTCTGCCTCTTGCTTGAAAGCTTCCTTCTTTGAACTCTGTTTTTCCTTCACTTTCATAATTGATGTCAGAACTTATGTCTATTTACAAATATCCCAAGCAAATGGACAGGAAAAAAAGCCAGGGTGACAATACTTATGTAAGACAGAATAGACTTCAAAACTAAAGGCATAGAAAGAGACACTGAAAGACACTACATAATATTCAAGGGAAGAATCCAACAAGAAGGTGTAAACATTGTAAACATATATGCACCCAACATAGGAGCACCCAAATATATGGAAAATCTTGAAGGACTTCAAGAAAAATATAGAAAGCAAAATAATTATACTAGGGGCTTTTAAAACCCCATTGTCAAAAATGGATGGATCTTCTAAAAAACATATACAAGAATATTGTGGCATTGAACAATGTCATAGATAAAATGAACTTACTTGAATATATATATACTTTGATCCCCACCAAAAAGTACATATTTTTTAAATGCAAGTGGAATGTTTTCAAAGATACACCACATAAAAGGACACAAAACAAGCATCAACAAATTGAAGAACATTGAAATCATATCAAGCATTTTCTCAAAATAAGACATGAAACTAGAAGCTAAACTCAAATAAAAAACTAAAAAAATACTCAAATTCATGGCAACTGAATAGCATTCTATTTAACAATGAGTGGGTCAATAATGAGATCAAGAAAAAATAAAAAATTTTTTGGAAACACATGAAAATGAGCACACAATAGTCCTAAACTTATGGGACACAACGAAGGCAGTCCTGAGAGGGAAGATCATAATGATACAGGCCTAACTAAAAAAGATAGAAACATTTCAAATAAACAACCTAACCCTACATCTACAAGAAGAGAAGGAACAACAAACAAAGTCAAGGTGAGTAGAAGGAAGAAAATAACCAAGATCAGATCAGAGTTAAATGATATAGAGACTAAAAGAAAAATTAAAAGGATCAATAAATCCAGGAGCTGAGTTTTTTAAAAGACAAAATGAACAAGACTTTAAGCAAACTCACCAAGAACAAAAAAAGAAAGAGAAAACCCCCCAAAATAAAATGAGAAATGAAAGCAGAGAGAGTACAACTGAAAACACAGAAATACAAAAGGTTCTAAGAAATTATTGTAAAAAACTACATGGCAAGAAATTTGAAAATCTAGGTGAAATGGACAAATTTCTAGAAAAATATAATCTCCTAAAACAGGATGAAGAAGAAGCAGACAACATGGACAGACCAATAACAGGTGATGAAATCAAAGCAGTAATCAAAAAACTCCTGGCACACTAAAGCACTGGACTGCATGGTTTCACAGAATAATTTTACAAAACATTTAAGGAAGAGCTAACCCCTATCCTTCACAGACTATTCCAAAAAATCTAAAAAGACAGAAGGCACTCAAGCTCTTTTCATGAGGCCAGCAATATCCTACACCCAAAACCAGATAAAGACGCAACAAAGAAAGAAAACTTCAGGACAATATAGTTGATGAATGCAGACACTAAAATCATCAACCAAATATTGGCAAACTGCATCCAGCAACACAATAAAAAGATCATCCACTATGATTAAGTGGGATTCATCCCCAGGATGCAATAATGGTACAATATCTGCAAATCAATAAAGGTAATATGTCACATAAACAAAAGGGAACACAAAAATCACATGATCATATCAACAGATGTGGAAAAAGCATTTCATAAGGTAGAACACCCATTTGTGATAAAAACACTCAGAAAAGTGGGAGTAGAGGGAGCATACCTCAATATAAAAAGGCCATAGAGAAGAAACCTTCAGCCATCACCATAATCAAAGGGAAAATGCTCAGTTTACCCACTAAGATCAGGAACAAGAAAGGATCTGTCCTTTCACCACATCTGTTCAACAAAGTATTGGAAATCCTAGCCACAGCAATCAGGCAACAAAAGGAAATAAAAGGCATCCAAATTGGAAAGGAGGAAAAAAAACTGCCAATGTTTGCATATGACATGATAGTGTACACAGGAAATCCTATAGACTCCACCAACAAACTACTAGACCTAATAAGACAATTTGACAAAACAGTGGGATTCAAAGTCAACATTCAGAAATCAAAGGCATATTTGTACACGAACAATAAAATATCAGAAACAGAAATCAGGGAAAAAATCCCATTTGGCAAAGCAACAACAAAAATAAAGTACCTGGAAATAAACCTAATGAAGGAGATAAAAGACCTGTACTCAGAAAACTACACAACACTGAAGAAAGAAATCAAGGAAGACACAAACAGATGGAAGCATGTAACCATGTTTATGGATTGGAAGAATTAATATCATCAAAATGTCCATACTACCCAAAGCCATTTATAGATTCAGTGCAATCCCTAATAAAGTACCAATGATATATTTTAAATACCAATGAAAAATTTTAAAAAATGTATATGGAACCATAAAGAACCCCAAATAGCTGTAGCAATTTTGCAAAAGAAGAGCAAAGCAGGAGGGATCACAATACCTGGTATCAAACTGTATTACAATGCTACTCTAATCAAAACAGCCTGGTACTGCCACAAGGATAGACACATAGACAAATGGAATAGAATAGAGAGCCCAGAAATAAACCCAGGTCTCTATGGTCAATTAATGTTAGACAAAGGAGGCAGAAGCATAAAATGGAGTAAAATTAGCCTCTTCAACAAATGATGTTGGGAGATCTGGACAGCTACATGCAAAAAAATGAAACTTGATCACCAGCTTCCACCATACACAAAAATAAATTCACAGTGGACAAAAGACATAAATATAAGTTATGGAATCATAAAAGTCCAAGAGGAGAACACGGACAGGAAAATCTTGGATATTCCACACAACAACACTTTCACTGATACGTCTCCTAGAGCAAGGGGCATATAGGAGAAAATAAACAAATGGGACCTCATCAAATTAAAAAACTTCTACACAGCTAAAGGAAACAGCATTAAAATGAAAGGAGAACCAACCATATGGGAAAACATATTTGCAGATGATATCTTGGGTAGGGTTTGATTTCCAAAATATATAAAGAACCCACCCAACTCGACTCTGGGCACACAAACAACCCAATTAAAAAATGGGCAAAGAAATTGAACAGACACTTCTCCAAAAAGGACATACAGAGGTCCCAGAGACATGAAAAGATGCTCAGCATCACTGACCATCAGAGAGATGCAAATTAAAACCACAATAGGATATCACTTCATACCAGTGAGAATGGCCATCATAAAGAAATCAACAAACAAGAAGTGTTGGATAGGATGTGGAGAAAAGGAAAGCCTAGTGCACTATTGGTGGGAATACAAACTGGTGCAGCCACTGTAGAAAACAATATGGAATTTCCTCAGAAAACTAAAAATGGAACTGTCTTTTGATCCGTCAACTCCACTGCTGGGATTATACCCTAAGAATCCAGAAACACCAAACCAAAAGAACCTATGCACCCCAATGTTCATAGCAGCACAATGTGCAATAGCCAAATACTGGAAGCAACCTAAGTGCTTATAAATAAATGAATGCATAAAAATCTATGGTACTTTTACAGGATGAAATACTATGCAGCAGAAAGAATGAAGGAGCTCCTAAGCTTTGTGACAGCATGGAGGTTCTGGGAGCACATGCTAAATGAAATAAGCCTGGTAGTAAAAGACAAATACTGTGTGCTCTCACCTGTAAGTGGAACACAATCAACAAAACAAACCAGTAAGTAGAATATATCCAGAGACATAGAAGTTAAGAACAAACAGATAGTAACCAGGAGGGAGGTGGGAGGGGCTAATGGGGGCAAAGGGAGCAGGTTTTCAGGAACATGTATAAAAGACACATGGACAAAACCGAGGTAGGTAAGATCAGGGTTGGTAAGTGGGGATGGCTGCAGTGCGTGGGGAGTGTTGTGGAGAAAAGGAGACAGCTGTACTTGAAAAACAATTTTAAAGAATTTAAAAAAAGAAATAAAAGCCATTCAAATTGGAAAGTAGGAAGTCAAATTGTGTTTGCAGGTGGCATTGTAGTATACATAGAAAACTCTATAGACTCCTCCAAAAAAGTACTGCAATTAATAAGTGAATTTTGTAAACAGCAGCATGCAAAGTCAATATTCAGAAATCAAAAGGATTTTTATTTCCCATTAATGAAATACCAGATTCAGGTATCAGGGAAAAATACCATTTGCTAAAACAACAGGAAAAACAATGGAACCCAGGAATAACCCTTACAAGGGAGGTAAAAGACATATACTCAAAAAACTACACAACACTTAAGAAAGTAATCAAGAAAGACACAAACAAATGGAAGCATATAATGTGTCCATGGATAGGAAGAATTAACATAATCAAATTGTCCACACTACCCAAAGCAATTTATAGATTTAATGAAATCTTTATTAAAGTACCAATGGCATATTTCACAGAGGACAAAAATTTCAAAAATTTTACTGAAATCATAAATAACCCCAAATAGCTGCAACAATTTTGAGAAAGAAGAACAAAGTAGGAAGGATCGCAATACCTGATATCAAACTATATTACAAAGCCACTATAATCAAAACAACCTGGTACTGACATAAGAACAGACATATAAACGAATGGAACAGAATAGAAAGCCCAGAAATAAACCCAAGTCTCTATGGTCAATTAATATTTGACAAAGGGGGCAGAAGCATAAAATGGAGTAAATATAGCCTATTCAGCAAATGATATTGAGACATATGTACAGCTACATACAAAATAATGAACCTAAACACCAACTTACACCATAAAGAAAAATAAATTCAAAGTTGATAAAAGACTTAAATATAAGTCTGGATATCATAAAAGTCTTACAGGAGAACATAGGCAGGAAAATCTCAGATATTCGACTCAGCAATATTTTTACTGATATATCCCTTATAGCAAGAAATATAAGAGAAAGAATAAACAATTGAGACTTCATCAAAATGAAAAGCTTCCTCAGGCCTAAAGAAAACATCAGCAAAACAAAAAGGGCATCTACTGTATGATAAAATGTACTTGCAAGTGATTTCTAGGACAAGGGTTTCACCTCAAAAATATATAAAGAACTCATACACCTCCACTCCAGGAAGACAAACAACCCAATTAAAAAATAAGCAAAAGTCCTGAACAGACTGTTCTCCAAGGTGAACATACAGAGGGCCAGAGACATGTGAAAGGATGATCAACATCACGGATCATCAGAGAGATGCTAATTAAAACCACAATGAGATACCACTTCACATGGCTTAGAATGGCCATCATAAACAAATCAACAAACGAGTGCTGGAGAGGATGTGGAAAAAAGGGAACCCTAGTGCACTATTGGTGGAGATGCAGCTTGGTTCAACCACTGTGGAGAACAGTTTGGAATTTCCTCAGAAAACTAAAAACAGAGCTGCTTTTTGACCCAGCAATTCCACTGCTTGGATTATACCCTAAGAGCCCTGAAACACCAATTCAAAAGAACCTTTGCACCCCAATGCTCATAGCTGCACAATTTACAATAACCATGTTGGAAGCAACCTAGGTGCCCATCAGTAAATGAATGGATTAAACAACTATTGTACATTTACTATTAGAATACCATGCAGGGGAAAGAAAGAAGGAGTTCCTATCCTTTGCAATAGCATGGGTGGAACTGGAGAACATTATGCTAAGTTGAATAAACCAAGCAGCGAAAGACAAACACCATATCTACTCACCTAATGCGTAGAACCTAATCAGCAAAATAATCAAGCAAGCAAAGTAGAACCAGAGACATTGAAATAAAGAACAAACTGACAGTAATTGGAGAGGAGGAGGCAGAGAGATAATGGAGAAAATTGGGGAAGGGCCATCAAGGAACATGTGTAAAGGACACCTGGATAAAGCAAAAGGGGGTAAGGTCCGAAGGTGGGGATGGGTTTGTTTGGGGGGATGATGGAGACAACTGTACTTGCACAATAAAAGTGTGAACAATATGACATAAGTAGTAGAATATAGTCATTCAGGTTCTATTTTTGAAGGAAAAACATTATAAAAAAAGATTTTATGGCTTTTTCTCTAAGCCTTACTGATTATATTATTTCTGTCTCTGTTACCACCTCCACTGTCTGTCTCTATCTGACCTGAGAAGGAGGTGTTTCTTCTCTTTCCTGTTTCTTCTTTCCCTTTAGGTCATCTTATGCAGCTGCATATATGATAATAAAATACAAATTAAACATTCAGTCTGGCCTTCTTGTTTTTGTATTTGCATGTGAATGCTTTACTGGCATCTTAAATTTAATGAGCCTAAAATTCTTCCTCATCTCAATAAAAGTTCTAGAAGACAATCAGTTTTGCAGTAAACAACTCAAGAATCATCCAGATTTTTCTCTTTTCTTAGTTCCCGTTATCAAATTATCAGTAAGTTTCAGTGGTTTCATCTTTTATACCCAAATAGAATCTATTCTCCTTCTTTCTTTTCTGCTACCATATTTGATCAGGTCACCACTGTTTCTCACCTGAATTATTCATATAAGCTCATGACATTTCTCCTTACTGCCCACTTTTCCTCTCCAACATTTCTCCTCAGAAAAGCAAGATGATCTTCCTAAAACATAAATTAAATTATTCCATACTCTTGAATAAAACATTTCAAAGAACATAAAGTTCACACTCTTCTGTGGTTACCAATGCTCTGAATATTGTGGCTTCTGCCTTTGTTTCTAAAACCATCTTTGTCAGTTACCTTCTCACTCATTGGCTTTCTTTTTAGTCACTCATTTCTACTATATAATGGCCTTGCAATTAGAGATCTCTTTGCCTATAACATTCTATTCATTATCTCTTCATAAAATTGCATCTTGCTCATCTTCAACGCTGGACTTAATTACCTTTTTTTCCCTGACCATCAACTCTAGAGTTGATCTCTTCTGGCATTCCTTTTCAAATAATACCATTTTTTATCTTCATGTTATGTGCAAAAATTTTAATTATATTGTAGCCATTTAGTATCACTTATCATTGCTATGAGAAGGTAAAAATTATGACATTAAAGACCATTTTTTTTCACCCTGCCTGGTGTGGTTCAGTGGATTGAGTGCCAGCCTGGGAACCAAAACGTCTCTGGCTGGATTCCCAGTCAAGGCACATGCCTGGGTTGTGGGCCAGGGCCCTGGTGGGGCATGCTAAAGAGGCAATCACACATGGATGTTTATCTCTTTCTCTTTCTCTTTCCCTTCCCCTCTCTAAAAATAATAAAAAATACAATTTTGCTTCTTCTCATAAAAATATGGCAAAGTTTTGCAGATTGTATTTCCATTTCAATATGACAGACTAAAACACAATCTCACTCTATCTCTTCTTTCTCAATTAAAGAGAAATTGAAAGTATTCCCTTACTTGACACATTTTCAAAAACCATGTCTGAAAAGCCTAAAGGAAATCACTATTATAGGTTGATTAACAAAAGCAGAGGAGGTCCCAGTCTAGAGCAAATACTAATGCAGCTGCAGTTATGGAAGGAGCCAAGTAAAGCCACAAGTTTAGCAAAGGGGGAGAGAGGTATGTAGCTGATGGAAGGTGTGTGCAAGTGGACAGGTAATTTATCCATTTCTCCCTTCTATATTCTATGAGAATACAGAAAGACTTTTTCAGCCTGTTACTTGAGCCTACATAAAAATATCAGAGGTCTATCTATGGGAAGGATACCAACTATTTGTGAAGCTAAATCTGAAATCATGAATCTTATCAAACCAGATTAAAATTTTATTTATTTATTTATTTATTTATTTATTTATTTATTTATTTATTTTTAGCATTTAGGAGTTTTCCAAATGTGCTTATCCTATTATTTTAAAATGAAAGCTAGTTAGCTATATATATCTAAGCACATAGAGTTCTTCAATATTGCTTTAATTTACATAGGAATAGGTAATCATACAATAATTAATACAAAAGAGATAAACCAAGGTGAGAAGATAAGACTATTCCAGAGGAATCAAAAATATATGAGAAAATGTTAACAAAATATTAAGCAACACTTGCATCTGCATTCTTGGAATGATTAATTGGAATTATTAGACACAGAAAGTGTTCTAAGATAAGAAACATGTAACTAAAAAGTTAAAAATAAAAATGCAAAAAATATATAATTTTGAGAGACTCTCCAAACCTATAGAACAAAATACAAAAGCTTGAGAGTATAATTTTAAAAATGGATAAAAAAGACATCCAGCATCAATACAGGATGTCCTATATTTGACCACTTAACAGAGAGAGAGAGAGAGAGAGAGAAATTAGACTAGTCTGAAAGCCAGAGTTTTGTCATTGAAAGTACCTACAGCTGTCTTACAGGAATAAAGAAGAGACTCATACCTAGATCTATGATTGTAAAATGCCAATATTCACAGTATTTCCAAGTTGTGAAATATTTTAGATTGAAAATAAATATATAAGATATCCTCTAATAAATGAGCATCTGAATGTCTACAAATTTGTTAGTTATACTAGAAAACACAAGGTATAGAGAAAAACCCTCAGTTAGAACAAATGTATAAGTTTCAGTCTTGATTTCTTTAACCAGTCAAGAGGTCATCAGATGTGCATACAAGAATATGACATTTTGAGATGCATGAATGTTATCACCCATGAACATACCTTATGAATTTACTGAACTAATAGTCTAGAAAAACGAGGGCAGTAGATGCAGAACAAAGGGCAGGGGAATGGCAGAGATATTCAACTCCTCTTGGAGTCCACAATGACAGCTGTGCTGCAAGGCTGGAAGCAGAGATGCAATGGTTAAAGAGGAGGAAATAGTTGGCAGCCATGGAAAAGAGCTTTAAGAAAAATTAGAAGAGCCCTAACTGGTGTGGCTCAGTTTGGTGTCGTCCCACAAAACAAAAGGTTGCCAGTTTGATTCCTGGTCAAGGCATATACCTAGGTTCAGTCCCCTCTTGGGCTGTTTGCAAGAGGCAACTGATTGATGTTCTCCCTCACATCATTCCTCTCCCACTCTTTCTCTCTCCCTTCCCCTCTCTCAAATAAATTAATTTCTTAAAAAAATAAAAATTAGAAGATATGATAGAACAGATATTTGAAATGCTTGGAAACTATAAAGGAAAGGGTAATGGTGCAGAATTAAAAAAAAAACAAGAAGGAGAAAAATCCAACATAGAAAAATCAGAAATCTCAGTTCAAATGAGTAATAAACTTATCTCAGTGTTTTTTGATGGGGGTAACCTTATGCTTAACAGAGGATGAACTTTAGTGTTTAGTGCTATTGTGTAATAAGATTTAACATTTTTCATCTACAAAGTGCCTTTTCATACAAATATGTACTATTAAATAGTAGTATTTATTGGTATAAATCTACAAACTTCTAATTTTAATTGAACATATTTATCACTAGGGAATCATATGTAGAGTTCTATTAGATTGTTCTCCTTACCTTTTAGCATATCAGTATTTCATGGGTTAATCACTTCTATTTGACTGTTAGGTGGAAATTCTTCAATTGTACAGATAAGTGGATTTTGAAATATGAATTTTTTTCTTTGCATCAAGGTCCAAAAAACACAGGTGTACTTGTTGCTTGATCTCAGGAAATATGTGTAAATCTACTACAAATTTTCATGGGAATGGAGATCTCCCTTTTTGTTCTAACTTTTGACAATATGGAAAGTGTTAGAGAAACTTGACATTATTTTTGATTCAAACATCAGTTGTTGAAATGACTATGGCAGCCTAAGCTCCACATACAGGCAGCATGCTATCTTCTAACATTAGGTTGAAGTCACTAGAAATAGCATCATATCTATAATTACTAATAGTTAAGGCAATTATTTTAATTTAACACTACTGGTTTTGGTCCTCTGCTCAAAAAAATCCAGATGAAAGTTTATGACTACTAAGTCATTAAATGTTTGTGATGTTGGGAAGTTCTGGTTTCAGTTTCTGTGTTTATATATAACTTTTATTTCTTTTTTTTTCTAGGTCACGTGGTAACTTTATTCTTAATTTTTTTAGGAACTGCCAGACTGTTTTCTATAATGGTTGTACCAGTCTACATTCCCACCAGCAGTGAATGAAGGTTACCCTTTCTCTACCACCTCTCCAGCACTTGGTGTCTCCTGTCTTGGTTTTTTTTTTTTAATTTTTTATTTTAGTTTATTCAGTACAGTTTCTATCCTTTATTCCCATTCCAGCCCACCCACCCATTCCTCCCCTCCTCCCTCCCCTTTCCAACCCCCCTAGTTTAGTCCATGTGTCCTCTATATTTCTTCCTGTAAACCCTTCCCTTCTCCCCTGGAATTCCCTCCCCTCTCCCCTCTGGTCACTGAATACCTGTCCTCTATTTCAGTGTCTTTAGTTATATTTCATTTCTTTCTTTGTTTTGTAGTTTAGGTTCCTGTTAATGGCGAGATCATATGGTATTTGTCTTTCACTACCTGACTTACTTCACTTAGCATAATGCTTTCCAGCTCCATCCATGCTGTTGCAAAGGGTATGAGCTCCTTCTTTCTTTCAGCTGCA
>CM052544.1:62032101-62065616 GCA_028533065.1 Trachops cirrhosus
TAGAAGCTAAAGAACTTGTGACACATGGACATGAACTAAAGGGGGGGAATGTGGGTGGGAGAGGGTGTTCAGGGTGGAGGTGAATGAAGGGGGGATAGTAGGACAACTGTAATAGCATAATCAATAAAATATATTAAAAAAAAAGAAATAGGCACAGAAAGGGGTATTTAAGACCCTGCCCTACCTCACACAGAGCTGCCATTGGTGCCAAGCAGGAAAGAGCTAACTCTTTTACACAGATTGACTTCTCATGTAAAGTGGACAGCCAATTCATAAGAAACTATATGTTATTGGAAATAATCTGGGATAGACCAAATGTATGTGCAGGGGTGAGAGAACACACCCACCATTTCGCTGAAGACTGAGCAGTGCCTCATAGGGGAAAGCCAGGGATCCCACCCTCCTGATCAGACTCAAAGTCCCCTCTAGAGGCAGGTGCAGGTGGTACATGTGGTGCTGTTGAGCATTAGATGAATCACCCCTAGACCTTGTGCTAATAAAAAGCCAACAGGGCAGAAGAGCTAGGTCCAGCCAAGCCTGCAGGAGACAACCACAGACAGTGGATCACTTGTAGCCTCATGCAGCCTGCCTAAAGTTATACTGCATACCATTTGACATTACCAGAGATCCAAAAGAAAAAGACAGTAGGCAAATATCAGACTCTGCTGAGATGAATTCCACTTCATTCTTTTTCATTATTTGCATTATTTTTCTCCTGCATAACTTTTTTACATTTTTTTCTTTGTCTTCAATTTTGTTCCTATTATTACACAATTTTTATGTTACTTTTATTTCAAATTGCATATTTTACTCTTCCCTTCTCTTACTCCATTTTGACTTCTTCCTTCCCTTTCTTATTTTTGTTAGAAATTTTATTTTGTTTTAGTTTTCCCCTTTCTATGCTTTGTTTCTATTTCTCACTCTTAGTATTTTTCCTCCCTCCATCACTCAAAACCAACATTCTTTCCATTAGTCATCTCATATTCTTTTTCCTTTTTTATAATACCATTATTCTCTTTCCACCTTTATTAATCATTGCTTGCTTGTCATTGATGTTGTGATTGTTTTGCATTTCTTAAATTTTATTCCTAGGTGTTCAATATTTTTAAATTCAAATCCCATATTGTACTGTTATCCTGTCCTACTACATTTTGCCATCCACCTGCCTTTTCTTATTTCCATTATAAAATTTATTTTGAACCTTTATTAGCCAGGTTTGTAATCTTAACACTGATTATTTCTCCTCCATCTACAATCTCAAAATCACTTTTCTTTCTTTAGATATCTCAAAATATTTTTAATTTTATTTATTAACTTTGTTTTATAATATTATTAATCTCTTTCCACATGTATTAATCATTGCTCATTTGTCATAGGTATTGCTACAGTAGTTGTTTTTCCTCAAGTTGGTAACTATATTTTCACTTTAAAATTTTTTTCAGTACCAGACTGTGCTGATTACACTTGCCTTGTAATATAGTTTGATATGAGGTATTGTGATCCTTCCTACTTTGCTCTTCTTTCTCAAAATTGCTGTAGCAATTTGGGGCCATTATAGTTCCATATACATTTTTGGAAATGTTTATTCTATATCTGTGAAATATGGAATTGGTATTTTACTAGGGATTACATTGAATCCATAAATTGCTTTGGGTAGTATAGACATTTTGATGATATTAATTCTTCCAATTCATGAACACAATATAAGCTTCAATTTGTTTGTTTCTTCCTAAATTTCTTTCTTCAGTGTTGTGTAGATTTCTGAGTATAGGTTTTTTACTCCTTGGTTAGATTTATTCCTAGGTATTTTATTTGTTCTGGTTGCTATAATAAATGGAATTTTTCCTGATTTCTGTTCTGATATTTCATTGTTTGTGTATAAAAATGCATTCAATTTCTGAATATTGACTCTGCATTCAGCTGGTATGCCAAATTCACTTATTAGGTCAGGTAGTTATTTTGTGGAGTCTATAGGGTTTTTTATGTACACTGTCATGTAATCTGCAAACACTGACAGTTTTGCTTCTTCTTTTCCACTTTTGATGACTTTTATTTATTTTTTTTGACTGATCACTGTTTCTAGGTCTTTCAGTAATATGTTGAGTAGAAGTGGGGAAAGAAGACATCCTTGTCTTATTCCTGACCTTAGTGGGAAAGCTTTTAGTTTTGCCCATTGAGTATGATGTTTCCTGTAGGTTTGTCATATATGACCTTTATTATGTTGAAGTATGCTCCCTCTACTCCCAGTTTGCTGAGGGTTTTTATTATAAATGGGTGTTCTACCTTATCAAATGCTTTTGCCACATCTGTTGATATGATCATGTGATTTTTGTCTTTGCTTTTGTTTATGTGAAATATTACATTTATTGATTTGCAAATATTGTGCTATCCATGCATCCCTGGGATGAATCCCACTTGATCATTGTGTATGATCATGTTAATGTATTACTGGATGTGATTTGCCATATGTTGTTGTGAATTTTAGCATCTATATTCACCAGCCATATTGGCTTGTAGTTTTCTTTCTTTGTTGTTTTTTTATCTGTTTGGGGGATTAGGATGATGCTGGCTTCATAAAAAGAGTTTGAGAGTATCCTATTTTCTTGGATTTTTGGGGAATAATCTGAGTAAGATAGGGGTTAACTCTTCTTTAAATATTTTATAAAATTCTTCTGTGAAACCATCTGGTCCAGGGCTTTTGTGTATCAAAAGTTTTATGATTACTGCTTTGACTTTGTCAGTTGTTATTGGTTTGTCCAGGTTTTCTGCTTTTTCTTCATTCACTTTTGGGAGATTATATTTTTCTTTAATTTTGTCCATTTCACCCAGGTTGACTTGGCATATAGTTGTTCATAGTAATTTCTTACAATCCTTTGTATTTCTGTGTTTTTAGTTATACTCTCTCCTCTTTCATTTCTCATTTTATTTTTTTAGATCTTTCTTTTTCTTTTTTCTTATTGATGAGTCTGCTTAAAGTCTTGTTGATTTTGTTTATCTTTAAAAAAACAGTTCCTGGATTTATTTATCTTTTGAATTGTTCTTTTAGTCCCTATGTCATTTAATTCTGCTCTGATCTTGTTTTTTTCTTTACTTATACTTGCTCTGGGGTGTATTTGTTGTTGTTCCTCCTCTTCTTGTAGATGTAGGGTTAAGTTGTTCATTTGAAATGTTTCTATCATTTTTAGGTAGATCTGTATTGCTATGAACTTCCCTCTCAGGACTGCCTTTATTGTGTTCCATAAGTTTTGTACTGTTGTATGCTCATTTTCATTTGTTTCCAGAGACTTTTTGACTTTTTCCTTGATCTCATTATTAATGCACTCATTGTTAAAGAGCATGCCATTCAATCTCCATGAATTTGAGTATTTTTATGTTTCTCCTTGAGGTTACCTTCTACTTTCATGTTTTGCTTTCTGAAATAATGCTTGATATGATTTCAGTTTTCTTGAATTTGTTAAGGTTTCTTTTGTGTCCTTTTATATGATGTACCTTTGAAAATGTTTCATGAGCATTTGGGAAAAATGTGAATTTTCCTTATTTGGATTTAACTAAGTTTATATATATATTATTTATATATATATGATTTTATATGTAATTTCACATATATATTCAGTTATATATTCAGTTAAATTCATTTGATCTAGGGTATTGTTCAATGCCGCAATATCCTTGCTGGTATTTTGTTTTGAAGATCCATCCATTTTTGACAGTGGCATATTAAAATTTCCTAGTATAAGTATGTTGCTGTCTATATCTTTCTTGAAGTCCTCCAAGAATTTCCTCATATATTTCATTGCTTATAGGTGACTGGTTTGTTTTGGTCTGGCAAATGTGACTCAGCTCTGTATGGAAAGCCTACAGAAGTGAGGTGTTGGGTGGGAGTCAGACCTTCAAACCAAGTTTTCTCATGGAAATCAGGCCTAGAAAATGCATACAGACTGTTATGGCTTGCTCTTGCTAAAACTCCCTCACCCTGGTCTGCAACAGTAGATGTGTACTGTCTATCTTCAAGGTAATTTCCAAAGCCTGTATAAAGTATCCCAAAGACAGAGCTAATCGGCTTGCTGCCTTTCCCTCCAGCATTTGTTATTTTCATTTCCTTGATTGTACCTAAAATGTGAACAATATTCTATGTAATAAATAATAAATCCTTCTTTGATTTAAGAGCTGAGAAAAACAATAAAAGCCTGTTTCAGCAAAGGTTGGGGCACTTTTCTCTCAAGAGAGTGGCTGAAGCACTCAGAGGCTCTCTCCTCTTGAGAGAGTGGCTGTGCTGTCCCATTTTTCTCCACAGGATTGCTGTAGCCTGTTCATTTGTTCTTGTCTTCAGTCAGGACAGGTGGACTTTGCTGGCCAGAGTCTGCCACAAGTGCTCCTATATTGGGTGCATATGTGTTTATAGTGTGTATGTTTCCTTGATGGATTCTTCCCTTGAGTATTGTGAATTGTCCTTCTGTGTCTCTTTTTATGGCTTCTGTTTTGATGCCTAGTTTGTCTGATATAAGTATGGCTATCCTAGCTTCTTTTTCCTCTCCATATGCTTAGAATATTATTTTCCAACCTTTCACTTTCAGTCTGTGTAGGTCTTTTGTTCTGGGTGGGGTGTTTTGTACCCAGTACATATGTGGGTCATGTTTTCTTATCCACTCAGCTACCCTATGTCATTTCAGTGGTGCATTTAAGCCCTTAACCTATAAGGTTAGTATTGACAAGTACATATTCATTGCCATTTTCCCCCTTTGTACTTGTGTTCCTCTCTCACTCTTTTGCTTCATATTCTTAAAGCAGTCCCTTTAGCATGTCTTGCCTTGCTGGTTTGATGGAGTTGTATTTTTTTTCACCATGTATACATTTAGTATTTAATTAGGAGAGTTGGAACAGGATTCTACATATTTCACACTGTCTCATAGCATCCTGACCATTTTTAAACATCTTTCATTGTCTTTTTTTAACTAAATGCCCAATATTCTATCCTTTCACATGTTTTATTGTTTTTCTAGTATAGTTGTCTCCATTTTCCATCCACCCCAGCCATCCCCACTTCCCACCCTTGATTCTACCCTTCTTTGGGTATATTTTTTTGTCTTCTTTTGTCTGGGAACTCCTCATATTGCCTTCCATTTTAATTGAGAACCTTGCTGCATAGAGTAGTCTTGGTTGCTGGCCTTTATTTTTCATTCTTTGGAATATTTCTTGCCATTCCTTTCTGGCTTGTAGTGTTCCTGTTGAGAAGTCAGCTGCTAGCCTTATCGGAGCTCATTTGTATGTTACTTCCTGTTTCTCCCTTGCTGCCTTTAATATTCTCTCTCATGTCTTCAAACCTTGGAATTTTAATTATGATGTGTCCTGGAGTAAACCTCTTTGGATTCATCTTTATTGGCACCCTCTGTGCTCCCTGAACTTGGGTGGCTTTTCTCCTCTCCAGGTTAAGGAAGTTTTCAGTGATTATTTTTTCAAGCAGGGTTTCCATCCCTTGCTCCATTTCTTCTCTTTCTGGCATTCCTATGATTTGAATGTTGCTGTATTTCATGTTGTCTTGCAATGCCCTTAAGCATACTTCATATTTTCTAGTGTTTTTTTTCCCACACAGCTGCTCTATCTGGGTATATCTTTCTGCCATGTCTTCCAGCTCAGTAATTCGGTTCTCTGCTTCATGCAGCCTACTTGTTATTTCTTCTAGTGTATTTTTTTATTTCAGATATTTTATTCTTAATTTCTTACTGGTTCTTGTTGATAATTTCTATTTCCTTTTTCATACTATTATAGTTCCCCCTCAGTTCCTTGTACTTGTCGGTGAGTTCCTTGAATATCCTTATAACTACCTTTTTGAATTCTATATTTACTAGTTTGCTTCCCTACATTTCATTTAGTTTTTTAACTGGGGAATCTTCCACACCTTTTGATTGTAGTTTCTTTCTTTGTCTCCCCATTTCAGGTGACACTTTTGGTTTGTTTCTGTGATTCCTGATGCTCTGCTTTGCCAGCTGTCTTTGTAGGGTGAACTTCTGTGATAGGGGTTCTCTGGACTCAGTGGTACACTCCATTTGATCTCCTTGTCTAGATGCTCTAAGGTTGCCTTTTCTCAATTTTGTTTGGGCTTTTTTGTGGTGCTTGACCTTTACTTGTTGGTGGCTTCTTTGTTGGTGGGTTCTCCCCTCCAGTATGTTTATTCGTGTTCACGACTCCCACCTTGTCTTGTATGTTGTTGTACATGTGTTGGTTAACAAAGCAGTATTACTAGACCACCAAACCTATGCCAGCAAAAAGTATTAACCATAATAGAACTAAGATTAATAAATGGGAAGAAGGATTGTGTCTATTATATGATATGATCAAGAAAATTTGAGATGACTATAAAAGGGTAAAATGTTTTTGTGTGTAAGAGAGAGGAGAATTTATAAGAGTTGAGATAGAAGTGAGGCAAAGAAAGGGAGAGAGCAAAATTTACAATGTAAGTATAACACAAAAGGTCTATGGGAATAATAGTGTAAGAAGGGGGAAGTACACACTATGAGGTTTGAGGTGAAATTGAAAAGGTGCTGGACCAATGGGAGCAAAACTCCAGAAAACCCAGAGCAGGGTCAATTAACAACCATAGTTGAATGAAATTTAAAGAAAGTGGAAAGTGGTTGTCAGGGCCCAGAGGGGAGAGGGGAGGGAATTTCAGGGGAGAAGGGAAGGGTTTACAGGAACAAATATAGAGGACACATGGACAAAACTAGGGGGGTTGGAAATGGGAGGGATGGGTGGGTGGGCTGGAATGGGAATAAAGGATAGAAACTGTACTGAATAATCTAAAATAAAAAAATTAATTAAAAAAAGAAAGTGGAATGAGAAGAAGAATATTGCAGAAATGCATAAAGTGAATATGAAATGTCTATAGTAAAGAAAAATGATATTGAGATGATGGGGAAAGCAAACTAATAAGAGTAAGGCATAAACCCAGGGGGAGAAGGGAAAAAAGAAAGAGAGGATAAAAAAGAAAAGAAAAAAATAGCGAGAGAAAACAATGAGTTACAATTCCTTACTGATTGCTCTAGAATAGGGTGAAGGTGAAATGGAGTAAGACAGCAGGAGAGTGTTCTATGGGATTTAAAGTATAAACAAGTAGGGACCAAATAAGAGTTCTTTTGAGAAGAACAGCAATAGCTGTGATATTTTACCCAATTAGCCACTGTTTATAAAAGGTAAAAAAGCATAAGATTCTTATTAGAAAGGAAAAAGAATGTGAGCTGACTTTAGAAAGCAGAGCACTTATGCTGGAGGAGAAGTAGTGAGAGTGAGGGATAGAAACTTGGTGTAGTGTGTGAGAAAATAAAGTTAACCACAATCATAACAAAGCTCAGGAATATGGCAAAATAGATTATAACCAGGGTAGGGTGCTGTGTGGGAGTTGGAATAGCAATAAGAAATATATAATCTGAATAAAAGTAATAAAAAGTAAAAGACCAAGAGTAGTGTGTTACTGGAATACAATTGAAGTGAAAGAAGAAAAATTAAAGTGCAATATGAAAGGGAGAATAAGGAAAACAAATCAAATGATGAAATCAAACAAACAAAACAGAAAACTAATTGAACAGAAAGAAGAGAAATAAAAACATGAAAGTTCTGAAAAAGAGTAAAATGAAATTTGTCTCAGCTGTTGGTGTTCACCTTCTGACTTCTTTCTGGATTTGTCCACACTGACACTGTTTTAAGTTTTTAATTATTTGTGTGTGACTACCAAGTCTTCTGTTTTCCTAATGTACATAACTTCTGATACTTCATCAACAAGACATCTCTGCAAATGAACAGATGTTATAGGGTAAAAAAAAAATCAGTGAGCTGTTTGCTTCTGTGTTGATCAATAAGACTGAATTTGAAAGCAGCAAGACAACCAGAAGCCATTCTATACAAGAAATATAGTAAATGAAAGAACAGATGTAAATCTTTTAACTGGTGTAAAACCTATTCAATGTACATTAACAGATGCAACAAATACTTTTGTTTCTACAGAGTTAGGGATGTGTCTCAGTTGATTATAAATGGTTTTTAATTGAGGAAATATGTGAAGTGACATTTAAAAGTCATAGGGGATGCAGTGGGACTGTATTGCGTATCACAAATTGAGACATCCCTGGGCTTTTGTCACCTAAATGCTGGTACTTCTTGAAAGGAAAAACATTGAAAAGCTTTTGAAATTTAGTGGATGTCTAAGTGGGCTTCACCTTTCATTGTCTTTGTATAGACTATTTTACAATTATGTAAAGATAGAAGTTAGTTTGTAGAGAACTGATAGTAATGCATACAATCCTGCCCTTAGAAATGCACATATGTCCAGTGGGGGTTTTATTGACTCCCTTCCCCAATTGGAGAAGAAGCCAGTTTTGCAACTACTAATCCAATTTATTACAACTTTCCTAACAGCGTGTAAATGTCTGCACTCTGGATTTTATTTAAAATTGATTTAAAAACTTTTCCATTCCCAATTTCATTACTGAGTTAAATAAAACTATTGACATATTTGAAAATAAAAAGAAAGCCAGGAGTCTTAACCAAGTTTACTTATTCTGGGTACCTTTGTCTGGCCACTGCAATCAAACACGATGTAATTAAGTTACCATCAATAAATGGTTTTTGTTGCTTGTTTTACAAATGAGCTGCTCAAAACCTTATTTCATTCTAGCTTCATTTTCAGTTTTTAGTTTTATGAAGATATTCTGCCATTATTAAGCATCCCATTTACAATTTCCTAATTTTTTCTTGTGAGTTGGGAATGTCATGAATGTTTATGTTGACATCAGAGTGTATTGCATTCTATTAGCAGAGTTATAATGTTATTGAATAATGATCACAATCCTTGTCTTCTAATTTTATAACAAAATAACCTATACACCACTTGGCCTTGAAAGCAAGACTCTTACAGCCCATTGCCATCTTGTTTCTTATTTTTATGTGACAAATGCCTACTTGTAAATAAATAATAACAGAGCACCACATACAGATCCATTGTCCAATGAAATGGACAGTCCTGCCAAATTGTCACATGTCACTGTGACAGCCATCCTTTGAGCAGCATGCAGAGTTATGAGAGCTCCACACAAGGTCTCTGCTATAATTGCTTAACTCTCTGGGAAGCACAGAGGCCACCCGCACCTACTTTAGCCAGTGAGCAAGGCTGTGTTCTAAGAAAACTTTATCTATGGAAACTAAACTGTGTGTTTCATTGGAATTTTATGTGTCATAAAATATTTTAAAATGTTAACTCTTTAAAAAATGTAATATAGGGAAACAGTAATGAGATAACATTTGAAAAAAAAGATATTTTGATTTTCATAAATAGGAAGTTTTACCATTTTTGTCTTTTCCTTCCCTCCTTCCTCCCTTCCTTGTTTCCTTCCTTCTTTCCTTTTTATAGGTTTCTCCTCTCAATCGAATGATAATTACTGTAGCTAAAAGGACACAATTTGCCTTCAAACCTGTTTCAACTATCATTTATAAAAGTGAAAAAACTATTAGTGAACTTTGGGAAATTTCACTCGATTCAAGCATTTACACAAAACACAATTTCCATTATATTTGTAAAATGCCTCTATCACTTTTCTTCAAAGTGTGTCTTACTTAATCTGTTCTTGTTTTTTTAAAATTTTTTTATTTTAGTTTATTCAGTACAGTTTCTATCCTTTATTCCCATTCCAGCCTGCCCACCCATTCCTCCCCTCCTCCCTCCCCTTTCCAACCCTCCTAATTTTGTCCATGTGTCCTTTATATTTGTTCCTATAAACCCTTCCCTTCTCCCCTGAAATTCCCTCCCCTCTCCCCTCTGGTCACTGACTACCTGTCCTCTATTTCAGTGTCTTTGGTTATATTTTACTTGTTTCTTTGTTTTGTTGTTTAGGTTCCTGTTAAAGGCGAGATCATATGGTATTTGTCTTTCACTGCCTGGCTTAATCTGTTCTTCTTGCTTTATACTTTATTCAGAGTCAAAGAAGATGTGGGGTTATCTTTAACATTTGGGGACTTAGAGGTCTCCCAGACTGTACAGTAATATATTTTGCGCTAATTCCAATTTATCCTCCCTCTCCCCACCACATTTGGCTTTCTTTCTTATTGTTACGGTTTTTTCCCAGGTCAGTGCAAGTCATATTGTGGAGGACATTCCCATCTTTGCAAATGGCCCTGCAGCCAGGCAGTCAGTCCCCAGACAAACACTAGTGGCTCTAAAACTCAGATCAATGTAGGAATTACATTAGGTCCTTGTGAGCAGAGCAGATATCTGGGCCATTCCCAGCAGTTCTGATTTGGTTGTTCTCTGCTGGGGTTCAAAATTTGCATTTCAAATAAGCATTTGATTTTGGTTGGAGGGGCAAATTTTGAGAAACATGAAGAAAGAATGAAACATAGAAATGTGAGAAAGTTAGAAAAGTGAAAATGTTAATTTTGGTACACTAGAAGAATTGGATAGAGCATATGTTTATTAACTAAGAAGCATAAATGAGGAAGAGGCACAATCCTTGCCCAACCTTGTGGTCCTCCCCTGTGGCTTCATCTTTAACCTCTGCTGATTGTATTTATCTTACATCAGAGGGGATCTGTACTTCAACCCTTATATTCTCTTAAAATGAAGTCTATTAAAAGCAAGGCAATTTAATAAGTTAATAACCTATAGATGAGGTGCCCCCTTCCCATCTTTGCCTAACATCCGTTTATACTCTCCTCTGATTATTTGTGGCCAACATCCCAAGGAACTCTGAAATACATTCTTTCACCAAATTGTTCCTCAATCCCCTTCTTAGAACGTTAGTAATTTTTGTATAATGCTTCAAATAAAGTAATATATCCAATGTATTCCATTTATTTTTCTCAGGTAAGACAGAGTCTGTTGGGAGAGTTAAGTAATAAAGAAGTTGATATCAGGTAAATGTACAACTGATTGGTCTCTCTTCAAAAGAATAAAATAATCATAAATAGAAATAGGGAAATTTTTCTAAACAGCTCTTTATGGCAAGGCAATTACAAAATCTAACATTCTTATGGAGATTGTTTATGACTTCTGCTTTAGGGTACCAGATCTATGCTGCTCCTCCTACATGAATAAGAAATAACATTTGAAATGGTTCTCCAAGACATTACAATGACAAAAGACAAGCTGTAAAATTTGTTTTCTAAAACTACTGTAGGATGACAGATTATTTCACCTGAAATAATGAATAAGATATAGAACTGATACCACTTCATCTTAGAAATTACTCAGTGCCACAGTCTTGCAAATGCTGCCATTCTAACTAGAATCTCAATGGCTACCTTTTGGGCACTGGTTTAAAAAATTAGAACGTTCATATTTTAACATGATATTAATAATGGCTAATGTTATATGTCAGATATATTTTATTTTCTTTTAAGAGTTTCTCATTTCTGTGCTGTTATAAAAAACAAGGAAGAATAAGACTATACCTACTTCCATAATTACAGTTTTCATCCAAAGCAAACAAAAAGGATGTACTGTACTTGGAAAAGGCAAAGCATGTTTTCAAGACACTACTGGAACTTTTCCTGGTGCCTTCCTTCTTTTAGGTCCTGCAGGCAAGATCAGCCTAATGACATTGGCTTAGGACCCTAACAACTTCTTCCTACCCCTGTCCCCAGCTCCCACTCAGAACCACTTCCTCTCTAAGAGGATCTATTGGCTACTGTAGACTACTTTTACATGTCAACTACAGAGATGCAGGACAGTGAAGAATGTACTACTTCTCAGGGAGCCTCTGTCCCAACACACCTAGAGAGAGATACTTATAATGAGCACACTCTGGCCTGGACTAAGGTGAGGTGGGACCACATGGGTACCATTGGCCAGTGTGTATGTACTTCACTGTCCTTCAGTCAGTTACCACTTTCTTTACAACTTCCTATCATCTCCCACCATTTTTTTCTTTATTATGTATTGTATGATGTGTTCACTGGTAAGACTTTATTGTTTGCAGGCCTTATGCTGTGTGCCTTGAATACCTTCTAGCTATTAAAGTTGCTATGTCCAGGAACACACAAATTTATTCATGCTTGATCTCATCCAGTGTATTATATAAAACTTACTTACTGCCCCATGATTCTCATTGACTATGCAGAATATTTATTCTAAAGTAACTGTAACTATTATGTTTCAGACTTCTCAGCAAGGATCAACTTAGTTTCCATGTTAAGATCACTATTCAATCACCAAATCATTAAAGCATGCATATTCCTAAGATCTTATTTCCCCTAATTAACAAGATGAATGTATTTTGTTGATATTTTTGGAGGCTGCTGTAACTGTTTAGTTAGTTGTCCCTAGTTTTCCTTAGGCTTCACACTTTAACACAAACAATTGAACCATATTACTTTTAGGAGACATTTATTGTGCACCCACTAAGGACCTGAGCTGGATAGTCCTGCCTCTTGAAAGATGCTCTGTGTGTCTCTTCACATGTCCACATTCAGTGGAATTTCACTGGCTGCTTGAAAGTGGCTGTGGTGGGAGCATTTTGCCATGGTAAGGAATAATATTAGGCAGCTGGAGGATTTTTTTTTCCTCAGGAGAGCTGATTTATAGCCATAACATATAAATCCCAGATACCATTCCTACCCTCAGAAAAGTTATAACCAGTACCTGGAAAAAAACCACAAGTAAATACCTGGATTTTCATTCTGAAAAGATCATCCTGGAGCCAGTCTGGGGTGATTAAAATGAGGACAAGGCTGGAAGTGTTATCAGAAGTGTCTCCCAGCAGTGCCTGTGGAATTAGGTGGAAAAGAGACATTGGGGTGTGGTGGGCATGGGATTTTGCAAGATATACACTAGAACAATGTGTCACTCTTCCATGACTGTCCACAAACTGAACAGCCACAGGACTGTTCCACTATACTGATACCTGAACAATGTGTGAAAGAAATGGTTTTAGGAGTTGGACAACAGGGAGTACCTGAATCATTTTTCTGTTCCTAACAGATATACATACTTTTAGGGTTTTCTTGCTTTTTTAAAAAAATTTTATATATTTATTTTTAGAGAGAGGGAGAGGGAGGGAAAAAGAGGAGAGAAATATCTATGAGTGAGAGATTCATTGATCAGTTACCTCTCTCATGCCCTCCATGGGGACCTGGCTTGCAATCCAGTCATGTGCCCTGACCAAGAATTGAACCAGTGATCTTTGAGTTCACAGGCCAGTACCCATTCCACTGAGCCACACCAGTCAGTGAAGTTTTCTCACTTTTTATTTGGATTCTATACTATTAGATTAAATTTTGTAAAAGACACTTATCATGTTACTATCTTGATCAAAAATAGTGTCACTTAAAACAATTACCATATTTTGCCATGTGTAATGCACTACTGAGTATACTGTACACCCATGTTTTTGTGTGCATTATACACAGGATTACTCTGCCCATGGTATGTAATCATTATACTGTATATATAATGTCCATCCTTATTTTTCCCTCAAAAATTTGAGTAAAAATGTATGCATTATACATGGCAAAATACGATATGTTGTAATAATAATGGAATTGTAGCATCATTGCTTTTTGAAGCCGTTTCACAGCAAGATGTGTATTTGCTCTGTTCATGTCACATGTTTCTTCACTACACCATAAGGAGGTCTATTGTTGTCCCTCATCATATGTCAGCAGCAAGTGGAGGCAATCAGACATTAACATTGAATGTGGTGATTACTGCTCCCTTTAGAGTAAATGTTCTATAAATATTAGTTATGATCTCCACTTCTCCCTTCTTCCCTTTAGTTTGTTTTCCTTTTTCTTCTTCTGTTATAACTATTATTATTATTATATTTTAAACTGGATAACTCTTGATGTTGTCTATGTTCTTTACCTATGTCCATGCTATCCATTGTGCTATGTTTTTGCTATCTTACATTGTCCTTTGTGTTATAATTTTGTACAATTCTTGGAATTAAGCTTCATATATTTTATATTCACTTGTGATTCCTTTGCCTGCATATTTCAGCACAGCACCACTCCTCAAATAGATTTATGTTGTGTCTGCTATGAAGTGGGTGGCATTCTAACTTATGAATTTGAGGATGAATTGGAATTTTAAAGGTTAGCTGTTTTAAATCAAAGTCCATGGTTATTATTTTTAACTTTATTCATTAAACTTATAGATATGAATAACAGATTAACTGTGATTTCTGAAAAAATACTGACATAAAGTATGTAAAATCCCATAAAGATAAATAAAAAGTAATTAGGTTAAGAAGATAGAACATTTTGCATAAATAAAAATAAACCATGGCTTTGTACAAAGACCTAAGAAAAAGTGGAAGTCACCATGGGTAACAAATTAAACGTCATTGGTATGGTTTCAAAGACAGAAAGATACCAGGTTAAGTCAGTTGTAAAGAAATATTCAGATTACTCTTCCCAGTGTGAAAGTTGGAAAAATGATAAGTAACCTTCATTACACTGAAAAAACTTAGGTAGTGTTCGTAACCAATATTTAAAGTATACTTTCACTGTAGAAGTATATTTGAAAATTAGATAAAGTGTTTGGGTACATTTTATTTGATAAATTATTCATTAAATTTTAAGTACCAGTATAAATATAGCCCAAACTACAAATAGTGTTATACATAGATAATGGCTGTGGTCTTGGCTGTATTTACTAACTGCAACACTAATTTATGTTAAAATGGTCAACAATTCACTATTTTGTACATTCCACATTCAATTCTTTCCAAACTGTGCATAAGCCTACAATTTTATGGGTTGATAGTTGTTTCTTTGCCAATTTAAGCTAAATTTCCTTTGTTTTCCTAAAAATTAATGACTGATTTTGTTGCATTTCTTAAAGAAAAATATCTCAATTGTGCATTAATTTTATCAGGTTTATTAAGGTGTAATTGATTACAAAGATCTGCAGATATTTAATGTGTGCAAGTTTGGAGGTAGACACACATCCATGATGCCATCACCACTTTCAAGGTTTATACCCAACATCTCCCAGAGTTTCCTTGAATCTCTTTGTGAATAATGACTCAGTGCTATGTATTTTAATACAAAACAGTTTGTATTTTTCATGAGAAGGATATTCTCTCATCTTCCGACTAGCTGGGTTCTAAAGTATCCTTAACTTGGGTTGCTCTCCATCAATAAGGCACCACCCCAGACCCACACTGTCTTTAATCATCTCCACCAGAGAGCTGCTCCCTCCTAAACAATCAAATCTGTTTTTGTTTGCCTTAAAACAATATACATTTATTATATTACATGTCTGTATGTTAGAAGTCTGGCCTAGTTTTATTTGGCTAAAATCAAGGTGTCAACAAGGCACCTTTTCTGGAGGCTCCAGGGGAAAATCTGTTTCCTGCTCATTCATATGTAGGCAGGATTCAGTTCCACACAGTTACATGACTGAGGTCTCTGTTTCCTTTCTGGCTGTCAGATGGGGGCAGGCTCATCTCTCTCTTGTGCTCATAGTGAAGGGTAATAGATCCCAGGTGTTCTGTGTTTAATCATTTTGTGTTTAATATTTATTTCTATTCAGTCTTCTTTATTAGTATGGTAAATCTGCTTGTAAACCCCCATTTCTTCTTCATCACAATCCATTCCTTCTGTTTCCCGAAACAAATTAGTACAAATTTGGTGACTTAAAACAATAGAAATTTATTTTCTCACAGTTCTGGAGCCTAGAAGTCTGAAATCATGGTGTTGGCAAGGCCATGGTCCCTCTGAAGTCTCCAGTGGAGGACATTTCCTTACTTCTTCCTTGCTTCTAGCGGGTTCCTGTAGGGTAAGTAGAGGCATTTTGGCTTCCTCCCCCAGGTGTCTGGGTAACTAAGGTAAACAGTGTTCCCATAGCCTTGGAGGGGCCCGATAAGTAGTGTTCTCATAGCCTTGAGACTGGGTTCGATAAATTGTTCCCATAAAATGAAGTGGGCTCACATGCACATAATTATGTTATGTTATATAATTTTCTGGTGTTTTTCCAGCTTTGTTCGCCTCTAGTATTTAAGCAGGTAGGGATGCCCTGCTGGGTGCTACGATGGGTGCCATGCTAGGGAGCAAGAGCCATGACATGTGGCATTCAGGGAGACATGGAGGTTGAAGCATGTGTGGCTTGCCCACCCATGCATAAAGGTATGCCAGACAACCCAAAGGCTTAGTGATATTTTTCCATCTGCATGAATACGATGAACAAACCCAGCCTTGAATGGTTGCAACACAGTCCCCATAGCCCTTGACATTCTTTGGTTTAGAGCCGCATCACTCCATTCTCTGCCTCTTTTCTTCACATGTCCTTCTCTATGCATCTCACTGTGTCCTTTCTTCTTCTTATGAAGGCACCAGTCATTGGATTTAGGGCCCATTCTAAATATGAGATGATTTCATCTTGAGACCCTTAGTTAATATCATTCGCAATTACCTCATTTCCAGAAATGATCACATTCTGAGGTTTCAAGTAGACATGAGTTTGGAGTGGGGTAACATTAGTCAACTTACTACATGTGAATTTAGAGCCCAAGTGTGAGAAAATAATATTTGCTCACATTTTGACCATTCCAGCCTTGCCAGCGTATGATGAGAAACTGCAGCACCAAGATATATCACCTCCTCTTCTAGTAGCCTATATCTTCAATATTTGTTATTCCAAACAAGGGGTAAGATTTCTCATGCCTTCCCACTTATTTTGAGGAAATATCACTCAGCTCTGGAATATTATGCATTATTTTTTTAATTCTCCCTTAATTTGTTCAAATATCACTATATTTTATGGAAATTCTTTATAGTTGGTAATTTTAAAATACATTTTATTAAGATAATAGAGTCATCCAATTCCCCCCCCCCCCTTTATTCCCTTTTGACCTATATATCCCCCACTTCCCACCAGCATTCTCCCACCTTAGTTCATGCCCATGGTCACACATATAAGTTCTTTTGCTTCTCCATTTCCCATACTCTTCTTAACCTCCCCCTGTCTATTTTGTACCTACCGTTTATGCTTCTTATTCCTGTACATTTTCCCACATTCTCCCCTTTCCCCCACCCCACTGATAACTCTCCATGTGATCTCCATTTCTGTGAATCTGTTCCTGTTCTAGTTGTTTGCTTAGTTTGTTTTCATGTTTTTAGGTTCACTTGATAGTTGTCATTTTGTTGTTATTTTACTGTTCATAGTTTTGATCTTCTTTTTCTTAGATAAGTCACTTTAGCATTTCATATAATAAGGGCTTGGTGATGATGAACTCCTTTAACTTGACCTTATCTGGGAAGCACTTTATATGCTCTTCTATTCTAAATGGTAACCTTGCTGGATAGAGTAATCTTGGATGTAGGTCCCTGCCTTTCATGACTTTGAATACTTATTTCCAGCCCCTTCTTGCCTGCAAAGTCTCTTTTGAGAAATCAGCTGATAGTCTTATGGGAACTCCTTTGTAGGTAACTGTGTCCTTTTCTCTTGTTACTTTGAAGATTCTCTCCTCTTTAATCTTGGCTAATGTAATTATGATGAGCCTTGGTGTGTGTTTCCTTGGGTTCAACTTCTTTGGGACTATCCAAGCTTCCTGAACTTCCTGGAAGTCTATTTCCTTTGCCATATTAGGGAAGATATCCTTCATTATTTATTTAAATAAGTTTTCCATTTCTTGATCTTACTCTTCACCTTCTGACACCCGTATGATTCAGATGTTGAAATGTTTAAACTTGTCCCAGAGGTTCCTAAGACTGTCCTTATTTATTTGAATTCTTATTTCTTCATTCTGTTCTGGTTGAATGTTTATTTCTTCCTTCTGCTCCAAACCATTGATTTGAGTCCTGATTTCCTTCCCATCATTGTTGGTTCCCTGTACATTGGCCTTCATTTCCCTTTTCATAGCTTTCACTTCTTCCTCTATTTTGCAACCATACTCAGCCATTTGTGTGAGCATCCTGATTACCAGTGTTTTGAACTGTGCATCTGATAGGTTGGCTCTCTTCTCATCTCTTAATTGTGTTTTTTATGGGTCTTTGATCTGTTCTTTTATTTGGGGCATATTTTTTTTCCTTAAGGCACACCTGTTACATAGTAAGGGGTGGAGCCTTAGGTATTCTCCAGGGCAGAGCATCCCACATCACTGTGCAGTGACACTCTATGTGGGAGAGAGGTCAAAAAGGGAACAGTGTTACTTGCTCATATCTTGGGCAGCTTTCAGTCACTTTCTCTGCTATCCACAAGCAAGTTGACCCCTTCAGATGATGATTCATGGGGTGAAGTATTGTGTATGTTCTAGGATCCTGTGTGTCTCTCCAGCAAACTCTCCTGTGAGACTGGAAATTTTTCCTGCCAACACAGCCCCCACAGGTTTATTCAGGCAGAGGTTTTGGGGCTTCCACTCTCTGTCTCACTCCTCAGTTGTTCCTCCCAGTTTATCCACATGCAAACTGCCAGCTCTGCCAGCTGCTGCCCTAACTACCCTGTTCCTCCAGCCAACATCTTGCAGCAAGTTCTCTCCACACTGGCTGACCCTCTCTGCCCCTCGTACCAGTCTGGATGAATGTTTCTTCTTTAATTCCTTATTTGTTGGACTTCAGTACAGTTCAATTTTTCTGGAAGTTCTGGTTATTTCTTGTTTTTAAATTTGCTGTTGTTGTTCTTTTGGTTGTGTGAGGAGGCAAAGTATATTTACCTATACCTCCACCTGGGCCAGAAGTTCATAGTTCATAATTTTTTTAATATTATAAAAATATAGTTTTCTCCAGTTCCCTCTCCCATTCCCCCTGACCTCGGGCATCCCCACCTCTTACCCCTGATCCCACCTTTCCATGGTTTTGTCCATGGTCCTTCATAGCTGTTCTTAAAATTCCCCTTTTCCCCCATTAAACCCCCACCTTCACTCTGGTTATTGTCAGTTCTTATTTTCAAAGTTTCTGATTGTATTTTGCTTGCTTGTTTGTTTTATTGATTAGGTTCCACTTATAGGTGAGATCATATGGCATTTGTCTTTTGCCTAGCTTATTTCACTTAGCATAATTCTCTCCAGATCCATCCATGCTGTCATGAAGGGTAGTAACTTCTTTCTTTCTGCTGTACAGTATTCCATTGTGTGAATGTACCATAGTTTTTGGACCCATTCATTTACTGATGGGCATTTAGGTTGCTTCCAGCATTTGGATAAAGTAATTGTGTGGCCATGAACATTGGGGTGCATAGGTTCTTTTGGATTGGTGTATCAGGATTCTTAGGATATAATCCAAGCAGAGGAAAGTCCTGGTCAACAGGCAGTTCCATTTTTAGATTTATGAAGAAATTCCATACTGTTTTCTACAGCGACTGCATCAGTCTCCATTTCCACCAACAGTGCATTAAGGTTCCCCTTTCTCCACATCCTCTCCAACACTTGTTGTTTGTAATTTGTTTATGATGGCCATTCTCACCAGTGTGAAGTGGCATCTCATTGTGGTTTTAATTTGCATCTTTCTGATGGCCAGTGATGTTGAGCATCTTTATAGGCTCTATGTATGTCTTCTTTGGAGAAGTGTTTGTTCAAGTTCTTTGCCCATTTTTTAATTGGGTTGTGTCTTTCTGGAGTGGATTCATGCAAGCTCTTTCTATATTTTTGGGATTAAACCCTTGTTCAAGGTATCATCTGCAAATATATTTTCCCATACAGTTGATTCTTCTTTCATTTTAATGCTGTTTTCTTTAGCCATCTAGTAGTTTTTTTTCTTTTAATGAGATTCTATTTGCTTATTCTTTCCTTTATGTTCCTTGCTTTAGGGGACATATTAGTAAAAATATTACTGCATGGAAAACTTGAGATTTTTCTGCATATGTTTCTCTCTAGGACTTTTATAGTGTCAAGACTGATATTAAAATCTTTTATCCACCTTGAATTTATTTTTGTGTATGGTGTAAGTTGGTGATTGAGTTTCATTTTTTAGCATGTAGCTGTCCAGATCTCCCAACACCATTTGCTGAAGAGGCTATTTTTATTACATTGTATGCTTCTGATCTGTTTGTTAAATATTAATTGATCATAGAGACTTGTGTTTATTTCTGGGCACTCTATTCTGTTCCACTGGTCTATGTGTCTGTTCTTATGCCAGTACCAGTCTGTTTTGATTACAGTGGCATTGGAATACAACTGGATATCCAGTATTGTGTTCCTTCCACTTTGTTCTTCTTTTCAAAATTGCTGCAGGTACTTGGGTTTGTCTATGGTTCCACAAAAAAAATTTTTGAAAAGTTTGCTCCTTATCTGTGAAATGTTATTGGTGCTCAAATAAGGATTGCATTGAATCTATAAATTGCTTTGGATAGTATGGACATTTTGATGATGTTAATTTTTCCAGTCCATAAACATTGTACATGCTTCCATCTGTTTGTGTCTTCCTTGATTTCTTTCTTCAGTATTGTATAGTTTTCTGAGTACAGGTCTTTTACCCCCTTCATTAGGTTTGTTCCCAGGTAGTTTATTTTTGTTGTTGCTATAGCAAATGGGATTTTTTTCCTAATTTCTGTTTCTGATATTTCATTTTGTGTACAAAAATACCTTCAATTTCTGAATATTGACTTTGTATCCTGCTGTTTTGCCAAATTCGCATACCAGTTCAAGTTGTATTTTGGTGGAGTCTATAGGATTTTCTATGTACACTACCATGTCATCAGCAAGCAATGACAGTTTAGCTTTCTCCTTTCCACTTTGTATGCCTTTTATTTCCTTTTCTTGTCTGATTGTTCTGGCTAGGACTTCCAATGCTATGTTGAATAGGAATGGTGAAAGCCGATATCCTTGTCTTGTTCTGATCTTAGTGGGAAAGCTTTTGTTTTTTTCCCAATGAGTATGATGTTAGCTGTAGGTCTCTTGTATATGGCCTTTATGATGTTGAGGAATGCTCCCTCTATTCCCACCATGTTGAGTGCTTTTATCATAAATGGGTTCTGTACCTTTTCAAATGCTTTCTCTGCATCTATTGATATGATCAGGTGATTTTTGTCTTTCTTTTTGTTGATGTGATATATTATGCTTGTTTATTTGCGAATATTGTACCAGCCTTGCATACCTGGCATGAATCCCACTTGATCATGGTGTATGATCTTTTGAACATATTGCTGGATGCAGTTTGCCAATATTTTGTTGAGGATTTTAGCATCTGTGTTCATCAATGATAGTGGCCTGAAGTTTTTGTTCTTTGTTATGTCTTTGTCTGGCGTGGGGTTTAAGATGATGCTCGCTTCATAAAAGAGTTTGGGAGTCATCTGTCTTTTTGGAGTGATCTGTGAGGAATAGGGGTTAGCTCTTCCTTAAATGCTTTGTAAAATTCTCCTTTGAAATGATCCAGTCCAGGACTTTCAAGTGCCAGGAGTTTTTTGGTTCCTGCTTCAATTTTGTCATCTATTATTGGTCTGTTCAGGCTTTCTGCTTCTTCCTCATTCAGTTTTGGAAGATTATATTTTTCTGGAAATTTGTCCATATCACCTAGGTTGTCAAATTTCTTGGCATATAGTTCTTTGTAGTAGTTTCTTACAATCCTTTGTATTTTTGTGGAATCACTTGTAATCTCTCCTCTTTCATTTCTGATTGTGTTTATTTGGGGCCTATCTCTTTTTTTCTAGATGTGTCTGCTTAAAGGCTTGTCAATTTTATCTTTTCAAAAAACCAGCTCCTGGATTTATTGATCCTTAGAATTGTGCCTTTCATCTCTATGTTGTTTAATTCTATTCTTATCTTGGTTATTTCTTTACTTCTACTTGCTCTGGTTCTCTTTGAGATTGTTCCTCCAGTAGTTATGGTGTAGGGTTAGGTAGTTTATTTGAAAGGTTTCTATGTTTCTTAGGTAGGCTTGTATTACTATGAAATTCCCTCTCAGGACTACCTTTGCTGTGTCGCATAACTTTGGGACTGTTGTGAGTTCATTTTTGTTTGAGTCCAAAGATTTTGATTTTTCCCTTGATCTCATGTTCAATCCATTCATTGTTTAACACCATGCTATTCAATTACTATGAATGTGAGTGCTTTTGAGTTTTCTCCTTGAAGTTGGTTTCTAGTTTCAATTCCTTGTGGTTAGAGAAAGGGCTTGATATGATTTCAGTTTTCTAAAATTTGTTGAGGCTTTTTTGTGTCCTATCATATGGTCTATCTTTGAAAATGTTCCATGTGCATTTGAAAAGAATGTGTATTTGGCTTCTTTGGGATGAAAGACTCTATATGTATCAGTTAAATCCATTTGATCTAGGACAGTGTTCAATGCAGCCATATTCTTTTTGATATTTGTTTGGAATATCTATTCATTTTTGACAGTGAGGTGTTCAAATCTCCTACTGTAATTGTGTTGCTGTCAATATCGTTCTTGAAGTCTTCCAGAATTTTCCTTATGTGTTTGGGTGCTCCTATGTTGTGTGCATATATGTTTACAATGTTTATATTTTCCTTATGGATTCTTCCCTTGCATATTATGAAGTGTCCTTCTGGGTATCTTTTTATGGCCCTTGTTTTGAAGTCAATTTTGTCTGATATAAGTATTGCTACCCCAGCTTTTTTTCCTGTCCATTTGTTGGGAATAATTTTTTCCATCCTTTTACTTTCATTCTGTGTAGGGGTTTTTGGTCTGAGGTGTGTCTTTTTTAGGCATAATATGTGTGGGTCATGATTTATTTTTTATTCAGCTATTCTATGTCTTTTGATTGCAGCATTTAATCCACTTACATTTAAGGTTATTATTGATAGGTCCTTATTCATTGCCATTTTGCATCCTTTTAGCTGTTTTCTTTTCTCTCTCCCTCTATTTCTTCCTTTTTGTAAAGTAGTCCCTTTTGCATTTCTTGCAAAGCTGGTTTTCAGGAGGTGTATTCTTTGAATCTTCTTTTGTCTGGGAAACCCCTTATTTGGCCTTCCATTTTAATTGAGAGCCTTGCTGGATAAAATAGTCTTAGTTGTAGGCCTTTGTTTTTCATTACTTGGAATATTCCTTACCATTTCCTTCTGACTTGTAGTGTTTCCACTGAGAAGTCAGCTGTTAGCCTTATCAGGGCTTCCTTGTATGTTACTTCCTGTTTCTCCCTTGCTGCCTGTAAGATTCTCTCTTTGTCTTGGAATTTTGCCATTTTAATTATAATGTGTCTAGAGGTGGGCTTCTTTGAGTTTCTCTTGATTGGGACTCTCTGTGTTTCCTGGATTTGTGTGACTTTTTCTCTCATCAAATTAGGGAAGTTTTCCATCATTACTTTTCCAAACAGGTTTCTATCCCTTGCTCTTCTTCTTCTCCTTCTGGTATCCCTATTATATGGATATTATTACATTTCATATTGTCTTGCATTTCCCTTACCACCTCTTCATTCTTTAATAAGTGTTCTTTCCTTTTTTTTCTTTCTTGGAGTTTTTTTTTACCTTCTCTTCCAGCTTGCTTATTTGATCCTCTGCTTCATATAGACTGCTTTTGTTTCCTTTTACTGTGTCCTTCAATTCAGAAATTGTATTCTTTGTTTCCTCTTGCTCTTGTTGATAGTTTCTATTTCCTTTTTCATGTTAATATAGGTTTCAGTAAGTTCATCATAATTTCCCTGTAGTTTTGGTAATTCTCAGTGACCTAATTGAACTCCCATTTAACTGTTGCTTTGAACTCAATATGTGATAGTTGACTCACCTCTATTTGATTTAGCATTCTTTCTGAGGCCTTCTGCTTTCCTTTCATTTAAGATTTGTTTCTTTGCCTTTCTACCGTTTGTGAGACTATCTTTGTTAGCCTCTGCTTCTTAAATTGATCTGTTCTGACTCCCTGAGTTTGTGTTGTGAACTTCTATGGTAACAGGCCTATGAGTATCAGTGATGCAGACTCCTTGATCTCCTCAACTTGCAATTTTGGAATGCCATTATGTTGACTATCTGGATGTCTTTGTGTTTTTATTGTTGTTGAGTCTCTCTTTGATGGGTCCTTCCTTGCAGCCAGTTGACCGAGCGTCACTCCACCCATCACATCTTTTGCACTAATTGCATGTGTGCACTGGTTGTGTTGAAGCTGGTTCTTCTGTTTGTCTGAGGTTATAAGGCTTATCTCTTGCTAATTTTTAGTTGTTTGTTCTGGGTAATTTCTCCACAGTTTAGGTGTAATTACAGATTAGTCCTGGGAGAAGATTAGTGTGGCTTCTACTCACTCCCCTGTCATCTTCTTTTATTAAAGGTGGTACCTTTGTTGGTTCATTCTTTCTTCCAGCAAGTATATTGGTGTTCACAACTCCCACCTACTCTTTTATGTGATCAGTTGGAGGGGAAGACAAAATGGATTAAGACAGCAGGAGAGTATTCTATGGGATTTAAAATACCAACACTTAGAGAAAAGATAGGAGAACCTTGGACAAGTATAGTGTTAACCATAATATTTCACCCAACTATCCACTTTATATAAGAGGTGGAAAATAGTTAAGACTCTTGTTACTGTGGGAAGGGTTCTGAGCTAAGTCACAGAACAGAGCGCTTGTGGCACATCAACTTAGGAGATATAGTGAGATTAAAGGATAGAATATAGGCATAGTGTGCGAGAGAATAGAGGTAACCACAACAGAAGTAAAGCTCGGGAAGACAGTGAAATGGTCTAAGATCAGGGGAGGGTGTTGTGTAGTATCCACAATTATATGGAACAGAAATTATTTATAATAATACTGGGACAATAATATGATAAGCACTATGTGATCTGAATAAGAAGAATAGGAAGTACAGTAACTAGAGTAGTGTGCTAAGGGAACACAAGTGATATGAAAGAAGGAAAATTAAAATACACTATGAAAGAGAGAACAAAGAAAACCAGTCAAACAATGCAATTACACAAACAAATACAATGAAAAATGCTAAACAGAAAGAAGAAAAATTTTAAAAATATTAATACAATTAAAGAAGTAAAAATAATGACATAATACTAATACAAATAAATAGTAACATACAAGGTCTCTGGAATAGCAAAGTGAAATTTTCTCAGTTTCTCAGTTGTTGGATTAGGCCTTGTTTTACTTCTTTGGGTCTGTCTCTGGACCTTTCACACCTCCAGGTCTTATCGTCTCACTTGGGGTAAAATAAATGAAAAAAAAAAGGCTTCCTGCTGACTTTAAACCTGCCAGGCAAGTTCTGCTGGTCATCCTGGTCATCCTGGATACTGCAGGCTGAGGGAGATTGGGTTCTGAGTTTCTCCCTTCCTGTAGTTTTTCAAGGATGGGGGGCAGGTCTGGGCTGCATTCTTCACAGTTGCCCAGCCTCCAGCCCAGGTCCTTCATGTGGTGTTGTGCCCCCAATATCCATCTGCACCAGGCTGGCACATTTAATCCACCGGTTTTGCCATCCATGAGGTGCACTAATTAGGGGTAACTTACACACCACCTTCTCCCTCTTGCTGTCCTAGGTGCTGGACACTTTCAAAGTCTCTTCTGGGTAGTTCAGCTCCCGCACTGAGTTAAGTCTTTCTGGGGACTACTAAGTCTCTTAGCCCTGCTGCTCTCCTCTGCAGGGCACCTCATCCTTCTTCTTAGTGAACCAGCCACACCCCAGATGATGGCAGGAACAGTGAGGATCAGTGAGGGGGCAGCCACTGAGTGAGAGTCCCTTAAACAGAGACTGAGAAACTTTTTAAAAATAAAATCCTCCTGTTTAAGCCTGCCACACTTAACAAGCACCTGGCTTCTCACACAGCCCCTTTCTAAGCAGACCAGAGACTATTTAGGTCAGGGTCTATCATGGCACAACTCTTCTCCCTTCTCCAGGTGTCACCTGGCTCCCCAATTTGTCTGGTAATGACCCAACCAGATTCCACAGTCCCAATGGATGAACACCACCCCGTACATCTCCCACTTCATCTTTATTCACCCCAGCAACTTCAAGTATCCAGATCAATCCTGGTACCACTCTGTCCTCCCTATTTGGCAGGGGAGGGAGGTCTTGATTTGGCTCTCATCCAGGGATCATTCTTCAGGTCCCAGGCCAGGAGGACTGCAGCAGCCTTATTCCCTGTGCTGCTCCCAAGAACCTTATCATCCCAACTCAGTCTTCTTACAATCTGTTTTCCATTGTCCTCTACAATTTTGGCCTCCAACCTTATTATATGCTGGGATACTGTTGGCTGTTCACTCTGTTCCTCAGAAGATAGGCTAGGTGTTCCACTGGTGTGCAGGGGGATATAAACTTCGCTCCCACCTTAAATGTGTTGTTTGGCATGATTATTGTGCTAAGTGAAATAAATATGGGGCTTTGTTATAAAACATGGAGTTCAATCTTAACCCCTGTACTTGCTGCGTGACTTTAAGCAAAGTCCGTATCCTCTATCATACCATTGAAATTCTCAGATTTGTGGCAAGACAAATTTGTACTTTTGGTGATTACTAAAACTAAAAGTGGTTTTGCCATCACCTTCTGACTTTCTACCCTGAATGTGCTATAGAATTGACCAAAGAAAATATGACCATAATGTGGCACACTAATGCTCAGATTAGTTTCTGGAAATGAGGGACTGGAATGCTTTGTTACAGCTTTATAGAGACCAGATCTGGTTCAAGTCACTGGCTCTCCATTCCCATTAATGTAACTGTGCAAACTAGGATTCTACTGCTTGTTGACCTTATATGTGAGCCAACAATTTCTACTGAAGGGAAACAGGTTTTTATTAAAAAGATTCCAACTTTGGGGGAGCTGAGAGCACTCCTGATCTGAGCCTTTCTCTCCCCTGAGACTTGCCACCTCTCTTGTTCCCCAAAAGACCACAAACTAAAACTGCTCCCAGAAGTTCCCCATTTTCCTAATTGTCTTTAAGCCAGCCATGCAAAAAGATATCCATCCTCTCTGTAATACACACTTGTGGGTTTCAGTGTCTTCATACTCTTATAGCAGCTCTCTCTTTCAGGATTTGGGGTGCACAGTTCTCAGTCTCCATGTAGCAGCCCAAGAACCATACACTGTGCTACACCAGATCCTAGTGTCTCAGAGGCTGGAGTCCAGGTAGGCATACGTCCCAGCCTGGGACCCTGCTTCCAGGAGTGGGCTTCTGTCCATGTGGGGTCTAAGCCCCTGGTACACTCAACATCTTCCTGATCCCATGAGTGCTCCTGTCAATGCAGAGAGCAAGGCCAGAGGTCCAGAACTTCCAAATGCCACAAATCCAGAGAGGGAGTTTGCACCAAGCACCAAAGCCAGAGTTCCAAACTCCAGAACCACGAGAATAACTTCTCCATACCAAGAGCTGAACCAAGACAGCAAGAGCCTTTCCATACTTTGTTTCTAAAAGGTCTTCCCGAAATCCCACATGCACAGGAAGCCAGTGGGAATGTACACCTGTTCCTATGGTGCATCAGTGCCCACCATTTTTGTTAGCTCCCAGATGACTTTGGGTCTCTTTCAGCTGCCATTTTTATTTTTTATTTATTTAAATTTTAATTATATTTTATTGATTATACTATTACAGTTGTCCCAATTTTTCCTGTCTTCTCTCCTCTACCTGGTACCCCCTTCCCTCTAGCAATGCCCCACTTAGTTCATGTCCATGGGTTGTGCATATAAGTTCTTTGGCTTCTCCATTTCCTATACCATTCTTAACAACCCTCTGTCTATTTTGTACCTACCAATTATGCTTCTTAATAACTGTACAGTTTTTCCCCTTCTGCCTCCTCACTCCCTCCCCACTGATGTGGTCTCCATTTCTTTGATTATGTTCCTGTTCTTGTTGTTAGCTTAGCTTGTTTTTATCTTTTTTTTAAGGTTCAGCTCTTGATAGTTGTGAGTTTGTTGCCATTTTACTGTTCATAGATTTGATCTTTTTCTTAACTAAGTCCCTTTAACATTTTACATAAAGGCTTGGTGAAGATGGACTCCTTTAGCTTTCCCTTATTTGGGAGGCACTTCATCTACCCTTCAACTCTAGATGATAGGTTTGTTGGACAGAGTAATCTTGGTTGTTTGTCCCTGCTTTTCATCACATTGAATACTTATTTCCAGCGCCTTCTTGCCTGCAAAGTTTCCTTTGAGAAATAAGCTAATAGTCTTATGGGAACTTCTTTGTAAGTAACTCTCTTCTCTTGTTACTTTTAAGATTCTCTCTTAGACTTCCAGCCAAAAGGGAGATATGAGTGGACATGCTGCCTCCCCACAGAACCATGAGAAAGATCAAAACTGATCTCAAAGCAAAGTACATCCAGGACTACCAGAACTGCCAGAAAATCATACAGCCAAGGATTTAAAGAAGAAATATTCATCCAAATGGGTAGGAGGGGTGGAGAAGGGGAGACACGGTGGCAGTGGCAATGCAGCAGAGGTGGTGGCTGGCAGACTGGATGTTCTGCATTTACCTGTGGCAGATAAAAACAAGGAGGGACACTTGGTGATCAAACCCCCCCAGCCCCAGGCCAAATCATGCAGCCCAAGGTTCTATCACTGAGAAAATAAAGCCTCATAACTTCTGGCTCTAAAAAGCAATGGGGGTTCGAGCAGTGGAAAAAAACACCAGTCTCCCAGGAAAGTCCTTTTAAAGAACATGTGCCACTCTACAACATATGCAAACTCACCCATTCTGGTATTCAGCACCAAGGCAGGAGCTAGAAGGCCACCAGTTGTATACATGAACTGGGGAAAGTGACTGGAAACATTGTGACAGCTGAGCAAACAGCATTGTTCCTTCTCAGAGTCCTCCCCCAAATACAGCACTGAAAATCATTGAAGTGGGTTGCTCCACCCTGGCAAATACCTAAGGCTCCACCTTTTACAACATAACAGGTTTGCCAAGACAGAGTGAAAGCAGTTCTACCAAAAACACAGAAACAAACACTGGGAGGCTGCTAAATTGAGGAGACAAAGAAATATGGCCCAATTGAAAGAACGGATCAAAATCCCAGAAAAAGAACAAAGGAAACACAGATAGCCACCCTGTCAGATGAAGAGTTCAAAACACTGGTGATAAGGATTCTTAGAGATCTCACTCAGTACAGCAAAAGCATAACGGAAGTAATGAAAGCTAAAATAAGTGAAATAAAGAAAAACCCACAAGGAACCAAGAGTGAAGAGAATGAAGCCAGGGTTCAAATCAATGATTTGGAACATAAGAAAGAAATAAACAGTCAACCAAGACAGAACGGAGAAACAAGAATTCCTAAAAATGAGGAGAGAGTAAGAAGACCCTGGGACATCTCCAAACGTGCCAACATCCAAATCATAGGGATGCCAGAAGTTGAAGAGGAAGAGCAAGAAATTGAAATTTTATTTCAAAGAAAAATGAAAGAGAACTTCCTTAATTTGGGAAAGGAAATAGACATGCAAATCCAGGAATCATAAAGAGTCCCAAACATGTTCGACCAAAAGAGAACAACACCAAAACACACCATAATTAAAATGTGAAGGTTAAAGATGAAGAGAGAATAGGCTGCCATTTTTAATAAGGACAAAAATTTCTTAGCCAAGCACAGGTGCACAGACATCGGTTCATACAAGGTGGAGTATCTGGCACCTGCAGCTCACACAGGTGCTGTATAATCTTCCCTACTCACTTCCAAGCTCACTTTGGCATAGCCATGCTGCCTTTGTTTACGGTTTCCCCAGGACAGTAACCTCCTTCCACAGCCTCTCTCTTCAGGAAAGCCATGGGTTGCTTAATCTGCCTTTGTTATACAGTGTGCCCTAAACCCTGTGCCTTCAGCTCTATCAGCTCCTCCCTGCCTTGGAGAAGGTGTGCAATTTTTAATCTACTGCCTTACCACCCTTTCTGACACCATGCCTCTTTGTAGGATATGGGGGAGTTCTGCCGTACCTGCAGTCTCCCCTGCTCTCCAGATACCTCTGTCCCAACACACCTCATTCCATGAAGAGTCCACGCCTATGACATGTGCTGGGGATCTTTATATTTCTCTTTACTTTCTCCATTGATTCTGACTGTCCTTGTTGCTTTCCCAGCCATTCTCCCATAACATTCTCAGTTTTTGTGCACTTGCTTGCCAACATGAGTATTATTTTTCACTTGGTAGGAAGTCAACCAATTTCTAAGTGTTAAGCAAAATCTTTTTTTTCTGACATTGTGTTTGGTTATTCAGTTGCTAGATTATTACAGGCCACTTTTGTAGAGACAGAGACGTGTGTCTGTTTATCTTCCCTTCCCTTTCATTCTCTCTCCCTCATAGTCTTCCTTCCTCCCCTGCCTTTCTCCTATAATTCAAATTGTCTAGCTTTCTTCAGCCTTTAATAAGTCTGAAGTTTGAGCCCTTGGTCTGTGGGGTGGCTCAGATGGTCACCCAGTTGTTTTTCTGTCACAGCTATGTTTCTTTTTTTCTCTCTCCCCTCTTCCTCTCTATCTAAAAATCAATAAATATATTCTCTAGTAAGGATAAAAACAAACTCTTAAGTTTGACTTCCAAGAACTGAGATGAAACTTCATTTCAAATATATCATATATACACATATAATTTATATGGATATGTAGTTCAGAAATTGCTTTAACTGATTATGTATACATATTTACACCCTAATAATTGTCATGTAAAATAGATGCAACATTCCCAGTCAATTTGAATTTCAGATAAACAACAGATAATTCTTTAGTGTATGTACCGAATACTGCATGGGATATACTTATACTAAAAATTATCTGTTGTTTATCTGAAATTCAAATCAAACTGTGAGTCTCATGTATTTATTGGCTGAATCTGGGAATCTTAACTTAAGTAACTTTTACTGGCTGGTTAAATATATTTTTCAGTCAAGAAATGTTAAAAAATCATTTTATAATTTTAAAAGTTAAAACTTTCAGTTACCCAGTAGGAGATGTGAACAAGAGAATTCGAAATTGCCAAATTTAATTTAATAAAATTCTTATTGATACACATTATACTTGTCAGCAGAAATCTACCTATTTTTACTTTAATAATAAATAACATTATTTGTTATAACTTATCTCTAATTCATTTTATGGGAATTAAAAACATATATTTACTTACAAGTAGGTAAATAGCTACCTTATATTAAATCAATATACTGAATATTATTAAAAACTTGGAAATTTTGCTGACTTCCTGGAGCAACTGATAATGCAAAAAAAGTACAAGAAATTTGCAATGTGAATTGCAAAGCAGATAGTGAATCTGAAGCAACTGAGAGGGGATGGCGAACAAAACATGATTTTTTCCCTCATTCCATGAAAAGAATTTTATGGTAGACAAATTCACCTATATGTCAACATGAAAACCATTTTTACATAGAGGTTATCTTTTGAGTTATATAATTCATAAAGAAAAATGGATATTGGAGAGAGGAAGATAGTGGCATGGTAGGAGGGAGCAGATTCTACTTCTCCTACACCCGGGGAAAAATCCCAGCCATTCTAGGTAGGAACAGAGCAAACAGACAACATGTATGAAAATAGGAGATCACAAATTGTAGCAGACATTGAAAAATCCGACGGTAAGGAGACTACTTCAGGATAATAAGGGCCCAGGGATCAAAACATGGACCAGGGAGGTTGCAGCTCCAGGCCCGGAACTCTGGGGTCTGCCATGGGGCTCCCAGGAGAGAGCTGGGTCAACCGCTCCCTCCCTGGCCAAACAAGAACTGAGCAACACTGGGGGAGGCCAGTTTACCTGAGGGCACAAAGAGAGGAGTGAGAGAGGAGTGAGGATGAATAGGCAACCACACAGCGGCTGTAAGCACCCATGCAAAGCCCTGGTGAAAGTGTGCACCCCATCCAGTGCATCCAAATGTACCCACCTCTACGCTCATGCCCCCAACCCGGAGAGAGCGTGGTTTGGTGGAAGTGTCAGAAACCACAGTGGTGAAAAAGGAAAAGGCGTGGGCGTGCCCCGGGTCCTATAATGCCCAGGCTGTGAATTTGGGGGAAGTGGGTGCCCCTCGGGATCCAGAGAGTGCGCACCCATGAACCCAGAAAAGGCGTGGGCACTCCCCGGGACCTGTGAGTCCCAGGCCCTGAAGATAGGAGAAGTGGGCGCCCCTCGGGATCCAGAGAGTGCGCACCTGGGAACCCAGAAAGGTGCAGGCACTCCGTGGGACATCGGAACACAGGGCAGTGCACTCCCAAGGACGTGCATACTTGCACCTAGCCCCCACACATAGGTCTCTTCAGGTGGGCACCAGACGGGCTTGGGGGAGAATGGATGCATACACTATGAACAGTACGCCAGAGGCTGACTGAGTTCTGAACGGGAACAGAGAAAAACTGTCTACAGTCGCAGCTCAGCATGCTGAAGCCAGCTAGAAAAACCGGTTTGGCCAGCCTGAAACCAAGAATAGGTGTGTTGTTTTTTGTTTGTGTGTTTGCTTTTGTTTTCTTTTAATTATTTTAAGTAACCTTTTATCTTTTAATTCGTATTATTTTTATATCTATCAATTCTTTATGCCTCACTTTCTGTCATCCTAGTGTTGTCCCTTCTCCCTTGCTTTCCAAATTTATCTCTTCATCTTCCTTCCATCTTTTGCTTTGTTCCTTCTTTTTTTTTGGAAACTGCAAGTAATTGCATAATTGTATTATCATTATTTCATTATTCTTACAACTTTTATTTTTATAGTATTTTGGTATTCCTCTTCTTTCTGTATAGACTTCTTGTTTGGCTGATTATATTGTATCATTTGATAGGTTTCCCCTGTTATCTCATTCATAGTGTATTGGTAATTTACTGTCCTTCATTTGTGTTCCATTACTACACTACTCAAGGCTCAATACTCTCTATTCTTGTTATCTAGATCTCATAGATTCTGTCATATGATTGTTGCTCTAATATTACTGTAAAAAATAATCATTCCATAAAATTGTAAATACTTCATGACACCCATCCCAGATCTTAGCCCACTTCACAGTTTCCTGAACTCTATTACTGAAGTGGTTAACTCTATTCTCTCACACACTTCACCTATCTACTATTTACTCTCACCCTACCTCAGAATCTGACTTCCCACATCCTCACTGCTTTCTAGAGCCAAATCACAATCCTTTCCTTCCCAACAAGAGTCTTATCTTCTTTACATTCTTTCTAAAGGATGGCTAGTGGGGTGAAAGATCACAGTTAACACTATACATAGCCAAAGGATCTCCTGTCTCCTGTCTACTGGCTGCTACTGTAAATATAATAGAATACTCTCTTGCTCTCTTAAACCATTTTGCCTTACCCCTCCAACTTATCACAAAAAAGAGTAGGTGGAAACTGTGAACACCTGGATACCCGAAAGAGACTGCACCACTGAATCTCACAGGTATTCTACCACAGAAGTGCACACTATAAACCCAGGGAGACAGAACAGATCAATTTAAGAAGCTGAGGCTAGCAAGAAGAGTCTCACGAACAATGAGAAGACAAAGAAACAATCCCCAACTGAAGGGAAAGGAGGAAGCCTCAGAAAGAATGCTAAATGAAATAGAGGCAACTCAACTAGCAATGATTGTCAGGAAGTTCCATAAACTCTCAATGTGTTACCAGAAACTACAGGGAAGCCACAATGAACTCACTGCAAATTATATCAACATGAAAAAGGAAAAGAAATATCAACGAAGGCCAAGAGGACATGAAGAATACAATTTCTGAGCTGAAGAACACAGTAGAAGGAATCAAA
>CM052544.1:62066116-62120598 GCA_028533065.1 Trachops cirrhosus
GATGAAATGGACTTAACTGATATATATAGAGCCCTCCATCCCAAAGAAGTGAAATACACATTTATCTCAAATGCTCATGGAACATTTTCAAAGATAGACCACATGATAGGACACAAAACAAGCCTCAACAAATTCAAGAAAATTCAAATCATACCGAGCATATTCTCGGATCACAAGGGTCTGAAACTAGAAACCAACCCTAATGAAAAAAACCCAAAACACTCAAGATCATGGAGATTAAATAGCATGCTATTAAACAATGAATGGGTCAAGAATGAAATTAGAGAAGAAATCAAAAATTTTCTGGAAACAGGTGAAAATGAACTCACAACAACCCAAAACTTATGGGACACAGCAAAGGCAGTCCTGAGAGGGAAGTTCACAGCGATACAGGCCTACCTAAAAAGGATAGAAACATTTCAAAGAAACAATCTAACTCTACATCTACAAAAACTCGAGGAACAACAACAAAGACAGCCCAGAGCAAGGAGAAGGAAGGAAATAACCAAGATCAGAGTATAATTAAATGACATGGAGACTAAAAACAGAATTCTAACAATCAATAAATCCAGGAGCTGGTTCTTTGAAAAGATAAACAAAATCAACAAGACTTTAAGCAGACTCACCAAGAAAGGAAGTGAGAGGACCCAAATAAACACAATCAGAAATGAAAGAAGAGAGATTACAATGGACACCACAGAAATACAAAAGATTATAAGAAATTGCTATTAAAAACTATATGCCAAGAAATTTGAAAACCTAGGTGAGATGGACAAACTTCTAGAAAAATATAATCTTCCAAAACAGAATTAAGAAGAAGCAGAAAGCCTGGACAGACCAATAATAGCTGATGAAGTTGATCAATTATCAAAACCCTCTTGAAACAAAAAGCCGTGGACCAGACTGTTTTATAGGGTAATTTTACAAAGCATTTAAGGAAGAGCTAACCCCTGTTGATCACAGACTATTTCAAAAAATCCAAGAAGACGGAAGACACCCAAACTCTTTTTAGGAAGCCAGCATCATCCTAATCCCCAAAACAGATAAAGACATAACAAAGAAAGAAAACTTCAGGTCAATAATGCTGATGGGCATATATGCTAAAATCCTCAACAAAATATTGATGAACCACATCCAGCAATACATTAAAATGATCATAGTCCATGATCAAGTGGGATTCATCCCAGGGATACAAGGATGGTACAATATTCACAAATCAATAAACATAATGCATTACACTAACAAAATGAAAGAGAAATATTACATGATCATAGAAATGGATGCAGAAAAAGTATTTGATAAGGTACACCACCCATTTTTGACAAAAACACTTATCAGAGTGGGAATAGAGTGAGCATTCTTCAACATAATAAAGGCCATATATCAGAAACCTACAGCCAACATCATACTCAATGGGCAAAAACTTAGAGCTTTCCCATTAAGATAAGGAACAAGACAAGGATATCACTCCTATTCCACTTTCACCACTTCTTTTCAACATAGTATTGGAAGTCTTAACAACAACAATCAGACAAGACAAAAAAATAAAAGGCATTCAAATTGGAAAAGAGGAAGCAAAACTGTCATTGTTTGTGGATGACATGATAGTGTACATAGAAAATCCTATGGACTCCACCAAAAAATTTCTCGACCTAATAAGTGAATTTGTCAAAATAGCAGGATACAAAGTCAGTATTCAGAAATCAAAGGCAGTTTTGTACAGCAACAATGACATTTCAGAAACATAAACCAGGAAAAAATTCCATTTGACATAGGAACCAGAAAAATAAAGTACCTGGGAATAAACCTAACCAAGGATGTAAAAGACCTATATTCAAAAAACTACACAGCAGTGAAGGAAGAAATTAAGGAAGACACAAAGAAATGGAAGCATGTAACCATGTCCATGGATTGGAAGAATTAACATCATCAAAATCGCCTTACTACCCTAAGTGATTTGTAGATTCAATGCAATCCCCATTAAATTACCAATGGCATATTTAACAGATCTAGAATAACAATTTCAAAAATTTATATGGATATGTAAATGACCCTGAATAGCTGCAACAATTTGGAGAAAGAAGAACAAAGTAGGAGGGCTCACAATACTTGGTATGAAACTGTATTAAAAGGCCATTATAATCAATACAGCCTCGTACTGGCTTAAGAACAGACACATAGACCAATGGAAAAATTAGAGAGCCCAGAAATAAACCCAAGTCTCTATGGCCAATTTGGCCATAAGGGGTCAAATTTGACAAAGGAGGAGAAGCATAAAATGGAGGGAAAATAGCATCTTCAACAAATGGTGCTGGGTGAGCTGGACAGCTACATGCAAAAAAGTGAAACTTGATCACCAACTTACACCATACACAAAAATAAATATAAGGTGGTTAAAAGAGTTAAATATAAGTTGTGAAACCCTTAAAGTCATACAAGAGAACATAGGCAGGAAAATCTCATGTTGCAATATCTTCACTGATGTGTCACCTAAAGCAAGGGACATGAAGGAAAGAATAAACAAATGGAATCTCATCAAATTAAAAAGCTTCTGCATGGCTAAAGAAAACAGTATTAAAATGAAAAGAGAACAAACTGTATAGGAAAACATATTTGCCAATACCTGGGACAAGGGTTTGATGTCCAAAATATATAAAGAACTCACACAACTCCACTCCGGGAAGCCAAACAAAACAATTAAAAATTAGGCGAAAGAGTTGAACAGACACTTCCCTAAGGAGGACATACAGAGGTCCCAGAGACATATGAAAAGATGCTCAGCATCACTAGCTATCACAGAGATGAAATTGAAACCACAATGTGATACCACTTCACATCAGTAAGAATGGCCACCATAAACAAATCAACAAAGTTGGAGAGAATGTAGAGAAAAGGGAACCCTAGTGCACTGTTGGTGGGAATGCAGTCTGGTGCAGCCACCATGGAAAGCAGTATGGAATTTCCTCAGAAAACTAAAAATGGAAATGCCTTTTAACCAGGCAATTCCACTGTTGGGATTATATCCTAAGAACACTGAAACAGCAATCCAAAAAACCTATGCACCCTAATGTTCATAGCAGCACAATTCACAATAGCCAAGTGCTGGAAGCAACCTAAGTGCCCATCAGTGAATGAGTCGACCAAGAACCTATGGTACATTTACATGGTAGAATAGTATGCAGCAGAAAGAAATAAGGAGCCCCTACCCTTTGCGACAGTATGGATGGAAGTGTGGAGTATTATGCTAAGTGAAATAAGCCAGGTGGTGAGGGACAAATACCATATAATCTCACTTTTAAATGGAACCTAATCAACAAAAGAAAAAAGCAAGCAAAATATAACCAGAGACATTGGAATTAAGTACAATCTAACAGTAACAAGAGGGGAGGTGGGAAAGGGTAATGGGGGAAGGGTTTTCAGGAACAACTATAAAGGACACATAGGCAAAACCAAGGGGGCGGGATGTGGAAGCAAGGGAAGGAGGTTGTTTTGGTTGGGGAGCAGGTGAGTGTTGGGGGGTAAATGCAGACAACTGTAATTGAAAAACAATAAAGTAATTAGCAGAAACAAAACAAACAAACATGTAGGTGTCTGGTTCTCCCAACACCATTTGTGGAAGAGGCTATTGTTACCCCATTTTATGTTGATGCCCCCTTTGTCAAATATTAATTGATCATAGAGACTTGGGCTTATATCTGGGCTCTCTGTTCTGTTCCATTGGTCCATGTGCCTGCTTTTATGCCAGTACCAGACAGTTTTGATTACAGTGGCCTTGTAATACAGTTTGGTATCAGGTATTGTGATCCCTCCTACTTTGCTTTTGTTTCTCAAAATTGCAGCAGCTATTCGGGAAATAAGCCAGGTGGTGAAAGACAAGTACCATATGATCTCACCTTTAAGAAGAACCTAATCAACAAAACAAAGAAACAAGCAAAATATAACCAAAGACACTGAAATAGAGAACAGGCTGACAGTGTTCAGAGAGGAGAGGGGAGGGAATTTCAGAGGAATTTCAGGGGAAAAGGGGAAGGGTTTACAGGAACAAGTATAAAGGGCACCATGGACAAAAACCAGGGGTGGATGGAAATGGGAGGGAGGTGGGGAGGTCTGGGTGGGTGGGCTGGGATGGGAGTAAAAGAAAATTGCACTTGAACAATATTTAAAATAAAATTTAAAAAAAGATGAATCAGAATTAAAAATTTGTAAACATTACATAATTAGAAGACAATGCCAAATAATACATAATAATTACATTGTCAATTAAATATGATCAAGTGCTAAAACAAACAAACAAACAAAAAACAAACAAACACCCCACAAAAGCCTTGACTGGCTAAAAGCTTCTTCTCCTCAGACATCACGTTATGGTGACCCCTAGTGGTGAAGACAGGCAAGAGTGCCAAGTTGGCGCGAACACACCCAGGTACAGGCTTAGATGAACTTCTAATCAAGAAACCTCTTCCAGGTTTGAAAACTCACCTTACTATTACAGCAGTCCATGTATTCCTCTGCATTTAATTCAGGGTAAACTGAAAACTACTTTCACCTACTTAGTACAGTCAGAATATGAATCTTACTAAACCAGGAAAAAAATATAGCTTAAATCATATTTATATTCAGTCCAGTGTTTTAAATGTTGATTTCTTAGCCAGACAGGTACTGACTATGAATTTTGAGTTAACAGTATTTCATATATTCTCAGTCTGAGAAATTTAGAGCACTTCAGAAATTATCTGGTTCAAATTCTTCATTTCAGAAAGAGAATATATGGAGCAGAGTGGTTTCCTGGCCTGCATTTACTGACAGCCATCCATCTCAATGAAATTACCCAATTTACTAGTGTGTGTCTACTGAAGGTCACAGTATTTACTAGAAGAGGAAAAAATTAAAAGAAGAAGAACTGTGTGGTTCTGTATAGGACCTAATTCTCATTAAGGAAATCAATAATATCTTTCCTGAGGGAAGGCACTAATCTTATTCTCTATAGGATATGTTCTTATCCTAAGAGGCAAGAAATAAGGTCTTACATTATATTAATGTTCAGGTACTGATAAATATACATATGTATATTTATATATATATATACACACATACATATATCTATATCAATGACAAAACTCAGATAATTTGAGAAAATGAATTTAATAACCCAAAGGCATTATGACACAAAGACAGAGGATTGATAAATATAACTTATAAAATACTCTGAAATACAGATTTTATTTGTATAGAGCACATTTTAAGTACATTTCAGTATGGAATTTTAGTGAGAGCTCATAAATATTTAAATAATTATGACATAAGAATAGAGGTTTTTAAATTTAAAAACTTGACATTATAGAAAGGACTCTAATCCCAGATAGGAAACTGAAGTAATATCCACAAAGTCCATGAAACTTGGAGATTTAACATTTTCTGGGATTTGCAACAAATTATGGATTATTATGTTTAAATAAAGCAGATTTCAAATATATTTATTTGTTCCTGGTCAGTATCCCAGGTCATGAAATTTCATGTTCTTAATTTCATTTTTAAATGAAAATATTTGGATGACTCTGCTGATAGGGTATCATATATATTTAAAAAATAATTCTAAAAATTATTTTAGCTATGAAAACTATACAATTTTAGTATGGACAAGTTGATCAAAATCTCAAAAGCCATATGCCCTTGAATGCTCCACAAGAATATTTTCTTAATAGAGAGTTAGTCTTCAAGACATCATTGAGTAGAAGTGTGGAATGAGGCACCCACTCCCTTACCACTCAACATAGTGTTTCTATAATTTTTGGATTGAATCCTCATGGTTCTATGAAGTTTGGTCTCAATGAAATTGGAATGAAAATGAAAAATGAAGCAACATTTCATGTAATCAATACCCAGCTAACTTCATTATCTTATTTTCTAAGATAAAACAAGCATCTGAATAACACTTTTTAAAGGTAGAAAAGACAGGTTATCTTTAAAAAATTTTTAAAAAGCCATTAAAATGGGTGAATGCAGATAGTCCTTTCATAGGCATAAATTAAAATTCCAAAAGCATTGTCATATGTGAATATTCCTGTTCTAGATCCTTTTTTTCCTTTTCTTTTGTTTATTTATTTATTTTTTTAAGAAACATAAATGTGTGGTTGCCTCTATGCACCCCCTACTGGGGACTTGGCCTGCAACCCAGGCATGTGCCCTGATTGGGAACCGAACTGGTGACCCTTTGGTTCACAGGCCTGTACTCAATCCACCGAGTCCCACCAACCAGGGCCAGATCTTTTTTATAGTAACACTTGAATCTCATCTTTGGGCAGTATATTTGGCTGTTGTATGGAAACTATATGAGTCTAAGTTGAGGTATAAACTATTTTTCTGCATCCTTGGATTAATAGGATGGTGATTTTACTTAGAAATATACAACGATACCTGATATTGAAGAAACTCTTGTATACAAATAACTTTTTCTAAGTAATTTTTATGACTTTTATTTGGATAAGTTTTAATTTTATTGAGAATAGTCACATATTGTATTAAAAAATAAACAACCAACCAGTGTCAAATTATAATTTACTGACATAGACTTATGCTCCTATATTAAAATTACACTGGTCATCACTTGTCAGCCTTTTGGCTATGATCATGTGTCAAAAATCACATTGTTTACATTTTGATTACATAGAGAAAAGTTCTGTAAGTGTTAGCTCATTTAAAATGATCACAGCTATTTTTTCAAAGAAATAAATTCTTATAAGTATCAAGATTTCCAGACACTGATTGCTTTATGTTACACAATGAATGAGTCATTCAATGAAATAAAAAACAATTTATTCCAGTATAAGCAGAATCAGATAAGCTAATGATATTAGAAAAACAATGACAACATCTAACACATATGATAGAAAAGTGAATTTCTGGGGGTATTTTATAAATGTGCATGAAGTAATTTACTCTTAGAGTATTGACACATCCTGCTCTTCAACAGAAGGGAAAACAGCAAGTCAGAATGTGAAAGACATAGTAGAAACTCATTATTATATTAAGTTCCTTAATAATAAGAAGCGACATAGGAATGATTCTACCTTTTCCAGCATTAAGGACATTAAAGCTAAATGAGGTTAAATCATTATAAAATGAGGACACACAATGGGTGTACTAAATAAACATGGGTGAAGATTATCCAGCATCTTCTCTCATGTTCCCATTACTGTCTTTCCTTAAAATTATAACCACACTGACATGGGTTAATTCACCTTTATTGTTGTTCTTATATGTAGGAAAATGATCTTCAACTTAGATGTTTAGTTTCTCATTATTGTTGGAAATTAGGTAGTAGAGGGTTCTCTGAATTCAGTAAGTTTAGATTCCAATTCAATGCCTCTAATTTAAAATAAAATATTCACTTTCATATCATTCATTTTTATTGTGATCTTATAGCTTTTATGGATGCCAATCTAATTTCCATTTCCTTTTCTTTGCCAGTGAACTGATGAGAAGCACATTTAATTATCTATGTAATAGTTCAAAAGGAAATAATTGTACTTTGATAATGAGAAAGGCTGTGACTTCATGGCTCTTTCTTTTGCTAGAAATGAAAATCTTCATTTCCATCAATAGTAGGGTATGCACAGTACTCCAATATATCCTGTTCAGAATGTTCTTACAGTGTCTTCTCAATGAAAATTTCCAACACTGTTTTTTCTTTCTCTCTTTTTTCTTTAATAAAACTTCCTTTCTTAACCAGAGTCCTGATGAGTCTTTGCTACCAGCTTGTTGTATGTATAGCATTTAATAGTAGCACACTATCTTAATCACACAACTACCCACAGAGTATGAAATCTCATTTCATAGATGAAGAAAATTAAATTCAGAAATAAAATGATCTTCCTAAAATTGCAGCATCTAAAGGAATTCTCAATTCTTCTTCTCTGTGTTATCAGGCACCTGTGTCCTTTCTTATTATATCTGTCACCTTACACTAACCCAGAACAAGTCTAATAATCCAGAGTATTACCCAACTTTAGTCTACCACAATTATTTATATGACCTGAGTGAAATAGCAGTGAACTGTTTCCTAAACTGGACTATTTGTTCATGGTGTTTTCTTACATATCTAAGAGTTAGTAATGCATCTTTCTCATAAAAAAAAGTCATCTGTAAATCAGAATGCATGCGCTTTTTACCAAATGCTTGGTAAAAACTAATGAGGTTAAAAAAGTCAAGACTCATTTAACCTCACCGAGCCCCCATCTTCTCTTCTGAATAATTTGAGTTCAGAAGAGGAGATAGAAGCTCACTGAGGAATTTGAAGAGGACAACTTAAAAAATGTCCCTCTTATTTGTCAAAGTCATGTCTCTGTTGGGATGGATTTATAAGAAAGTAAAGAGGGAGGTCTCATGCAGTAAGTGGAGACCAAGAACATGTGCATGCACATTACATTTGGAGGCTATGGTGGTGGTTCCTCATGCAATGACAAGAGCATGAATTTACAAGGTATTGTGATGATCTACAAGTGTGGAGAAAGAATGAATCAAAGGGGTGTTGGACAGAAAGATGTGACAGCTGCTGGTGACTGATCATAAATTAGGATTGGAGTCACAGGTGTTCTCAAGGTTTAGTGGAAAGGAGACCCAGATTGGAAAGTCCACCAGGTTGAAATGGAGGAACTGAGGACCACTCCTTTGAGTTTTAGGTGAAAGTGATGATCATGGGATTAAGTTTCAGACTGAGAATCTAGTAATCACCAGAGCAGAGTAACATAAAACTTAACAGAAATTGATCAAGCAAGACACAAGCAGAGTTAGACTGAGCATCTGCAAATCCTGGGTGTGCTCTAGCACAGTGGTCCCCAAACTTCTTGGCACCAGGGACTGGTTTCATGGAATGCAATTTTTCCCAGGAGGGAGAGGAAATAGGAAGAGACAGGAGTCAGAGTTCAGGCAGTAATGGGAGCAAAATTTTGCTCACTAGCCTACTGCTCACCTCCTGCTGTGCGACCTGGGGGTTGGGGATCCCTGCTCTAGTTGACCAGAGTTTCTGAGGAGAATGTGATTGTAGTGCTGGAAGAGTGGCCTCACAGGGTGATGGACAATTCTGGGCAGAGACAAGACTCTCCTCCGCCTATGCACACACAGTTCCTTCTCTGCTTTATCTGGTGTGCCCTAGTATTCCTCAGCCACTTCAGACTTTCAAAGTCCAGGTACTCCACTATGAAGAAGTAGGAGGCATTGTGTGCCATTTCTGCTCACTCACTTGGACCAAAGTCTTTCTCTATGTTTTTCCCTCTAGCTCTTTGCTTACATTGATGGTAAATTCACACTGATGGAAACAGCTTTAAAGTCCAAGACTTCATTCTCTGCCTAACCAAACTGATGTGGTTCATCTTACCTTCACATTTATCCATCTACATGCTCAATTGCTTGGTAATTTACAGTGGTTAATGAATGTTCAGTGGAGGAATAAATGAACAAATAAATGAGCAGAAAATCAAATATTTGAGCAACACTCATACTCATGGAGGTTCAAAGAGCATAAGTCAAGGAAGGGAAAAAGTCATACCATCTTCAAGGGCAGGATGAAAGGCAATACCTTCACCATCTCACCCTCTGTGTGGATAATGGGGGATCCTGCGGTGTCCAGACAGTCGTCATTTCTGACAAGATCTTGACCTTAAGATTCCACAGGGAGCACCCCTTAAACAGCAAGGTTTTAGTTGACTGTTCTATGCATGTGCCTCTTGCTAATAACAGATGCATTAGAGAATGCCAACAGCTCATATTAACTCAATATTCTCTGAATTTCAAAAAAAAACACTGCAGGTTTAACAGATGCAAATAGGGAAGAAGACCCCCCCAAATTGGTATGATGAAAGAATGAACCATTTATGTAATGTTCCAAGCTGTGAAACTCAATGCTAAGGCTCCAATTTATTAAGGAATCTGCTTCAATGACAATTCTAATACATTATTTACTTCCATTGTTATTTTAGGTAGTTATAATCACTCTCACTTCCCAATATGCCACTCAACTGCTCACATTTAAGTATCTGTCACTTGCATCTTAGAGTTACATATATCATTTACTTCCTCAGAACCCCTCGCTCCTATTAATTTTTTATTGAATTGCTATTAACCTTCACCAGGGGCAATTATTTCTTTTCTTTGGCTATCTTATTCATTTTCTTGTAATTTCTCTAGGTTCTCTGTTCGGCATTCACATATAATTCTGACATACTTTATTAGTTTGGCAAAATTGTGAAGAGAAAGTGACAGAAAAGCACACATAGAAGTGCTAAGATTTGTGAGGAACCATTTCATTAACCCTCTAAAGGATGGTGATATTCTACATTTTAACTTACTGTGCATAGGAAAACAAGTCCTCCAAGACCACCCACAAAGAAGCTAACACTACTGAGATATGAGAATAGGGGCTTCCTAATTTTTCTCCTGTAAAAATAAGCCTAAGAGATGAGAAATAGGATGACAAAGACAGTGATTACCTTTGCACAGGCACCCAACTGAGTCCATATAGGGAGCAAAACATGTGAGAACTTCTAGAAGGTGGCTCTTTCCAGAGTTGGCAAATACACAGCAAAGGTAGTGAAGATTCAATAATCTCCCAGGAATTCTAAGGCCTAAAGAGGCAAACGAGACTCTGTTCTGATTTCTGCACAAATGTGCAAACTGTGACCTTGACCTGGCTTTACACACACCTTTGCCTTCATCCTTGACAAAGCATTTGTGTTGGTTCAGGTATAGCTGGTATGTTTACTCCTCCATTGCATACAGATCTGAAATAACCTTCCTTTTCTGATCTGCTAGGTAGATTCATACTTTCTTGAAGATACACTCTGAAAACCACTAATTTGTGATGCTTTCTCCAAGGACCTCGGGGAACATCAACTACTTCTTCTTCTCTTTGTTAGCATCTTTCTTATGTAATTACCTGAGTTCTTACAACATTGTATATTCTGACTCAGGATTTTATTTGTTAGTATTTCTAGAAACTTGACATTCATTCACTGCTCACTGAATGCCCATGAATGAATGTAATAAATGTGTGTAAAAATTACCATTATCACTAATCACTAATTTGAGATTACCTTTTGAATTTAGGATTCCCTATTTTCATTTCCCTCAAGGTGGCTCCTTGAAAGCATAGGTGGCCAAGGACCTCACCAGTAGACCCTCACAGATCACAGCGGGACTACAACCTTATTTTAACTGTTCTCTGTACTCAGTCTTTCCCTGTGGCCAATCCTATGCATAATTTTGAAGTTTACTTTCCGTGGATACTTATTCCTATCTAAAATGGTATAGCAATCCTTGTTACCTGTTTGATAAAATATTAACTTAATATTTCATTGCAAGCTCCTCCCCATATCATGTCCTCCACACTATTAATACATACATTGCTCTGAGCTGAGGTATGAGGTATGTTCATCCTTGATGAACAGGTTGCTTACACTGAGAAACCCCTCCTTACTGATGGCCCTGCAGCTTTCCTCTTGCACTCACTTCCTGATCAGGTCTCCTAATATTCTGTCTTATTTAGCAAGGACTGCAGCTGTTAGAACTGTTTCCTCATATACATCTCTTGTGAATTTGTTTTATTCCCCTCTCTTCCATATTGTCTCAAGGGTTAGTTAGGAAAAGAGTATAAACTTTTTTTTCTGTACCTCTTCCCTCTCTTATTTTGCACTTTGCTAGAAACAACATATATACTTTTTCTGTTTCTTTCTTAATTGTGCGCTTTGCTAGGTAAATGTATATACCTTTTTGCATTTCTTCCTTCTCTCATTTTACATTTGATTTATTGACAAATGTTCCGCCCACATTTTGTTACTTTATGTACACAGGACACCATGTAACTTCTGTATAAAGGCCTTACTCTCTGTGTTGCCTTCTAATTGTTTCTTTTATGTAAGAGTCAATCTATGGGCTGTAAAACTTCACAGCAGAAATTGATTTCTATATGGAAAAATCACTGGAGTGTAGTGGGAATGTACTGACTGATATAGGAGTCAGAAAATTCAGGTCTCAGTCCTGCCCCATGAATGATTTGCTGGAAATTATCTTCTATGATCATCATTTTCTCCATCTGTGAAGCAAAAAAATAAAACATCGATGTTATGAGAATTAAAGGAATTATAGTGTGTGGGAATATTCTGTGAATTAAAAACATTTTAAAGATTTTATTTATTCATTTTTAGAAGGGAAGGGAGGGAGAGAGAAAGGGAGAGAAACATCAATGCATGGTTGCCTTCCGTGTGCCCCCTACTGGGTACCTGCCTGTAACCCAGGCATATGCCCTGACTGGGAATTGAACCAGGGATCCCTTACTTTGCAGGCTGGCTGGCACTCAATCCACTGAGCCACACCAGCCAGGGATTTTTAAATTAAAAAAAAAAAAGATGTTCTGTGAATTTTAATATGCTAATATAAGTAAGGTATTTCTTCTTATTAAGGGTTCACATTTCTTTTGTTGGTAGGATCTGCTGTGCACAGATCACATTGTCAGGAAAGGCTCGCCTAGAGACTTGGTCAAATTTGGTGGGTCATGTTTCCTACAGTTTATAAAGTCTTAGCTGGAAAGTCACATTCCTCAGCTTGTTTTTTTTTAAATTTTTTTATTTTAGTTTATTCAGTACAGTTTCTATCCTTTATTCCCATTCCAGCCCGCCCACCCATTCCTCCCCTCCACCCTCCCCTTTCCAACCCCCCTAGTTTTGTCCATGTGTCCTCTATATTTGTTCCTGTAAACCCTTCCCTTCTCCCCTGAAATTCCCTCCCCTCTCCCCTCTGGTCACTGACTACCTGTCCTCTATTTCAGTGTCTTTTGTTACATTTTACGTGTTTCTTTGTTTTGTTGTTTAGGCTCATACCCTTTGCAACAGCAGGGATGGAGCTGGAAAACATTATGCTAAGCGAAATAAGCCAGGCAGTGAAAGACAAATACCATATGATCTTGCCTTTAACAGGAACCTCAGCTTGTTTTGTGTTTCTCTTTAGGATAGAACTTCTTACCTTGCGATGTAATTTCTGGCAGTGTTTTTCAACGTTTTTAACCTGCTCATTAAACATGCCCTCTTGTAGTCCTAAATCTGCTTTACCAGTATCCGTTGTGCCACACCTATGTCCCTGTCATACCTGGAGCCCCCTTTGTTCCCCATCGTGCCCACACCTTAGTTCCAATGAGCTCCGCTTCCCCTCTGCTGGTTCCAAGGAGAAACACACTTGCTGGCCTGCCCCCAAACACATGCCTCCACCCACGGGAGACCCCCTGCAGCAGCACCTTTCCACCAAATCCTGTAGCCCCACCGCCGGCGGCACGCCCCCCCCCACCAACTATCTTAACCCCAAACCCCAGTCTGCCTGCACCTTAGTTCCCGCGGCACCCTCCTCCCTCCCAGCCAGCCCAGCAACCCCCTCTCCAGCTCGCTAACACCTAGGACCACCGTTCCTGTGTCCTAAGGCGCAGGTGTGTTCACCCGATGGGAGGCCTTTGAAAGTGAGCATTTTCTCCCAGCCTCTGTATTCTACTAGATCTCAGCCCCAAACCCTGTGCTCACGCCCTGACTTCGGGGGGAGGGCACGGCATGGCAGGGAAATGTGGGGGAGAAAGGCCACAGGCTACATCTGTGCACCCCAACAGAGCTTGAACGCCAGGATTTGCATTTCTGGCTTCCCCAAACTTGGCCACCCAGGACCCCCGCCTTGGGTTTCCTCATGCCCAGCGCTCCCATCTTCTGGCCCCTGGATGGAGGACAGGGTCACCTCCAGGACTAGGCAGGGCCTCTCCCCCTCACACTCAGATTACCCAGCAGGGTGTGAGCATGGCTTCTAAAAGGGCTCCGTGGTCTGGGCAAGGTGACCAGCTTGCCTGCTGGGTGTAGAGGTGGGGATTCTGTTGAAGACCTCTAGCCATCCAGGGCCCTTGTCGCCTCCAGGGCGTGGAGCAATGGAGGCTCTTATCCCGGCTTCTCCTCAGAAGCCCACACCTCTGGCTGTTGTGTGTACTGCTGTGCAGATGTGTGGGTGTCTGCGCGCGCAGATGTGTGGGCACGTACTTGTGTGTGTGCGAGTACGCCCCGCTCTGTGTAGATTGTGTGCTTGTGTGCAGATGTATGTGTGTGCAGATATGTTTGTGTGTGCCAGAGCGCGTTTGTATGTGCGCGCGCGCATCCCCGCCCCGGCCTGGCGCCAGCGGACCGGAGGGAGACAGGAAGGAGGAGTTATGTAGATTACCGATGAACGTTCTGGAGGGACTTGAGCCTCTGCGGCCCTTCCGAAGGAGCCCAGCCGGAGGCAGTGGAGAAGACTGCTCGCTGGGCAGACTCGCCGGCGGGACACTAAACGGGGTCGGGCGGGGCACTGAGCGACCACGGTGACTGCGGGCCGCTGCTGACCTGACGCGCTGCTCGGCTGCAGAGCGAGGCCCAGCCTCAGGGCGGGTGACCTGCGGGGTCCTTCCCACCAGGACTTTGGAAAGGAAGCAGGAGGGAGGGAGGGGGACGGTGCCGGGAAGTCTTGAGTCCACTGGAGCTCAGTCCACTATGATCCTACTCGCCCTTGGCTCTGGAAGACAGCTGGATTTCGTGCATCACCCGGGGGCGATTGTTTTGCAAACCTTGCTTTGGATTTTGTGTGCTGCCGTCTGCGGAACAGAGCAGTATTTCAATGTGGAGGTAAGGGTACCACGCTGGCCGTCTTCCCCTGGCTGGGCCGCCCCAGACACAGTTGATTCTCCTGGGACCGGGCTGCCCAGAGCAGCCGGGGTCTGCACAGTGTCTTCTCTAGCCAGATCGAGTTGCGTTTCTCCATCTCGTTCACGGATGCGCGCAGACTAGACCAAGTCTGTTATCACCGCGGCACAAAGGATGCTTCATGCTCGGCCATAGTGGTGCGTTCCCCTGCCAGGGCGAGAGGCCGGCGTGGGGCTCAGGGAAGCAGCTGGAGTTTAGGGTGAAATTAGGACCCAGGACTGGCTGTCTAGCACCCCTACTGCGTGGGGCATTGTTTCAGGAACCTTCCTCCCATTCTGTGCCTAACAAAGGAGGTTAAAACCAGAATCTGGAAGGCGTGGGGGTGGGGTGGGGGGATGATACTTGCTGTGTTTGATCTCACGCTGCTCTGTGACCCAGCACTTGACCAGTCTTTTTCTCATTCAGACCTAAGTTAATGCAGGGGAACAGGAGCTGGCGACACAAAGTACGTGGAATCAGCTCTTGTTAAGTGTTCTCCCCTCCCCCTCCTCGAATATCAAAGTGGCCCAATGTAATAGTTCTGAGGTGTGTTTTTAATTTGATTTCACACTATCGTGGCAAAATGGGGAGTTTTTTTACTGTCATTGGCTTTGCTTTGATAGCTTTGGAAACAGGCACAAAGTGGAAGGGAACTTAGAGGTAAGGACTTGCCAGACCTCTGCAGAAGTGACCCTGCTGTCATCAACTCTGCACCAAAGCTAGTGAGGAGCCTGTGTCCATTTGGGCTCTGACCCAGGGTTATCACACACGGTGGAGAAGAAGGGAAGAGGGTCTTGTAAACAAAATACTCCTTTTTGTTAGGTCTCTGTCTTCTGACATCTGAGAAAAATTAGGAGTAAGTCTGAAGAATCACTGGATTTTTTTTTTATCTTGAATTGGTGATCCTTCAAGGCTCACTGTCATTTAGTTGGGAGTGTGTTTGCAAAATTGCAGGACCTGTTGCAGTATGTGAACGGGCTTCACTTCATGGAACATATTTACATATGAAGTGTGCCTAAGTACCATGTGAAAGGGCACATGCTCATATCATTTCTCTGTTTACAGAAATAATTATCAGGGTTCCATGTCATAAGTGTGGGTTGGTAGAGAAACAAAGTATTTGAAAAAGTAACAACTATTATGGAATGACTTAAAGAAATTAAAGGATGTTAAGAATGATTATGTTATGCAAAAACCCCAGTATGAAAACCAAAGTTGTTTAACTCTTTGAAAAATGCCACTTTATTTTTCTGGATAGGAAAAGAGATGGAAAGGGGATGAATGTCCACACTGTTCTTGATAGCAAATTCAAACTTGTGGAATTACATTACATGCCACAGATAGATGTTTCTATCTAATACTTAAGTCAAGAGATAATGCAATGTTGAAATGACATAATTAGTTCATAGACTGCAGGATGAAAGTGGCAGGCAGTCATTTATAGTGTTATAAACATACAGTGCTCTTGGTGATGGGGGTGAGGTGGGCACAAAGAAGTGCTAGGTTTTCTCTTGCTTACTGTGGCCTGGGAGGCCTGCCTGTTTGGAAAAGGCTTAGATTTTTTTGCAGACATCCTTGGGGTAGCATCAGTGTTTTCGGGCTGAAAATATACATTTGATTGGATTCCTTCATAGTTTGAACCACTTAATTCAATCAGATATTATTATTATGCAAGAAAAAGTTATGATTTTATCCCCAGAATTTTACTTTTAAATTTCCATGATAGTTTCCTTTTTTAAAGATATATGTGAAAAATGGTTTGCCGAACAAATAGCTTTTTCCCATTTTTAGAGCATTTAAGTTATTTCACACATTTATTATACAATGCAAAGATTATGAAAGATGAGGCTTGTGCCATCTGACACCTTAAAAAGCTTTTCTAATGGAGATTTTGTAATGATTTAGAGTAGACTATGTTTCATTGTATTTCTCTTAAGCAGTTTTCTTTAAAGCACATGAGTATATCCTTATTTGTGTTAATATACTCCCTGATATATGATGACATCCTTTCTTTTCTCCAATAATAAGAGTAACTTTTGGTTAGTTCACCACTGTAAAGAATGTGGGATGATAGAATATTCTCTGACATGAATTTATGACCAATTCACTTATATTAGATGCTTCTTTTTGGTAGGAAAGACTAATTAGAAACATAGGCCATTACGTCTTTCTTCAGAAAAGGCACTTAGATTGTGTTTCTTGTTCATGGTTGCAAGGCCTACACTGGCAGTGCTTCATTTGATTGATTGTCAAGGACAGTCTTAAAATAATAAACAGTTATGGTAACAATCATGCATGAAGCTCATATGATCGCAATTTTTTTGTAGCAAACATGCTAAGTTGTTATAGTTGGAAGGCAGCTTTGAGAGATGCCTTTTCTGCTGACCACAGAGATTACAATGCTTTATTTCTCACCCAACTTCACAATTGGTGGGACCCCATCCTTTTTATCTTTGTAATTTAAGATTTAAAAAACTGTTCTCCTTGAGGTCAGAAATTGGGTAGAAATATTCATGTTAACCCTTTCCTGTCTAAATTTTAAAAGTACAAATATTCAGAATTATCCATCATCAGAACAGAAGACATTTTTAATATGTGGATGAAATGCAGAGAGAGAGTACATTTTTTATTTTGCTTGTTTTTGTTTTTAAGAAGGAAAAGGAATATGTACAGCTGAGGAAGGGTCAGACTGCAGGGGACGCAGTTCTCCCCTATCTCATGTATTGCAGGCAGGCCCTTGTGAATGCCATATTTTCAGTGCGCATCTGTTTAAAGGGTTTTGTATGTCAGGGAGTGGGCCTTCCACGTGTAAGAGTTAGCGGGTATGCAGGAGGACACTGTTGGTAGTGACTGCAAGGCAGGCTGCTGTCATTGGACAACACTTGCATCACAGCTGGTCATTGGTCGGGGAGGATAGTGTGTTGGCAAAGAATCATGTTTTAAGCTCTAAAAATCATTTTGTCTATAGAACAATTTTCTTGTTACAGTTTTTATGATCCTGGGCTAGCTGGCTGTCTTGCTTTCCTTCTTTCTTTCTTGTATATGGCAAACATTTTTGTGGTGAAATTTGAAACTATAGTTCATGATAGTAATAACTTCCAGCTTTAACTTTGATAGGTTGTCAAATGTTAAATAAATGAACCATGTATTTTATGGTATTTAAAACAATAGTACACATTTTTAGTGAGAAAAATTATTTAATCAAATTTAATAGTAAAATAAGAATATAATTCTCTGAATGATGCATGTATCAAAGCATAAGAAGATGATTACTTTTTGGACAAAAATCTTAATAAAGGAAAAATGATTTTGTTGTTTTAATTAAAGAAAGAAGTGAGATTCTGGATTTCAAAATGATATTTTATGACAAGCACTGTGTCCTACATTTTCATTTTTCTTTCTCTCTCTATCTATATATATAAAAATAAATAGATATAAATAGATATATATAAATAGATATATAAATAATATATAGATTTGATTTATAAATAGATATAAATAGATATATAAATCATATCTATATATGATTTAGTATTTATTTACTTTTGTTTAGTTCATCTGAACCTACTTAAAAGGTCAGTGTTTGCTGGAATAGCTGTGTGCTACATGTGTATTTTTTAATTTTTTTTATTTTAATCATTATTCAAGTACAGTTTCTATCCTTTACTCCTTTTCCAGCCAACCCACCCATCCCTCCCCTCCTCTCTCCCATTTCCAACCCCCCTAGTTTTTGTCCATGTGTCCTTTATATTTGTTCCTGTTGCATGTGTATTTGACAGTGAAGCATTCCAGAGAGAAAAGTTGATATTTTGCAGATTTTAAAATATCATATGTTGAGGCCACTTTTTCACATTTCTTATTTCCTCCTGTGCCTGTGATCAACATTATTTAATTTACTTATGGAAGCATGGTTTTCCCAGTATCTGGTTAGCCTCCTTGAGTAAGGACACTGTGACTATAACCCATAGTTTATACTGGTCAATGACAGGGCCTGTGTGAGTGATTCATAAAGGTTTCTATGTGCTGCCAGACACCAAGCTTTTCTAGTCACCCATACTATGTGTTCAGATGCACATAGGGCCAAGGATGCTGACGAGGAGCTAGGGAGGTTCCATGGTCTTCAGTTCCCAGCTTTTCCTGTATGATCCTCCTAAACCATTTGGCTGTTTAGGGCCTGGTCAGGATGCCCAGATTCAGGTTATTTGTGAAGCCTGTGCAGGTGAGCAGATGCTAGAGAGGCAGGTTGTCTTCTTATCCCCATGAGAAATCCATAGAGACAAGCCTGCCAAGCTCAACCTGTCTATTATACAGCTGGTTTTTCTCTGTTAGTCTCCTCTCCCTGCCATGGAAGCATAGAGTTGGCTTCAATAACACTTTTTAAAGTTTTTTTTAATTTTTTTTTACTTTAGAGAGAGTGGAAGGGAGGGAGAGAGAGTGGGAGAGAAACATTGATATGAGAGAGAAACATCGATTAGTTGCTTTTTGTATGTGCCCCAACCAGGAACCAAACCTGCAGTCCAGGCATGTGCCCTGACTGGGATTTGAACCCTCAAACTTTCAGTTTGTGGGACAATGCCCAACCAACTGTGCCACACCAGCCTGGGCTTTTCTATCTCCCCTCCCCTCTTTTCCTCACTCCTAATGTCCTCTCATCTCCCCTTTTCTTTTCTCTTCTTTTCTTTCATTTTCTTTTCCATCTTTTGTCCTTCCTTCTTTTTCCCTGTTCTTTTTTATGTCTGGAGCCAGATTGAAAGCAATAAATCTAAAGTTTCTATTTTTCCTGATTCATGCTATATTAGGGTTATTAACTAGAAAATTTTAATGCACTTGTTCAGTGGTATGGTTCTTTTCTCTGAAGTTGGCTGAATCAATTACTTTATGCAAATTTATGTCACTGCCTACTTTAAGTGTACCTGTTCAGAATAATTGGTAAATAACCAACTGCAATTATTTGGGGACCAAAAAAGAGCCATTGAACATTAGAATCAATTGGTTAAATTTACTCAATGTTAGAAGAGAAATATTTTTTCATGATCCTTCAGGAACTTTCTGATCCTTCAGCATGTATTTCAAACTGAGAAAGTCATTTTTTATGTTACTTTCCATCATGATTTATTTTAAATATCAGTGAATGCAATTATATCCATTACATTTCTTATTGTGGAGTAGTATAGTGATTAAGAACACCAGAATGCCTGAATTTTAATCTCAGCCCTTCAATTTACAAGCAAATTATTAAGTTTACAACAAACAAGTTAATTAATCTATGTAAGCCTTATTCTGCACATCTGTAAACTGAGGTTCCTAACAGTATCTGCCTCATAAAGTTATTTTGATGACTAAATAATTATATGTTTATCACATTAGATAGATGGATGGATGAATAGATAGATGCATAGGGAGATACAGCGATAGATACAAAGCAAAATGATTATTTATAGATAGGAACATGCATTTGCATAGTTAAAATCTCAATACTTTTTTATTTTTAAATTTTTATTACTTGTAAATATATTTTAACCCTCACCTGAGGATATGATTACTGATTTTAGAGAGAGATAGAGAGAGAGACACACACACAGGGACAGACAGACATCAGTGTGAGAAACATTGATTGGTTGCCTCTTGTACATACCCCAACCAATGATCTAACCTGTAACCTTTTGGTGTATAGGAAGATACTCCAATCAATGGAGCCACTCGACCAGAACAAGATGTCATTATCATTAGTAAAAAAATAAATGATGATTTAAAAGTAACTGGCATGATAGCATCTAATTATGTAAAAGTTAGGACATACCAACTGGTCTAAGAAGATTTTCTTTTAATGCCTTTTTTTTATTTTTGTAAAGTGTAATATACTGAAAGTCAACCAAGCCAACATCAGTACATTTTCTTCCCATGGGTTTTTTCTTAGACAGTTTAGTTCAGCAAGTGATTTTCACATTTTGTCTTGTCATCTGTTACTATCACGGAATGTCAAATTCAGCTCACACCTTCTTTTGCAAGACTGAGCTTGCTGAAATCTGTTCATCTTTCCTAATACCATAAAAGATAAATAGGCCTTTATGATTTGATGGCCTGTTTCTTTTCATTGGTTTGAGGCTTACCTGCCTCTAATCCACAGAGTAGGACTACATATATAACTTAAGCCAGCTCTGGGTTATACTCAAAATTCATGGCATAAAAGTCTTTTTATTTTTAATTGATAGAAGAAGGAGAGGGATGGGCAAAAAAGGTGTTAAAGATTTTTTCTGCAATGATAATGAATTATTTTGAAAAAGCAGTGCTCTTGTCCATGTACCACTGGGAATAGAAGATAACTGGCAGTGTAGCGTGATGATCCCAGGACATAGGACAAGAAAGTGGGCTTTAACTTCAGTTCTGTACTAACATAGCTTTGATCTTGGATAAGTCATTTCTTCACTGCTTTTACCAGCAAAAGTGAGAATTCAACTAAACTCTCATGAGAGCCATTTCCAATTTTGAAACTTGACTCTATTTAGCCTTCAGGCTTTGATTCCACTCTGTTTAGCCTCTAGGTTCAAAGGGAGAAAATGCACACATTTATCCTATAACTTTATTAATCCTCACCCAAGGACATGCTTATTGATTTATAGAGAAAGAAGAAGGGAGGGCAGGAGGGAGAGGGGAATGAGAGATGGACAGATAGATAGAAGGAGAAAGAGAAATCGATATGAGAGATAAACATTAATTGGTTACCTCCTGTACATGTCCCAAACAGAGTTTGAAACCTCAGCCTAGGTGTGTGCCCTGACTGGGAATCAAACCCACAAACTTTTGGTGTACGGGATTGTGCTTTAACCAACTGGTTAGCACAGTTGAGCCACCTGGGCATGGATACCCTATAAATTTTGAGGCAACTGGACCACAAAGGTAGAGTGTTCATATTTTTTTTTTCTGAAATGCACGTAGTGAAATACAAAACGTGTGGCTTCCAGCTAAGGTTTGTCATCATCATCTTTAGTGGTGCAAGGTGCTCCATTTTGGAAATAATGCTAGCCTTCTTCTGATAGTAAAAACATTGACAGCAAATTAAATGTAGTTTTAAAATCAATTTTTTGCCAAGGTGGAAAACTTTAAAAATTTAATGTTAAAAACATGGTTTGCTTTTTTTGGAAAATATATATCATTTATAAGTGGAATTTCAATCATAAAAAGGCAAGTTGGAATAATACCGAAACCAGATTTTTTGGGGGGGGGGTTGTGGGGAGGGTCTTGAAATTCAAATCCATCTATCTATCTATTTATCTATCATTGAAAATATAGACATAGTTTATAGTGAGATTAAGTGCTTATACTGCATGTCCTTTTTGCCCATGTAGAAAATAATTTTGGCACATGGCTCTTTGAAGGTTATTTCTGTTCTTTACAACACATTTGACTTTGAATGTAAAAAAATAAGATTGCATGTGTTTTTAAAATATGCAGCTGATGTGAGCAGCAAAAATATTTCATGCTACGAGGATAAAATACTAAGTAACAGTATGTGTGACATTTAATTTTTTTGCCTTCCTTTTGTTTTTCTTGGGAAAGTTATTTATAGATTTTGTGGTTATTCACGAAACCATATGTGATGGCTGCTCCCTGTCATTTAGGGCTCTGAAAGGATGTTCTTTGTTTGTGTCTCACCATGACCATTTGGCATGGGCATCCTGGGGTCTGGATCTGTGGACCATCTCCATGAGCCACATACTAGGAACTAAGCCAAGAAAGTCAGAGTGATGCTGCCTTCTATTAAGTGACCTGAGGTGTAGTACATAAAGGGAGGTTAGGGGGCACAGTTGATTTGTCCACCATCGCCAGTGGACTGGAAAGACCTGGTTTTATATCAAGGAGACTTAGGGCAATCAGTGTCTTCAAAGAAATCAGTGAACACATAGTTTACGATTTAAAATGTGAGCTGTTTTTTTTTTTTTTTGAGAGCCACTAGATAGCAGTGATTGCATGTTTTGATGAACTAAGAGGAAATTAACACTTTTTGGGTAGGGTGGGAACCCTGGGTGTGATACTAGGACAAAGACTCACTGAGGACTGCTTGCCATGTGCCTCATTTTAGATGTGGAATAGGTCAGCAACTATACACTATAATGACCAGAGTGATTCTTTTATACTTATTTTAGCTAAAACAACTGATAAAATAATTTTAGTCTTATAGTTTATTAAAGGTAGGATGAATTTAATTTGATCATGCCTCTTAGACTATGTAGGGCAAATGTCCCATTTTCAAGGCTCTTGAGACTAAATTTATTTTATTTCTTCATGCTTACCATAAAACCCTATTGAATAAATATTTTCAACAAAAGTGGGGTTTAAAATAAAGGTTCTACCCATTTCTCTTTTTAAAAATATGTAAGGAATGAGCCACAGACATGTGAAACAGTGTTTATTTTTCCTTTAATGGGAAACTTGCAGATTATTATATGACTCTGATGGAGGGCAGCAGGATAAGAAAAGGTCATCACTAATGCATTGGGGATTGCTAACATTAAGATATTATTATCCACTTACAAGCATCATTCAGATTTTTGGTGTTTTTAATCTAGTCAGTTAACTGAAATACAGATAAGTGATGTAAGCCATGTTTCTGCAGACACAGATTCTCAGGAGTGATGGTCCTTTGAGTGATGTATTCAGGTGACCAAGCAAACCCAAATGACCTCATCAGGGAATTTGGTTTACTTGTGTTTCAGTAAAAGGGCAAGTACTTCCCCTTTTATAAGGAAGCTGAGTACTTTGTTGAACTTAATCTAATGTTCCCCAATTGCATGCATTTGAGGTGATGTCACGGACATGCTGCTGGTGTTCAGAGCCCAAGTCATGTCACTGGAGGCACTTTTTCCAAGGGAACTTTCCACAGTTGAATTCATACCATGTGTTAATCGTTTCCCACTGCTTGTAGGGATTGGAGACTTGGATCTGAATTAGGGTCTGATGTTCGTGCACTCATCCCATCTTCAGTATTGCCCCACAGCTCCTATTCATGGTCCTGCCTGCTTCTTCCTTTGGGTTCTGGAGGGACCTCATGTTTCAGTTCTATCATAGACACCAGGCTTGGAAAGTGGGGGACATTTCATGAAAAGACACATTTCCAGCCCCTGTTTCATTGTGAATAAAGTAGAATAGACTCAGATTACCTGCAGAATCCAATGTGTGTACAATGATTTGGTTGAAATTGAGAACAAACCTATAAAAACCCCTCTCAGGTACAGATAACACTTGAATGGAGGGCTGAGTACTTTTAATGTTGCAACAGCTCAATTCATAAAACTCAGTCAACCTGTGCCTGAGGGTGGATTGACATGGAGCACTGGTTTCACGGGTGATTCAAGCACATTACCTCAGCAGCCTCTGCCTGCTTTTGACCAATCATAAGTGGATTTGTGACATTTATGATTTTCCTGTGGCGCAGGTTTGTAATGCCAGCACTGAGACAGTGATAAGCCATCTCCTTAAGTCTGGCTAGGGTATGTCATTCTTGGTGAGAACTGGTGTACAGAAACAATGATACACTGGTTTCATTGTCTAAATTAGACAGGGTCAAAATAACATGGAAAATGGGAGTGCTCAGTATTGACTTTGACCACCTTTTTTTATTGATAACAGAGCCAGTGTTGTCATTTTCCATGTGCATGATTTGTTCATATATAACTCATTTATAGGTCATTGCAGTCTGTAAGTTAGCCTTGTTGTTTCATTCTCACAAACAAGGACTCTGAGGCTTAGAGAGGTTAGGAGTTGCCAAGGCTTATGTCGAGTAGTCCAGCATCAGCCTCAGGCAATCTGAACAGCATCAGCTCTCACCTAGGAGTCCAGGTGAGAATTAACATCCAGGTTCCAGAAGAACAGTGAGATCCAGTTCCATCACTGTCTTTTTAGTGTACATGAAAAAGAGCTCTATCCCTGTGCACAATGGATGTGCTGGTTTATATAGCACAGTCTTGCCTGGTAACAACTAAGTAGGCCACTGTGGGTTTGGGTTGTTGATTCTACATCAATTTTGTGCTGACCAAGATAATTTTATGATGTTTTTCTTATTAGGAAATTGGCAACCTAAGTTAAATTACATATGCTAGTAAATATGGCATATGGCATAATTAAATCTTAGATTACATTTAATATTAAAGTAATCATAATATCACATTCCTTAACTATTTGTCATGTTGCAGTTGACCACTAAATGTGATTTTCAAAGGTTTTAGGAAGTCTTGATTACAATCCCATATGAAAGGAGCAGAACATTGTAGAAAATTGAAAGGAACACATGGGGTCAGATCTGTGGCTGCTGAGGAAGCATGTGTATGTCCTGTGGATGCTGGACTTGAATATTTTCATACGTTGGGTAGAAGCTGCAAGAATATGTACTTTATTATTGTTAATATATTTCTTTAATTATAATATAAAGGAGAACTTTCTCAACAACAGCTTAATCCAGAGATGGATTAGGTGAGGCACCTCACAGTTTGACCTTGGGTCTGATGTCTGGTGATTGTCTTTGTTGTGTAGCAAATGGAAACTTCAACTTGGTAGTTGACAGGAGGTTTTAAAAATATTTTAATCACTAAGTTCTTTGCTGTGACAATTTTCAGGACTTAGTTTACTCATTAGCTTTTGAAAGGGGGACTGTTTCTAAATCAATTTACAAAGGTGAGAATCCAGCTTATTTTATGACATTTCTTTTTGTTAAATATCCTTTCGGCTATCTCCCACTTCCTCTAGAGGAAGTTATCATAAAGTCTGTGTGTGAGAGCTTTTGGAGAGATGCTTACAAGTCCTAGCTATAACACCACAGTTTAGTAAACATGACTGAACCAAGTTACTGATCAAGTTCCAGCATTTCCTCGGTGTCTAGAGACAATGACCCCCATCTTAAGGGTTGTTAAGACCAAAGAGGTCAAAGATGATGGGCCAAGATAAGTAACCAACTTGTGGTTTACTCTCCTCCCAGAAATAACAAAAAACATTGAAACAAGTCACTGGACTTGTAAAAAAATTTACAAGTCACTGGATGTCAGGTGATGAACAGTGGTCATCCTTGAGGGACGGGAAAGAAATGAGGAGAGCCCTGTGGTTGTCTCAGTTTATCTTGAGAGAATTTCCAGACAATAGTACTGGGAGTACAAGTTAAGTGGGACAGACTCCCTGAGTTAATGAGATGGAAGTGGGAGGATGGGGAGACCACGGTAGTGAGAATTTCACATGTTGGCGTATGTGAGGACAGAGATGCCCAGAGCCAGTTCACTGCAGGTCTACAGGGAGGTCTCCTGGAGCACTCATTTGAGAACTGATCTGCTCATTCTTGTGAAGTAATAGCTGGGGAGCTATAGGGAACCTGTCCATGTGGGATGGCAAATGTAGCCCAGCCCTATTGAAAAGCCCAATAGCATGTGGCAGCACACAGGATGCCAAACCCATGGATCAGTTCTTCCATGGAAAATCAGGCCTGCGTTATACTTAGGCTGCTTTGTGACTTGCTCTTGCTAAAACTCCCTCACCCTGAGTTGAGGCAGCAAATGCTTACTGCGTATCTTTAATTTAACTCCCTGAAGTCCATGCTAATTCTCCCAAGGATGGAAGTGTAACCAGACCAATTATTCTTATCGTTTCCTTGCATTTGCAACATTTTTCCTTGTTACTCTGTAAGAAATAATCAATAATATCCTTCCCATTGCTATCTGTAAAAAGTAATTAACTAAAGCAAACTTAAGCATAATGAATGAAAACCTTATTTGATGTGTGCTATTAGAAAGCCAAGTAAAGCCTGTCAAGGCAAGGGTCAGCACGCTCTCCCCTTGAGAGAGTGGCTGGGCCATTCCTTTTCCTCCACAGAACTCGGTAGTCTGTGTGAATTTATCTCGTCTCATCCACAATGCCTAGGACACTATTGGCTAGTGTCCACATCAGGGGGCTGGAGAAAGAGTCATTCCAAAGGATCAGAGGGATCAATGCTTGATGTTCACATGGGGCTGGGATAGTGCCCATCTCATCAGACAGACTGAGGGCCTTGTTTTTTCCAGGGAAGTGGTAGGGTCATCTTCCCCAGCAGTGGAAAAATGCCCTGGACTAGAAAATTCTCCAGTCCTGCTTAAAAGTCTTAGAGGCGGGACATGAAAGGATCAGACTGTAAGGTGCTCAGTTACTTCCCAGAACAAAGCTCAATAAGATGAACAGAAATACAGAGGAATCCATCATCTAGCAAGTTAAAATTTACAATGTCTTGTATCCAATTAAAAAAAAATCACCATGCACGCAAAGAAGCAGAGAAACACAACTGAGGAGTAAAAATGTCAGTTTGTCCAAACTGAACCAGAATTAGCAGAGGTGTGAGATTTAGCAGAAAAGAATGTTAACAGTGATTATATCTGTATTCTTTGTTCAAAAAAATTGAGAAATGGAAGATATTGAAAAGGAATTGAATTGAACTTTTAGACAGCAAAACTACAGTATGTGAGATTAAAGATGGACTTGAAATTGATGTTACTGAAGGAAAAAAGATAGTAAACTTGAAGTTAGCAATAGAAGTTATTCAGAGTGAAACACAGAGGGAAAAGGATATTTAAAAAATGAACAGAACATCAGTGATACATGGGACAGGTTCACATGGCCTGCTATATGTGTAATTGGAGTCCCTGAAAGGTGAGAGACAGAGTATTTGAAGATATAACCAGCAAAGGTTTTCTTAATTAGGTGGAAAATACATAAACTCATGTATCCAAGAAAACCAGTGACTCTCAAGCACAAAACACATGAAGAAAATGACACCATAATCAAATTTCTCAGATGATTGACAAGGAGAAAATATTAAAAAGCAGAGAGAAAAAGAGATACATTACATACAGAGGAACAAAAAATGACAGATTTTTTTTGTCAGAAATAATACAAACAAGAAGATGCTGTATGAACGTCTTGAAAATGCCAACAGTAGCAAAAACTGTCAACTTGGAATTTTATACTCAGGGAAAATATCTTTAAAGAATGAAGGCGCAAAGTAAAGATTTTTTTCAGGCTTACAGAAGCTGAAAGCTTTTATCACCAGTACACTAGCACAACATGAAATGTTAAATGCAGTCCAAAACCTGGAGACAGCCCATGGTTCATCCACACACACATGAATAACCTACACTGAGCCTTTCATGTGACAGAGTATGACTCAGTCATGATGCACAGTACAGCATGAATGAATTTCAAAATCACTGTGAGTGGACAGAGCTAGACAAAAGGTACACATGTTTGAGATTCAATTTACATGAAATGATATAAGAGGTGGATGCAAACAAATATTCATCTATAGCAATAGAAAGCAGATCAATATTTGCCTGGGACCCAAGGTGGGTAAGAGGGACTTTGATGGTGGGCGAAGAGCTTCACCGCTCTGATTGTGGTGATGGTCTCACAGTGTATGCCAAAACTTATCAGTAGTACATTTAATATGTAATCCAGTTCTTAGTATAGAGTAATCAACCTAAATTACCTCTGTTGAGACAGGTGAAAGGCAGCTTAACTGAGATGGATAAAAAGTTGCAATAAGCCTACTGACCATTGGGTTGATCAGGGGTTGGTGCTGGGCCATGTCCTACTCTCTAATACTCCTTTGGGCAGTACTGTGGATTCCTACGACTTAAAATACCTACTAGGAAACTACTGCCAGTGTTTTTCTCAAGTTCACTTCCCTTTGCTCATATCTAGTCTGTATTATTATGTCTTCTTACCCTCACTTACTCTTACTGTGCCCATGGCCAAGTTCTTTCTTCTGTCCACTGAGAGTCTCCTATCAGTGTCCTGGCACCACCCACTGCTCTGGTGTTCAGCTTGGAAGAGTGGGCAACATGCCCCCAGCTTCCTGCCCCTCCTTTTCTGGTTTTAATCAGTTGTCTCCTTTCCTAGAATGTGCATCTTCAGTGTGTTCATGTACTGTGTGTACTTGACTGCAGCCTCTTCTGAGCTTCTGTCTCTGGTCTGGACATCTTATGTCTCCATGGCCAGCAGGACCTTTCATACTTAGTCCCCACTCTTTCCAGCCTCTGTTTCCTATGATATAGCCTGGTGGTCCTCAGAATAAGGACCTCTGTTTAGGTCTAAAAATTATTGGTAACTACGAAGAGTGTTTATTATGTGGTTTATATCTATACATATTTATAGTACTAGACAATTAAATCTGTAGAACTTAAAAATATCATTTAGAAATTCATTAAAAAGAATATCTTAATGTAGATAACATTTTTATGAAAAATAAATTTTACAGAAAATTAGTAAAAAGACATTGTTTTACATTTTTCTAAATACCTTTAATAACTGGCTTGACAAAAGATAGCTCAATTCTCATATTTGTTTCTGCTTTCATACTTGCAATATTATAAACCATGGAGTGTCTGTCTGTCAACTGCAAGCAAATGAAAGTGAAAAGGCAAATGTTATCATATTAAAATAGTTTTGACTTAGCCAAATTCTCTGAGAGTTTTAGGACCCACAGAGTTTCCTGGACCAGACTGAGGAGCAACGTTCTAGCAGCAACAGTGTTTCCTCTTTTCCTCCTCGATATACCAAAGTCCATCTCCCTTAGAGTCCTCATCAAAATACCTGATGTGCTCTTTTCCTCCCTACCTTTCTTGATGGCCCCAGTACCCAGCAGACATCTGGACTGCTCCAGGCCCCATCCTCACCCCACCAAGAATGAGCCCATGATGCTTTGGTAATAACATGCTCTACTTTCTCTTCAACATACCTTTCATAATTATAATCACAGAGTATTTTATCTCACCTCAAAGTTGGATACTGATATTTGTATATAAGACCAAAGGCTCCCTCTTGAAGTTACATGGAACATCCATTAATGCCTTATTCATGGCTAAGACTTGGCACTGGGACACTCAGAAGCTAAATGTCAACTTCTTTTGTGTCTTTGCCTTTCAATTTTGACCTTCCTATCTCTGGAACCATGGAGGATAAAATCATATTAGCTGGGGGAGAAATTTCAGGGGACTTGAATTAAGTATGTTTTCTCTTTTTGCGTGGAGCATGTGGTTATGGTTAAATTTGTTATGTTAGAGTAATTTGAATGCATGTGCAGAAAATCTGTTGTAAGGTTTCTGTGTAAAGTCATTCTGTCTTTCATAGTCCATTGCAACTTGACGATGAGATAGAGTGTACATGCTGTGATCCCGTGTGCCTCACGGCCTAATGTTGCCTTGCACAAAATGAAGTCAGTGCAATAGATTCGCTGAGGGAATAAATGAGTTATACCATCCTTATTTATAGGTGTTAGTTTCAAGTTTACTATTTGTTTCAGTTACTTTATTAAAAATTTTAACTTGTACTTATTAAAAGTCATGTTTATCTTAGTTATTAATGGTTGTGAGTATCTTGGACTGATGGAATTTTTCTGGACATGTCCCTCATGTTACATAAGTTTTTCTGGTGTCAATAAACATTGCTGTTTTTATTCTACTTTTCTTCACTGATAGAACATTTATATTAATACCTATAGGCTGGCAATTAAAACTGTTATCAAATTGGTCACTTTTTTCAGGAGTGTATATCTGAAAACTTAGGGAAAATATAAAAGGAAAATAATCTTATTCAAATTCAGTGACTTCAGTTGTAGTTATCATTATTAATAAACAACAACTTCCCCAGGTTTCAAGAAAAAGTAAAAAGGATTTTACTTTCATTTCCCTGGACATCTTAATTCACTTCAGTGCATCTTTTGGGTGCATAGATGATAACTTGATATGCTTCTACTTTTGCATTCAATATCATGTACCACCAAAAGAGTGAATAGTCACCTAATAATTTCAACTTCTTTTAAATAACTTACATTAAAATTGGATCATGTTTAGTGTTCTAACAGCACAATATTGAAGACCCATGAAGAACTGACTCAAGAGATGTTAAAGTTTGATGGGTTTTCTCTTACTGAGCACCTGCACTGGTGATTGGCAGGATAGGAGAAGAGAAGACACAAGACTTTCTTCCGTCTTTTGTGGAAACATGCCCTGTCTGTACGGGTCATATCTTCCATAGCAGGAGGGAAGTTCAGCCCCCTGAATGTTAAACAGTCCTTTACTCACTTTTGCATTTAAGGGAAAACGAGTCTCTATTATAGCATCACATCGGGAATGGCAAAATTTAATGTGCCTATTGGTTGAGGACAGGAATTCACCCAAGGCTTATCGGTTTCATCCTTTTATTTTTTTAATAGTTTCTTTTCTTCTTGTTGTTTGAGTAACTTCCAGAAATTTTCTAGACACAAACACACATGCATACTGTCACTCAAAATTCATTCATTTCTTCTGTTGAAACACATTACTTAAGATTCTCTGTACATTTTTTAACATAACAATGTATTCTGGAGAACTTTTCATATAGAAAAATTTAGTATGTATGGAACAACTTTATACTTCTATGGTAACTTAGAACTTATATGAGAATTTATTTAACTATAGCCTTATTACTGGACAAATAGGTTATTTTTTGAGGTTATTTTTATTATGAACAATAATTTCTTATGCTTATTTAAGCATATGTGAGTCTAACAAAATTTCTAGAAGTGTGATTGCTGGATTAATGACTGTATTTATTGATAATTGTGATGGAATCTGCCAAATTGCTGCCCCCAAAATACATCAACTTAAAATTTACCAGTAGTGCTTGAGCATGGTTTATTTCACACACCCTGCCAGTACTTTAAATTTGTTTCCTAACGTGATGAGTGAAAAATTAATTTTATACAAAATTATTGTCCATATTTGGCATTCTAAAATATTTTAATGCATTCAATTTTTTTATTATTAGAATTTCTTTTTCCCGCTTTTGTTTATTTTGTCTTTCCTTTCTTACTGATTTACAACAGTTTTATACATATTAACAAAATTGACCCATTCTTTGTCCTGCATAATAAAAAGAATTATTGATGTTTTGATTTGGCTAATTTATTTTTTTAGATTACTCATTTATAATGTGGCTTTTAATTTTGTATTATACTTCCAAAAATCTCCAGCATTTCAAAACTGTTTCTAACATCAGTTGTTTCTTTCTCCCTCCCTCTCTCTCTCTTTTTAAAATTTAAACTTTGGAGTCATGTAAAATACTTTTTGGGAGAGGCACTGAAATTGGAATCTAACACATTTTCCCCCAAACTAACAGGTACTTTAGCACTGTATATTGATTGAGTAATTCATCTTTTCTTGAGCACACTTAGGTCTTATTGAGAACTAACACTATAAATTGCCTTCCAACAACTTTGATTTGATCTGATGAACCCTCTCGAGGGTGGCCTGGGTAGCTCTGCTGATATACCTCACATGCTATGGTAGCTACAAGGGATCCCACTTAATGTCAAACTTGTAGATAGAAATCAGTCTCTTCTGACCACATTCTTTTATCTAAAGCATTGATTATGCAGCAGGCCCAAGATCTAGGAGCTTGGACATAACACTGCTTCTGATATGGCCAGGACAGGGGTGTAGAAGGAGGAGGAGTGAAGAACTGAAATGAGTTAGGATCAGGGAGTATTTTCTGCTGTAGAGTTGTTACCTACTTGGAGACTGTTAATCATGAGTGAAGTTTCAGTGGAGAAGAGATTAAGACTCGTAATCAAGTACTAGCTGCTCTGGACAACAAAAGACAGAGATGAGAATAAACGAGGCAGAGGTTGGAATCTATGTGGTTGAGGAAAACACAAGCCAAGAGGCTTAAGTTTGGGTTAAAACAATATTTTTTTTTTGTTATACTCAACATTTGTACTCAAGAGGAGAGAAATGAGCAACTTTTTTCCTCCAGAAATTTTTCACCTGATTTTATCTGAGATGTGTCATCCAAGTGCTGAGGCTGTTGTTTTTTGTCTCCTCTTTTTTCCCATAATCTTGAGTAATGCTTTTGTAGACGAGGAATCTGTGGAACTGGCTATTGACTTGACTTTAGAACGGGCATCAAAGAATGTTCATGGTGGCAGCTGAGCAGAATCAGGGCTTTGGACATCAGTGTTCTTGTAAGAATGATGAGGAAGAGAACTAGTGTCTGAAATGGGTGTTCTGCTAGGGTGTCACTGCTCAGATACAGAAATTATCATTGTGCTAGGTGATTGATAGATGTTACTTTATTTTATATCGATTTTTGCCCACTGCTGACAAAAATACCTTGCGAAACAATAACAAGTTTTAGCCATTTTAATATTGATGTATAAATTTGCTATTTATGTATTTCCTAAAAGCCAGTTAAATGGTGCAAAGGGATAGAGAAAATATTAGGAAATACATAATGCCTTCTAAATTCAGACTTTGACAAATTAATTTTGTCTCAAATAATTTTATTGGAGTTAAGCGAAGATGTTGATACTGTAGCTGTGTCAGTCATCCCAGTTCTAGGCACTTAAATAAGAACATCTTTGTTTCCTCTTGGCTGAAATGCATCTGTAAGGTTACATTTAAACAGATTTTCTAACTATATACACACAATGTCATAGCCATGCATATATCTGTGTGTTCCTGCAGGAACAAGAGAGAATACAGCATATGTATGCATATATTGAAAGAGAGCTTTCTGAGTGATTTGGGAAATATCAGCTTTTCATATCCATCTTCGGATTTTTATCTTATTTTCAAACTTTGTAGCAAATAAGTCAGAGTGATGTTAAAAGGAAATAACTAACTGTCTTCATGCTTTCAGGAAAACTGTAATAGGAGTATCAGACACTTCAGCCCTTGGGGCTCTTCTTTTTTTTGGTCTTAAATATGAGTTATTGTAATTATAAATCTCAGAGAGACAGAGATGAGGTCATCACAGAGGGGATGAGAGAAGGCTGAGAAAGGCCTTTTCTTCAATCCACACATATTCCCTAGAAGAATTAGAGTTGCTAGAAGGAATATGTGTCCTTTGTTCTAGAATTCTTGGCTGAAGCCCAGTGAGAGGGAACCCTAGTCTTTTATAGACCTTGGTTTAAAAGAAAGGATGATATTGTTTTTATGGCAAAGTAGAGTAAATGATTTATTAAACTTTAAGGCCCTAATATCAAGCAAAAATAAAGATGCAGGTGATACCTCCTCTCACATTAATTTTTCAATTCCTATATGTCTTGGTCTTTAAACACATGCATAGAAAATAGTAAAACTCGTGATTCTTGTTTTTTTTTTCCATCTGCCATTGTTTTAAAGTCATTTTTGTGCTTGTAACTGAAGGCATGCCATTAGCTGGAAGAAAAGTCACTTAAAAGAACAAGCCTTTGATGTCCAGGCTTCTTTTGTTTCTTTTGTCAACCCTAGGGGATGCTGAGGCTTATATTCTCTGTGTGTGTGTGTGTGTCTCTCTCTCCCTCTCTCTGTGTGGGTGTCTGTCTCTCTCTCTCTCTGTGTCTCTCTCTATCTGAGAGCTGGAGGGATGGATCTATGCCATTTAGGTTAATAATTATTGGGTAATATTTTCATAGAGAAAGCTTGAGTTTTAAACTTGAAGGTACAGAAGAGTTGAGTAAAATTCCCAAAGTTTTCACTTATGGGCTGGATTCTTTATTTTCTTTATGAAAGTGGTGGTTGATCTTGTGGACATACTGCCTCTTTTCTAAAGAGACAATTTGCCTGTGCTGGGCCTACAGACATTTCCATGGCCTTCACTAGGAGGCCGGAAGCCTGGGTGTGAGACTGTGCAGTCCAGTTTGTGTTGTATCACAGACACACAGGAATGATGTCGTGGCTTGTGCTAGGAGGTGGTCTACACACACAAAGAGGCCACAGTGAACACACAGGAGGGACCATGCCTGGGTCTGAAGTTTGCAACACAGTTACTTCATTTACAGATTCGGTAATGGGAGTTAGTGAGGAATGGCTCTGTGGTGAAGAAGGGCTCTTCCTGTTTTCCCAGGTACATTTGACTATTTTTTTAAAGTCACCATTTCAGGATGTCTTACAGTTTAATAATATTGTTATAAATCACCTCAAACTGTCTCACTGGAAGAAGTAATGGCAGTTCAGTTTTCAGGTGACAGACATATTGGTAAAAGTGTGATGGGGAGGCAGAGGTGTCACTGTTGTGTTGTGTGAAAGGATCTGGGTGTTTTGTCAAGTTTCCTCTGCTCTGAGGAGGAAGGGGTTATGGTAAATGGGCCCAGCTCCCGGACCCCTCCCTTTCTAGCCTGTTACTCATAGTGGATTCAGATAGAAGACTGTGGCATGGGGTTTACATTAATTAAAGAGTTTTGAGTTGGCAAGACTTTTCATTTTTTGTCCTTCAGTATCACATTGATGAAAATGGATAAACAAAAGCATGAAACAGGAATTTAGATAGTCACTCCCTGAAGAGAAGAAGCCAGCCATGAAAAAATGAGCTGATGTCTTTGCAGTAGACTGTCTTCAAACTGGGAACAGATGCCTAAGAACAGGAGTGTAGATGAACAGGACTAAGTGCTGCCTGAAGGAGTTCCACTTCATGCCTCTGCCTATTGTACCTTCCCCCAATGGAAGGTCATATCTATCTCCATTGTCCCCTTGCACACTGACTTTAAAGTGTTCAGCTTAAAAGAGAAAAAACATTGGGTTTGTACCAAGAAAATTATAATCTGTACATATAGTGTTAGAAATGAGCAAAGACAGCTTTACCAATAAGTTGTCCATGTTTAAAACATTCAGCACATCCATTTAAAATGAATTTATAATAAGGATTTTAATAAACAACAGAACTAAATCATTCTCACCTTAGACACAAAAAATAAGAGTTAACTATGTGAGGTGATAGATATATTAGTTATGTTGATCTTGGTAATCATTCCACCATGTCTGTGTACAGCAAATCATAATGTACACTTTAAATTTGTACAATAATGTTTGTCAATTATTCCTCAATAAAGATATAAAATATCCAAATTAAAAAAGAAAATAAATTAAATTTGATTTTCAAATTGTGTGCCCATACTGTGTATGTGTTTGAAATGAGATGTCAGTTGTATAGTCATAAAGTAACACTCATTGTTTTTGTACAATAAGTAGCACTCTGCAGAGACTTGTTATCAATGCCAAAGTTTTGGTCACCACCTCTTGCTGTCACTTGCTATAACATGGAGCTATGGGTCTCAGAGTGTGAATGAGCCACCCGCAGGGGCTATGGACAGTGATGAATCCTTGCCTCCTTCTCTGGAATGAACATTTCAAGTGGTCTGAGGTCAACCTTCCAGTTCCAGGTTTTGAGAAGTTCCACTTCCCCCTTCGTGGCTGTGGTGTCACCATGAACCTGGCTCTGGGAAGCACTGTTACAGAATCTCCTTAAGGACTATGATATGAGCAGGGGCACATTTCTCCCTCTAAATTGAAGTTAGGTTTATTGGCCTGTGACTCTCTGGTTCATCGCTTGTTCCCCTGTAAACTTGGAAATCACATGCAGAACATTTTCTATCTCTGAGGCTGCACCTAGAGGTGTGGATGGACCCTTCTCTCACTTTCCCTAACCTGTTATGTGGGGAATGGAAGCAGAAATGCTCCAGGGCTGAAGTTTTACCAGAATCTACTCACAAGTTCCTGCTATGTTTTTCTCCTGTTTTCCTAACACTGACCTTGTAGTGGCCTCCCCTCATCTCTCTTCACCTTCTCACCCCTGTGCTCAGGCACAGGAAGAATTCAGCTTCCTATTCCACTCTGCTCACCATCACCTCTTTTCTTCTCCTTTCTGAGAGGCCTTTGCTTCCTGTATGACTGAATGTGCTGAAGTCACTTGCATATAGTGGTCTTGTCATGTTTAGTTTTGTTGAATATTTTTTCTCCAGTTGTCTTCATAGATTTGGCTTTTTTGTCTTGAAAAATAGCCAGTGTTTATTGAACACTTCGTGAATTTGCCAGACCAGTGCTAAATGGTTGATATTATTGTATTCCATTTTTAACTCTGTGAGGTGTATAAAATATCATTACTACACTCTTTATACAGACAAGAAAACTGAGGTCACAGAGAAGTTTAGAAACTTACAAATCAATACATGTGAAAGCTGAGACTTAACTTCAGACAGTGCAGATGTATAGCACACTACACTGAACACAGCACTAAGCACCATATGGCATGGCACCATGGACCACATGGTACTGAGCACCACATGACAACAAGTACCACTTGGCACCAAGCATTTGAAAATATCTTTTGATAGACTCAGTCCCTTTGGAAGATGGAGATCCTCACTCAAAAATATTTAAAACTGTTCTTTAAGGTATAAGATGTGCTTTCCATTGTGTAAGGCTTTCTCTGAAAGACTCTGAATACAGAATTTGTTGGCTCTGTCCATCCACAGGTGAACTTGTATATCACCTTTCTCATTCATCTGTTCTGTCTTCTTCAACTTCATATGTGGTGGATTGCTTCTGCCATAGCAGTAGGCATCCGGAGTGGTCATTGTTACTCAGCTGTTCTTTCCTTCTTGAGCTTTGGAGAACCAATATTCTAGGTTCCAGGGGCAAGCAATCACATACTTGGTTACAGATGGAAAATGGGAACTTGGTCTGGAGCATGTCTTTCAAATAAGAAGAGACTAATTTAAATCCAGGAGTAATGTAGAAGAAGCATATGCCCTTCTGAATTACAGGTCACCCCTGGGAGTGAGTAGGAGGTTTGGTTCTTGTGCCCCTGAGGGCATATCCCACAACATGCCCAATGTTTTCTAAGATGAATGGGATATTGTACCATCAATCCCTTGAAAATAGAAATTGAACCTTAACTGGATGTTTCCCTCCTGTATGTCATTGCAAATAGTAAAAATGTTAGGTTCAATGAGAGGAAACCCAAACCCACACACAAACATGCAAAGACACACATATGCACACTCATACATACATGTATGCACACACAATGCAATTCACCCATACACAGGGACACAGACACACATGCACAAAATTAATTTTTCTTGAAGAACAATATAAAAAGTTTAGAAGCATGGAGATTATAAAGAAGAAAACAACAGTGGTCCTTATTCCTATGACCTTGGCTATTTTCTTTTCAGTTTTCCCTCTATATAGTTGCCCTGGGCTTTTTGCCCCTGGCCACACTGTCTGACTGCAGGGTGAGGTCCCTCTGGCTGTCTGAGCAGTGGACCTGCTGGGGGCCATCAGCTGATACCTGTGTCCCACCTCTACCACGTCTGTGGGATGACCCTTCTTCTTCTTCTTACCTGCAAATGGAAATATTCTGGTTTCTTGTGTGAGACTCTCTCGTAGGCTTGAGAAGGCAAGATTTTCCATGACCTCTTCCCCTCCCCCCCAGAAACTGTCTAGTAATGATTTATTGAATGAAAGGAGAAACACATATGAGTAAAATAATTAGAGAATAGAGAATGAAAAAAATGCATCTTCATCCACATCTCTGGTTATTTCTATATTAAAAACTCCTTGCCTATTTGGGGGTTAGAAAAAAAATGGACACTCTTGATTTTTACTGCAATGTCATTGCTCTCCAAGATGAGAGTCTTAGTGAGTGAGCAGTCAGCAGCTGTGGAACAGGCGTCTGCACACCTCAGGGGCATGCTTAATCAACTTCTGTATGAGGTTAAGGAGTCTTAGGATGATTTATTTCATTGCTTGAAATACTTGGTGTCAGCAACTGGTTGTCCTCTGATCTAGCATCTTGTGCTTTGATCTTTCTACATAAACTGTTGTGTCCTGTGCAAGACGTATGCTAATTCCTGCAAATACTTAATTACATTCGTAAGAACTGTGTTTCATGGAATCTCAGAGACATGTTAATTGCATAATCTCCCAAGCTTACTTGGAATTGTTGTCATTGTTGGAATGGTTACCTTAGTTGTTTCAACCTCTGAAATATATGATGTTTGTTGACAATGAGTATATGACTGCCCTGGTCACACTCAGCAGACTTGTGACTTGAACTCATGAGTCTGTGAGTTAGTGTTGGCCAAGTGCTGCTGTGCTGACATTGTTTATAGGCAGCCTTAGCACTGAAATGTGTTCATGGAATGGAGGGCTGCGTTTCTATCTCATGTTTGAAGTCTGTGAATATCATCACTCATTTAAGGAGCTCAGACATACTCTGAAACTTGACCAACCTGGATATTATTCTCTTTCATATACTATTTAAATGACCTTAAGGAAATAATATAACTACTTTGAGTCACAGTTTCTTTACCTGTAAAATAAGGTTAACACTAGTACTTATCTCAGAATCTTGTTATGATAGTAACACACAAACGCCTGATCAATCAAAGCTTTGGACCCCATATCTGACACACAGGCCATGACTGATAGACATTGGCTATTGCCCAGTGTCTTGAACAGTGCCTTGCTCAGAAAGGTACCCAAGAAATTTTTTGTTGAAAGGATGTGCTTGTTCAGCAAATAGTTTAGGGCTCTACAGTTCAGTTATCCAGTCATGTGTCCCTTATTTTTTTCCACAGGTATGAAGAGAGTGCCCACTATATTCCAGGTACTCAAGTAGGTCAATGGGCCCCAAGAGTGGCTTGATCTGTCTCTGTATCATGTCAAGAGATCAAAACAGAGAATGCATGTAAATTAAAGCAAGATAAACTTTATGATGTGTTAGGTACTATGATGAGGATGCACTTGATGGAATGAAAACTAATGGTGGCTCTGATCTAGCCATGGCAGGCTTCTTCTAACAAGTGACATGTGATTGTTTCTAAAGAATGGCAAGAATTTTGCATTGAAAATATGAGGAGAGTGGAGTGCTTTCCAGGCACCTCAGCTAACACAGAAGGGCTGGGAGGAATGGTGCTGGGAGCAGAGGGCTGGTGGGAAACTCACATGACTGGAATTCAGAGAGACCTGTGATAAGGTTTAGGCTGGAGCAGGATGGTACAGAGTTTGTTAGGCGGCTTTGACTTTGCTTTGGGAGCAGTGAAAACCCTTGTGTGGTTGTGTGGACAGGGAGTTTTGGTTTATGTTGCAGTGGGAAGAAAGAATTGTAGTTGGGGCCAGAGTGGATACAGGTGAACCAGATGGGGAGATAGTGCTGGGGTAAGGCCATGGCACTGAAACTGGAAGAGGGACATTTAAGATGTAAAATCAACAACTACTTGGTTAAGTAATATTCTTCCCAACAAATATTTTAGGGCATTACAATTCATTAATCCAGTCATGTGTCCATTACATGTTCCACAGGTAGTCTTGTTGGTCCAACCATGGAGATGGAGGAGGAGGTTATACCCAAACTGACTTCCAGGTCTCAGCTTCATGATGCAGTTGAATGACAGTGACATTAACTGAGTCCAATAACACCTTCCTAAGAACAAGGTTAAAAGAAAGCTAGGAGAAAATCAGAAGACGGATTTGGAAAATGGAGTTTAAGGTGTTTGCAGGAAGTTACAAGAAAACAATTTTTTTATCCTCACCTGAGGATATGTTTACTGACTTTTTTAGGGAGAGAGGAAGAGAGAGAGAAAAAAGAAACATTGATCGTGACAGAAACATCAATGTGAGATAGAAACATCGATCAAATGGTTGTCTCCTGCCTGTGCCACCACCAGGGAATGGACCAGCAACTTTTTTGGTGCATGGGATGACGCTCCAGCCATCTGAGCCACTGGCCGGGCTAGAAAGCAATTTTTAGTACTTCTTAAGTTAAAAGTTTTGGCTAGACTGCCACATATAAATATGTGAGTCCAAAATGCACAGGTAGTAACCAAAGTAAAGGGCCTAAAGAAGTTTACTTGTAAGGGAAGGGAAATAAAGCATGATATGAAGTCAGGAGAAGACCTATGGGGAGCCCTGATGGAACCTTATACTGAATGGCTTTGTGTTGTCAAAAGAACACACAAAAGATACAGAAAAGAGGCACCTAGAAGGACTAGAAGAAAACAAGGGGTGTTTTGGGCTGGGGAAGTGAGGGAGAGAGTACTGAGGACTGGCGGGTATAGTCTAGCCTGCCTCTGAGAGGTGAGGGGTGCTCACTGAAGCCTTCAGGATGGACTATTTGTCCTCATGAAAAGCACCCTGACTGAGTGAGGGTGTGAGAAAACAGACACCTTGGGAATCAAAATTTGGCATTGAAGAGAAAGGGGAAGAATGTCACTGCAAGAAGGTAGAGGCGGCAGCTGCACATTTTGTTTGTAAGTGACTGATGCTTGAGTATGTTTAAAAGCTATGGTGAAATCTCTGGACACAGATGCAGGGGTGGTTGCATGACAGTGTAAATGCTACTGACAAGACACTTAAAATGGTTACAATGGTGAAGTATATGTTGTGCTTATATTCACTACAATAATAAATGATTTTAAAGCCTTTGAAAGGATCCAGTTGAGAGGGAAGGGTGACATGGACAATAAGGAGATATAATCATAAGTTTTTTTATCTCTCACTTAGACAAGAAGGGGATGGGACCCGCCATAGTCACAGGAATTTGCTCATCTTTCATAAGAAAGTGAGAAAATGAAGGGTGTTGGGGGAATAGCTTCTTTGGGTTTTATTGTCTAACACGCCTTGGGGAGGAAGTGAATGGTGAGAGAGATGAAAGAAGTCCTTGTTTGTCTGGGCCTTACTATCTGTCAGGGAGACAGTTAAATAAGAAATAGCAGTAACGTATGCTAAATTCTGTCACAGGAAAATAAACCAGATGGGAGCCTGCTAATATGGATGTATAAAAAAGCTATCAAATCAGCCAAGTGTACCCTAAGGAAATAGCATGAAGGTACAGGCTCATGGCTGAGCAGGAATTAGTGAGGGGGAGACTCTGAGCTGGGGAGTGTTATTGACAGAGATGATTAATAACAAAACAAACAAAAATGTAGCAGTATCCTTAGGAGAAAGAGAGATTAGAAGTGTTTGAGTTCATGGCTGGTGGAAGCGGAATTATTTTTGGATCATTAATGTGAATATGTGGCTGTAGAGAAGCTGGTGCACATGTTATCATGGCACTGAGCTGGGCTCCTGGCATCCCCACAGTCTGTCCTCTGCTTTTCAGGGTACCACCAAGTGCTTTTAAGTCCACAGCAGGTTGTATTGGAAAGAGCACAGAGTGAAGAAATAGCAGACCTACTTCTAGTCTTGACTCCATCCTTCATAGTTTATGAGGCCTTGGATACAACTTCTCTGTGAAACTCAGTGCCATCATTGCAGATGGAGGGAGTGAAGTTATCTGACCCTTCTAATTCTTCAATCTAAATGGTTATTACTGTTACTGTTGTTCTAGGCTAGATCTGCACATCTCAACACACACCACATTGACAAGAGAGGCAGGTGTCTGCAGAAATTAATCAAGAGCTATTGCCCCCACCCAGGTTGCTCTTCTGGGATACACAAGTAGCATCATTTGTCAGAGCTCTGAGGCTGGGGTGGGGAACTGTCACTGTGTGAGCTCAGGGTGTCACATCTCTGGTTGCCCTTATAATTTCTTGCCAGCACCTGCAGTTATTTCATGTTACTTTCACTAAAACCTTGAATGAACTATTATATTAGTGACATCATCATGCATATTTTCTGAGAAAATACTGTTTATGGGCTAAAGTGGATGATGCTTCAAGACACAAAATTTATGAAAATCCATGGATTTACTCTTAGCCATGATCACAAATTGTTTCAACCTTTATTCAGTGCTCAAATACAAAATTGTTAGTGTCATGGCAGGTTTTGAAAAATATAATAGCCTGCTTTGGTAGTGTTAAAGTAAAAGGAAAAAATAATAAAGAAGGAAAGAAGTAGGCAAGGAAGACATGAGTTCCATGGTTTTGTATCCAGTGATCTGGTCACAGTTATAATAAGATCCATTTTCATCTTGAGCCCAGTTGCCCTTCACAATGGGACTATATTGGAGAGGAGCGTTTCCACTCCTTACTGTTTATTAAATAATCTCCTTCAGTAGATTAAGAATCTGTTGCCAACTGAACCAGGGCCAGAGTGCTGGGCATGAGGGATGCTTCTAATGAAAGGCAATGAATAAATGCTTCTGTGTCAGAATTTCCTATTGATACCACATCACTTGAAACAATCCACATATAAAAAAGAAAGTCATGGAATGTTACTAACACAAATTCAGTGCAAGGATTTTGAATAATATTAAAGATTTACTGTTATATATTTAATATATAAAATGTATTAAAATAATAATATATGGGACCAAGGGAAACAGCCCAGGAATGTCAAGGTTAAAATAATAAATATGTTAATATCATGCACTATATTAATAGATTACAGAGAAAGCCTATACTGTCCTTTGAAAGAATGCCAAAAGTCTTTTGACAAATTAATTTCCACAGCTATTTATTTTTTAGAAAACAAAATAAAACACTTTAGTAGAATTCAATTATATGACTGCCTCCTTAATAAGCCTATTTATTTACCTTCATCAAAAAACAGTGATTCAGTAGATTCATTTTTAGTTAATTCTGAACAAAATAACCCAAAAGAGACTATGTTCATTATTATTAACATTGTTCTAGAAGCTCTAATGTAATTAGGAACATGGAAGAAATAGGCCTATGTGTGTATTGGAAAAAGGATGACACTGATAGTCTATAATACAACTCTCTTCCTGGGGAATATAGTAGTGTACATTGAATAAATACAATTTTCTATTCACTGTATTTTAAACTCATTGTTTGCATGTAGAAAAACCCTGTATGTTTAAATATTAATTGTAATTTCCTACTGAAGACTGTTGCTATTTCTTTAAAACAAACTATGTAGCATTTTAGTTACCAAAGAACAGGAAGAATATTTTGTGCAAAACTTAAAACCCTGCTGTGAGATTAGTGACATTTCAAAATTATATACTAAAGTCTCCTCATGCTTCCATTTTTTCAAAATTCTGAGCCATCTAGAAACATTTCACTTGGACGCTTTTGGAGACTGAGTCATTTCTTTGGGTAGAACTGTCACCACTTCTGAATGTGCTTGTGCAGGACTTCCAAGATTGGAATCCCCAACTGATGTCTCTTATCCTTCCTACCACCTCATGGTCCTTAGAGGTGAGCATCCCACTGAAGTCACTGCAGCACTAATGTGATGTACCAAGTTACAGAACCCGACACTTCCCATGCAGTGAGTGTGTCCTCACCACCCATCACAAGCCACAAACTTTAAATCCTTGACATGGGACTCAGTGTGACTGGGTGGCCGGGGGAGTCAGGATAAACAGGTTCTAGGACAGCCTACAATGAAAGCTTCAGGAATTTATTTGCTCTGAGTGTGGTTGAAAAAATGTGTGAAGGAACAGATTTAAGGGGTCAGTGATGACAAGTGTGTGCTGTTTGTGGACTTTGTCCCCAAGTATGTTTAGCCATTTTGCCTGTCACAGTCAGAATTTCAGGCACATGTAACCTAGTTTTACTTTGGTGACTTAAGATTAGTTAATCAATACGTATTGCACGTGTTCTTTGCCTAAAATAGATGTATTTTACTCTGTTAAACCTTCCTCATTGAAGATGTGCAGTACATTTTGGGAAATTCCGTGTTGTTAGTGCTGGGGGAGATCTTTTGAATACCTTCAAATAGCACTACATTAAATATCAGTGCATGTGTGACTGCCTACCAGTGAGTGACTGCCTAATGGGGAGGACCTGCTTTATGTAGTTTCTCAAAATCAAAACTGAAGAATCATTCTGACAATGCATGGGAACAATGGTGATAACATCTAACTATTCTTATAGTTGAAAATAAGTGTGTGGAAGCTTATTCTCTCTATTGTTACTCTTACCTGGCATAGGTGTGGTCATGGACCACAAATTCTTTCCATGTCAATCTGCTGTCCACAGAGATGCCAACTGTGTGACATAACATACTTCTTAGCAATACTTACCTAATTACTCTTGTGGTTTACAATGTACTTATATGTTGTATTTGTAGTCTGGATGAGCATTAATTTCCAAAATCATGAAAGCATCTGCCTGACTCACAGTGTCAGCTATAACAAGAGAGAAAAGGACTGTTGCTTCCTGTCCTCTCTCTGAAAGACATCTTTGAATCTCAAGATTAGCATCATCCTAATGCTTAGATGAATTTCATCCTACTAGCACACCTCGGTGTAGATGCAGATCTGGAAGCTGTGGGACTTCACCTGAATAGCTTGTGTAGAATATTCATAATTAAAGGGATTTGAAGAAAATACTTCTAATCATAGTGACAATTAAATATGTAAGGGAGATATATCCAAAGTAATTAGCATTGAGCTGCTGAGCTTTTCACGGCTTTTGCTCATTTGGAAAAATCATATGTTTTGAAATGGGAGTAAACAATTAAAATGTAAAAGCTAAATGTCTTCAGTTTTCCTTTGGTGGCTTAAGAATAGTTAGTTAATACATACTGCATAGTTCTTTGCCTAAAGCAGATGCATTTCATTCCTCTGTTAAACTGTGTAGGGTCATTAAGATGTTCTAACATTTCTAATATAGAACAAAAAGAAAAGGAAAATTTTATGGTGAAAAATCACATCAAGTGAAAAATATTAACCAACAATAAAGATAGTTCTTTTAGCTTAGTGTATTACAATTAGATATCTGTGATTTCTACATTCAAATAAATCACCATTTAATATTTTTTCTTTAAACATGGAAGCAGAAAGAATGAAAGTAGACCTAATTAACATTTAATTAATTTAACAAATGCAGAGTGATTTGTGAATCATACAGGGGTTGTCATATTTATAACTTAGAGATGGGGGGTTTCTCTTCAGTGACAGGTAATACCAAGCCCTGCATAGAAGTGAGTAAAGACATGAATCAGAATGACTGTTTTCTATACTTCCTTTTGTGACACAAGACATGGAATGATAAAGAGATTTTAGTATGTAAATCCTATATATTTAAAGGAAATTTAACAAGTATTTTCTTTGAAATCACAGGTAACTAATTTTTGTCTTCACAGTTATTTAGAGTAATTCTCTGGAATTTTCTAAGAGACAGCTGTACATTTGCATAAATGCCAAGTAATGCATTGAAGCCAGGAAGCCAATAATGACTTTCATATCTTATTTAAGCTTCTGTAGAGACAGTAAGAATATCCCCAAGAGAAACAGGTAACACTGAGACCAAAGACACAGAGAACACAAGATGCTGGCAGAATATGAAAAGGTGCATGTACACACACAGATAAACACACACTCATTTCACTCATAAGGATGGACAAGATCCATAACTTCTGTGAGGTAAGCTCCACTTCTGTTATGTGTCTGATTGGAGACCTCACTGTTGTCCTTGTTTCTTAAAAGAATCTTCATAGCTTGATTCTCTGGATCCAATTCTGCAAAATTTTAAATTTATTAGCTTATAATTTTAGCTTTCTAAATCCCTTAATTTAGAATGCTAAATGACCTGATACCCTTAAAGATAGTTGTGTGCACTCAAAAATACGATTTGAAAATGATAGCTGGAACACGGAACTGTCTTTGACATCTTTATAGTCCTGCTATTTGTAAAATGATGACTAGGGTGGTAGCAGCTGATTTTGAGAAGACCGCACATCAGGGCGTGGGATTCATACCTCACCAAACCACAAGGGTAGATTCCTGTCTGGCCTATATTAAAACTAAAATTATTTTTCAAAACCTTGTTCAATAACTTCTGGCAATCTATCTTAGTTCTAAAAGATTAAGGAAGGGCATTCTGTAGTATCTTAGCCTTATTTTGACCAATTGATAAATAATATTTTATTCCAAATAATCCCGTATGTATTTACTGCATCTATCATAACTTTTTAATTATTTTAAATTATTAGCTACTATTCCTCTAGACTCACACAAAACAATGGGAAGATTAACCAATAATTTTTTTCTCATAGTTCTTTTTCAGAAGAGGAACAGTAAGTGTAAATATTCATATTGCTCCTTATTGTAGATGTCTTAATTCCTCTCAATATCTTCTCTGGGTACCTGTAGTGACTTTGGATTGTTCTTTATAATTTAAGGTGTTTCTTTTTCTAGAAACAGTCTTTTTTAAGGAAATTCAGAGAATTGTGAAGTGAAGGAATATGACTTTGTGTTCATGTTCAGGATATTTTTAAGGAAAATTTAGTGACATGTTGTGTTAAGTTACCTTTTTCAGCCTTGTTTGGTACTCACTTTCAATCCAGGTTGGCCTTAAATATCATTCTTGGTATGATTATTTTGTCATGTAGAACCTGGATTATAGCAAATCTCAACTTCCTGCTCTTCTTGAAAAGCACAAATGAAGGAGTCTGGTCATAACCATTTTCCTTGTACAAAGCCAGAATTTCATAATTACAGATGCGACCTTTTTCGTTTTGGCAGTGTGTCTACTAGAATCTGGTCTTAAGTGAACTTAGATGTTGCCCATTGATTTATTTATTTTTCATTCAGGTATTTAATACCTTTCTTTTCAGCATCAACTTTATGCTGAGAACAGCAGTAGGTACTAGACATACAGATCTAGGTGACACAGTCTGTGATTTTAAGGAGTGACCACTTTCTGTTGGTAAAGGCTCACACCTTTTGTTGAGACAAGTAAAAGCTCACATCTATTGGCAAAGGTAAGTGAAGCCTCACACCTTTTGGTGAGGGAAGTGAAGGCTCACACCTGTTTTTGAAGGCAGGTGAAGGCTCATACCCTGGGGGCCTTCAGGATCATCAGGAGCATGGAGGGAGCTAATTGCAGAACCAAGACTTGAAAGACAGTTATGTCTATAGACTTAGGGATTAGAGGTGGGTGAGAAATGAAATATAAAATTGGAAAAGCTGTCTGAAACCAGTCATGAAGAATGTTATAAAACACATGTAGAGGTTTTGGATAACAATTAAAAGATCATTTCTCCCCTACAAATATCTTTAAATTGACTCTTTCTTCATTGTACTCTGACAACAATCCTCCAACCCTTTGTCAGCTGAGCTGTGCACTCAAGCATGTGAACATGGCTGGAAAGAACTCAAAATGGGTTTTTGTCACAACATACATTTATCATCTTAGATCTCAAACAGACACTTAACCCTGATGAACATTCCACTGCCCTTCAGAAGAATGCTTGCTTTTCTACTTTCCAAAATCATTATTCTATACCATTTTCTTTTTCCATAAAGTTAATCCTCTCAAAGGTTAATCCACTAGGAGTTTATATGTGTAATGAAGTTAGAAGAGTGTCTGCATAAGAAAGGGGTCAATAAATGTTAGCAATGTTGCTGCTGATGATGGAAGTGGCACTTCTGGCAACAAGGATTTTGATGACAGAGTTGCTTTGTGTCTTGTGCTTTCTTGAATTCACTCAATGCATACACATGAATAGTCTCTATATTCTCTATATGTGTTCTTACAACACCCTCACCACATGTTCTCTTGCACCAACAATGGGCCAGGTATCCATTCATTCCCACTGATTTATAGTCTCAGTTTTGGGGAAGATTCTCAACAGTTTCCATCTTGCCACCAACAGCCAGCCACTGCTGGGGGGCTTCCCTGTGTGCTTACAAAGCACTTCTGCTAGAATTTCACTGGCATTTGACACACTGGCCTGACCTACAATTCTAAATTCATCTCCTGCCAACCTTTTCAACACAGATTTCACAATCACACACTACAGGTTTTGGCTGCTTTCCCGTTTTTGTGACAACACAGATATCTGCTGTGGTTATGTAATAACTTATATCTGCAAATCATTCTGTTGCTATACACATATATAAATCATAATACATATATGTATTATGATATTGTTCATATATGTTCAGTGAAATACAATTTGTTTAGGTTTACAGATAACTGTAGTTTTTTTCTACCTCAGGGCTTCAGTTCTCTCTTAGTCATGTTGGTTCTGTCTTTCAGTGTTTACAGTGGTTTTTCTTCATAGGGAAGTATAATACTTAGAGTATTATGCTAAGTGAAATAAGCCAGCCAGAGAAAGACAAGTATCATATGATTTCATTCATATGTGGAATCTAATGAACTAACAAGCAAAACAATCACAGACTTATCGATAGAGAGCAGGCTTACAGCTGCTGGGAGGGGGGTGGGTTGGGTGGTGGTGGGTGGAGGGATTGAGAAAGAAAGAACAAAGATAAAGAACTCATGGATATAGACTACAATGTATGTCTCATGGTGATTGCCATGGGTTGGGACAGAGGTGGAGGAGGTCATGGGGGAGGTAAATGTTTATGGATGGAGACTTGACTTGGGGTGGTGAACACACAATATAGTGTACAGATGATGTGTTGTGGAATTGTGCACAGGAAACTTGTGTAATTTTGTTAATCAGTGTCATCCCAATGAACAAAGAAAAACAAAGAACTAGGAACAAAGTGAATTTAAGTCATTCTACTAACACACATCTATTTAAAGCACTGAGCTTTTACATCATTATTTTTCTTACTCTGGTGTGACTGAAAGGCACATTACCCTTGTCCAAGAATCAGAGATTATTGAGGATAATGGTGATGATCTTGATGATGAGAATGTTGATGTGATGCCAATGATGATGATAATTCTACTTCAAATATGATAGCACTGATGATGATGATGATACAACTACTAGTGTGACTATAGCACTACACTCATACATATGTGCATATGCATGCACACACATGCACACTCATACACACACATTAAACTCAGTGTTCACTATATGCCACTTAGTTTCTGTGTAAGCTCTGTGAGGTAGGTGTCTCCATTTCATACATGGAAGAATGAGAATTTATGTATCTCTTAGGTTAAGATTTCTCTAGACCCAAAACCCATTGGTACAAATATTAATGTAATATAAATACATACATTTTACATATTTACACTAACTTTTCTATTATCTGGCTGCCCCTCTTACCACTTAACTTTTAAGCCAACATTTTTACCCAGGCCTCTCAATTTTGAGGTCTTTTCCATTTTAACTCTTGTATCTGTGTGGTCACACTAACATTTTTGTCTGCAACATTGAGAACTGACTTTTTCCAAAATCCGAATCATGACTGACTATATACCTCATGTGTGCTTCTCCTTAGCTATTACAGAAATAATATTCTATCAAAATTTCTCTTGTATGTGTTTTACCAAAACATTTTTTTACTTTAGTCAGAGTCCGATCTAGAGAAGTTTCTGTATTTGCTTTCATAATCTGAGTTATGGGAGAATGTGTTAGGTACATTCAGAGTTAAGCGTTGATCAGCATTTTTCTGTAGAAAATTGGAATTCTAATAGGTCATAAGTTGTTCAGGTTTCTTGTACCATAAGTATATTCTCTTTTCTGTCAGATTCATAATCCACAACTTATCACTTCTTCTTTTCTATCTGGTTTGATAGTCTTGATATACTCCCATATAGAATATTATATTTCCCCTCATTCATTTTATATTAAGCTCTCTTGGGACTTAAACTGTCCTAAATTCAGATGAAGTGTGCTTGATTTTCTGTGGTCTCAGTCATTTTGTGTTCATGAATGTAGCAGATGGCAGGTGCTATACCAGTTCCTGGCTGTATACAGAGATGGGTAAGATACATGTGTCCCCTTGCTCATCTTTCCCATAGTTGCTGGAATGTCAGGACTTGTTTGGGTTCTGATTCAAGTAAGCCAACTCTTTCTAGAAGATAGGGTGGGACAGCAATCAATTATGCATAGAGAATCAGATGTTGAAGTCACAAAATAAAGAGCTTTACTTGCCTAAGGTTTTAAGGAAATACTTAGGAGGAGATGGCAACTGGTTTGGCACCAGTGAAATGAAGAGGAAGTGCCTTTGACTTTTATTTTGTGCCAAAGATTTTTAGAAGTTTAGGTTACATATCTATTAATTCAATAACAATATAACTTCTTTCACTTATCGCAGGAACTTCTCTGTTTCTCTATGTCCTTATGTCCAAAATGTGCATAATAGGTTATTCTAAAAATCCAGTGAGATAATTGTAACTGTTTTTGTAAAGCATACATTGACTCTCAATCATTTCTCTTACATTTTTGCTTCTAATTTATGTGACTTGCTGTATGGTTTGCAGTGGGAATATAGCAATATAGACCTTGTTCTCTGAGTCCTGTGTAGGTCACCCACACTGCTTTTCTTTTCTTCCTGGTATTTACAGAAGTTGTCTTGTAAGTTTGGGGAGAAGATTGGAAGTGAAATTATAACATTAGATGTTCTAAATTCATTAAACATGTTTTTATTTGATTGCATGACTTGGGTCTGCTCTTAGTTATAATATTTTAATAATGTATTGCATTTATTCAACACTTAGTTAATGAGATCCTCTGTGAGCCACCACTTTGGGGGCTGCAATATGATACTGTCCTTTGTCTTAAGAAACAGGTTAAGCTTAAGGAACAGGTTAAGAAGAGCCGTGCCAACTTCCAAAGTGGTTGAAGTGAAAGAGGAGCATCATGTCTGTGTCAGGGTCAGTGAATGGCATGGTCACATCAAATATTGGTCAGAAATTCTCAGTGCCTTCACAGGAACATAAGTGATTTTACATTTTATCACAATGCACTAATAACTGATTAGTACTGTTCTCCATGAGAAGAAAGTTTAAACATTGACACAGTGAAATGCTGGTGTAGAAAGCCCAGGCAAAAAGCAGTAAAGGAGAATTTGAGGAGAAATAGGAGAAAAATACCTGTTGACATGACAATGAACAGAAGTAATGAGTTTACATTGATGTCTCTCACATGGACAGAAAGGAAAATGAAACATAACCTGAAATCCAGATTCTTGGAAAACTAGACTAATGATTTTCTGGCTCACATCTGGGAGACACTGGCCTTCACAGAATGAGGGACATTGAGCTATTGTGTTCCATCCCCTTCACTTCAAACCACAGCAGCCTCTGTCTCTTTCATGTACCTGGGTCCCTGTTCAGATTACACCTGAGGGGGAAGCCAATTATCAGGAAACCTCACTCCTTCCTTGTGTTTGTAAGAATGTTGGTTGAGTAGATGAATGAATTACTTTTGAAAGAAAATCAATTGTTTTTAGCAGATGCTAGAATATTTGATGGGGTCTCTATTTCATAAGAGAAAGGCTCATTTAAATTTATCTCTTTTTATACACTAAAACTAGTAGTTTTTAGCATACTGAAACTACAGTCACTCCCTTCTGAGTTCTTCTTTTACACAGTGTCTGGTGATAATGTCATCATCAGGGTCACTAGAAAGGAATGTAGTATGAATTTTGGAACCAGTTACAGAATTTTCTTATACTGTTTCCTCTTATTTTCTCTATTTTCAGCTTTTTAATTTATCTATTAATACACCATGATAACCCACATTTGATGTTAGCAGATAAAATATAATCTGAATTTCTCATGAAATTTCCTTTCAATATTAAATATTTAAGAACAATATAATATCATCATGTGCTATCCTTGATGATTGTACAGGTCTTTTAATTGTAACACAGAGAACAAAATTCTCCACTAGCCTTCAGGTGACATTCTTTTTTCTGCATCCAGTGAGCCTGTATTAAAGTCTACCACAGACCAGGTGCAGTGGTCCAGGGGTAGTGGGCCAGGTACAATGGACCAGGGGTAGTGAGCCAGATGTAGTGCTGGCTGTGTTAATGCAGGCAGGGTGACTCTTAGCCTATAGATGATCCCAGTAACACAGGCAACTTACTTAACCTTTTACACTCCGCATTTTTCTTAGCTGAAAATGGCAATGGATTGCCCCCAAATTTTGTAAGAATCTAAGGAGAAACTTTCTGAAGTTCTGTGATTCCCAAAATTCTGTAGAAATATCAGCATTCTCTGTTGGTCCTCCCATGGAGAAGCATATGAAAGTTCACAGTGTTTATAGGCTGGTGCTATGGCAAAGTGTGGAAGGATGAGGAATGACATCTTCATTTTCCACAGGTGCAAGTAAACTAGCATTCATCACACAAACATGTTCATCCCCTGTGTTCTTTCCACTTCTGGGACTATTTTAGGTTGGTCATTAGATTTCAACCAATGTGACCAGTTTCTGTGTCAAACCAAAGGTTTTCAGGAGTCAAGGAAGACCTGTTTGAAGGGAGCTGTCATGGAATCTGCATGAATGAAATCCAGGAAGGGTCAAGTCAAGGAACATGTATAAAGGACCTATGGGCAAGGACGATGGTGTGGGAGGGAGGATTAAACATGGAAGGGGGGTGGGCAGGGGAAAGCAATGGGGGGAATGGGGTAACTGTAATTGTACAACAATAAAAAATGTTTAAAAAGATGGTTGCAAAAAGATGGCACAAGATCTCTTTCCATGCTCTACAGCTCCCACTAAAAACTGAACAGTGCTCACCTCCCACAGGCACAGTTCCTCTTTGTGTTTCTGCACCTGACTGAGAAGCCGACCTCTTAGTGAGTGTTGGAGTGTGCTGTATTGCATGCAGAAAACACTCTCAGAGTTGGGACATGTCCCTTTCACCACAGTTGCAGGGAACTTGGGAAAATGGGTGTCAAGACACATGAAAATGTGAAGCCATAAAGCCCACCTGGAAGGGGTGGCCAGAGACCTGGGTCATATATATAAGGATGTGATATTTCACTATGTTGTCTGATCTATACAATGACACACTTATACTAGGTAATCCTTCAAACTGCTGATTTTAGAAAAAGTTACTGAATCCCAACTTGAAGATGACATTTTTTCCAACTGATGAGAAAACATGCTGAAAAAATAGCAGATTCACTAATGACAAGATGCTGTTAGTGCGATGGACCAAAGCAAAATTGTAAGTGACAGAATTAGAGACCTGGAGGGAAACTAAGAGCTTATATAGTCTACTCACTCCCACGTGGGGAGTGAATTTGGAAGTAGGTAAGGGTGTCTTTATTTATTATAATAATGGGGACACCTCTAGCATTTTGGGCAACAAGGATGCTAAAGGTCCTCCAAATGTTTGGAATTGTCCTATATGATGAGGAATTGTCATTGACAGAAAACCGTTGACCCCCCATTGACATACCAGTGGACACAACCTATTTTTATGAGTTAGATGGCAGACCTAAGAAGGTAAGGATGATGGTCTGAATTCTGAGCAGTTGTGATAAATGCAGGTTTCCTTGATGCCTAGCTCTTCCAATTCTGTTTCTCTGTTTTCTTAGAGCCCTAATTGTTAGCATAGGTCTGCTTTTAACTGCTTTGAAATCTCCACAACCAAACTCTTGGTTTACACAAAAGTTATAAAATATGTAGTATTTTTGTCAGCTTTTAGTTCTCGTTCTATAACTTGCTTCCAAAGCATAAATCTCCCTGTATTCATGGATTAGCCGAATATTCTCTCAAAGAACAAAGGTAATTCTGCCTTATTTGTCATTGAATTCTTAGTGCCTCCTGTGGTTTCTATCTCTCATTGCATCTTTTTTTGTTGTTATTTACCATATTTTATTAACTGCATTTTATTTTTTTTAATTTTATTTATTCAGTACAGTTTCTATCCTTTATTCCCATTCCAGTCCACCCACCCATTCCTCCCCTCCTCCCTCCCATTTTCAACCCCCTTAGTTTTGTCCATGTGTCCTCTATATTTGTTCCTGTAAACCCTTCCCTTCTCCCCTGAAATTCCCTCCCCTCTCCCCTCTGGTCACTGACAACCTGTCCTCTATTTCAGTGTCTTTTGCTATATTTTACTTGTTTGTTTTGTTGTTTAGGTTTCTATTAAAGGTGAGCTCATATGGTATTTGTCTTTCACTGCCTGGCTTATTAGTCTTAGCATAATACTTTCCAGCTCCATCCATGCTGTTGCAAAAGGTATGAGCTCCTTCTTTCTTTCAGGTGCATAGAGTTCCATTGTGTAAATGTACCATAGTGTTTTGATCCATTCATTTACTGATGGGCACCTAGGTTGCTTCCAGCACTTAGCTATTGTAAATTGTGCTGCTATGAACATTGGGGTGCAAAGGTTCTTTTGGATTGGTGTTTCAGGGTTCTT